>OX336389.2:398475533-399675533 GCA_946902985.2 Meconema thalassinum | reverse complement strand
GAAATCTGACTTGATGGTTGGAACAGGGTGCACTCAGACTCACGAGGAAAATTGAGTAGCTGCATGATTAAAGGAGTAGTGCTTCATGGCCTAAAACCAAGCTACTCTGGCTAAGAGTGTAATTGCGCCTACCATGTATACCCTATAATTCTTAGGGTATGAACTGTGCGGCAGTCGTTCTTGGATACACGCGTTCCTTTGGCCCCAATCACGAGGTTATGTTATCAGCACTCGGTTTACCTAAACATAGAAACGACTAGGAAATTCGTCACTCAAATTCCAAATGACTCTACAGAGCCTTCAAATTTGGCCCGACTGCTTCAGGATCGGGAGAATACTCTGTATTAGTTGGCTCGCCCACAAAATCAATTTTAGTTTGGAAGTCCCAATTGTTTCATACAATTGCAATCAAATGATCTCATCCCTGCTTTGGCAAGTTAAAAGCGTTCGGGAAGTCAGTAAAATCTGACAGAAATGCTACAACATACACCCAACAATGATAGTCAAGGGATGTCCAAAAACACATTAATTGTATTACTTAATTGGAAGAAATTCTTTTCATACAGACCCCAACGCCAAGCCATTGCGTTGCACAAAAATAACGTACATCACCAACGTTCGTGCCAATAGACACTTGGAAGTCTTTAAATCCCCCCCGACAGTATTTTTGCCGTAAGATTGAAAGAGGGTTTATAACGTGCACGACTTTTCCATTATTTTGGCCATATTCTCGACACTGGTATGAAGTGCTTCCAGCTGCACAACGCAATACACAAGTAACGCAGTTTGGAATGGAATTACAGTATACAGGGTGGGCGGAAGTAACTAGGTATTGAAATTTACGTATAACTTTTATGTTTACAGAGTTATTTATTTGAAATGAAAACAGTATGTATACTGTTATATGGGAATATGATTGCATACCATACAATTATATTACATTTTGATGTAAGCACCTGTGGCGTCGACCAATCTCCTCAAATGACCTGGAATGGAATGCACAGCTTTCTGGAGGAAGTTGTGTGGGACGTTGCTAAGAACATCCCGAATCCGTGCTTCCACCTCCTCTTTTGCCCAGCCCCTTAAAGAAAAGTCACGTGGTGTCAGGTCTGGACTTCTTGCAGGCCATTCATGAGATGCACATCTCCCCAGCCAATGTCCTGAAAACTTTTCATCCTACCAGTTCCTCACGACATTTGCGAAGTGAGGCGGTGCGCATGAAGATGGTGTCGGTGGTATTTTCGCATCCAGATATCGAGGGCCAAACGTTATCCTGAAGCATTTGAAAGTAGCGCTTCCCATCAATTGTTAATTGTGTCACGCAGGAGATATGGGCCGATGACATTTGTAACCGTTATTCCACATCACACGGTCACTTTTGGACGTGACTGCATCTTCTCCACCGTTACTCCAGCATCCTGCGCCACCTAGTAATGGCAATTGTGCCGATTCACAAAGAACGACCGAATTCCACACCTCATAGCGCGAAGCAATCTGTGCTTGTTCTCTTACTGTCAGGTGATTGACCATCTTTGTTATTGTTGAGTGTACCGCCTCCCGCGCCATCGTCGGTACTACGCGGCATGAAAAATCTCTATCCTATTTAATGTTCTGCATGTTTCCGCTATTTCCAATATGATTCCATCAATATTAAACACTTAACAGCCATTTAATAATACCTAGTTACTTCCCGGCCACCCTGTATAGGCCTACCCCATGTAGCTTTGGAAGAAGATCTGTTTCATTGTGTTCTGTCTTCATCCGAAATGATTCAGCACACGCTAGGTAATTTCGAGCGTGTGTGCCATAATGTTTGTCATATATAGATTGTGTGTACTGAGGTTGGTGGTCACTACGTCAAACAGCTCTTGCATGTATAGTGCGGGATGGCTTGTAACACGGACATGGGTTCCTGTAGATCTACTCTGCACACTCTTGAGCTTTGTAACAGGAAATTCAAATAACCCTGAATACATAGAATTATGTATGAAACTGTCGAGTTACATTTAAAAAAATGTATGCCTTGTATATAACTGAAAACAGATAATTAACTCAGGATCTGAATATATCCACTTATGGAATAAATAATATAATCTCCGTTGTTTTAGTAGATTGAATATTTGAATTAATACTTCAGTTTTATAATAATAACACATAATTTTAAGCCCGCCACGTTGCGTAGTGGCTAGCACCCTTGGCTGTAACCGCGGAGGACCGGTGTCGTTTCTCGGCTCTGCCAATAAATTTAATTCTGTTCTGAGGGCTGGAACGGGGTATACTCAGCCATGTGATGAAAAAATTGGAAGAAGCGGGTTCGATTCCTACCTCATCCATCCTGGAAGTGGTTTTCCGTGGTTTCCCACTCCTACTCCAGGTGAATGAAGGGGAGGGTTCCTGAATTAAGGCAACGGTCACCTCCTTCCCAATTACCATCTGATTTACATCTATGCACACACTAATACTGCCATCACAATAACACAGGTTTTCGCACACTCAAGTACACGGGGCTACATGACCATGAATTCGCAAAGCCCCTAACTGAATCATCAACAACATTTACAACATACTTCAGGAATGTGGTAATCTATGGTTGCCTAGACATTCTTGAGAGGTTTCGGGCGGTATTACATTAGCAGCACCTGAGATTGCATGCCTTCCGCATTTGCAACGTAGAAATGTTAAGACGTCGGCTAGGTTCACGGTCAAATCACTCTCTTCAATACTTCTTTATTAGATTGTTACATATATTGTAACCTTTATGCATCTGTGATTGCATAAATTCTACATATTTATTTCAACAAGATTTTATTCATGTTTCAAAGCTGGTGCGAGAAATGACGTTGCTTGTGGACTAGAGAATAACAAAGGGAGGCCCGTACGTGCCTTAATGTAACTTTCACCCAGCACGGACAATGACGGTAGGGAGAGAAAGCCAACATCTGGAAGCGACATGCGCTCAGACAGCGCGAAACGGTGTTTCAACTAAGCGGGTAAATGCGAAAATTTCAACGATCACTCACTAGATAAACCCCGCCCATTTGAGAGAAATTGGAGCAGTAATTAAAATACAGAAACAGGAATTACACCATCATATAGGGGACAATCCCAGCCTCTCAGAAGTATCGTCAAAATTTAAATTGGGTCATTCTGTGGATTTTTGCCAGAATTAAAATGAAATCAGGGTGTAGATTTAAAACTACCAATAGCAGCGAGGGACGCGAGACGCGACCAAATCCCGCCAAAATTAAGGAACATTGAAGGAAATTACGGAGCTCATTATATAAGGATCCAACGATCGGATTTTGGATAAAAAGAAGTCATTGAGACATTAGAAATGAGGACGTTCAAAGGAGCTAATTTGCATATTCATGCGAGTGTTATTATGGAAATAAATTCTAAAAGCTCCCCACTCCAAGTACTCCTAAGAGAAATCATATAAATAATAGCTGGAGACGCAGCGAAAACAGTTTCATATCGGGGCGCTGCAGAGGCGAAAGCCCAAGCCCGTAGCCTTAAGAAAAGTAACAATTTTACAAGTTTTTATAAGTTCATATCGGGGCGCTGCAGAGGCGAAAGCCCAAGCCCGTAGCCCTTAAGAAAAGTAACAATTTTACAAGTTTTTATAAGTTCATATCGGGGCGCTGCAGAGGCGAAAGCCCAAGCCCATAGCCTTAAGAAAAGTAACAATTTTACAAGTTTTATAAGTAGAAGCAGTTCTATCCTTGGACATTTGAATATCAGTAGAGGAGCAGGGAGGGTTCTGCTTCAAATACCGTTATTTATGCAAATGAGGGGGGGCGTGTCAAGGTCAATGACCTTGAGGTTGGTCATGGTCAATGACCTTGAGGTAGGTCATTGACCCCCAAGGTCGCCGGGACCCCGGAAGGTAAACAAACCTTGGAGGGTCCAGGAACCGGTTTGAGGGGGTGTGGGTGGAGGGGGAGGGGTGGGGGTGGGGGAGGGGGTGGTAGGGTGTAGGAGTAAGGTGCGGGGGTGGGGTTTCAATGAACTGGAAGGTAAACAAAGGGGTGAGGGAGGGGGGGGGAGGGGGGAGGGGAGGATTGAAGAGGATCTGCTTGAGAGACCCTCTTTGGTCCAGCCTGTTGGTCGACTGAACAACTGCTCTGCTGGTCACTTGTCTTATATAGCTTTGTGTTGTAGCCGATTGGTTCCGAATGCAGCCGAGGGATTCCGATTCTCCATTTGTGCTGACCCGGGAGATTTGAATGGCTTACATTCACGTGTCAGAATAATCAGATTTGAATGGTCAACCGGTGTGTGACGTCACAGCGGAGTTGACCCTTGAGCTAATTTTCAAATTTGCCTTTATTATTATCAGCACCATGTTGTTTGTGGGAGAGGGGTTGAATGACCTCAAAGGTAAACAAACATGACTGATGCTGAACCGGGTTTTATTGAAACGAATGAACAGGGATGTGGAACTATGTGGTAATTGAACTAATAAGCCGGAGCTGGCACAGGGGCAAGTGGGCAAGATGGCCGCTGTGCGCAACTCCCTCATGTTGTTCTTATGGAGGGCGAGGTAAAGCTAGAACAGTGACTGCTGTGCAAGATAGCAGACACAGGGGCAAGTGGGTAAGATGACTGCTATGCGCAACTGATGTAAAGCCGGCTCAGGGCTACAGCGCAAGTTGGCCACCATGTCCAGAGACAGTAGGATGACGTCATCAATAATGTTTACAAGGAGACTGATTTGTGTGTGTGTGTGGCCTCCTCAGAGGCCGAGTGCAGGTCTTTCTATTCGACGCCCGTTGGCGACCTGCGCGTTGGGATGAGAGATGAAATGGATGAAGATGAATGAAACTGGGTAAGGATGTGGAAGGAAGCGGCTGTGGCCTATTAGAAGGTACCGTCCCAGCATTTGCCTGGTGTTGAAAATGTTAAACCACAGAAAACCATTTCAAGGACGGCCGAAAGGAGACTGAAGACCTAGTAGTTGATTAATCGGAGGATAAGGTAAAGCTAGCACACGTTCTTGGCTGACAACCTGGAGATCTGGGTTCGATCTCTAACTGCTAAGAAAATAAATTAGATATTGAACGGGTTACACACAGCCTTGTGAGATAAAAAAAACTGATGATGATGATGATAATTGTTGTTTTAAGGGGCCTAACATCCAGGTTATCGGTCCCTAATGGCATGGGTGATTGTGAAGATGATAATGAAATGTAAACTATAAATAAAACTAACTACTAATTTATATACGAGAAGAAGAAATAGAAGACAAAAGGAGAATAAGGCAAATAAAGGACAGGAGGAAAAGAAATGCCCTCAACCCTCGAAGAAGGCGGATTGAGGGACTAGGAAGGAAGGAGAGCCATAAAAGGCAGATAGGAAAGGGAAAGAGGAGAGGGTCCGCCCCCAGCTCAGGAATCTTTTGGGGTCGCCAAATCCCGGACTCACCAGCTGTGAGCCCCTGAGGGTGTAGCAATATCTAGGGTGCACCGGAAGTGGTGGGGCTACATACACCCTGCCTCCTTAAGGGCCTTGAACACAAAGCAGAATGTAAAAGGAAATGAAAAAGAAGGCTGACCCCTCGCAGAAGAAGGGTATCAGAAAAGATGAGACAAGGGCTAATTAAGGCGCGAAAATAAGAGACACCCTATGCCTCGGATACCCTAATACTGTCGGGGTCGGAAGAGAACAAGAGTTGACCAAGTGAGGTCGACAGGAAAGAAGACGGAGAGGAGCCCGGCACAAGTAAGTGGAAGCAATGCCGGACTCAGCTGGGGCCCCGTGGTCGCCAACCCACGTTCCACTAGATGTGATCCCCTGGGAGGAGATGAAGAACTGAGCAGAGGTGGGTTTGATTCACATCTCGAGCATTTTGGAAGTGGTTTTCTGTGCTTTCTTCCAGGCAAATGCTTGGATGGTACCTAACTTAAGGTCACAGCCACTTCTTTCCCAATCCCCACCCAAATTACAAATACATAAACTACTACAGACATCACAATTACGCAGGTTAACACACATGTTAGTACACGGGACTAATTGCCTATGATGTCACAAGCCCTAAATAAGCAACAACAACAACAAGGCCTTAAAACCTGTGTGTTAGACATTAGCCATTCTTTTTTGTGGATGCCCTGTTTTGACTGTGGTTGATAGGAAAATATAAGGTTCAAGGAGTTAGGTAGGTTGAAGCGTTCTTTAAGAAATCCTTTACAAGAAGGAATAACTTGAGCTGTCTTTTGACAGTGGCGGGTATTGGGAGAACAGGAGCTTGTAGCAAGCAAACCAGATCTGTAACTGCGAGCGAACCCTCCAAGTAGGTCATTGGCCATGAGAAAGAGAGAGTGCTTTTAACACTCACGTGTGGCCAGGGAGCTGTATAACATTGACGCACATGGCTGCGCCGCTTTGTAATACACGGACAGTGTCTTAGAATGTTGTTGTATTAGTAACATTTGAGAGAGAAGGGTTTTGATATTGAGTTTATTCAGCCCTGTGCACTTGGGTGTGTTACAGTTTTGATTGATAACCTGTGTTATTGTGATGGTATTATTAGTGTTTGTGTTGCTCACAAGGTCAAGTGCACCCCGTTCTAACCCTCAGACTAGAATTACATTTCTTGGCAGATTTGGAAATCAAACCTTGACTTCCAGGATAGATCCTATGTTAAATAGTATGTTTATAACCACCTTGAGGTTTAGCGGCTAGTATAATTGGCACTCGCCTCATAGATACGGGTTTGAAAAATAGTGGGATCATTCATCCCTGTGTACTTGGGTGTGTTACAATTTTGTTTGATAACCTGTGTTATTGTGTTGGTTGTATTAGTGTGTGTGGTTTACAAGGTTGTGTGTACCCTGTTCTAATCCTCAGACTGAAATTACATTTCTTGACAAACAGTACATTCAGCCTTGCGAGGTAAAACTGAGAAGAGGTGGGTTCATTCCACTCCTCATCTATTCTGGAACTGATTTTCCATGGTTTCACATTTCTACACCAAGCGAATGCTAGGATGGTTTCCAACTTTAGGTTATCACTGTTTCTTTTTTCTCTAATCCCAAGTTACAAATACACACACTACTACAGACACCAGAGTAACACATGTTACCAATAATATAGGACATACAGTACATCATTTAGACCTAAATGCTAATGAGATAAGATAATTAAGTGCAATAACTTGTAAATGTTAGTCATTAGTACAATAACATGTGTTATCATGCAAAAAAATTACAAACACCCAACTACACAGGGGTGAATGAACATGATATGGCACTGGGGTACACTCAGCCTCGTGAGGCAAAAACTGTGTAGATGTGGATTTGATTACCATTTAGGCTGGCTGTGTGGCTCAGCGGTAATGTTCTTGCTTGCTGGGCCCAAGGTTGCAGGTTCGTATTCTGGTGCAACCAGCTGGCATTTGAGGGTGCGCAAATGCGAGGGAACCGTGTCTATAGATTTACAAGCACGTTAAAGATCCCCTTTGGGGTGAAATTACGGCACCCCGGCGTCGCTCAAAGCCCAATAACATTATTATTATGTATATTTTAATACTGTATAGCCTTGGGTGTCGGGTCCAAACTTTTGTTATTTGACGCCCAAAGGGCAGCTTGCATGTCGAAGTTTGTTGTTCCTTGGAGCGCTCTGAAAGTTATGGAGATTAGATATATAAGCTCCTAGACACTATAGCGCTTACTAGTAGAGAAAGGAGGAATTTTTTGTGTTGGCGGAAAATCCAAAGATTAGTTAGTTAGTTATTGTTGTTTTAAGGGGCGGAACTACAAGGTCATCTGCCCCTAAAATCCCGAGATTAATGTTGCCATTATGAACATGGCCTACTGAATTCAAATTGTTTTTTTAACATGCCAACAACGTATAAGGAGAGAAACTGCAAGCTTGGGGTTGGTAGCCAGATACGGTAACCACTCACCCACCGTGGCAATTATTAGATTATCTTTATCCTAAAATGCGTTCTTAGGTATTTGGCAACCTCCTAGTGTAGCGGTTAGCATTCTTGGCTGTCGTCCGCAGAGGTCTGGGTTCAATTACCGGCTCTGCCAAGAAATTAATTCTGTTTTGAGGGCTGGAACGGGACAGCCTCGTGAAGCAAAACTGAGAAGAGGTTGGTTCGATTCCCACCGCAGCAATCCTTGAAATGGTTTTCTGTGGTCTCCCCACTACTAATCGAGGCAAATGCTGGATTGGTTCCTAACTTAAGGCCACGGCCGTCTCCTTCCCAATCCTCCCTCAAATTACAAATACACACAATAACATAGGTTATCAGACAAACACGAACACTCGCACGTCTAAAATACACGGGGCTAAATAACCACTGTGTCCAAGCCACTAAAATGAATTAACAATTGAAGTATTTTGACTGAAACATAGTCATGTATAAATGTATAGTCTGTTCTGAATCGTTTTTAATGTAGGAGGACGAAGTTGTTGTTGTTGTTTCACTGAGGGGCTACGATATTGTGGTCATTTCAGACTTGTGTGTACTTTGTGTGTGTGTGTAGATTTTGTCTCATAACCTGTGTTATAGTGGTTTCTGTACTAGTAAGTGTCCACGTTGTGTAGCGGCTAGCATTCCTGGTTGTCACCCCGTAGGTCCAGATTCTATTCCTGACTCTGCCAAAAAATTTAATTCTGATCTGAGGGCTGGAACGGGGTGCACTCAGCCTCATGAGGAAAAATAAGAAGAGGTGGGTTTGATTTCCCTTCATCCATCCTGGAAGTGGTTTTCTTTTGTTTCCCACTTCTACTTCAGGCAAATGCCGGGGTAGTTTCTAACTTGAGCGCATGGCCGTCTCCTTCCTAATCGTCTCTGAAATTACAAATACACACACTACTGCTACCGCAGATACCATAATAACACAGGTTAACAGACAAATTAAAATACAGGAAAAAAGTCTCCTTGTTGCGTAGTGGCTAGTATTCTTGGCTGTCATTGTGGAGGTGAGGGTTCAATTGGCTCTGCCAAGAGATTTTAATTCTGATCTGACAGCTGGAATGGGGTTTGATTCCTACCTCTGCCATCCTGGAAGTGGTTTTCTGTGATTTCCCACTTCAACTCCAGGCAAATACCGGGCTGACACCTAACGTAAGGCCACGGACGATTCCTACCCAAATGCTACCTGAATTACAAATACACAAACTAGTACATACATCACAGTACACACAGGGCTACATGACCACGATACCCAAGGCCCTCAAATGAAACAACAACATAAAACAAATAGCTGAAATTCTTCATTTGTATAATTTGTGTTCGTGAAAAGCCATTTCTTGGATTACAGAATAATTGTGTAAATTAAGTGGATGCCATATTTCAGCAGCTTTGGTGGCGTAGTTGGTCGCGGATTCAAACCCGACCGAAGTCGTCAGGTTTTTTAAGAGCGTTAAAAATCTCTTGGTGTGCCTTCCTTCGGAGGAGAAGTAAATGTCAGAGATGTATGGCATAATAAAGAACCTTCCACTAATTACACTTGTGTGAAAATAAATTATAGGTTATATTTGACTAACGTTCATAGGTTCCAACATTTGTCGCCAGGAAATGTTTGCGGTGGCATCTAGTAACGACGTTCAGAACTAGTTGGTTGTTGACGGTGGAGTTTGGTAGCAAAAGTTAGAACTACTTGAAAATCTAATGTCTGCAGTCCTTGCATGAATTAAAAAACAGATACACACACTAATACAGGCATCACAATTAACACCGGTTATCAGACAGATTCTATACACCCAAAGTACACGGAGCTATATGACCGCGTTGTCGCAGCCCCTACACTGAGGAACCAACCAACCATGACTTCCTTCAGGTCATTACTATATTTATGGCATGATAAAAACCTTCCACTAATTACACTTGTATGAAGTTAAATTATAGGTTATATTTGACTAACGCTCTTAGGTTTCAAAGTTTGTCGCCAGAAGCCGTTAGCGGTGGCATCTAGTAACGAAGTTCAGAACTAGTTGGTTGTTGACGGTGGCGTTTGGTAGCAAAAGTTAGAACTACTTGAAAATCTAATGTCTGCAGTCCTTGCATGAATTAAAAACAGATACACACACTAATACAGGCATCACAATTAACACCGGTTATCAGACAGATTCTATACACACCCAAAGTACACGGAGCTATATGACCGCGTTGTCGCAGCCCCTAAACTGAGGAACCAACCAACCATGACTTCCTTCAGGTCATTACTATATTTATGGCATGATAAAAACCTTCCACTAATTACACTTGTGTGAAGTTAAATTATAGGTTATATTTGACTAACGCTCTTAGGTTTCAAAGTTTGTCGCCAGAAGCCGTTTGCGGTGGCATCTAGTAACGATGTTCAGAACTAGTTGGTTGTTGACGGTGGCGTTTGGTAGCAAAAGTTAGAACTACTTGAAAATCTAATGGCTGCAGTCCTTACATGAATTAAAAACTAATAACACACACTAATACAGCCATCACAATTAACGCCGGTTATCAGACAGATTCCACACACACCCAAAGTACACGGGGCTACATGACCGCGTTGTCGCAGCCCCTAAACTGAGGAACCAACCAACCATGACTTCTTTCAGGTCATTACAGAAATGAGATTAATCAAAGCAATCACAGGAGAAGCATCTGAAGCTGACAACTAAAGAAATCTGAAAGCAATCACAGGAGAAGCATTTGAAGCTGAAAACTAAAGAAATCTGAAAGAAAATGGGCAGTTGTAGTTGAAGAGACAAACAAATCAACTTATTTGCCAACAAACCAGATTCAAACATCGTAAAATACGTGCACAATAGAACTACAGTATTTTTTTTCAGCAGATAAGTAAATCACTTGAAATTTGCAAAAAATTGTGGATGTGAAAGTCATCTCCTGTATATTATTATTTCTAGGGGCTTGGACGTCAGGGATATGAGTTACACGTACTTGGATATTTATATGAGTTATGTGTTAACAAGTAGGCCTATTATTGTTGATTTTAGTATTAGTAACAATGTTATGTGGAGCTCAACTTTGGAATAACGCGACCATGGCATTAAGTTAGAAGTCATTCTGGAAATTTGCCTGTAGTACAGGGGAGAAAGAATGGAAGAACACTTCTAGGTTTGAATGTGGTTTCAATCGAACCCACCTCTTCTCAGTTCTGACATACAAGGTTGAGTGAACCCCGTCCTATTCCTCAGACTAGAATTACATTTCTTGAAAGAGACGGAAATCTAGCACAGACCTTTGCAGTAATAGCCATGAGGCGGTCAACATATTTCTTTTAGTGTGATCAAATGTGCATATGTTGACGGTTGATGAGTTGGCGAATGATGGTTAGCGGTAGACAATCTTTTATACATTGACATACCCTTGAGAAAATGAAAGTTGTTTACCCTTCACTAGACGTTAGCTGGGCGTTACCCGGTTTAAAAGTAGTATAAATAGCAACATCCTTGTTGCATAGAATCAGTTGTGTGGACCAGTTCGAACGCATCAGAGATGGTTGTACTCATCAGTTGAGAGTAAGTAAGATGTAATGTATAACAGCAAGATGAATCAAATTGTTTAAAAGTTTCCAGTTTCAAATCATAGTTAGAAACTAAACGTGTATGAATGTTTCCCTGTTTTTGCAAGGTGTGATCAGAAACTAAGGGTTACAATGCTTGCGGTGAAAAGTGTAAATTTTATTTCATAAAACCTATTCAGCCAATAAATAGTACATACAGTAAGTTATTTTTCCATATTTTTAACGGTTTACCCAGCGTAAGCTTAAAAACGCACAGACAGCAGGTTTTTCTTCAACTTGATTCACTGACATTGTTAGGCTACTGCTCAGTCATAAATGAACGTTTTTCTACAGAAACCTTCCCAGCTCTGTCAAGAAATTTAATTCTGGTCTGAGGGTTAGACCGGGGTACACTTAACTTTGTGAAGTAAACCTGAGAAGAGGTGGTTTCAATTCCCACCTCAATAGTTCTGGAAGTGGTTTTCTGTGGTTTCCCACTTCTACTCTAGGCAAATGACAGGATAGTTCTTCACTTAAGTCCTTACAACCACCTTCTTCCCTATCCTCACATGAATTACAAATACACACACACACTAATACAGCCATCGCAATGCCTCAGGTTCTCTGAAAAAAAAAACACTCAACAAAGTACACAGAGCTAAATGACCGCAAGTACGTTGGTTAGATTTAGTTTGAACGTTCTATTAAAAGTTCCAACGTTCAGCACTAGGTATCACTGGGATTTGTTGGTGAAAGTTGGAACTACATAAAATTGAACTGAACATGTAACTCACTGTTTGCGTGTCCGGCTTGAAGCAGCTACAGACTCCGGCGAGCCAAACATATCCTTGGACACTCCAGGCAGCAAGCCATGTTGTTGTTTGAGTCTTCAGTCTTTTTACTGGTTTGATGCAGCTCTCCATGCCTCCCTGTCCTGAGCTAATCGTTTCATCTCTACATAGCTCCGACACCCTACATCGGAGGCAATCTGTTTAACATATTCTAACCTTGGTCTACCCCTACAGTTTTTGTCCTCGACCCTTCCTTCCATAACTAAGCTTGCTATTCCTGGGTGTCTTAGTATGTGTCCTACCAACCTATCTCTTCTCTTCATTAGCAGTCGCCAGAAACATCTCTCCTCTCCCACTCGTCTTAATACCTCTTTGTTTGTAACCCTATCTACCCATCTGATCTTCATCATTCTCCTGTAACACCACATTTCAAATGCTTCAATTCTCCTCTTTTCTGCTGCACCAATAGTCCAAGTTTCACTTCCATAGAGCGCCACGCTCCAGAAAAAGGCTTTCAAAAATGACTTCCTAATACCTAAATCTATATTCGATGTCAGCAGATTCCTTTTTTGTAGAAATGCTTTCTTTGCCTGAGCCAACCTACTTTTAATATCCTCTTTGCTTCGTCCATCACTGGTTATTCTGCTTCCTAAGTAACAGAAGTCTCCTACTTCCTTCAGCTTTTCACCAGCCAATTTGATCTCCATAGAGGTTTCTGATTTATTTCGGCTGCATTCCAGTATTTTTGTTTTACATTTATTAATTTTTATCATGAATTCTTTCTGTAAGACGGAGTCCATACCATTCAAAAACTCATTCAAATCCTCAGGCTTGTCGGCCAAGATGACTATGTCATCAGCAAATCTCAGAGTACATACAATACATAATAAACTGCATCACTTGATGGCCCACACGAACACCATCCTTGGCTACTGGTTTAGAGGTCGAGTCAAGCAATTACCCACTTACTCGCTGTAGAGTGCACATTCCGTTGCCTGAAGGCCTCACGCGCAGACCTTGGCAAGAAATTATAACACCCCTAATTTAATTTCTTAGCAGTTGGGGATTGATCCCAGGCCTCCAGGGTGATAGCTAAAAACACTAGCCACTACACCACAATTGAAGGCACCGTGGCACAATGAACAAGCTGTTTGCCTCTGACCAAGGTAGACTGGGTTTGATTCCCGGCTAGTACATGTGAGATTTCTGAAGTGATTTGTCTTGTCCTGTTGTTTGGATTCCACACAAAAATCAGGTCTTGTGGCTCAATATTGCAGCAACGTACTTGCGGTCATTTAGCTCTGTGTACTTTGTTGAGTGTTTTTTTTTTTCAGAGAACCTGAGGCATTGCGATGGCTGTATTAGTGTGTGTGTGTATTTGTAATTCATGTGAGGATAGGGAAGAAGGTGGTTGTAAGGACTTAAGTGAAGAACTATCCTGTCATTTGCCTAGAGTAGAAGTGGGAAACCACAGAAAACCACTTCCAGAACTATTGAGGTGGGAATTGAAACCACCTCTTCTCAGGTTTACTTCACAAAGTTAAGTGTACCCCGGTCTAACCCTCAGACCAGAATTAAATTACTTGACAGAGCTGAGAATCGCAGTCAAAACGCTTGCCGCTACACCACATGGTGGACAGCATTACAAAAATATGTAAGGCCCATTTTTTAATCTCTACATAGTATAAAGCAAAGTCCCCAATCCTTGGATGCAAGGGGCAATCCCGAGAACCATTAGATGAATATTTGTGTGTTTTTCATCATTCTGTAAAAGATTTCTCGAGGAAGGTTTCTGTAGAAAAACGTTCATTTATGACTGAGCAGTAGCCTAACAATTTCAGTGAATCAAGTTGAAGAAAAACCTGCTGTCTGTGCGTTTTTTTAAGCTTACGCTGGGTAAACCGTTAAAAATATGGAAAAATAACTTACTGTATGTACTATTTATTGGCTGAATAGGTTTTATGAAATAAAATTTACACTTTTCACCGCAAGCATTGTAACCCTTAGTTTCTGATCACACCTTGCAAAAACAGGGAAACATTCATACACGTTTAGTTTCTAACTATGATTTGAAACTGGAAACTTTTAAACAATTTGATTCATCTTGCTGTTATACATTACATCTTACTTACTCTCAACTGATGAGTACAACCATCTCTGATGCGTTCGAACTGGTCCACACAACTGATTCTATGCAACAAGGATGTTGCTATTTATACTACTTTTAAACCGGGTAACGCCCAGCTAACGTCTAGTGAAGGGTAAACAACTTTCATTTTCTCAAGGGTATGTCAATGTATAAAAGATTGTCTACCGCTAACCATCATTCGCCAACTCATCAACCGTCAACATATGCACATTTGATCACACTAAAAGAAATATGTTGACCGCCTCATGGCTATTACTGCAAAGGTCTGTGCTAGATTTCCGTCTCTTTCAAGAAATGTAATTCTAGTCTGAGGAATAGGACGGGGTTCACTCAACCTTGTATGTCAGAACTGAGAAGAGGTGGGTTCGATTGAAACCACATTCAAACCTAGAAGTGTTCTTCCATTCTTTCTCCCCTGTACTACAGGCAAATTTCCAGAATGGCTTCTAACTTAATGCCATGGTCGCGTTATTCCAAAGTTGAGCTCCACATAACATTGTTACTAATACTAAAATCAACAATAATAGGCCTACTTGTTAACACATAACTCATATAAATATCCAAGTACGTGTAACTCATATCCCTGACGTCCAAGCCCCTAGAAATAATAATATACAGGATATGACTTTCACATCCACAATTTATTGCAAATTTCAAGTGATTTACTTATCTGCTGAAAAAAAAAATACTGTAGTTCTATTGTGCACGTATTTTACGATGTTTGAATCTGGTTTGTTGGCAAATAAGTTGATTTGTTTGTCTCTTCAACTACAACTGCCCATTTTCTTTCAGATTTCTTTAGTTTTCAGCTTCAAATGCTTCTCCTGTGATTGCTTTCAGATTTCTTTAGTTGTCAGCTTCAGATGCTTCTCCTGTGATTGCTTTGATTAATCTCATTTCTGTAATGACCTGAAAGAAGTCATGGTTGGTTGGTTCCTCAGTTTAGGGGCTGCGACAACGCGGTCATGTAGCCCCGTGTACTTTGGGTGTGTGTGGAATCTGTCTGATAACCGGCGTTAATTGTGATGGCTGTATTAGTGTGTGTTATTAGTTTTTAATTCATGTAAGGACTGCAGCCATTAGATTTTCAAGTAGTTCTAACTTTTGCTACCAAACGCCACTGTCAACAACCAACTAGTTCTGAACATCGTTACTAGATGCCACCGCAAACGGATTCTGGCGACAAACTTTGAAACCTAAGAGCGTTAGTCAAATATAACCTATAATTTAACTTCACACAAGTGTAATTAGTGGAAGGTTTTTATCATGCCATAAATATAGTAATGACCTGAAGGAAGTCATGGTTGGTTGGTTCCTCAGTTTAGGGGCTGCGACAACGCGGTCATATAGCTCCGTGTACTTTGGGTGTATAGAATCTGTCTGATAACCGGTGTTAATTGTGATGCCTGTATTAGTGTGTGTATCTGTTTTTAATTCATGCAAGGACTGCAGACATTAGATTTTCAAGTAGTTCTAACTTTTGCTACCAAACGCCACCGTCAACAACCAACTAGTTCTGAACGTCGTTACTAGATGCCACCGCTAACGGCTTCTGGCGACAAACTTTGAAACCTAAGAGCGTTAGTCAAATATAACCTATAATTTAACTTCATACAAGTGTAATTAGTGGAAGGTTTTTATCATGCCATAAATATAGTAATGACCTGAAGGAAGTCATGGTTGGTTGGTTCCTCAGTGTAGGGGCTGCGACAACGCGGTCATATAGCTCCGTGTACTTTGGGTGTATAGAATCTGTCTGATAACCGGTGTTAATTGTGATGCCTGTATTAGTGTGTGTATCTGTTTTTTATTTCATGCAAGGACTGCAGACATTAGATTTTCAAGTAGTTCTAACTTTTGCTACCAAACTCCACCGTCAACAACCAACTAGTTCTGAACGTCGTTACTAGATGCCACCGCAAACATTTCCTGGCGACAAATGTTGGAACCTATGAACGTTAGTCAAATATAACCTATAATTTATTTTCACACAAGTGTAATTAGTGGAAGGTTCTTTATTATGCCATACATCTCTGACATTTACTTCTCCTCCGAAGGAAGGCACACCAAGAGATTTTTAACGCTCTTAAAAAACCTGACGACTTCGGTCGGGTTTGAATCCGCGACCAACTACGCCACCAAAGCTGCTGAAATATGGCATCCACTTAATTTACACAATTATTCTGTAATCCAAGAAATGGCTTTTCACGAACACAAATTATACAAATGAAGAATTTCAGCTATTTGTTTTATGTTGTTGTTTCATTTGAGGGCCTTGGGTATCGTGGTCATGTAGCCCTGTGTGTACTGTGATGTATGTACTAGTTTGTGTATTTGTAATTCAGGTAGCATTTGGGTAGGAATCGTCCGTGGCCTTACGTTAGGTGTCAGCCCGGTATTTGCCTGGAGTTGAAGTGGGAAATCACAGAAAACCACTTCCAGGATGGCAGAGGTAGGAATCAAACCCCATTCCAGCTGTCAGATCAGAATTAAAATCTCTTGGCAGAGCCAATTGAACCCTCACCTCCACAATGACAGCCAAGAATACTAGCCACTACGCAACAAGGAGACTTTTTTCCTGTATTTTAATTTGTCTGTTAACCTGTGTTATTATGGTATCTGCAGTAGCAGTAGTGTGTGTATTTGTAATTTCAGAGACGATTAGGAAGGAGACGGCCATGCGCTCAAGTTAGAAACTACCCCGGCATTTGCCTGAAGTAGAAGTGGGAAACAAAAGAAAACCACTTCCAGGATGGATGAAGGGAAATCAAACCCACCTCTTCTTATTTTTCCTCATGAGGCTGAGTGCACCCCGTTCCAGCCCTCAGATCAGAATTAAATTTTTTGGCAGAGTCAGGAATAGAATCTGGACCTACGGGGTGACAACCAGGAATGCTAGCCGCTACACAACGTGGACACTTACTAGTACAGAAACCACTATAACACAGGTTATGAGACAAAATCTACACACACACACAAAGTACACACAAGTCTGAAATGACCACAATATCGTAGCCCCTCAGTGAAACAACAACAACAACTTCGTCCTCCTACATTAAAAACGATTCAGAACAGACTATACATTTATACATGACTATGTTTCAGTCAAAATACTTCAATTGTTAATTCATTTTAGTGGCTTGGACACAGTGGTTATTTAGCCCCGTGTATTTTAGACGTGCGAGTGTTCGTGTTTGTCTGATAACCTATGTTATTGTGTGTATTTGTAATTTGAGGGAGGATTGGGAAGGAGACGGCCGTGGCCTTAAGTTAGGAACCAATCCAGCATTTGCCTCGATTAGTAGTGGGGAGACCACAGAAAACCATTTCAAGGATTGCTGCGGTGGGAATCGAACCAACCTCTTCTCAGTTTTGCTTCACGAGGCTGTCCCGTTCCAGCCCTCAAAACAGAATTAATTTCTTGGCAGAGCCGGTAATTGAACCCAGACCTCTGCGGACGACAGCCAAGAATGCTAACCGCTACACTAGGAGGTTGCCAAATACCTAAGAACGCATTTTAGGATAAAGATAATCTAATAATTGCCACGGTGGGTGAGTGGTTACCGTATCTGGCTACCAACCCCAAGCTTGCAGTTTCTCTCCTTATACGTTGTTGGCATGTTAAAAAAACCATTTGAATTCAGTAGGCCATGTTCATAATGGCAACATTAATCTCGGGATTTTAGGGGCAGATGACCTTGTAGTTCCGCCCCTTAAAACAACAATAACTAACTAACTAATCTTTGGATTTTCCGCCAACACAAAAAATTCCTCCTTTCTCTACTAGTAAGCGCTATAGTGTCTAGGAGCTTATATATCTAATCTCCATAACTTTCAGAGCGCTCCAAGGAACAACAAACTTCGTCATGCAAGCTGCCCTTTGGGCGTCAAATAACAAAAGTTTGGACCCGACACCCAAGGCTATACAGTATTAAAATATACATAATAATAATGTTATTGGGCTTTGAGCGACGCCGGGGTGCCGTAATTTCACCCCAAAGGGGATCTTTAACGTGCTTGTAAATCTATAGACACGGTTCCCTCGCATTTGCGCACCCTCAAATGCCAGCTGGTTGCACCAGAATACGAACCTGCAACCTTGGGCCCAGCAAGCAAGAACATTACCGCTGAGCCACACAGCCAGCCTAAATGGTAATCAAATCCACATCTACACAGTTTTTGCCTCACGAGGCTGAGTGTACCCCAGTGCCATATCATGTTCATTCACCCCTGTGTAGTTGGGTGTTTGTAATTTTTTTGCATGATAACACATGTTATTGTACTAATGACTAACATTTACAAGTTATTGCACTTAATTATCTTATCTCATTAGCATTTAGGTCTAAATGATGTACTGTATGTCCTATATTATTGGTAACATGTGTTACTCTGGTGTCTGTAGTAGTGTGTGTATTTGTAACTTGGGATTAGAGAAAAAAGAAACAGTGATAACCTAAAGTTGGAAACCATCCTAGCATTCGCTTGGTGTAGAAATGTGAAACCATGGAAAATCAGTTCCAGAATAGATGAGGAGTGGAATGAACCCACCTCTTCTCAGTTTTACCTCGCAAGGCTGAATGTACTGTTTGTCAAGAAATGTAATTTCAGTCTGAGGATTAGAACAGGGTACACACAACCTTGTAAACCACACACACTAATACAACCAACACAATAACACAGGTTATCAAACAAAATTGTAACACACCCAAGTACACAGGGATGAATGATCCCACTATTTTTCAAACCCGTATCTATGAGGCGAGTGCCAATTATACTAGCCGCTAAACCTCAAGGTGGTTATAAACATACTATTTAACATAGGATCTATCCTGGAAGTCAAGGTTTGATTTCCAAATCTGCCAAGAAATGTAATTCTAGTCTGAGGGTTAGAACGGGGTGCACTTGACCTTGTGAGCAACACAAACACTAATAATACCATCACAATAACACAGGTTATCAATCAAAACTGTAACACACCCAAGTGCACAGGGCTGAATAAACTCAATATCAAAACCCTTCTCTCTCAAATGTTACTAATACAACAACATTCTAAGACACTGTCCGTGTATTACAAAGCGGCGCAGCCATGTGCGTCAATGTTATACAGCTCCCTGGCCACACGAGAGTGTTAAAAGCACTCTCTCTTTCTCATGGCCAATGACCTACTTGGAGGGTTCGCTCGCAGTTACAGATCTGGTTTGCTTGCTACAAGCTCCTGTTCTCCCAATACCCGCCACTGTCAAAAGACAGCTCAAGTTATTCCTTCTTGTAAAGGATTTCTTAAAGAACGCTTCAACCTACCTAACTCCTTGAACCTTATATTTTCCTATCAACCACAGTCAAAACAGGGCATCCACAAAAAAGAATGGCTAATGTCTAACACACAGGTTTTAAGGCCTTGTTGTTGTTGTTGCTTATTTAGGGCTTGTGACATCATAGGCAATTAGTCCCGTGTACTAACATGTGTGTTAACCTGCGTAATTGTGATGTCTGTAGTAGTTTATGTATTTGTAATTTAGGTGGGGATTGGGAAAGAAGTGGCTGTGACCTTAAGTTAGGTACCATCCAAGCATTTGCCTGGAAGAAAGCACAGAAAACCACTTCCAAAATGCTCGAGATGTGAATCAAACCCACCTCTGCTCAGTTCTTCATCTCCTCCCAGGGGATCACATCTAGTGGAACGTGGGTTGGCGACCACGGGGCCCCAGCTGAGTCCGGCATTGCTTCCACTTACTTGTGCCGGGCTCCTCTCCGTCTTCTTTCCTGTCGACCTCACTTGGTCAACTCTTGTTCTCTTCCGACCCCGACAGTATTAGGGTATCCGAGGCATAGGGTGTCTCTTATTTTCGCGCCTTAATTAGCCCTTGTCTCATCTTTTCTGATACCCTCCTTCTGCGAGGGGTCAGCCTTCTTTTTCATTTCCTTTTACATTCTGCTTTGTGTTCAAGGCCCTTAAGGAGGCAGGGTGTATGTAGCCCCACCACTTCCGGTGCACCCTAGATATTGCTACACCCTCAGGGGCTCACAGCTGGTGAGTCCGGGATTTGGCGACCCCAAAAGATTCCTGAGCTGGGGGCGGACCCTCTCCTCTTTCCCTTTCCTATCTGCCTTTTATGGCTCTCCTTCCTTCCTAGTCCCTCAATCCGCCTTCTTCGAGGGTTGAGGGCATTTCTTTTCCTCCTGTCCTTTATTTGCCTTATTCTCCTTTTGTCTTCTATTTCTTCTTCTCGTATATAAATTAGTAGTTAGTTTTATTTATAGTTTACATTTCATTATCATCTTCACAATCACCCATGCCATTAGGGACCGATAACCTGGATGTTAGGCCCCTTAAAACAACAATTATCATCATCATCATCAGTTTTTTTTAATCTCACAAGGCTGTGTGTAACCCGTTCAATATCTAATTTATTTTCTTAGCAGTTAGAGATCGAACCCAGATCTCCAGGTTGTCAGCCAAGAACGTGTGCTAGCTTTACCTTATCCTCCGATTAATCAACTACTAGGTCATCAGTCTCCTTTCGGCCGTCCTTGAAATGGTTTTCTGTGGTTTAACATTTTCAACACCAGGCAAATGCTGGGACGGTACCTTCTAATAGGCCACAGCCGCTTCCTTCCACATCCTTACCCAGTTTCATTCATCTTCATCCATTTCATCTCTCATCCCAACGCGCAGGTCGCCAACGGGCGTCGAATAGAAAGACCTGCACTCGGCCTCTGAGGAGGCCACACACACACACACACAAATCAGTCTCCTTGTAAACATTATTGATGACGTCATCCTACTGTCTCTGGACATGGTGGCCAACTTGCGCTGTAGCCCTGAGCCGGCTTTACATCAGTTGCGCATAGCAGTCATCTTACCCACTTGCCCCTGTGTCTGCTATCTTGCACAGCAGTCACTGTTCTAGCTTTACCTCGCCCTCCATAAGAACAACATGAGGGAGTTGCGCACAGCGGCCATCTTGCCCACTTGCCCCTGTGCCAGCTCCGGCTTATTAGTTCAATTACCACATAGTTCCACATCCCTGTTCATTCGTTTCAATAAAACCCGGTTCAGCATCAGTCATGTTTGTTTACCTTTGAGGTCATTCAACCCCTCTCCCACAAACAACATGGTGCTGATAATAATAAAGGCAAATTTGAAAATTAGCTCAAGGGTCAACTCCGCTGTGACGTCACACACCGGTTGACCATTCAAATCTGATTATTCTGACACGTGAATGTAAGCCATTCAAATCTCCCGGGTCAGCACAAATGGAGAATCGGAATCCCTCGGCTGCATTCGGAACCAATCGGCTACAACACAAAGCTATATAAGACAAGTGACCAGCAGAGCAGTTGTTCAGTCGACCAACAGGCTGGACCAAAGAGGGTCTCTCAAGCAGATCCTCTTCAATCCTCCCCTCCCCCCTCCCCCCCCTCCCTCACCCCTTTGTTTACCTTCCAGTTCATTGAAACCCCACCCCCGCACCTTACTCCTACACCCTACCACCCCCTCCCCCCACCCCCACCCCTCCCCCTCCACCCACACCCCCTCAAACCGGTTCCTGGACCCTCCAAGGTTTGTTTACCTTCCGGGGTCCCGGCGACCTTGGGGGTCAATGACCTACCTCAAGGTCATTGACCATGACCAACCTCAAGGTCATTGACCTTGACACGCCCCCCTCATTTGCATAAATAACGGTATTTGAAGCAGAACCCTCCCTGCTCCTCTACTAATATCGCTAAGTATTCGAGAGTGCGAATTGGAACAGTGCATACCGTGACAGTACGACACAGTTATATGAGAGGGATAGCCGTACGAGCTATTAGTAGCTAAGTCAGTGATCTAGGAAGCTATTGAACTATCAGCTGAATTGAGTAGGTTGATGATAGCTGTAGAAGGTAGAAGCTACATACGCGAGAACCGTGCATTGTGATAATAATAATAATAATTCACAGTGGACCTTTGCTTTGGTGAATTTTGGAAACCGTGTGTAAATTATCCTCCTTGCAAGATGAACCAATTGATCCAGAAGACTGATATCAAGGACCAGAGCACCATCAGGATGTATACGAGATAAGTAAAACTTGTATGGGGCATGTTTGCCGTAGCGTATCCCATCATGGTAGTCGGATAAGTTTATCTCGATCATAAGCAATTATGATAAAATAGATATTTTGGGCATAGCAGGCATGTTTTGTGTAGATTTGTGTGTATTTGTCAGTCATGATCAGGCTTAGGATAATTATGCATTTTGCATATTGCATATTCAATTGCATATTTGGGACAGTTTTAACTTAACAGTGCATATTTAGGGGTTTCCTCCTATTAGTGCATATTTCAAAAACATTCTTAATCTTGAGTGTAGACATCAATCAGCTTCTGCAGGACACTTTTGGATTATTTGACATGTATTTCAGGTAACAGGAATGTTGATCAGTGCTGGGTTTGCATCGTGTTTAAATTTAGCAACACTAGCCCTACATCCGGCCATAGCTTTGTCTACTTGCAATGCAATTAGGTGGGCATTGATTCTTGGTGTTTCCCGTAAAGCAGGTTATCTTTTCCTCATTCCGTAAGTAGTTACATTGCATGCACAATTAGTTCTTGTCATTCTTACTTTCGTTGAGTTGAAACAGGCTGTGGTTCATAGCACGTTAAATAGCTACTGTATTTAAGATGCCTAAGGAGAATAACTGATAATGAGGTAATGAAAGGGTATGTACGAGAGTTTCAAGACTTTTCAACTGACCGAAGTGTATTGTTTTGCAAATACTGTAGAACAGTCGTAAACGCAACCAAAAAGTATCAAATTCAACAACATCTCCAAACAACGAAACACAATAAATTGAAAGAAGTAAACCTGAAACAAAAACACCAGGTTCTTGTAACCACTGCTTTAGTTAAACCTGGACCAACACGTAGTACATTCAATGAAGATCTTCTTCTTGCATCGTTATGCCCGACTCAGGAGCACGGTTGAACCTGTTTAGCTGATGTGTTGGCCTTCTTTTCCTTCCAAAATCTCTTCATCCTCTCGCTGAGCGCCTTTCTTCGGTCTTCTGTCCAAGTTATGGTGGCCCTGGTGTTGGGTTTGTCTTCAAATTGGTGATTGTCGATTAGGGTTCTGAATTTGCATCTGTCCTGTATAATATTGTCTGAAATGTTGATTTCCTGGAGATCTGTTTCAATTTCACGTAGCCAGCTGTTCTTGGTTTTTAGTGAGAGGGCCAAGTTGAGAATTCTTTTAGTCAATCTGCCATTGTTCATTCTGATAATGTGCCCGTAAAATTTCAATCGTCTTTTCCGAAAAGTATGAGACATTTTTTCACATTGGCGATATATTTCCTGGGATGACTTTTTCCTCCAGATTCCCTCTATAAAAACTGGGCCAAAAATTTTTCGTAAAATTTTCCTTTCTTGTTTTTCAATCTCTTTGGTTAAAGATTTGCCACCAATGATTAAGGTTTCTGATGCATATAACGCCTCCGGTTTGATTACTGTATTATAATGTCTAAGTTTTGCTTTCCGAGATATTGATTTTTTGTTATACCTATTCCAAGTGATTCTGTAAGCTTTCTGTAATTTGGAAATTCTCTCTTTATTTGCTTCACGGTTTAAACCAGAGGGCTGAATAATTTCTCCTAGATATTTGAATTCGTTCACTTGAAAGATTTTGCCGAATTTAGTTCTCATAGGTTGTCCGTCTAAGTATCGTGAGGCTCCTTCCATGTACTGAGTTTTCTCATAAGAAATTTGAAGTCCCGTTTTGATGGCAATTTCATGTAATTTTTCAATGGAATGAATTGCTTCTTGTCTGTTATTAGAAAGGATTGCTATGTCATCAGCAAAGGCCAAACAATGTACATGAATTCTATCTTTGAGTAGTCTGCCAAGGGTTATTCCCTTAGTTTCCTTTTCCCAGGTCCTGATTATCTTCTCAAGTACGAGGCTGAACAGTAACGGAGATAATCCGTCTCCTTGGCGGACCCCAGTGTTAATTGCAAAAGGCTCAGATATTTCGCCGAGGAATTTAACTTTTGACGTAGTGCCAGTTAGTGTTTGTCTGATTAATTCTCTTGTTTTTCTATCAACTTGAAATTCTTCTAGAGTATTGAAAAGTGTTTGACGATCTATAGAGTCATATGCTTTTCTGAAATCTACAAAGGTAATGACTGTCTGTCTGGTTTTGCGCATTTGTAGGATAGTTTTGAGATTGAGAATTTGTTCCGTACATGATCTTCCTTTTCGGAAACCTGCCTGGTATTCTCCAATCAGACGGTCTGTTTGTTTCTCAAGTCTAGTGAGCAGGGCTTTGGAGAAAATTTTATAAATAACTGGTATCAAGGAAATTCCTCTATAATTATTGATGTTGGTTTTATCCCCTTTCTTGTGGAGTGGATGGATTAGCGCACATTTCCAATCCTCAGGTATTTCTTCGGTGATCCAGATGTTCTCAAGAATTGAGTGGATTTTCCGGGCTACGTTCTCACCACCTATCTTCAGCATTTCGGCAATTATACCATCTTCCCCTGGGGCTTTATTATTTTTGAGTCCATGGATTATTTCTTTAATTTCTTCCAATGTTGGGGGTTCTGAATCTTGGTTGGATGTTTGTTTTTCAAAGATGAGTTGTTCTTTAGGGGATTCACAGTTTAAAAGATCCTTGAAATAATCTGCTAGAAGTTTGCAATTTTCTTGATTATTTGTTTCCAATGTCCCATCCGGGCGTTTGAAGCAAAGACTGGGTGCCTGATAATTTGATAATTCTTCTCTGAAGGTTTTGTAGAAGTTTCGTGTATTGTTTTTAGTAAAATCTTGTTCAATTTCAGCCAATCTGTAGTGATCGTACTTGCGTTTTTCAGATCTGATGATTTTAGAGGTTTGTTTCTGTACTTTGGTGAATTCGTGCCAATTTTCTTCCGTTTTGTGAGAATTCCAATTCTGCCAGGCTTTAATTCTGAAGTTTATAGCCTTGTCACAGGTTTCGTTCCACCACCTATGCTTGCGTTTCCTGGGCGGTGTGCCAATGTTTTGAGAAGCTTTCGAAAGTATATCTTTGAGTTCTAACCAGCCAGAAGAATCGTGAGTAGGGATACTTTCTTGGAAAGTACTGGCGTTCTGTTTAAGAAATTCTGGATCGACGCGCAGATTTTTTGTTATTTTTGGTTTGGATCTGTTCGGTTGAAATTTTACCTTGATTAAGGATAGATGGTGGTCAGAGTCAATGACTCCTTTCTTGACTTTGACATTCATAATTTCTTTTTGATTCTTTTTGGAAATAGCCACATGATCTATTTGAAATTCTCCTAAGTGAAAATTAGGGGATCTGTATAAAGCATTTCTCTCGGCAAATATACCGTTGGCTAAACTAAACAATAAGAACTTAGTTCAGTTTCTGCAGGTGTAGGCTATACGAAACAACCAGTCCCAGATGAATCAACAATTAGGAAGAATTACGTTCCTGAGCTTTACAATGTAACGTTAGGTAAACTAAGGGAAAACGCTCGTGGAAAATATATTTGGGTCTCACTAGACGAAACAACGGACGTAGATCAAAGATATGTACCTAACTTCATGTTTGGAATTTTAGGAGAAGAAGAAGAGAGAGACAAATCATATCTACTAAATATGGCTGTGTTGCCTAAGGTGAATCACTCAACAGTTGCTTCATTTTCAATGATGCACTTTCTTGTTTGTGGCCATCAGGCATTCTTTACGATCATGTTATCGTGGCCTGCACGGATGCCGCACCTTACATGTGTAAAGCCATGGGAAGTCTTGGGATATTATATCCCAAGATGATACATGTCACATGTGTAGCACATGGACTTCATCGAGTCGCTGAAGCAGTCCGGGCTTCGTTTCCTGAAGTAAACACGTTGATCTACACAGTGAAAAGAGTGTTCCTGAAGGCTCCAAGTCGCAAAGAAAAATCTTTTGATGCAGATCATGATGTCCCACTCCCGCCTTCACCAGTTCATACAAGATGGGAACGTGGCTCGAAGCTGCTGTTTATTATGCCAATTATTTCGAGGTAGTAAAAAAAGGTAGTTGAATACCTCGATTCTGAAGAAGCTGCTTCTATTAAAGAAGCTCAAAAAGTCTTGAGCAGAGATGGTGTTCGTGAGCAACTTGTATTTATTCGTTCCAATTTGCGTTGCATACCTTCAGCCATCAAGAAATTGCAAGAAATAGGACTGTATCTTCACGTTAGCATTGGAATTGTTGAAGAAGTTGATCGATCCCTAAAGAACCCAACTAATCAAGTTTTCTCGAAAAAATTGCAAAATGTAGTGCTGAAAAATTCCGGTCTCCTCAAACTTAAAAGCATTTGTGGTGTTATCCAAGGCAAAGACAAAATTGACAGTGCATCGATACTAGAGGTCTCTGATTTCATTTAGTTGGAGTATGCTCCAATTGTGGCATGTGATGTGGGGAGAGTGTTTTCTGAGTACAAAATCATTTTAAGTGAAAATAGGCGCAAGTTTGTGTTTGAAAACCTACCTATTACATCATGCAGTGATTAAGTGTAATCAAGACTTGTAAATTTTATTGACAAATTGGAGCAATCTATTGTAGTACTGTAAGTAATTTCTTTATTTTGGCGATATTTAATATGTAACATTGATTTCTTGTAATATAAACCACTAATTGATATCAGATATATGTTTATTTTAATGCATATTTTAGTGCTTATTTAGACACTTTTTAGTGCATATTTGCATGCATATTTTGGCATTTTTAAGTGCATAATTATCCGAAGCCTGGTCATGATTATTTTGTGTGTTTTATAACGTAAATAGTATATGAGCATCAAAATTTGTTTAAATGTGTTTTGTTTGAGGGTGTCAGTAACTTTGCTGAATGCACAATTAAGGGAATAATTGGGTTGATAGTGCTCACGCACGATATTAACGCAAAAGCTAATAGGGGGAAGACAGCTCGATATTGTGACAAAGACCAGTAGTGACACTGAAATTATGTGAACAGTAAGCATGGTAATTGATAATCACACCAAGGTAAAGAAAGGTAAGACAAAATGGCTGAATGATAATATAATATTCAGAAAAGGTTGAGAGTTGATTCTGGGTAGAGCTGAAATTAAAACGGAGGTGGTATTCCCGTGTTCTACGATGATATAAAATGGTAAGTGAATTAAAACGGAGGTGGTATTCCCGTGTTCTATGATTATATAAAATGATAAGTGAAATTAATAACGGAGGTGGTATTCCCGTGTTCTACGATGATATAATTGGTAAGTGAAATGATTGAATTCATTGTCTGATGAGAGTGTGCTATAGCTCCGTCGGAAAGGTAAATGTACAGCTCGAACCCAAGGTAGTCATTAGGGACCAGGTATAAGATGCGGCCAGCCGTCTGAATTCTGAAAGTGGCAGTGAAGGTTATTGCCCGACCAGCTGGGTATTATGGTGTGAGAATGTCTGTCATAAGATCGAGGGACCAGGTTGGATGGTATTCGTTTCTTTGAGGGAAGGTAGTCTGGCTTCCCAGGTTTTTTTGTACCGCTTTAGGAAGCGATGTCTTGAATTGTCATTTTGAGTGCATTCAGTATAGTTGTTTGTTTATTAATAGTAGCGGGGCACTGGCCGCCGAAGTGTTTATTTGATGCTTCATGTATATTGACTTGTTTGTTTTACAGTAATTAACAGAGTCATGGCTCTGAGTGAATTAATTGTTTATAAGCTAGAACGTGCACACATGCATGTGGCCTAGAATAAGTCTATTGCCTTCATTGTCTGACTCTTGTGAGGAAGGATGATGATTGTACGAGAAAAACATGTCCGAACCCCAAAAAAACAATTTTGCAAGTTATAAACATGAGTGCGCATATTTTTTTGATAGAATGGCTGGGTTATTCAGGCCATAGTTTTGATGAATTAAGTCTGTTGACGTTTTATTTTTGAACTCGAAGCAGTGGACGGCAGTGAAATAGATTGTTTTTCTTTTCCTGGTTTCAGCCAGTGTGATTAATTTACCTTTGCATTTTGATGTTGATTAGAATAATTTTAAGGGAGTATATTTTGTTGTTTTATTGTCTATGGATGGGAGTAAATGGGAGATGATGTTTTTGTGAATAAAATTATTTTATATTAGGAGTTCTCTGACATACTGATTTTAAGTTAAGCCTCCTGTGATCCTTGACGATAATCCTAGGATGTTTAGAATAAGTTAGAGCCACACCGAACAGACCACTACCCGAACTAGAGTCGGCATCCTAGAAAACATTGAAGGGTACAATGTTGATACAAAAAAGAGCTTTTTAAATTTGGTATTCTTTGGTAGTGATAATAAAGTTAAGATATTGATCATCGTATAAAAAGGCAAGTAGTTCCTTGAAGAACTATATTAATAGCCTATTTTCATATATCCTATTGGCCTCTCCTATTAAAAACTCCCCGGGCTATTAAAAGGATTTTCCATACAATGTTGATTTCAATTGCATGATTAGGACACAAGGAATAAAAACTTAATTTAAAATTCACACAACCGCCATCTTGAGGTTAAGAAAACAATTGAAATAAATTAGATGTCAGTGGATTAAAATTTGTACAAGCATTCACCGTGCAAAGTTTTACTACACTCAGATGGTTAAATAGCGAGGAAAGCCAATTTAAACATTCAAATTTCGCGTCACCGCCATGTTGGATTTGTGCTCATCAGGTTATTGAAAGTCCCATATGTGAACTTAATGTTAATATCATTTAACAATATACTAAATTACAGTTTGATTGCTGTAATAGATTCGTAGATATTGAAAACCGTCTAAATATTTCAGATGGCTGCCATATTGGATATATATAGACTATATATATCGGCCACACATGTTCCATTAGATGAAGATTATTGCAAAAGTTCATTATTCAAACGTACACTTCGATCGATGATTAGGACACAAGAAATTAAAACCTAATTTTAAAATTTCGCACTGCCGCCATCTTAAAAATTATAAAAACAATTCAATTGCAGTGTATTAGGCACCAGTGAATTAACATTTGTATAACCATATACCGTACCAAGTTTCACTGCGTTCGGATGGTTAAATCGCGAGTAAATCCATTTAAATATTTCAAATTAGCTTGACCGCCATGTTCGTTTTGTACTTAACAGGTTTCTGTAAGTCACATAGGTGAACTTTTAGTAATACTGTTTATCACCGTAAAATATTTCAATGTGATATATGTTACTGTTGTGGAGATATAGAAAGCCAGTGAAATATTTCGCGTGGCCGCCATGATGGATTGGTGAATCGTATCAACATTTGAAAGGCACGGTCGAAGTTGGACGATGCAGAAGTATGTACTTACTGAGTTTCATTGAAATCGCTTTGGTTGTTTAGATTTCATTAGGGGGACACACACATACGCACACACACACACACACACACACACACACACATACTCACGGACAAAAGGTGATCTTATAAGCCTTTATTCTTATAAATGAAATTGGCTAACTAGTAGTTCCATGACGAACTTACGAGCCTACAATTCTTAAAATTTAAGATGCAATCCCTATATCTCTAATTACATCTGTTTAGAAGGCTGGTAGCGCTAACATTATATGGTTTACAAGATTTACATTATAAGATTTGCTTAGTACAGCAGTAAGTCATAGCATGTTCGAAATCGTTCACTTACACAGATTCTGAGATATTGAGAGTCAATGGCTCAAACGCCCAGGGGGAGTAGTTAGGTAGTTATTAAGACTAAGAAAGTGCACAAGTATCTCTTATTGCGTACACTGTATATACAAAGTCTGGTAGAAATCCACTGATTGTTATGGAAATTACATGCAGATCAACATGGAAAACATAAACGTATCTAAAATTACTTTGATAACACTGATATGTATATATAAGTGTTGCTCAAAATCAAACTGCAATATTAGGACAGTATAGTGTATAGAGTTTCAAACTGTTTATATGAACAGATTCTACAATACGCGTCTAGTGCTCAAATGTTCTCTGAAAGTTACACGGCAGTTGTTAGTCCTGGAGACTCTTTAATTAGGCATACATATGTTTGCTAAGACATACATGTAACGTGCAAAATTATAAATTCGTAAATTAGTCTGGCAGTTGCATGCACGTGATCATTGAATATTATACCCATGAATTGAATTATGTTGGTAGCACTAACTTTGACGATTTACTCTACTTTTGTCTAAAACATCATGGACTTACAATGAGCTACGTTTAAAGTTTTTCCGTACACCTATTCCGAGATATTGACTCTAGGATTCAAAAGTCTTGAAATAATTAATAAACAGTTGATAGCCTTGGTGACTCATAGCCTACTATAAGCATATTAGTTATAATTCCAAAATCATACATTGCACATAAAAACATATGAATGAAACCCATTCGTTGGTATGGAAGTAACATGCAGTTAAACATTGAAAGTAACAACGCACGTAGGATCGTGTTGGCAATACTGTCATATAAGAGTTACTAAAAGTTAATCTGCAATATGTTCCATACGTGTGCAATGTTTAGATCTGTTGTCATGTATACTTTCTAATATACTGGGTGTCTTTTATGCACCTTTGGAGAATGATAGGTCGTGTAGGGGACGGGTATAGAAGTAATTTGAGATAGGGAACTTGGGGTCGGAGCGGCCTCCTTAACCCCTAAAAGAAGGGTTGATTCAGACCCTCCACCCTGGAAGTTAGGCAACCGACCCAAGCCTGTATTACCTTTCTCAATCCTTTAACTCTTGGCAAGATTCGTTTCACCATGTGGCGCTGGCGTAATGGGTAGCGTTGCGGTGCGAAAGGCCGGTAGTCCCGGGTTAGATTACGGGCTTGGGCATTTTTTAATATATTTTTTATGTTATTTTAGGTGGAAGGTTTTTAAGCTTGATACCTTCGGTAAATTAAACTGATCTTTGTGTACTTCGTAGCATTAAATTGTTTAAGTCCGTTATTACGTTTAAATCACGTTGATTTGCACGAGAAAGTAAGGTTTACCTACGCTAGGCATGCTTAGCTTAATTTTTTGCCGTAGGGTAATTCTCTAAAACTGTACGAGTGCACTCTCTTCTCTGCCGTAGCACCAGACTGTATCATGTGATTACAATAAGACAAATAACATTAAAAAATGCCCAAGCCCAGAATCGAACCCGGGACTACCGGCCTTTCGCACCGCAACGCTACCCATTACGCCAGCGCCACATGGTGAAATGAAACTTGCCAAGAGTTAAAGGATTGAGAAAGGCAATACAGGCTTGGGTCGGTTGCCTAACTTACAGGGTTTAGGGTCTGAATCAACCCGTATTTTAGGGGTTAAGGAGGCCGCTCCGACCCCAAGTTCCCTATCTTAAATGACTTCTATACCCGTCCCCTACACGACCTATCATTCTTCAAAGGTACATAAAAGACACCCTGTATAGAGACAAGGATTCAAAATTAGAGAGAGCATTTATCAACAGTTGACCGCCCTGGAGGCTCTGAATGTATACCTAGTTTCGTCACTTAAGGTACACTATGAAATGAAAATCCACAGCCTGTTTCCAGTCGACCGACCGGGTCAGGTATGGAATGGAAGGAAGGAAGGAAGGAAGGAAGGAAGATTGTAGTTTTACGTGACCGTGAATCTTGTGATTATGAGCCACGGGACCTCCTTTTTACGTGGAATCTGAACCACAGGACATGGCATTTCACTTCGAAAATCTCACATGCATTGACCGGGAATCGAACCTGGACCGCCTTGGTGAGAGGCATACGGCTAGACCACTGAGCCACCACGCCCCAGGTATGGAATGAATGAAGCCCCCATCTATCGGCGAGGTTATGAACTGTGCCGGCTGCCGAAGCCTGTCGCACTCCTCTGGGGCAATGATTAAATGAATGACAGATGAATTGAAATGAAAGTGGAGAGTGTTGCTGGAATGAAATATTGACAGGGAAAACCGGAGTACCCGGAGAAAGACCTGTCTGCCTCCACTTTGTCGAGCACAAATCTCACATGGAGTGACCGGGATTTGAACCATGAACCCCAGCGGTGAGAGGTCGGCGTGCTGCCGCCTAAGCCACGGAGGCTTTCACATACAAAATTTGCTTAAAGTCCAATTACACGCAATTGAATATTAAACATATCAGCACACGTAGAATCATGATGGCAACATTGTCATGTATGAGTTGCACAAAACTAAACTGAAATATAACGATCCATATGTATGCCATTCTGAAAGAAATCCATTTGTTAGTATAGAAGTTACATGCAGTTAAATATTGAACCTACCAGAACGCATACTATCATGTTAGCAGCACTGTCAGATATTGGTTACTCAAAATTAATGTTTAGTTCTATGTTCTATACGCGTGCAAAATTTAGAACTGTTGACCTGCAAACTCTATGATATATTGAGAGTAGGGTTTAAAATCATAGAAAGCATTTATCAACAGTTGCCAGCCCTGGTCACTCCGAATATATGCCTTAAGGTACACAGTGAACGTACACCATTCGGCTGAAGTTCAATAGTATGGACGTTACATGCAGTTAAACATTGAACGCATCAGGACGCGTAGAATCAAGTTGGTATCACTGTCCTGTACGGACTTCTGACAATCACTTTGAAATTTTACGTTCTGTGTGTTTGCCAATGTTGGAACGGTTCCCATGCATAACTTCTGAGGTATCCAGCTCACAGTTCAAATTTCAATTATTATTTTAAACCAGTTGGTAGCACTGACGCTATTTCCTAATACGACCTTGGGATCTACTGGTATAGATCTTCACTCATACCAAGGTTGGTTTCGATAGTCCACCTCGTTGCGTAGTAGCTACCATTCTTGGCTGTCACCGTGGAAGCCCGAGTTCGATTCCCAGCTCTGCCAATAAATTCAATTCTGGTCTGAGGACTGGAACCAGATACACTCAGCCTCTTGAGACAAAACTGAGAAGAGGTGGGTTCGATTCGTGTCTTAGCCATTATGGAAGTGGTTTTCCGTGGTTTCCCTGTTCTATTCCAGGCAAATGCCAGGATGGTATCTAACTAAGGCCACGGCCGCTTCTCACCCAAATCCTACCACAATAACAAATACACACACAAGTACAGACTTACAGTGACACAGGTTATCAGAAAAAATCCACACATAACCAAATACATGGGGATACATTAACACGATGTCGCAAAGGCCCTAAAAAGACAACAACAACAACATCATGATTTGATAGCCACGGCCGTTTCGTAATTGATAGGGGGAGGACACACAGACAGACACACATACATAACTGTCTGTGTGATGTCATAGGTCTACTTTTTCAACACTTGAGTAGGCTAAAAATACCTCTAGACTATTTACTGAAGTTGAAGCCCCTCTCTGTTGGCAATCTAAAGAGTTATTTCCGTTCAATTGGAATATATGCGCCTCGGATTTGATAGTCACTGTACTAGAGCACTCTGCACATCCATGAGCGTTTCCAGCTTTCAGGTGTTTCATCGTTTTTATTTTCAATTAGTTGCGGCTGCAAGTACAGTATTCGCTGTTGGCAATGTAATGGGGTCATGAAGCAATCAGCCAGACCATCCCAAAACAACACGCCGATCGACACTCTGCACAAGAGATTGCAACCCTAAGTTATTATACTGTAGAATACAGTGTCCGCTCTTTGCGAAGTGGGTAGGATTCTTGGCTGTCACCACGGAGGCCCGGAATCATTTCCCAGCTGTTCCAAGAAATGTAATTCTGGTCTGACGTCTGGAACGGGGTACACTCATCCTCGAGAGGTAAGACTGAGAAGAGGCAGGTTCGATTCCTACCTCAGCCATCCTGCAAGTGGTTTCTGTTGTTTCCCACTTCTACTGCAGGCAAATGACGGAATGGTTCTTAACGGAAGGCCACGGCCACCTCCTTCCCCATCCTCAACTGAAATACAAATTCACACACTACTACAGATACTATAATACCACAGGTTGTCAGATAAATTCTACACACACCCAAGCACACGGGGACAAATCACCACGATGTCCAATGCTCTTAAATGAAACTACAACTAAAACATACCGAACAAAAAAAAAATGTGCAGGAAGAGAGAATAATACACCAAGTTCTACTTTTCCAGGTATTGCAGTGACAGGTACGGAGCAGAATGGGGTAACTTTTAACCCAATACCTGTTTCACTCAACGAGCCTGACATCCCACGTTGCATCCTATCTCCTTTCTCATCAAACGTTGCCACTAAAATATTTTAATGAGAAGCTCCAGCGACATGGAAACCATTACAGAAAGGTCGAGAATCTAAATTGCAGTCTGAATCATACATGGCTTAACTCTAAACGCATTATCAGACTAAACATAACGAAAGTCGTGCATTGCGTTCAGACAAAATTCTTTAAAGTGTTCCACAGTGGGCAAATTTCTTCATTTAAGAACAACTGGAACAGGGTTCACCAACATTGGCACATTCAACACGTTCACTTTGATTAAGGTTTGCGTTTACCGAAATGATATAGACTATAGAGTATATTTAGGGCCTATTCAAGTATAAAACATTGTTGAAATTTCCACATTTTGGAGAAAACTACAATGTTTTTAGTGAACATTTCTGTAATTACCAAAATTTCACTATATTTACTGCACAAAGTTCATGAATCCAAAAGATATAACAAATCTAACATAATTTTAGCATTTCCTTCTCGTGGTAATCCACACTACAAATTCACAGTAGCTCATCTGATTGTGAATAACGGATAGTATAATCATCAACCATTTACTGCCAAAACTCATTTTCAGATTGTTAGTGACATATACTTATATGATCAACAATTAACTGATAAGACGATTTCTCAGAAAGTTAGTGATGTATACAGTACTTGAAATGCATAAATCATCAACAATTCACTGAAAAACCACATAGACTGTTAGTGACGTACAGCAGATTACTTGAATCATCAACAATTTACTGCCAAACCACTTTGTCAGATTGTTGGTGACGTATACCGAAATCATCAACAATTTACTTCCAAAGCACTTTGTCTCTTGGTGACGTATACCGAAATCATCAACGCCTAACCTCTTTATCAGAGTGTTGGTGTCGTATGCTGAAATCATCAACAATATACTGCCAAACCTCTTTGTCAGTTTGTTAGCAATGTTTTCTTAGAATCGGTCCGGGTTCGATTCCCGGTCAATGCATGTGAGATTTTCGAAGTGAAATGCCATGTCCTGTGGTTCGGATTCCACGTAAAAAGGAGATCCCGTGGCTCATGATCCAGAGATTAACGGTCACGTTAAACTACAAGCTTCCTTCCTTCCTTTTTTTAGAATATTCAAATCAACAATTTACTACCAAACCACTTTGTAGGAGTTTTAGTGGCGTATATTTAAAATACTTATATCATCAATATTTTACTACCAAATTAATTTGTAAGATTGTTAGTGATGTATACTGAGAATATTCAAATCATCAACATTTTGCTTCCAAATCAATTTGTAAGATTGTTAGTGATGTTTACTTGACATACCTAAATCATCAAAAATGTACTGCCAAATATCTTTGGTACATTGTTAGTAACGTACACTTTAATCATTAAGAATTCACTGGCAAACGACGTTCCACGACAATGGCATTCTTTGGTAGAACTCCTGTGTAACCTCAATAGTTCTGAACTTAGCTGATGAATTATTCTTATCTGGTTAACATCGTTATAATTGCTCCAATTGAGCAGTCTGAACTTACATTAATATCATTAGTATGGCACTTCTCTGTGTTGTAATTTCTTTAATTAGATTGTAAATTACAGTACATGTGACTTCTGGCGCTCGGTAGCTCTCCACACTCCATTTATTAGCTCTTAGTTTATAAATGTAAGGCTATTTCAATCCAATTTACCACATTCATCCGTGATACGACTTGACATTCTTATCATTGCTCGTTAGCTCACATCCTACAAGCGTGAATTATCTCCTTCGAATGGAGACAAGCGTTTCATCTGGCAATATGACCGTATTCTTCATACAGTGCAGTGATTTGTCACATGAACAAATATTATTTATTTATGCTGGGAGTGTCCGAGGACATGTTTGGCTCGCCAGAGGCTGAAGCTGCTTCTAACGGACACCCATAGGGTGAGCTACAAGTTCCGTTCAATTTCAAGTACTTCAAACTTTCCCTACCAGATGTCAATGATACCCAGTGGTGAACGTTGGAACTTTGATAGAGCGTTTTAACGAAATATAACCTAGAAATGTAGCTTCACACAAGTTTAGTCTGGGGAAGGATCTTTTACAAGCCATAAATCTATGACATGGGACCACCGGCTTTACTTCCTCTCCGAAGGAAGGCATACTGAAGGATTTTAACGCTCTTAAAAATCCGACGACTTCGGCCGGGTTTGAACCCGCTATCGTGGACACAGCAGTTCCGAATGCTACCAACTACGCCACCGAAGTCGCTATGAACAAAAAGAACTTGGGATATAAGCTTAAAATAGCTCTTACAATGAAGAAATTCATCAGCGACAACCTGTGACATGTTAAGAATTTCATTGATATGTCCACAACAATATTATGCTCTGTTCTTCATCATACAGGGTGGGATGTCCTAGAACATACGATTCCCCACGTCAGGAAACCCGAAGGACGTGAAAAAGTATAGTAAAAGGGGCGTGGTTTTGGAGAAAACAGGAGTAAAAGTACGTCCCTCTTGGCAACACTGCTTGCTACTGTGTACAAGACCGGATCGAGGAGGTGCCACTGGACTGATAGAACAGCCGGTATTCATCGGGGTACGTCTCGCACACAACTGATAAGTGAAGGTCAGTTCCACGGAGGGGAGATAACTTGCCCAACCAGTTCCCACAGGCTAGGAACAACAAGAGTTCCCAATACGCTTGCTTCCTTTCCCCTCTAAGGTAAGGCATGTACACGCGAGAGCTGATGCGATGTTGCCAGCCTGGACATGGCAAATAGCCTTCCCGAAAGTGATTGTCGTAACATGGAATTGTTTGAGAACCACTCGCCGTATGCAGATCCACTCCAGACATTATTTCTTTGTTCTTTTATGCTGCAAAGCATGGTGCATCCAAAAGTCATAGGACCAACGATTCGCCTGCTAGACATGTTTAAAAAATGTCACTAAAGCATATTTTCCCTCAGAACCATGCATTCTTTCATTATAAGTTTTACACGGCTTTCGGCGCGTCCTTACCCAAGGAATAATATGTACACGGCTGTCCAGTTAAACTCCACCCACCTTGTATATATTGTTACGTGCCACCCCTAGTGGCACTTTTGTTAACTGGATTACGGTGGGTAGAAAGCACAACACAGGATGATCCTTTTAAAGAAATAATTAATTTTATTTCGGCCAGAAAGTTACACTACTCATCAGCAATTACAAGCAATTAGAACCTTACTCCAGTTTCCTCAACTCGAGAACACTTCCCCTTTCACTTGTCAATGAGCCACAGAAGTTAATCCTCCCGCTAATGAGCCTGGTGGCCTTGACAGAACTACATGCAACTTCTTCCTTTTGTACACAAATTACAGTTACTTACGATAACTTGCTACACGCAGCTTCGCTGTTCACGAGCTGGCAAACAATGTCACTGGATTTCGTAACCACAATATCTCAGACGCTCAGTGAAATCACACTCACTCAAAACACAGGCAGTCCCCTGTATGCTTCTCACTTCCTCGCTGTCAAGAGAAACGGCTTCACTAAGGGTTTCGCAAGTCACCACACTTCTGTCGCTCAGGATAAACGCTCACACTAGCTCGTAAAACACAACAACTGCTGCTTGACAGGTCGCTCTTATATAGCAGTCCGGTGACTCAATAAATGCTTCTAGACCCATCCAGGGTTCACGGCTTCTCGAGGTTTCCATCGCTGGCTCAGTCATGAATATTCTGGACCATCCCTTTGTCCTAGTAGTCCTGTTGCATAAGGCGCACGCAATACACTGAGGCCGAGCAGCCCAGCCCTGGGTCAGTTGTGACTCATGCGGCGAGCGATGAAACAAACTCACAGCCGTAACACCACCCCCTTCCTAAAAGGCTGATCGTCCCGGTCAATCATTGGTCCGTCTGTGTCCCTCCGTAGGCTGCCAGGCGATCTCGATGCACGATCTTCATCTTCGCCCTCGGGCTCCGCTGGATCCTGTAGACGACATCGTTGATCCGTTTCACGACTCGGTACGGGCCCTCCCAGGACTTCTGCAGTTTGGGTGACAGGCCTTTCTTCCGTAATGGGTTGAAGAGCCACCAGGTCGTCCTCGTGGAATCCGCCGGCATCCGTCTGCTGGTCGTATCGGGTCTTCATTCGGTCGGTCTCGATCCGCAGTTTCCTCCTCGCGAACGCGTGCACGTCCTCCAGTTGGTCGACCAGTTCTTGACAATACTGGCTTACCGGGACCGGATCATTCCCAGGTCGGCCGAAGGCAAGATCGACAGGTAGACGGAGCTCCCTCCCAAACATGGCCCGGGCTGGTGTGCACCCGGTGGCTTCATGCACGGCGGCACGGTAGGCCAGGAGAAATAGTGGAAAATGTTTGTCCCAATCCCTCTGGTGCTCGCTGACGACTATTCGGAGATGGTTCTCGATGGTGCGATTGAATCGCTCTACCATCCCGTCGGACTGAGGGCGTAGCGGCGTTGTCCTTGTCTTCCGGATTCCCAGAAGCTGGCATAGATTCTGGAACACCTGCGACTCGAAGTTCCTCCCTTGGTCGGAGTGCAGCTCCAGGGGTACTCCGTACCGGCTGACGAATTCCTACACCAGGGTCTCTGCGATCGTCGCGGCTTCTTGGTTAGGGAGCGCATACGCCTCCGGCCATTTGGTGAAGTAGTCGCTGACGACCAATATGTAGCTGTTCCCTGCTTCGCTTAACGGGAATGGCCCAGCAACATCGATGGCCACTCTCTCCATGGGGCCGCCCATGTCGTAGGTCTTCAGTGGACCCCGTCGTCTTCGTCCTGGGCCCTTGCTGGCTGCGCAATCGTGGCACCTCGCGCAGTGGTTCTCCACGTCAGTTCGGCATCCGATCCAGTAGAACCGCTCTCTCAGCTTCTCCAGGGTCTTCTTTATCCCTAGGTGTCCACCAGATGATCCCCAATGAACTTCCTTCAGGACTTCCTCGGTCATAGCCTTTGGAACGACGACTTGTTCCCGAGATGTCTTCCCGTCGGTACTCTCCCAGGTATGGAAGATGAGGCCATCCCTTACAATCAGCGAGTCCCACTGCGTCCAGTAGGACTTAAACTTTGGGCTGCAGTCACTCACAATGTTCCACCCGGGTCTGGGGACACAGGCCCTCTTCCATTCGGCTATCAGTCCCAGGTCATCATCTTCTGCTTGTGCCCGCGTGAAAGATTCGCGGCTCCAGCTACCCTGAAGTTCCACGGTAGTCCTTCGGCATTGTGTCCCGGTGTTCTCCTCTCTTCTGGTACAGAAGGTGCAGTCTTCGGGGCACGGTCTTCGTGACAGGGCGTCGGCGATAGAGTGCAGTTGGCCTTTTCTGTGCTGGATCTCAAAGTTGTACTGTTGAAGCCTCTCTAACCACCGCGCGAGTTGACCCTCGGGCTGCTTGAAGTTCAGGAGCCACCGCAGGGATGCATGGTCGGTCCTGATGAGAAATTCCTGCCCGTACAGGTATTTGTGGAAGTGTTCAATGGTCTTCACGATGGCGAGCAGCTCCTTCCTGGTGACGCAGTAGTTCCTTTCGGGCTTTGACAAGGCTTTGCTGAAGTAGGCCACTACTCTCTCCTCGCTGTCCACTACTTGCGACAGGATTCCCCCTATACCAAATTCGCTGGCATCGAGATCGACGATGAACCTTGTTCCAGGTCTGGGGTAGGCCAGAATAGGTGCGGGGCACAGAGCCTGCTTGAGTTGTTCGAAGGCACCGTGGCATTCTGCTGTCCACGTGAAGAGTTGGTCCTTCACAGTGAGTCGATGCAGTGGTTTAGCGATGTCGACAAATCCTCTCACGAAGCGACGGTAATAGGTGCAGAGTCCCAGGAAGCTTCGTAGTTGGGATTTGTCCTTCGGAACTGGCCACTCCCTCACAGCTGCGGTCTTCTCTGGGTCGGTGCGCACCCCCTCCTCGGAGACGATATGCCCAAGGTACTGGACCTGCTTCTGGAAGAGCTGACACTTCTTGGGGCTCAACTTCAGCTGGGCAGCCCGTAGCTTCATCAAGATTTCCTTCAGGTTGCTGTAGTGCTCCTCGAAGCTTCTTCCCAGAACGATGACGTCGTCTAGGTAGACCAGGCAGGTCTTCCAGTGTAGTCCCCTCAGAATGGACTCCATTAGCATTTCGAAGGTCGCAGGGGCGTTGCACAGACCAAATGGCATGACGGTGAACTGCCAGAGCCCGCTGTCCACCCTTAGGGTGGACCTCCACCTGCCAGTAGCCACTCTTCAAATCCAAGGTGGAGAACCATCTTGATCCTGATGGTGTCCAGCGTGTCGTCGATCCGGGGTAGAGGGTAGCTGTCCTTCTTCGTGACGTCGTTCAGCCGCCTGTAGTCCACGCAGAACCTGGAGGAACCGTCCTTCTTCTTCACAAGCACGACCGGAAAACTCCAAGGACTATGTGATGGCTCGATCACCCCTTGCTCCTTCATCTCTTCTACCATCCGGTCGACTTCGGCTTGCTTGGCGAGCGGGACACGTCGGAATGGGGCCCTAATCGGTGCGCTGTCCCCAACGTCGATTCTGTTCTGGACCAAGCTTGTCCTGCCGAAGTCTTTGCTCCCCACGGAGAAGACGTCCTGGAATTCGCGTAGCAGGTTCTGAAGTTGGCGTGATTGTTCCTCGTCTAAATGGTCCTGGGATCCATGGTACAGCTTCTGTAGTTCTTCTGGCAGGGCGCGTCTTCTTCGGTTGTCCGTCTGCAGGTGTCCGTCCGTCGTGTCTGTGATGCGGGTAATCCAGGTAACGGGCTCGCAGTCTCCTAGGTTGGTGTCCCGGTGAACCGTAATATCGTAGTCGTTCAGGTTGGACAGGCGGACGTACGGCCGAGACGTCGTGTTGATGAGAGTCTTGGCAACTAGCAATCCTTTTGTCTGGATGTCCTCATATTTTGGCTCGATGACAGCCGCCACTCCCTCAGCTGTCCCGTCGACAATTACGGCAGCGCTGACTTCCGTCCTGGCGGGAACGACGACGTCCTCTCTCAGCCTTACTCGTCGTGCGGCGACGGCCTCATGTGCTGGTTGCAAAGCAAGTTCCTCACTTCCGAAATGCAGAGTGTTGGTACTCAGATCCAAGATGATGTTGTTCTGGTCCAGAAAGTCCAGTCCGATGATCACTTCGTTTGATACGTCAGCCACAAGCACTGGATGCTTTATCGCCCGTCGACCAATGACGAACTCCAGTGATGCTTCGCCATGTACCGGTGTGGTCTCTCCGGTCGCGGTTATTAGCTGGAAGTTCCTTTGTGTGGGTTGCCCTCTCCACTTCGGGATCACGGTGGGACTGACGATGGTCCTCGATGCTCCCGTGTCGATTAGCAGGGGCCAGCTCTCTCCGTTGACGACTCCGTCGACCAACAGGCTGCTATTATCCCTCCGTAACTGCGTCACACGAACTTGGACTGCCGGGGCTTGATGACTGTCACAAGCCAATCTTTGCCCCCCAAGGCTGGCTGATACTTGCTTTCCTGGGCCGCGCGGTTTCCCAACGACTGACTGTCCCGACGGAAACCCTCGGCGGCGGCGATCACCGCAGTCCTTGCTCAGGTGGCCTTTCTTACCGCAGGTCCAGCAGGTCGGTAGTCCTCTTCCGGGCCGCCTCTCCGTTTGCCTTCCGGCTGTGTCGTTGCTGGTGGTGCCGCGACTATCGAAGAAACGGCTTAGCGCCTCCATTAATTCGTCGGCCAGGGTCTTGGTCTCGTTGGTTTTTACTGGTTCGTCGACGTCCACTTGACGCACCCGCGCGTGCATTCTGGATGCCTGTTTTGCCGTCTCGAACTCAAGTGCGTGGCTCAGCGCATCTGTCAGGGTCTTATTGCGCGCGAGTCGCAGCGCCTGTTGAGTGTCCGAGTCCCGTAGCCCGTCGGTGAAAGTCTGCGTCGCTATCTGCTCCTGAAAGTCGGCCGGCGCTGTTGGGTAGGCGAGTCTTACGAGACGTGCGATGTCCATCTCGAACTCCTGCAGGGTTTTCGCGTTCTTTTGTACCCGGGTCCGGAGCTGCATCTGGTAGGCCTGCTGAATATGGCTATCTCCATATCGGGACTCCATATGGGCGATTAGTGAAGCGTAGTCCTGGGATCCAGTCGGGATGGCCTGAAGGACGTTAAGGGCGTCCCCTCTCAGCGCTACAGTGAGAGCTGTAGCCTTTTCCGTGCTGTTCCAGTTGTTTATTGAACAGGCTGCCTCGAACTGACGTAAATAGGTGCTCCACGGGACCTTTCCGTCGAAGGTTGGGGGGCGTCACTCTGCTCTGTCCCGTTCCTGATATTCCCGGTGTACCTGTGGGCGGGCTTCGGCGCAGCTCGGCAACTTCCTCTTGAAGAGCGTTGAATCTCGCTTCCATCCCCGTCGACGGGCGTTGGTTCAGCTCAGAAATTTCCTTTTGTAAGGCGTTGAATTTTTCTTCCACCCCCGTCAGTGGGCGTTGGCGCAGTTCGGCAACTTCCTCTTGTAAGCCATCGAACTTCTTTTCTACTGCTGTGACTTCCTCACGTAGGCCCTGGCAGACGCTTTTGACTTCCTGACGCAGACCCTGTTCCAATTTCTTTTGACTTTCCTGTAATTTCGTCAGCAGACACTCTTCCAGATTTTTCTGGCCATCCAGAAATTTGGCGGTTAGGTCCTCTGCTAGCTTATTCTGACCGTCTTCTAATTTAGAAGTTAGGTCCTTGGCTAAACTTTTCTGGCTGTCTTCCATCTTCTTCAGGTCCTCCGCTAACTTATTTTGACCGTCTTCCATCTTCTTCTGGCCGTCTTCTAGCTTCTTCTGGCCGTCTTCTAATTTGGCAGTTAGGTCCTTGGTTAAATTCTTCTGGCCGTCCTCCATCTTCTTCTGGCCGGCCTCCATTTTGGTTTCCATGCCATTTAACTTTTCTAGGAATGCTGCCAATTGTGCCTCCATTTTAGTTGTTTGTCTTGTAAAGGGCATGCACTCACAGGAAAATTAGAGAAAATGACCTGCTCGGGTTTTGAAACCGGGACCGTCAGGTGTTGAGCATGAGTTCGTAATCCGGCTTCTGACACCAGTTGTTACGTGCCACCCCTAGCGGCACTTTTGTTAACTGGATTACGGTGGGTAGAAAGCACAACACAGGATGTTCCTTTTAAAGAAATAATTAATTTTATTTCGGCCAGAAAGTTACACTACTCATCAGCAATTACAAGCAATTAGAACCTTACTCCAGTTTCCTCAACTCGAGAACACTTCCCCTTTCACTTGTCAATGAGCCACAGAAGTTAATCCTCCCGCTAATGAGCCTGGTGGCCTTGACAGAACTACATGCAACTTCTTCCTTTTGTACACAAATTACAGTTACTTACGATAACTTGCTACACGCAGCTTCGCTGTTCACGAGCTGGGAAACAATGTCACTGGATTTCGTAACCACAATATCTCAGACGCTCAGTGAAATCACACTCACTCAAAACACAGGCAGTCCCCTGTATGCTTCTCACTTCCTCGCTGTCAAGAGAAACGGCTTCACTAGGGGTTTCGCAAGTCACCACACTTCTGTCGCTCAGGATAAACGCTCACACTAGCTCGTAAAACACAACAACAACTGCTGCTTGACAGGTCGCTCTTATATAGCAGTCCGGTGATTCAATAAATGCTTCTAGACCCATCCAGGGTTCACGGCTTCTCGAGGTTTCCATCGCTGGCTCAGTCACGAATATTCCGGACCATCCCTTTGTCCTAGTAGTCCTGTTGCATAAGGCGCACGCAATACACTGAGGCCGAGCAGCCCAGCCTTGGGGCAGTTGTGACTCATGCGGCGAGCGATGAAAAAACTCACAGCCGTAACAATGTAAGACGCTAAGGTGTAGTCTATGCTTCGCAAAACTAAACCTCTTAAACCAGAGGGAGTTGGAAGACGCAGTTTGTACCAAAATCTTCCAAATCGTCTTAATAGTACAGGAAAAATCTTGCATTTCTTTAAAGGCCGACGAAAATATATTCAACTGTTTATAAAGTGCGCTTAAATAAATAAATAAGATGATAGCCCATGACAGAACAGTGCGTCGTCGATCCCGCATACCAATAGAGCCCGGCGGGTACATTATACAGGGGCATTATATATGTGCGCGCGAGAAAACACGGCAAGCTAAGCCGGCTGTGACTGGCGCAGTTCGCGGGCGCGCGTACCCGGTTCAGCCGGTGGTAGGCGCGTACTCTCAAACTTTTACCAAACATGTTCAATAATGTGAACTTACAGTGTTCATAGGAGATTCTGAAAATGTCCTCCCCCTCTTGTAACACACACCTGACATCTTCTGATGAATGAATGTCTGTCAACTCTTTTATTATTTACGAAGACTGTTTCCTTGAATCGTTTAGGAAGCCTCCTAATTGTACTGCCATTAGGAACAGGTCCTCCTGGAAGCTTGATTTAAAATTTTCGTTTCGTTTCAGAACAAGATTTTCAGCTTTCCATATACGAATTATGGATACACACACGTTCGTACAATGTGAATTGGTGTCTAGGTATGACTAACAATCACAGTAATCACAATACTCACTGAACGTGCAACACTAACGTCTAAGCTTTGCAGATACACTTCCATATGAATGATAAAACACGTGTGAACTAACTATATGAGACAACGGAGCGTGCCAACCACCGGCTGAACCACGTAGCGTGCCGTCGATCAGCGTCAGTCACAGCCGGCTTAGCTTGCCGTGTTTACTCGCGCGCACATAGGGGTCCGCTAGTTCGTGTAAATAGTACAGGGAGTCCGGGAATGTTCTCCGCAGTGCCTACAAGCAGCTGCGAGAGATTACGTCACCAGTTACGTTGGCAACACGGCTGTCGCATGTATCATAACAAACAAACAAACAAACAAACAGTAAACTTTATTCTCACCACGGCCATTCATAACTAACTGTTGCACTCTTCCAATAATCTGACTATACGCACTGACGAATTCGACGGCCCACAGCTCACACATGTGGCCTTCACCCTATCAAGAACACTGTGCTGCAAACTAAACTGATGACGCAACCACTCGCAGCTGCACGTAGCCACTGCGGAGAACAATCCCGGACTCCCCGCAGTAGGCTACATCAAAATACTTTCCCCATTGGTTGGACTAACGTTACCAATAATTTTCTCTTTGTGTAAAACGAGCAGTAAATCTATAATAACTGGGAGTTTTATTATTTTGTTCTTTCGTCGAATACGCCTACTTCTAAACTTTTTCCGACTAGAGTTCGAAATATTTGTATTCTTGCACAATGATCACCAAAGGAAGGAAGGAAGGAAGGAAGGAAGGAAGGAAGGAAGGAAGGAAGGAAGGAAGGAAGGAAGGAAGGAAGCTTGTAGTTTTACAAGACCGTTAATCTCACGATCATGAGCCACAGGAATCCGAACCACAGGACATGGTATTTCATTCCGAAAGTCTCACATGCATTGACCGAGTATCGAAACTGGTCTACCTGGGTGAGAGGCAAAGAGCTTGACCGCTGCGCCGTGTCATTCTATTGTTACTGCGACTACTTCCTGGTGTATGGCTAGACTATTTGGTTGACGGCCTTGAGATAAGGGTTCGATTCCTGGCTCTGGCAAGAACTGTAATTCTGATCTGAGGGCTAAAACGGGGTACACTCTGCCTCGTGATTCAAAACTGAAAAGAGGTGGGTTCAATTCCCCCCTCGGCCATCTTGGAAGTGGTGTTTCGTGGTTTCCCACTTCTACTTCAGGCAAATGATGGGATAGTTCCTTACTGTCAGTCTCCTTCCTAATCCCCACCTGAATTACAAATACACACACCAATACAGCCCCTCGTTGCGTACTGGCTAGCATTCTTGGCTATCACCGTGGTGAACCGGGTTCGATTCCCAGCTCTGCCAAGAAATTTAATTCTGGTCTGAGGGCTGGTACGGGGCACATTCAGCTTCGTGAGGCAACACCGAGAAGAGATGGGTTCCATTCCTACCTCAACAATCCTGGAAGTGGTTATCCGTGGTTTCCCACTTCTACTCCAGGCAAACACCGGTATGGTACCTAACTTAGGGTCACGGCCGCTTCCTACCCAGATCCTACCTTAATTACAAATACACACACTAGTACAGACATCACAGTGACACAGACTAACAGGCAAATTCCACACACACCCAAGTAACAGGATTACATGACTACGAAGTCGCAAAGCCCCGAAAAATTCAACGACTACTACTCATAAGGCCATCACCAAAATGCAGGTTATCAGACAAAATTCCACACACGGGGATGAATGACCGCGATGTCCAAGACCCTCAAAAGTAACAACAGCAACAACTATTGTTATTGCAGTGGCATTTAGGAAGTAGAGATATAGCGTACACAGTGTGTGTTTTTCGAGAATTGGTAGAGGAACAACTTACGTATTGTTTACTTTCATGGGATACACTAACATGGGTAAAATAGAAGGGGATTCGTTAGCAAGGAGACTATCACCGCGCAGGGCCAGGTTCGATTCCGGGGTCTGCCAAGAAATGTAATTCAAGTCTGAGGGCTGGAACGGGGTATAATCAACCCTGTGAGGCAACACTGAAACGGGTGGGTTCGATTCCCACCTCAGCCATTTCGGAAGTGGTTTTCCTTGGTTTCCCATAGCTACTACACGGCCGCCTCCTTCCCAATCTTCACATGAATTACAAATATACTACACACAACACTACAGCTATCACAATAACACAGGTATCAGATACAATTCCACACGCACCCAAGTACACGGGATGAATGACCGCGATGTCCAAGGCCCTAAAATGAAACAATAAAACAACTCCACTTCCTAAAATGAGTACAACTGTAGTACCGTAGTTCAAAGTGGGCTGGTGACTGGTTCGTTCACGGATTGTCAGATAAAATAGGAATTTCGAAGAAGAGAGATTGCGTGTATTGTATTACAGCGTCCAATTGCCCCGAGGAAAATATTTCACGAAAGAAATGCGAGGATATGAGAGAGACAAGAGGATGTATATCTCGATCTCCACCAGGAAGAAATATGCATTGTCAATTCAAAGGTCTCATATTTTCTGATTGTTCATGAAAATGTGAGGGAGTATTTTAGAATGTACAGGAAAGTTGCTGTACATTTCCGAGCCATCTGTACGTGAAGCTAAAGGAAGTAGGAGACTTTTGTTACTTACGAAGCAAAATAACCAGTGATGGACAAAGCAAAGAGGGTATAAAAAGTAGGTTGACTGAGGCAAGGAAAGCATTTTTACAGAAAATAAATTTGATTGACATCAAGAGATTTAGGTATTCGGAAGTCATATTTGAAAGTCTTTGTCTTGAACATGGCACTGTATTGTGCCCGTTGAGACCGAAGTCCGGACGACCACATAAGCATTTCACCAAAAATCAGTCAGCACGAGAATCAAAATATCCCGGGGCGCCAGATGGGTTAAAGTGACTACAATAACTCAACAAAAAAATGCTTTACTGATTTTCGACTCGATGCAACAATAAGGATACAAGGAGATTTTCTGAAATGAATGCATCCGATAAAATTAACTCATTTTATTTAAAACTTTAAAATTGACTGAAAGTATGCCAAAATGGCATAAAAGATGAACGACGAATCATATGTTATGTACAAAATATACAATTTCACCAACACATGAACACTTAACAATTGAGACGAAGGTCAAATTAATAGTCCTGTTGACTTCGCTCAAAACAATTATTTACAGTAGTAGGGGTTTGTCAGTGCAAATTTAATTGTCTTTACTGATCCCTAAATTATTTGAGTATTCACATATTGAAATAAAAAAATATCACTCGTTGAAAATATATCACAGTTCACTTTTTTCAAAATATCGTAGCAAATTAACTAACACTTCAGGATTCAGTTATCTCAGGATTTGTTCAAAATACAAAGTTATTAACAAGAAATACAACACAATATCATTTACATGGACCTTGAGCATTTGGATTCGACGAACTTCGATAAACAGAAAATATTTATTGAATCATCTGTTCTCGATCCAAAGTCTATTCAGAGCTTTTGACTCAATCATAAATATAATTGTCAAAATATTACTATCAACAAAATATAAATTCCATTCCATATGGATTCAACCATTTAATCAATTAATTATCACTTGGAAATATTATTTAGAAAATTGGAAATATTATTCAGAAAATTTATCATGAAACAATTTCATTTGTTATTATCAAAATGTCAATAATTTGACAAAATGTCAAATATGTTAATCATCAAACTTATTTGCAAAATGTTTATATATATTTACAGGATCACAAATTCCTCTCAGTTTGTAGTGGTTGTTAAGAAGTAACAGTTTTAAATAATTAACAGCATCGGCCCATTCGATTTAAATGCGTCAAATATCACATAATCATAATTAGCATCTAGACAACGGTAAAGTTTTTTCGTAATGAAAGGTACAAGTTGAACAATAACAATTTTCGGGTAAGCAATTACTAGGAATACTTCTAGAACACGTGGGTAAACTGTGAATTGACAATGATGGCTCAACAAAATAACCTTTGGTTATATTTCAACGAAAGTGTGGCTAATATTGACTGCTCTACTAATCAAAGACATCCAACCTACAATATGATTGATGCTTCATTTCACACAACCTCATTCCTGCGACTTAATTGCGCACTCAGAATGGCATATTTAACTCTCTGCACACACAACAATTATATCTTCCCAAATTATACAGAATAATCAAGCCTTTGCTTGTTACGACAACTGGAAGATTTATAAATTGGTCAGCTCCACCAATGAGTTTACAATAATAATTTTACCATCAGTTTAAAACCTGAATGACTCCACACCGCGTCTATTCTTAGCCAAACGTTTTGAAAGACGTTGCTCAATAATGATTTTATTTTTATACAAACTCTAGCAAAAACCCTGTTTTATACATGCTTTTAGCTTCCCGTATCATAACTTTCCGTGTCTTCTCAAAGATTTAAATGCATAATGCGAGCGTGAAATAATTCCACTGAATTAATATGTTATTTATCTGTGGGCATGCGTTAACCACTAACCTTCGGAATCAACAAATATCCGAACTTAGAATATTGTTTTCAAATGTCAAATGCATAAATCATACAACCTGAAAATGATTATTAGAAATCACAAATATTTATTATTATTATTTCAGAAAATAGAAAAATAATTATTATTGCTAAATCAACATTATTATTATTATTATTATTATTATCCTCAACAAATGGATTTAAAGTTGTAAAACTGTTCGGGGAATATCATCCTCGACTTCTAAATAATGGATAAATATCCATTCCTCAACTTATTTTTTTAAATTAAATCTTCAGTTACGACGGCTGATGACCGCGATTAGAATAATATCAAAATTAAATAAATGCTCGTTCTGCTCGTCCATAAATTTCGAATCATTGACTTCTGAGTGTAAAAACTACTCAGAAAAATTTGAGAAATCCAGCTAACTACGCATAAAAATAATGCAAATTGAAGCTTACCTTCTTGTAGATCTTGATGCTTGTAATCTGGTCTGAACCAGATTATTCAGTCATCTTGTCCCCATTAGGACACGTATTTATAATCTTGTATCGGCCTCCATTTTATACCCGCAATGGTCTTACACAGACATAGCGGTATTCATACTTGGAGCCTTAATATCTTGAAGAAAGATGATACCAGCTTCAAAACCTGAAGTAATGTTGACGGGGGTCTGATCAAAATGATCCATGATGACAAATATTAACATGACCCAACTGTGATGTGTTCAGTACTCCTAATACGCTTATAATCTTGTTCAGCACTAGTACAATTTCTGTCAAGTTTGCTGGGCAGATTTTCCCACTCTTCAGATTGCGCAATGCAAAACTGTATTCCCAATATCGGCTAAAGAATTGTACTGTGCAAGAATGGTAATAAAAGTACTGATTGATCTTGGCTGGTCCACTAACAAGACAAAAGCTTGTCCTCTGACTGTTGGATTAAATAATCCAGCTTTGAATAATTGTGGACAGAAGAAAGAAATGTAGACAAAGTCTACCGTAAGTCCAGTTGCAGCAGTAAATAATTACCAGTGCCACAAATTTTTATCACTTGGTGATAACATTTGAAAAGTTCGAAGATCACTAAAATGTTTAACACTTTCCTAATACCAGTAACCATGTACTGTCGAAACACTAAGTCCCAGCAACTGTGCTGTAAATAACGAAGAATTTGCAACCATGTGCACGAAGATTATAACAGTGTTCGGAGTTACGTAGAGTGTTTAGCGGCTAGAACGCTTACGAAGTACTACACATCCATAGCAACTGAGTGCCTATGGAGAATTGAACATACTTAGCTCGGGCGGGCGTGCCTTATATACTCCTCAGCTGGCTACTCGAGGTCACTGCGGAAAAAATGCTGGAAATAAAATATCTCATATTTCAGCTTCCGCTCAATCAATTTCCTCGAAATAAAGCACATTCTTCCTCCCTTGTCCGTGCCAGTAATCTGATATTAGTCTCAAGATTCTACTCCATCGGGAAATATTTAATGACATTTAGCCTCGACTATGAGGCTCTTGGCCTACGTCACTTAACCATTTCTTGGCTGTCGAAAGCTTCCAAATCCTTCTAAGAAGGTTTGGCACGCGCTATTAAAACTTTCAATTCTGGACTTAGCATTGTGGCCTGTACCCTCAAATCTAGGCAACTGGATTTGGGCACAGTATGGAAGTGAAACTTGGACTTTTGGCGCAGCAGAAAAGCGGAGATTAGAAGCTTTTGAAAATAATGTGGTGTTGCTGGAGAATGATGAAAATCAAATGGGTAGATAGAGTAACAAATGAAGGGGTATTAGGACGAGTAGGAGAGGAGAGATGTTTCTGGCGACTGCTAATGAAGAGAATAGATAGGTTGTTGGGACACATACTAAGACACCCAGGAATAGGAAACTTAGTTATGGAAAGAAGTGTCGAGGGCATGAACTGTAGGGGTAGACTCGGATTGAGTGCATCCCACTCTGACCCGCGTACGAGAATACAGATCTATATGGCAGCAAAACGTACTGTCGTTAAATAACAATTAATAATAATAATAATAATCTCTCTATATATAAAAATGAAAGTTTGTCTGCTTTTTCTGAATTTCCACGGAAATTTGCGATATTTGCGCGTTTCAGGCTGTTTTATGACGGATGCGCGCAAAAATATTTTTTTGTCTGTCTGTCTATTTGTGTGTCTGTGGACAACTTCTTCGAGTCCTTATAACTTGAGAACGGCTGGGTGGTTCAACGTAAAATTTGATACAGATATCCATCAGAGGCACCACACTAATCATTGATGTAACTCCTCTCCGTAAATCTCATAAAAGGGGCCCTACCCCCTTAAAATACATGCTGAAATAGGCGTAGAAGGGTGAAACAAAGCTCATTTTCAGCCCCTCAATGTGAGAAACGAAACTCGGGGGCCCTGAAAGGACCCCGAAAACCACATTTTAAGGCCCTACAACCAACAGTTTTTGAGATATTCCCAAAAAACTAATTTCACTTAATAAATTAATTAGGGAATGCATGCCGGTAACAATGGCAACAGAATCTCAGAGGTCCGTCTATTTCTGTAAGACGCAATGCAATTCCATTTATTACATTACTGTGAAGGTTTTCAAACGGCAATAAGGTTATAACGGATCCAAATTAAGATAAAATATTCATCAATACATATAATCCGCTTAAGGGGTCAAGGGGCAATCTAGAATTTTTTAACGCGATTTACACGTGCGGGTATGGTCCGGAAGGTCTATTATATCCCTATCCCTATATTGTTATATTATTATTATTATTATCCTTTTAATTATTATCATTATTATGGCGTACAACGAAGAGACAAAGCTCATTTTCAAACCCTTGGGGTCAGAAACAAAACTCGGGGCCCCTCAAGAGCCATAAAGGGTCCCCGAAAACTATATTTTAAGGCACTAAACCCAACAGTTTCTTAGATATTCCCAGAAAACTTATTTCATTTAATAAACTAAAGAAGGAATGCAAGCCACTAGCCATGACAACAGTATCTCAAGAGGTGGCATCCAACTTTCCATCTATTTGTGGAATAAGTAATGCCACTCCATTAATTACATTTCTGTGATAGGTTGCAAATGGCTATAAGGTTATTATGTAACCAACTAAAACTGTAAAATTCATCAATGCGCTTAAGGGGTTCAAGGAGTACCTTAGATTTTTTTCACACGACTTACACGTGCGATATGTCGTACAGAAAGTCGATTATATCTCCAAACAGCATCATTATTTTCAAAAATTCCTGATTTGAAATAGTAGACTGTTTTTTGCTGATTTTAGGAATTTGGACAATTGGAGGCTAAAAAAACTGAATTTTCATGCATTTACAAAAGGGGTCTTCCTGTAGTTGGGCACTTGACACAACGGTTAGGGTCTGTTCGTATGTGACGTGTATTGCGATTCGTCTACGAGGTTTTCAATTTTATTTCCACGCCAGGAAGAACACGTTAGGTAAATTTAGTTTGAGACCACATTTTAACTAATAATCTTTCTTTGCCAACAAACAGGTTCCAAGCCCCTAAACATTGCAACAGTAGCTCAATTGATAACATCTGGTTATTAATACCGATGACCGTTCGAAGAATGGGTACTTCTGCTAGTAATAATAATAATAATAATGTTATTGATTTTACGTCCTATTTAACAACTGCGACTTTTAGGGACGCTGGGCGCCAGAATTTCGCCCCGAAGGGGATCTTTAACGTGCCAGTAAATCTACTGACACGGCTCCCTCGCATTTGCGCACCCTTAAATGCCAACTGGCTGCGCGATGATTCGATCCTGCAAGTTTAGGGACAGTAGGCGAGAACGTTACCGCTGAGCCACGCAACCAGCCGATTAAAAATTACATACGACCAGTAAATTTTTATTATTTCTATTATTATCACCGACAGTAGTAGTAGCTACTGTCGCGTAGCGCTAGGCCATGGGGCTAAGCTATCTGTGGATTCGGTAGACGTGGGTTTGAATCCCACAGTCGGCCGACCTTTTAATGGTTTTCTGTGGTTTCCCCATTTCAACTCCAGGAAAATGCTGGGATTGTACCTTCTAATAGGCTATGGCCACTTCCTCCAATTACCTTGTTCAGTTTCATCCATCTTCGATCATTTCATCTCATATTAACTCCCCGCAAGAGGTGCGCATGAAGAAGGGCATCTGGCCGTAAAACATCCGGCACATAGGCTTTTATCGTATCTAATCCCTGACCTCGTTGAAATCGGGAATAATAAAGGGTAGACATACAATACTATTTTTTTTGGTATACACGCATGTATATCCCAATTATTCTCTTTACTACAAGGTCACAGGTGAGGCCTACCAATGTGGCGACTTGATTTTATGTCCAAGCGTTCTCCCGGTAGTCCACTTTATCATAGCTGGATGAATTAATCACACCCATCATATATTTGCTCACTTACTGTAGTTTCTCAAGGAACACCAGCAGCAGAAATGTAATTAGAAATGTAATTCAACCAGGAACCTTGGCTGTAGGACTAGCAGCTAATATAATTGCTGGTCAATTATTACTTACATTACTAAGAAACCCCGGACCCTCATTATCATTAGCACTTCTTCCATTACTAATATTCAAAATGCTTTATTAACCTTAGAATTTGCAGCTGCAATAATTCAATCTTATGTATTTGCAGTTCTCGCCATCTTTTACTGTAGGGAAATAAATTAATGACCACGCAAACTAATCACGCTAATGAGTCACGGAGTGTAGGAAGTTGAAAGAAACTCGGCGAGTAGTTTGAAAGGAGCGGATATTACTTGTTAAAAGATGTAACCAGGCATATGCCTCCAGTTGAAAATGAGAAACCAGGAAAATACATTTCATGGATTGCCAACAGTGGGATTCAAGCCCGCTTGTCCTACAAGTCCAGTTATAATATAAGGTGCGTTCAAAAAGTAACGAGCCGGAGGCATAATTACAGAAACCAGTACCTGTATGTTAGAAGTATTGGCCCTGGCTGTTGAGGCACTTGTCCAACTGTGACACGAGGCGGTGAATGGCTGTCTCATAAAATTCCCTGGGCTGCGATGTGAACCATTTCCGCACGTACAGCTGGACGTCGGCGTCCGAGGTGAATCGTTGGCTCCGCAGAGCCCTTTTCAGGGGACCAAACATGGCGTAATCACAGGGAGAGAGGTCTGGACTGCATGGAGTGTGGCCGAGAACCTCCCATTTGAATTTCTGCAGGAGTGCCGCGACTGTGTTGGCCGTATGAGGTCGTGCATTGTCGTGGAGCGACCACGGCGGCTATGGCGTTCACTGTCACTCGGCGGTCCTGGGTAATGAGTGCACTAACCAGCTGGACGTTGTCATCGGTAATGCAGGGGGCTGCCCCATACCGGGCATCATCGGCTAACGACGCCCGTCGTTCCCTGAAGCGCTTGTGCCACGCCTTGACCCTTACATGGGACATGCAGTGTTCGCCGTTCACTTGTGATATTCGGCGATGAATGTCCGTTACCCATACTCCTTCCGCTGTCAGAACCCGAAAAACACCTCTTTGCTCTTCGGTTGACGCCTCCATGTCACTGTTTGCAATGTGACTGCCAGCGTTGGATGATTGATGCATGCTGCTGCTCGCTTTGCATCGTCACGTGACGTGCGTACGTGCCCTCTAGCGACGGGCTGTGACCATCCACGATCTGGTCGGAACCACACCTCGTTACACACGCCACGATTAGCCGATGTAATCACCGGTTTGCGCATTCCAGCCTCCGGCACGTTACTTTTTGAACGCACCTTATATACTGTATGATGCCTCCTGACCTATCGTGCTGGCACGTGTGGCTAACGGGTCAGTTTTAATGAAATAATAATTTATCTGATTCAAGTTGAAACTCTATGGCCTATTTTGATGTTCCCTATAGTTGCATCCTGAGCCATACACAGATCTGGATTAAATGTTTAAGGTGCCATTATAAACACCCTGGGGAATAAGTAGGCCGTAGTGTATTTGCACCTTGTGCTCCACGACTGTGGACGGGAGCTTGAAGTCCATAGATCAAACGGTTGAATATTGGATCTGAGAGTGGACATCCTGAATGTAGCCACTTCCCCGGAATTGTTCACACCCACTGCTGGTGGTAGCTTCTTTCACTTCCCGGGGCACCTACCTCAATTCTTGACCGTAATAAATGGTTTTACAAACTCTGTCACAGTCGCCACAGAAATTCCGATTTATTATCAGAAAACTTAAACGCACATAAAAGTGTACAGGGCTGATGAACATGATATTCCAAACCCTTAAAATGAATTGACAAACAATAATAAAGTATATTTTCAGATGATTAATAAAGAAATCCAACGTACCGTTACAACGGAGTAAGTCATAAGTAAAAGCAACAAGCGATTGTGCCGTCATGTGCAAAATTGCTACAGCTCATTTCTGTACTATACAGTACATTGCACCTAATTAGTGTGCTCATTCCAACGCAATAAATATCGCTGAGAGTTCAACTGGAATGTTATCACGAGATGCACACTAATGAAATATGAAAAATATAAGTATGAATTGCAGTTATACAACATCATAATTTGATATATCGTGGAAGCAATCCAGTGGCGCATAGTTAATACGGAAATGAACTTTATTGTACCTAGGTAAATAGGAGTACGGGGCACAAGTACCTTGTGATTCTTTTCCAACGGCTTATTACCACAATAACATTTACTCCTTCGTAATCGTTTCATCTGTAATAAGGAGATATTTGGCACTGAGCAGTACAATGTATTACCAATTGCTACGTTGTTTTAGTGGTTATAGTATCTTCGTCGGTTGATCAGTCTGTCTCCTTATCCCAAGATTGCGGGCGTGATTCTTGACCAAGGAAGTCTGGAAGAATTCATAGACATTGAGTAGGCCAAATACGATGTCGTTTCTGATATGTAACATCTTTCCGCTCGGTTGCTGGATAGTTTTGAGGGAGTGATTTTGAAAATTGGGGACGGAAGTGAATCGGGCGGAAGTGGATCGAACGGAAGTGGATCGGACGGAAGTGAAGACGCACTGCCAGAAAAATGGGACGGAAGTGAATCGGGCGGAAGTGGATCGAACGGAAGTGGATCGGACGGAAGTGAAGACGCACTGCCAGCTGGATGTACAATTGAAAATGTGTGTATTGGAAACAAGGCAGTGTGTGCTCTGTAGCGCGAGAATGTTATTGCAATACAGTAGGCAGTGCATTTAGCAGGCACTGGTTTAACGAGCACAGTGGCAAATGTTTCACCGACTTTAATTTGTCATTGAGCAGTTTATGAAGCTTCACGTTCAAGGTTGAATATCACATGGGGTAGGACAAAGACGACAAATGACATTTAAGTAAGCGGCATTTTTGTCAAGCTGTGGGTGAGTAGTCAAATATTAAATGCATAACAGAATGTTGTTATATGAGTGGAATAAAACCTGTATTTTCATCATATGTGAGACTAGGTCATTTCATGATTGTAGGAAGCCTTGTTTTGATTGTTTACGACGAACTGTATGAGAGCCTTGAGAATAATGAATGTTATATTTACTGAGGAATGTGCTCACACTATTTGAGAGCATTGTCGACGTTGTGTGTCACTTTGTTATTATGAATTATTAATGTAAAAGGAAGGAAGGAAGCGTGTAGTTTTGCGTGTCCGTTAATCTCACGATCATGATGCACGGTACCTCCCTTTTACGTGGAATGCGAACCACAGGACATGGCATTTCAATTCGAAAATCTCACATGTATTGACCGAGAATCAAACCCGGTCTACCTTGGTGAGAGACTAATAGCTTGACCGCCCACAAATGTGACAGTAGCATATCTCCAATTCAATCTATACATTCATCATAGTACCAGTATGAAAATGGAGAGTAAATTAACATTTTAAGAATGTCCAAGCTGTGTAGTATACGAGTAGGATAACATGTCAGATGTTACACATCATATGCGACTACTGTAAGGCTCGTATCTTTTTTTTAAATATTCTCAAGCAATATTTTGTGATTACAAGGCAAATTGCTATCAACTTATACTTTTCAGTCGGTCAACACGCCTTTTGCCCAATATGATTGAGTGGGATACAATATACCGGGTGAATCAGCTGCCCCTAATAATATTGTTTTATGCTGCCCAACTAGCGTGTTTACCAGGAAGGTCAATATTTCTCTGCTTGCATCCCGCATGGTACAAATGCATTGAAAGCCTATCCTGTAAACGATACTGTGGGATATTCTTGCAGTGCATTTGTACCATACGAGATGCAAGCAGAGAAATATCGACTTTCCTGACAACACGCGTTAGTTGGGCTGCATAAAACAATATTATTAGGAGCAGCTGATTCAACCGGTATACTGGGTGTAACAAAAATATATGGCACAAAATCCAGGACACATTCCTCACACATAGACGAAGAATTTATGTTATATGAACATGGGTCCGGAAACGCTTTGTTTCCATGTTATAACTCATTGTTTCCTACTCATTAATCATGGGAAACACACAAGAACAGAATGCACCAGCATAGCACATGCAACTCATGCTCACAGATGTTCTTTATGCCCTCCGTGCGCATTGATACATGCATCAACCCACCGTCGGTCGTAGTGAATCTCGGGTGCGCTGCTGTATCCCTGGAGGATTGCGCATGGTTTCTCAGCCTTCCATAATACGGGCACGAACTCAGATCATCTTGTACTGGGGTTCGATATACAAGACCTTTCAATTGCCCTCACAAATAAAAGTCCAGTGATTTTAGGTCCGGAGAGCGTGGAGGCCAGGCAATTGGTCCACCTCTACCTATCCATCTGTCACCAAATCTGTTATTTAGAAGCCAACGGACATTAACACTAAAATGAGGAGGTGCTCCATCGTGCATGAAGTACATGTTTTGTCGCACAGCTAAAGGCACATCTGCTAAGTCACAGGCAACAGGGTTATGTAAAACAAAACACTGGCGGTGCACCTACGACAATGACAACGTAACCAGACGTAACGAAGAGTGCATGTTCCCCATGATTCTAACGTTCTGTTCTTGTGTGTTTCCCATGCTTAATGAGTTGGAAACAATGAGGTGTAACATGGAAACACAGCGTTTCCAGACCCATGGTCATATAACATAATTTCTTCGTATACGTGTGAGGAATGTGTCCAGCATTTTGTGCCGTACATTTTTGTTACACCCTGTATACAGTATAACAAAAATCCTGAAAAATAAACACATATATTACTTATCATTCACATGGATAAGGGGCAATTTAGTGTTACGCAATTCGATCGCGGTCATCAACAGTTCCTGATCATTAGGGTTGAAGATTAGATCAATATATAAATATTTAGAATTGTGGTTTTATTATAATTTTGTACAACTTGTCTTGTTAATGTCAGTATTTATGATTCGCAGCGAATCTCGTTAATTAAAACGGTTTAGCCTATTCTATTATGCTGAATTATAGGTTTGCGCCGACGCAAAATTTTGAAATAACGAGAGTTACTGCGAATCTTAATTTTTATTTTATCGCTTATTCTACAAGCTCGGCTCCACCCATGGACTCCGCGAGGGATCATTCCTCTACCGTCACATGGACGGTGTCTGGGAGAAGAACACACGTTCTTAGCGGATACAACTGGGAATGGTGACAGACCGATCACCCAGGTGATCACTAACTTGATCTAATTAAGGAAAGGTCAGGGAAGGGAGTCGGAAGGAAGACGGCTGTGGACCTGTTGAAAGGAACCGTCCCGGCATTTGCATGGGGGAGGAAATAGGAAACCACAGAAAACCATTTTCAGGACGACCTAGGTAGGGCTCTAATCTACGCTCTCCCGATACCAGCGCTCTCGGCCACCGCCACTGGTGCGAATTATAAATACTATCATTAACAAGACAAGTTACTCAAATATGTAATAAAACCACAATTCTAAAAATAAAAATAAATCTAAACTTGAACCCAATGTTCATAATAATGTTATTGGTTTTACGTCCCTTTTAACTACCCTGGCTTTTAGAGACGCCGGGGTGCCGGAATTTCGCCCCGAAGGGGATCTTTAACGTGCCAGTAATTGTACTGGCACGGCTCCCTCGCATTTGCGCACCCTCAAATGCCAGCTGACTGCGCCAGGTTTCGAACCTGCAACCTTGGGCTCAGCAAGCGAGAACGTTACCCCTGAGCCACGCAGCCAGACCCCAATGTTCAGGATCTGATAATGACCACATGGCGGTCAATACTCGTAATCCTAAATTGCCCCTTTTTTATGTGGATAATAAGTAATACAGTACATGCTTCTTTTAGAACTTTTGTTTTATGCTAGGTATACAACCTCTGACCGAAAAGTTCGGTGAATGGGTCTATATTTACGAACGGATTGTTGTGTTATCTGAAACAGCATTTACTGTTCTTCGAAGTAATCCCCGTGGATGGTTATGCACATCTAAGAATGTCTGTAGAAGTCCTGGAAACTCCTTAGGGATAGCCTTCAGTTGGGTCGTCACATTACGTTGGATGTCCGAAATGTCCGAAAACCTCTGGCCCTTCAGGGGTTTTCGGTGACCCTGGACCTGGACACCGCTACTCCATACTTTGACGCCTGACTTCGGGGTCGTACCTCAGACACCAGGTCTCGTCGCCCGTGACGATGGTTTTCAGAGCCAATCCATTTCACAGAACATTCACCCTTCTCACTGCCACCCGCCAAACATGTGTGCATGGTAGGTTGCATAAAGTCAACCTTCTAAACACGCACTGTGTCAAACAGGTCTTACACGTTGCGTTGTGTGACGCCAATGTTGCCAAGTAGTCCATTCTGACTTTATTCACCGAACGCGAAGTGACGAGGCTTTTGAACACCATCCCAAAAGACGCCTTCTTGCAAAGTTCCAGAACATCTCAGCATTGCATAGTTACGGGAGGTGACTATTTCGAAGGACAGTAGGGTCACTGTCGTGCATTGTTCATCTATGTTGATAGTACAAGACTATTCACCGAACTTCATTGTCACAGGTTTCCCCGCCCATTCGTATTGGGCAATTAGAATGTTGACCGTCTGAAAAGTATAACTTGATTGCTTGTACTGGCAACACTGTAAAATGGCTTCATATTTCACAAGACAAAATTCTTTAAATCCCATCTCAGGCCGCCCAGTATAACTCCAGTATCACTACTAGGTTGCAATGCATTTGATAGTAGATTGCCCAAATGGCTCCAGTTCAAAAGATCCACACCTGATAGTGAGGCCACAAGACCTTAGCCTTTCTGGGTTGTATTGGGAGAAAACTATTTCTTCAATTTCCATGTTATTTCCGCGTACAGGGGTGCCGAATTGAAGCTTCCGAGAGAGCCGCGCGTGTTGCTGGCGCAATCAAGGACGCAGCCGCTCACCAGCGCGAGAGATGGGAGAAGCATGGAAGTGCTTCTTATTAATTTGGGAGGTTTATAGTACTGATGATAAGTGTTCAAAACTGAACATGATTAACAAACAAAAGCATGAGATTGTTACTAGCACTGTGCCATAAAATACTGAATACAAACACACACTTATCTGCTTAAAGGACACGATCTAGTAACTGTACATATTGCGATTTGTCTGCTTGAACGACGCGGCCCCGAAGAAACATGTAATTTATTACCTGAGTTATTCAAAGACTGCCCTCGTATACAGTAAGAACCATATCACGTAATATTGCTACGGCTGCGAGGTTGTTTCGTCGCCTCGCCGCGTGAGTCACAGCCGCCCCGGGCTATGCCCTGCCTCTGTGTGTTACCTGCGCCTTACGCAACGGGGCTGAGAGGACAAAAAGGGATGGACCAGAATATTCGTGACCCAGCTAGTGATGGAAATCTCGAGAAGCTGTGAATCCTGGACTGTTCTAGAAGCATTCATTGAGTCACCAGCCCGCTATATAAAGCGGCCTCACCAGCGAGGGAGGCATAGTGTTTTTGAGCGAGTGCAACAATAGTTGGTGACGTGACGTGCGAAATTACGAAACCCAAGTGAGGCTTTTGCAGTGCGGTGAAGTGCTGTGTGGATTGCGAAACGCAGTGGACTGTTTTCCTAGCCTGCGGACGGCGAGACAGTGTACATTCAGAACAAGTGAGTGTGGCTTGTTTACTTGAGGGAGTATGCCGTTACTTCTAGCCAGGACTCGGGTCCACCTCATTAGCGAGAGGATAAACTGCGCGAGCAAGTGAAAAGGAGGTGAGTGAACTCAATAAGGGAGGAACCTGACTGAGACTGCCCATTGCTTTCCAAGTGTTTATGGTGTACTGTAACTTATTTCTGACCTGCAATAAACCTATCATTTCTTTAAAGGAACAATTGTGTTGTGCTTTACCCACCGTAATCCAGTTAACGAACTTGCCACTAGGGGCAACACGTAACAATATACATTTATCAGACACATTTGACTATTTCGGAATCCTCAATGAATATCTTTTTATATGAAGCGAGAAAATAAATTCACTTACGTAATATTTGAACCATGTCAAGTCTTTGAATCTCAATCCTGAGTGATACCTCATTGCGTGCGGCATAATTGTACGAGTAGTTACTCGCGTGGCTGAGCGCAGACCGCAGCAAGAGCGGCTAGTTCGGCGTGCAACGAAGACATGCAAACCATATTTTAAACTTTATTTATTTCTAAACGACGTCAAAGCGTATCGGATGATCACCATAGCCGTCGTTTTCAGTGATGTCAAATCCTTTTATTTTCGCATTTTGTACCAAACAAGGTCCCCTGTTTGAGATACTCCCTTGTAAGCTGATGACGCAGTAATGAACATAGCATATGAGCATATGCTATTTACTCCCCTTCCAACCCACAATTAGTCTAATGTTGAGGAAATGCGATTCATGTGGTATTTGGAGATAAACAATTAGAGCAAACAGTTATACTACTACTCGAATATTTTTAAAATAGTTTGAGAGTAGATTTAGTTTCACTTTTGCTGATCCAAACAATGTCCTGCATTCATTTTATGAGGAATACAAAACTAAAATTTAACTCCGTACTGATAAGTTTAAAAAAACGGAGCTTATGGCAGAAGACGCATAGCTTGCTGGCTAAGTTGTTCTTGTTTTTTCATATAGGGGCTTGGACATCATGGTAATTTAGCCCAGTGTACGGGTGTGTGTACGGAGAATTTGACTGATAACCTAAGTTATTGTGATGGCTGTAGTAGTGTGTGTATTTGCAATTCAGGTGAGGATCGGGAAAGCGGCGGCCATAGCCTAAATTTAGGAACAATCTTGGCATTTACCTGGAGTAGAAGTGGGAAACGAGGGAAAATCCATTTCTAAGATGACTGAGGTGGGAAACGGGTCATCATTTCCCAGTTTGTCCTCACGAGGCTGAGTATATCTCGTCCCAGACCTCACGTCGAATTGAATTTTCTTGGCAGAGCAGGGAATCGAACCTGGACCTCCAAGGTGACAGCCACTAATTCTAGCTGCTACACCAGGTGGTGATCTCGAGATTTACCGTGCAATAACGAAGACACAGGGAAATCGAATTGTTACAGTTTCAAATCATATGCAACGAAATTAGTATCCCTAAGCTGTCCGTGAGTTGTTGTTGTTGTTATTTTATCTTATTCAGGGGCTTGTGCATCGGGGTAATTTCATCCCCGTGCACTTGAGTGTATGTGTGTGGGTATGAAATTTGTCTGAAAAAGTGTGTTATTGTGGTCTCTATAGTCGTGTGTGTATATGTAATTGAGTTTTTGTTAATTCTTTTTGGCGGTTTGTGATATCGTGATCATGTATCCCCGTGTACTTGGGTGTGTGTGTAATATTTGTCTGATAACCTGTGGCACTGTGATGTCTGTACTAATGTGTATATTTGCAATTGAGGATGGATTGGGGTAGGAAGTTGCCGTGGCCTTGCGTTAGGTACCACCCCGGCATTCGCCTGGAGTGGAAGCGGAAAACCACAGAAAACCACTTCCAGGTTGGCTGAGGTAGGAATCAAACTCGCCTCATCTCAAGTTTGCCTCATAGGCTGAGTGTACCCCGTTTCAGCCCTCAGACCAGAATTGAATTCCTTGGACGTGCCACATTCAAGGTAATGAGTGAAGAGTACCGGCCTAAGCATGGAACCTACTTGCTTTTTCTTCTTAACCTTGCTAGTTTATTTTGATCGTGTGGCCTCCAGAGAGGCCGAGTGCAGGCCTTCCTAGTCGACACCCGTGGGCGACCTGCGCGTCGGGAAGAGGGATGGAATGGATGAATGAAGCTAGGCAAGGATGAGGAAGGAAGTGGCCGTGGCCTGTCCCAGTATTTGCCTGGGTGTTAAAAATGGAAAACCTGGGAAAACCATTTCAAGGATGGCTGACGGTGGGGCTCGAACCCACACGTCTACCTAGTCAGCAGAGAGCTTAGCCCCATAACCTAACGCTGCGCAGTAGCGAGCGTAGCTACCGCTGCCGTTACCTTGCTAGTAAGTAACATTGAATGCGCTGTTTTCGACTGAGCTATTGCGATACATGGCCGACGATCGGCAGATCACAGCATATTACACAATATCTGTTCATACTTTTCATGTGCACGTCTTGTTTAAAATTCGTATTCTTCGTATCTGTGGTCGTTTGAAGAGCACATTCATCAGCATTGCCGCCAACGATACCTTCTGCCTTCTAGACTGTAAGCTCGACCATGCCGTTGCGTTTATTAATCCTGCATAAAACGAGGGTCGACGTTTGTAAGATGTCAATATTAAACGATGGGCTGCATTAAACTAAACTGATGGGCTGGTAGACCACTTTGTATTTTAGTGGTTACTTATATCTCAGTGTCGCCTCCATAGCGTAGCAGTCAGCATGGTTAGCTGCCGCCCCGGAGGTCCTGGGTTTGATTCCCGGCTCTGCCACGAAATTTGAAAAGTGGTATGAGGACTGGAACGGGGTCTACTCAGCCTCGGGTGGTCCAAATGAGTAGAGGGGGGTTCGATTCCCACCTCAGCCATCCTCGAAGTGGTTTTTCGTGGTTTCCCACTTCGTCTTCGGGCAAATGCCGGAATGGTCCCTCCTGTCAGACCACGACCACCTCCTTCCCTCTTCCTTGCCTATCGATCCTAACCTTCCCCTCCCTTCCCTCATGACGCCCCTGTTCGCTTTGCAGGTGACGCCACCTGGGCGAGGTTCTGATCACACCTCACCAGTTGTATTCACTTCAATCAGATGTTCCCATCTCTAGGGCATTCCCTGGAATTGCGGTAGGGGTGAGTTCCCTCGCTGAGTCCGTGGGAGCCACCTCCCTACAGGGTAAAATCGATTTTTTTAAAAAACTTATATCTCAGTTAAATTAAGTATACGTGAAATGCGTACGGCATATTTATTCGATAGCTGTAATACAATGCAGGAGATAAAAAAAATCTGATATTGACACGGTCCCCATCATGGATTTTTTAAACAATTGAATGACTGTGTAAGTCTTATTGCTTATAGCTCAAAATTCGTATTTATTATGCATAGATTCACTGCACTAGGGTGCTTAGGTCACCAGAGGGGATAATTACATTTTGAAAATTTGTGGGTTACTTATTACGATTTTGAAAAGCGTGTTGGTAAACTGTTTTATAGTCATCCACCACGGCCCTAATTTTAGGCTTTTAGATTTGTAATAGGTTTTGAGACAATGCAGCTAAATGTTGAAATTTTGCATGGCTTCCATCTTGGTTTATAGCGTGTCGATATCGCCAAAACAAAATATGTAAACTTGCTTCTTATACTGAACCCTTTACCCTCTGATGGATAAATGATTCGATGTTTTATTTCTTCAATTAATAAATATTTCCACCAGCATCATGAAAATAGCCAGACGGAGATGAGGAAATTTCAAGCATTTGTTGGAGACAATGGGGACATACCTGCAGCAGTTTGACAAAAGGCTAAATACTTAGGATTGTGAAAAGATAGACCCTAGCAATGATTCAGAAGGACAGGTGGTGGCTACCTCAAAATAGAAAGGACGCGCAGTGAGACACGCTTATGGCATGTTCATTGTAATATTCGCGCCTAGAAAAAATATGATGCAGTAACGTGAGTGGCTGATGAAAATACTAGACACTCCTACGAGGCCAAGGTCTGATAAAAACCGCCAAGTAACAGAAAATGTGGAACCAATGGGAGAAGAATGCTTACCAGCGCGGCAAGTCTAGCTTGGGCACGCGATGGCTAGCATTAACGCGGGAGATCGGCTAGACAACATCTCTACGATCGATTCTAGGATTAATGGGCATATTCTTGACCTGCGCAATTTCTCGAGTTCAGTGATATTTATTTCATTCCTGTACCACTATTATTTTGAGAATTTTTTATATAATTTCCCCCTCTATCAATACCTAGGGCCGGTTCATTTATAAGTGGCGTGAAGAGCCAAGACATTGCTATTACCTTTGTTCGTCTGAGGACGGAAGCTTATTATATTTGGTGTGTCGGTGGACACGAGTTTATCATTACATTTGTGTGTCGAGGACACAGGTTACTTTACATTTTGCGCGTCTAAGGACGTAGGCACTTATACTTTTGCGTGTAATGAGGACACAGAAATTATTAATAAATGTGTTAAATTCAGTGATAGATAGTCACAGTACTATATTTTGTAGGGGCAGTATCATCGACAATTCGCCAACAGACTGTTCCGGGGAAAGTAGTACCTGAAACGGCGAATTTAGTAGTCAGATATCGAGTGTATAATAATCTAACTTTTTGAATCAGCACGAGAGATGACATCGCTTATCCTGGAAGAAGTTTGGAACTATCAACACTCCGTCCAGATGGCTGAGATGAGCTAAGAAGCATTCAGTTGGGAGATGGCAGCAGATGTCCTTTGATGGGTGACTGGCCGAGGATGAGTACAAAATAATATTCTTATTATCTGATAAATTAACTTATGGTATATGGGACATATTTTTGTAAATAGTTTGCTTGTGTGATTAACGTAGTATATTTAGTTTTGGTCTGACACACCTTTTGCATGGAAACAGCTCGCATAAATGTTATTAGTAGAAGGTTCTTGTTTGTTTGTTGTTTTAACTAACGTAGCTATGTGGACGACCGTGTTTGCATATGTTACGCAATGCGGTTAAAAACGTCTCTCGGAGATATGTTGTGTTTCAGAAGTAGGACTGAAGTAATATAATTATACAGTAGATTGGAGGGTAATTAATCTTTTTAAGGTTTATTATTGATCAGATTCAGTGAGATTATTGCCTTTGGAGCAATGTGATTTGTGACGAAGAGCAGTCAGCTCTATCGTAGGTTTTTAATATTTTTTTAAATAGTTTGTGAGCATCTATTCAGCCGACCTGTGTGAATGTTCGTAATGTCATTCCCAGAAGTGTGAGTGTGTGTATTTTGTGGTCATTACAAGCGGGAATTTCAGCGTAGACTGATTTCTGTCAGCTTGGTGCTATGTCCATATTGTTACCTTGCGAGGGCAATTGTGGCTATTTTGATTAATGTCTGACCATATGTATAGGTGGTTGAGATTTGTTGCTGTTGATTCTTTGAGATAACGGCACAGCTGGTCAGTTATTTTTACACACTAGAGTTGGGGCAATGACAAGTATTGAGGAAGGGGGAGCTGCTTCACAAGACGGGCTGAAGGTTGCAAGCGAGGTCATTAGTGGGGAGTGCTTGTTTGGCTCCGTAATTACTTGAAATACAGAATTAAGAACTGATCAATGATAAAAATTGTTTAAATAAATGGGAGTTGCCTACGAATCACGATAATCTCCGAAGCGTTAGCTTAACATGCAGTTTTTGTTCATATAAAGTAATCTCAGCCGGTCAGGCTTTTGTTGTTGTTGGTTTAATTCCATGTTTATATTCCATATCAGTGACCCGTGAAGTCACGTGTGATGCTGTCTTTTCCTTGTTTGTGTATTGAGCAATTGGCCAGAGTTGGCAGCTCACTTTGTCAAGTGCGTCATCGCGCTAATGGAGGGTCTCGAGAGAGATTCCTGTAAATAGAAGTTTTTTTTGTGTGTGTGTCAGCATTACTTTTTTAAGGGTTTTTATTAGTGTCATGTCCCATATCCGTAAACGTTGATTTACGAGATGATTGTTCGTAAGCATCGTGGCTGTTAACCCGCTGTAAACGAACAGTCATCCAAAGTACTCATTCCTCGTAGTTAGTCATTACGCGTACATAAAATTCAAATGCAAGTTAGTGGAACTAGGATCCACATTTTTATAAGGGGGAGATCCGTCTGACTCCTCAACTTTGATAGATATTCCTGTCATGGGAAAATTCAGGGAGGATTTTTTATTATTGTTGTTTATATTCTTTTTATGCACTAATAGTCATTAAATCATGTTATTATTTTACGTCTTGTCACCTTTCTTTCTTAATTATAGTTTTAATCCTATGACCGTTACCTCAGTAGAGCATGTTGTTTGGCGTACGTAAACATCACACTAGGAACTGAGCGCGACCCCTTGATCAAGATTCTTGCATATAAACACTGCTATTCTGAAGGGTTCATAGGATGTAAACTGGCGCGGCCAAGCGTGGGGCGGTTCACTGTGGTGTAACGGCAGAGAAATTGCACATGTCAATGTAAGCGTAGTTGGGTTTTCAAACTGACGCAACAATGAATGTGTAATTTTGTTGCTGGTTCGTTGCTGGAACAACATTTAGTTGGCGTATTTGAGTAAAACTGACAGGCCACAAGTGGAGGCAGATATGACAGTATTTTAATCACCGGGAAGTGATATTTTATTAAAAGTAATTGAGGCGAAGAGGATACCGCCAACTGTGAAATATAAATTAAAATCAGGAATTTGCAATGTAAAATACGGTTCACGTTTTTGTCTATTGAATTAAAATAAATTAATATACGTGATACCGGGCGCCCAATGATTAAAGTTAAAACTGGATTTGTTTAGAAAGTCAAACTCATGAAAATGTTAGGAGGCTGGTAGCCTTAAATGACAATTAATACTCTGTTAATTAGTCAGTGTTAATATCAGATCTGGATAACAATTTAATGACTAAATATGTGTTTGGGTTTAAATTAAATTGAGTAAAATTAGAACTACTCAGAGATGCAATCGACTAGTGGGATTAAATGTAAAAATAAATGAACTGAGTAGGGTAAAGAAATTAAATGTGCATTGGATTGTATGTGTGCGTCAAGGGTTATTGCTTTATGCCATTTCCCTAATGTCTCATATAAAGTGTATAAGATGGCAACGGTGGAAGCGATTCAAGAAATCATTGAGAGTGCGGCTAGGAGAACACAGGAATTGTTGGACACTAAATTGGCGAAACAGAGCGATTCATTAAACACTAAATTATCCGAACAAAGTGAAGCATTAAACGCGAAATTATCCGAACAAAGTGAAGCAATAAACGCGAAATTATCTGAACAAATAAACAACAGTATGTTAGAACAAAGTGAGTCTATAAACAAATTGTCTGAACTGAGTGAATCGCTAAAAACTAAACTATTCGAACAAAGTGAAGCAATAAACAATACTATGTTAGAACAAAGTGAGTCTATAAACAAATTATCCGAACAAAGTGAATCATTGCGGACACAATTAAATAACAGTAGGATTGAACAAAATGAATATCAGGCGGAACAAGCTAGATTACTAAAAATGAAATCAATGACACTATAAATTCGCAGTTAGAGGCGCAGAATGTTAAAAACACGAACCAATTAGCTTCCTTAACCGCAGAGATGAAAGATCACACTAATCAACAGATGGTATTGCTGGCCCTAGATTTTAGTAAAAATAATGAAAAACAATTAGATCAGATTAAGAAAATGGAAAGTATTTTTGATCAAAAACTTAGCATTCTGGATGAAACGGTGTTAGCTAAATTAGAGCAAATTGAACTAGCGTGCACTATGAATACAAGCGAGGTCAAGATAGCTCAGGATAAGTTAGAAGGACGATTTAAGGAAATGGAAAAGAGCGGCAAAGTCATTCAACAACAATTATCAGCGGTAGATGAAAATATATCCGCCATAATTAAAGATATGGATCGTCTCGAAATAAAATCAGCGGAGCAATGGAAAAGCCTAGAAGCGGATCAGAATCAATTAAAGAGTACCATCGACGAAAATAGCGCGAGATTGGAAGAATGGAAAAGCCAGATAGAAAGCAATCAGGATGACACTAAAAGCCAGATTGAGGAGAAAGTAAGCACGATTAAGGAGCAAATAAGGAAAGATTGGCGAAAAATGAATATCGATTCTAAAGAGGAAAGATCAACCATCCTTAAGACAGTAGGCGAAAATCATACTCGTATTCAAGCATTAGAGCAAGAAATTAAGAGTAAACTTAAAGAGCAAACAGACAGGATCATTAAAGCTGAACTGAGGTCGTTAGAAAAATCCTCGATATTTAAAACGGGAACAATGAGAGATAGGCAGGACGACTCAAATAGCCCGGGGGAGGCAAGCACAGCAGGGAGTCAAGCTCAGACAGAGAGCCCATTAACAACAAACACGGAACGGTTTCGCAAGAATATCGAAAGGAGTTCCACGCCACAAGACGGTCATCAGCCCACACAACTTATCCAAGTAATTCGCTCGAACGATTATAAACCGCAGAAATACACGGAGAATTCAGGGGTGACACCTAAAGCTTTTATTAAAGAAATTGAAGATCATTACAATGACACTGGGGTACCTGAAGCACGTAGATTGAGGATGATGGAGAGATTTTTATCAGGAAATGTCCTTACATGGTTTTTAAGCTTCAAATATACATTTGGAACTATGTCAGATTTCAAATTAGCGTTTCTGCGCAAGTACTGGTCGCCAGCAATACAACAGAGTCTAAGGATGGAGCTTTACTCTAGAAAATACCACACTACCCAGCAAACGAAATACTAGATTTCTTTAACATGCAAATGCTAAAATTTCGCGACCTTGATTACCCTTTAAATGGAGCGGATCTGGTGATGACTATAGCGCGGCAATTACCAGTCAAAGTGCAGCAAGTACTAGTCGCAGCGAACGTTAGTACGGCCATACATGCAGAGCAGATATTACGCCAGATAGATGAGACTACATCTCATAATCATTATAGAGGAGGAAGACAGTTGGAGTTAGTCAATACGACAGAGGTCATAAAACCAAAACAGGCAAACACTAAAACGCAGGGTACTAATACAAGCACCTCCACACCTAGGCGAAACCAGGAAGAAGGAGAAAACAGACAATACCAGCGTAACGAGAATAACTATAACAATAGGCAACAGTAGATATCAACATAGAGGGTATCAGCAATGGCGTGAAAATCGAAGAAATGAGAGGCCTTATGGAAGATACGGTGATTACAATGCTAATCAAAGATGGAAAGGAAGGAGAGATCAAAATCAAGGAGAGCCACGTAATTATCGAAATGACTGGGATGATAGGCACGCTCAATCACAAAATTACCTCGAGGAATTACACGCTAGTCAAGGTGGAGAGCTAGGAAGATGGGAAAAAGCCATTGGGAACATGAAGAATCCAGACACACATACTGAGGAAGCTGGAAGTCTACTGAGACAAGAGGAATATCAAGGGCATGGGTGAGAAAAGGATGATGGGAGTCGCACCGGAGCTAAAGAGAATGCTAAATTTGGATAAAGAAGACAGTCTACAAACGCAACAGTCGGAAGTTGAAGATGGATGGATAGTAGCGAACATACAAGAATGGATTGCTTTGCCAGAAGAGTGCCTGGAGGAGACGGTGAAACCGCGGAACGATGAAATTAGGCAGTTACCCATTATTTACGCGAGGATTGGTGGAATTAATATAAGATGTTTATTGGATACGGGGTCGCAGATCAGTCTGGTATCGGAGGCCTTGGTTCGAGAGTTGGGACGGAGTCAGAATATTCCTGTGATTCCCGTACCACAGCTCAAAGTGAGGGGTGTTATTCCTGAACGCACCGTCACTTGTAAACGTCAGGCGTACTTAGAGCTGAACATATTGGAACACACTTTTGGGCAAACATTCATTATCATGGCAAAGATGAATTTCAATATAATTCTTGGTGCAAATTTTATTTGTGATTATCAAGCAGTGATAGATTTGCACAAGAATACAGTCAGTTTTAGAGAGTATGATCAGCTGAAGAACGTGGGATTGCATATGGATGAAATCACTGCAGGAAGAGATGTAAATTCTAGGGCATTGGAAGCAATATCGGAAGAGACGGAAGAGGAGATACGAAAGGCGGAAGATAACATCATAGAAGGAGCTGTTGTGGAACTAGATGAGGAGAATGAATCCCAGGAGATATGGTCTTTATTAACGGAAGGAGATGACAGTGAGGCACAATTTGAAGAGTAACTACAGGAGCGGCTCGATGACATTCAACGTGGGGGTGAACACAGAAAACAATTGGAAGAGATTTTAAGGAAGCACAAAGCAGTATTTGATACAGTACCTGGGAAAATATTAAATTTCAAATATTCTATGCAAGTCGAGGATTGGTCACCTTTCAAAAGTAGATTGTACCCAATTCCGGAAAAATATCGTTGTCAAGTCAAGGTCATTATAGATGAGATGTTACAAGCTGGAGTGATAAGGAAGACACCTACACGTTATCTAAATGCGATTTTGGCAGTCACAAAACCAAATGGATCTATTAGACTTTGTTTAGATGCCAGAAATCTCAACATGAGACTCATTTTTCCTGAGTATGACAGAGCACCGATTATCAGAGACGTATTAAAAGGCTTTAAAAACAAAAGCATTTATTCATCAGTTGACTTGCCGTCCAGTTTCCACCATATTGAATTGGATGAGAAGTCACAGCTTCTAACTGGCTTCTTATTCGATAACCAAACGTTTTGCTTCGTCCGAATGCCCTTTGGAGTCAAAACAGCGGGCTGTGCTTTAATCCGAGCCCTGGACCGGAATCTAACCGAGGAAGTTAAGGAGATGACAGTACGCTACATTGATGACATTCTGCTGGCATCCGACAACATTGAGACTCACATGGAAAATTTAGATAAAGTATTAGGCAACCTGAATGCATCAAATTTCAAAGTAAACCTGAAGAAATCGCATTTCTTCAAGAGCGAGATCTTATATTTGGGTCACATCATTGACAAGGAGGGAGTGAACCCAAATCCAGCTAAGATTGAAGCGATAAAGAATTTCCCTACACCAACGAGAGTCAAGCACATTCGGGCTTTCTTAGGCGAAACGGGATTCTTTAAGGAAAACTGTCCAGGTTATACGGAGACTGTAGCTCCAATGCAGGAAATGCTAAAAAAGAATAATAAATGGTTATGGAATGCGGAGTGTGAGAAGGCGTTCCAAGCAACAAAACAGCTATTGGAAAACTGCATTAAGTTAGGATACCCAGATTTCAAGCACAAATTTATAATCCAAGCGGATGCTTCACTAATTGGTATAGGTGCTATGCTCTACCAAGAAGATCCAGCTAACCTGCAACATAAAACATATTTGACATTTGTCAGCCGAAAATTGCGTATGCACGAGCGCAATTATACTGTAACGGAACTAGAGCTGTTGGCCATACTTCATGCGCTCCAACAATGGAAAAGAATAATTTATGGATACCCCATTGTTGTCAGGACTGATCACAAGGCACTAACATTCTTGTTTAAGACGTCGATGGCAAGCGAACGTGTGACACGTTGGTCTATATATATTCAGCAGTTTAGAATTGAGATTGAACATTGTCCAGGGAAGATGAACGTGATACCGGATGCACTCAGCAGGAACCCAGAGCCAGATAATGAAGAAACAGTGATGGTACAACACTTGGAGTTAACACCGAAGGACCGGGAATTCTTGGAGGAGTTACGTGAGATACAGCGAGAACAGGAAGCGGAACCATGGATGATGCTATTAATTCAATACTTCAGAAAGCAGCTACCTACAGGAACACCTGCATTTCGAGAAGCGAAAGCCAAAGAAGGAAGATATGTTTATGTCAACAATTTGCTGCACAAATGGATAGATAATGACCACACCAAGTTACGCATAGTAGTACCTGCATCCTTACAGCGAGGATTGACATGGCATACTCACGAAAGTTACGGACACGTCGGATTAGACAAGTGTGAAGCGACAATAGGAGAGACATTTACATGGCCACGTATGAGAACAACTATATGTGACGTCATTACGACTTGTGATCCGTGTCAAAGGACAAAGCCCAATAACTATTTAATGAGGCAGTATCCTAGACCATTGCTACCTCAGAAACCATGCGAGCTACTGGCCCTAGACTGTTTCGGTCCAATTCCGAAAGGAAGGCGAGGTTGCCGGCACTTGCTAGTGTGCATTGATGTATTTTCTAAGTTTGTCGTATTATGCCCCATTCAGAAAACTACATCGAAACAAGTACTCAGTCGTATTCGAAATAGAGTTATTCCAATCCTTGGAAAACCAGAATTTATATTGTCAGATCATGGCAGTTATTTTACAAGCGCCGAATTCAAGAAAGGAATGGAGGACATGGGTATAAAACACGTTTTAAGCAGTATCCGACATGCCCAAGCTAATCCAAGTGAGAGAGCAATAAAATGTGTAACATCATACTTGAGAATCTTCATTCCAAATGTACATCACAAATGGGTGGATAAAATTAAGGACGTAGAGACATGCATGAATTCTACCAGGCACGAGTCAACAGGACAGATCCCTATGGTCTTACACAAAAACGAGTATCCAGTGAGAACGTGGAAAAGCATCATTAACTGCCCACAAGATCCCATGATAGCACCTGACCTGCGGATTGAGAGAACGAGAGCCTACATGAGGAAACAAGCAGACCGCAGATTACGGCGAGTGAGAAATAAGAGGTTTCACAGTGATCTTGAAATCAACCAGCTCGTTTTGGTGAAACGACCCGCTACATCGGATCCAGAGAAGAAGATCTTCAGCAAATTCTGCGAAAAGTTCATAGGACCCTATTCTATAGTAAGAAACCTAGGAAATAATGCATACAGAGTGAAAGAGTTAAGCACAGGAACAATGTCGGTCTACAATGCAGCCAACTTAAAAAAGTATCGAAGAAGCAAACCATGAGAGCGCCAAAATAATGATGCAGTTTAAATATATGGACGTCCTATATCAACCAAGTGGACGGGGAGCAGTGAGTACGGCACGTGAAGAAGGAAGTGGAATTGGTGTTGACAAACATTAACGAGACGAGCAGAGCGTTGCCTAAGGCACCAGCGCGTCATGCAAGCGATTGGAGGGTCATTACAAGCAGGAAATGAAACGAGTAAATGCCATTCAAGACAGGAGCGGCTAGACCAAGTAATAGAAAAGGGGTGATTCTGAAATAAAACAAATTGGCCTACGGAAGTTTTTTTAAAATTATCGACTTTCTCCTAAGTTCGAAATTTTGTGAGTGGAGGAGTTGTGAACCCTTTACTCTCTGATGGATAAATGATTCGATGTTTTATTTCTTCAATTAATAAATATTTCCACCAGCATCATGAAAATAGCCAGACGGAGATGAGGAAATTTCAAGCATTTGTTGGAGACAATGGGGACATACCTGCAGCAGTTTGACAAAAGGCTAAATACTTAGGATTGTGAAAAGATAGACCCTAGCAATGATTCAGAAGGACAGGTGGTGGCTACCTCAAAATAGAAAGGACGCGCAGTGAGACACGCTTATGGCATTTTCATTGTAATATTCGCGCCTAGAAAAAATATGATGCAGTAACGTGAGTGGCTGATGAAAATACTAGACACTCCTACGAGGCCAAGGTCTGATAAAAACCGCCAAGTTACAGAAAATGTGAAACCAATGGGAGAAGAATGCTTACCAGCGCGGCAAGTCTAGCTTGGGCACGCGATGGCTAGCATTAACGCGGGAGATCGGCTAGACAACATCTCTACGATCGATTCTAGGATTAATGGGCATATTCTTGACCTGCGCAATTTCTCGAGTTCAGTGATATTTATTTCATTCCTGTACCACTATTATTTTGAGAATTTTTTATATAATTTCCCCCTCTATCAATACCTAGGGCCGGTTCATTTATAAGTGGCGTGAAGAGCCAAGACATTGCTATTACTTTTGTTCGTCTGAGGACGGAAGCTTATTATATTTGGTGTGTCGGTGGACACGAGTTTATCATTACATTTGTGTGTCGAGGATACAGGTTAATTTACATTTTGCGCGTCTAAGGACGTAGGCACTTATACTTTTGCGTGTCATGAGGACACAGAAATTATTAATAAATGTGTTAAATTCAGTGATAGATAGTCATAGTACTATATTTTGTAGGGGCAGTATCATCGACAATTCGCCAACAGACTGTTCCGGGGAAAGTAGTACCTGAAACGGCGAATTTAGTAGTCAGATATCGAGTGTATAATAATCTAACTTTTTGAATCAGCACGAGAGATGACATCGCTTATCCTGGAAGAAGTTTGGAACTATCAACACTCCGTCCAGATGGCTGAGATGAGCTAAGAAGCATTCAATGGGAGATGGCAGCAGATGTCCTTTGACGGGTGACTGGCCGAGGATGAGTACAAAATAATATTCTTATTATCTGATAAATTAACTTATGGTATATGGGACATATTTTTGTAAATAGTTTGCTTGTGTGATTAACGTATTATATTTAGTTTTGGTATGACACACCTTTTGCATGGAAACAGCTCGCATAAATGTTATTAGTAGAAGGTTCTTCTTTGTTTTTTGTTTTAACTAACGTAGCTATGTGGACGACCGTGTTTGCATATGTTACGCAATGCGGTTAAAAACGTCTCTCGGAGATATGTTGTGTTTCAGAAGTAGGACTGAAGTAATATAATTATACAGTAGATTGGAGGGTAATTAATCTTTTTAAGGTTTATTATTGATCAGATTCAGTGAGATTATTGCCTTTGGAGCAATGTGATTTGTGACGAAGAGCAGTCAGCTCTATCGTAGGTTTTTAATATATTTTTTAAATAGTTTGTGAGCATCTATTCAGCCGACCTGTGTGAAAGTTCGTAATGTCATTCCCAGAAGTGTGAGTGTGTGTATTTTGTGGTCATTACAAGCGGGAATTTCAGCGTAGACTGATTTCTGTCAGCTTGGTGCCATGTCCATATTGTTACCTTGCGAGGGCAATTGTGGCTATTTTGATTAATGTCTGACCATATGTTTAGGTGGTTGAGATTTGTTGCTGTTGATTCTTTGAGATAACGGCACAGCTGGTCAGTTATTTTTACACACTAGAGTTGGGGCAATGACAAGTATTGAGGAAGGGGGAGCTGTTTCACAAGACGGGCTGAAGGTTGCAAGCGAGGTCATTAGTGGGGAGTGCTTGTTGGCTCCGTAATTACTTGAAATACAGAATTAAGAACTGATCAATGATAAAATTGTTTAAATAAATGGGAGTTGCCTACGAATCACGATAATCTCCGAAGCGTTAGCTTAACATGCAGTTTTTGTTCATATAAAGTAATCTCAGCCGGTCAGGCTTTTGTTGTTGTTGGTTTAATTCCATGTTTATATTCGATATCAGTGACCCGTGAAGTCACGTGTGATGCTGTCTTTTCCTTGTTTGTGTATTGAGCAATTGGCCGGAGTTGGCAGCTCATTTTGTCAAGTGCGTCATCGCGCTAATGGAGGGTCTCGAGAGAGATTCCTGTAAATAGTAGATTTTGTTTGTTTGTGTGTCAGCATTACATTTTTAAGGGTTTTTATTAGTGTCATGTCCCATATCCGTAAACGTTGATTTACGAGATGATTGTTCGTAAGCATCGTGGCTGTTAACCCGCTGTAAACGAACAGTCATCCAAAGTACTCATTCCTCGTAGTTAGTCATTACGCGTACATAAAATTCAAATGCAAGTTAGTGGAACTAGGATCCACATTTTTATAAGGGGGAGATCCGTCTGACTCCTCAACTTTGATAGATATTCCTGTCATGGGAAAATTCAGGGAGGAATTTTTAATTATCGTTGTTTATATTCTTTTTATGCACTATTAGTCATTAAATCATGTTATTATTTTACGTCTTGTCACCTTTCTTTCTTAATTATAGTTTTAATCCTATGACCGTTACCTCAGTAGAGCATGTTGTTTGGCGAACGTAAACATCACACAAGGAACTGAGCGCGACCCCTTGATCAAGATTCTTGCATATAAACACTGCTATTCTGAAGGGTTCAATACCTCTTTCAGTCAGCGAACGTGCAGGTCGAGAGCTGCAATATGTCCTGAGAAAATGCCCTTATTTCTTGCTTGTCACTGTTTTAAAGCATATTTCAAATAAACATGTTTCATATTCATCTACCACGGTAAAACAATTCGGGGTACGAATCACCAATTATTCTAACAGAGTTTCTTTAAACATTAATGTTTGTTAGAAATAACATTTGTGAACGCCATTCTTTTTGTCATATACGTCTTATTTACGTAAGTTCATTGTTTTTCTATAATTCCACAATTAGCAATACCCTTAAACCATCAGCCTATATTTGATGCAAGGAAAATGGGCTAAAATATGATCCATATTATGAACACGTGAATATTTGTTAGCACTTGACAAGGAACGGAAAGTTGAAATTTAAATGGTATGGACTTGTCCAGATTTTCTTTTGTCATGAGTCATGAGTCGATCCACCAAAGCATAGGCCTACTCAGATTTCCCTGTGGTGCATGGTGGCGTGTGTATTTCTGTCAATTATTTTTCTCGTTTCTCCGGGATCGGGAATAGGGTGAGATAAGTTTTCTATATGACAGATGTTTTTATGTCTGGATGCCCTTCCTGACGCCAACATCATAAGAGGAGTTAATGGAAGATGAATGTACTGTATATGAGTTGGAAGGAAGCAGCTGCCGTGGTATTTGCCGGCAGTTGAAAACGGCTCACCACGCAAAACCATTTCAATGATAACTGACAATGGGATCGAACCCACTCGTGAACCGGGTCTGAAGGTTGTCTGGCCCCAGGACAATGAGCCTTAACACGCGTAGCTAACTCAATTGCGAGTAGAGCAAATACTGTCTTCTAAAGCCTTGTAGCTTCCTTGGGAGCACTTGGAAGACGTGTCTATTATTTGTACAAATAAACGGTGTTTCTAAGATCGTGACGCTCCATCTAATCGGAAATTGAAACAACCAAGCTTCGTCGAGGAAATATCAACAGGAGGTAAATCGGCGAACGTTAGACTCGACACCTTCAGGGATTTCATCGTCTAAACAGTCTCCTTCGTTCGGCGCTCAGTTCAAGTCACCTAGCAGACATGGGACTGGGTAAGTGGTTTGAGCGCCATTGCTGACCGTGGTCACCCAAAGTGAGAATATCCTCCATGTTTATTCACATTTGAAACAAATACTGGAAGGGTAGCTTATTTCAAGTTTCCTGACATCTATTTTGTGCCTAGAATCAAATAATTAGCCTACAGTTACACACAGTAATACAAACATCCAGCTCATTGTGTGGTGGTTAGCGTCAGCGTAGAGGTTCTGTTTCCATTCCCACCTCTTGAAATATCAGCGTTGCCTAAATAATCTATTAGTATAAGCTTTTCAGTCGGTCAACACGAGTGTGCCTAATTACATTGGGCGGGGGGTTACAATTCATTACCTAGTGCCTGAAATAATTTACGTGAATTATTTATACGACAAAAATATTCCATATTATAATATATATAAGAGACAGGGAAGAACGTGTGATTGAAAGAAGTACAATTGATGACTATACTACAAAAATAGAGATTAGGTCTACATAAGTAAGACCCGAGAAGAAACAGTGGTAATTGCGTGTTGACAGCACTGAAGCGACCCTAGCATTTTGAGGATTCGTTGGAGGTTACAAGTAGCATTAACTCTCTCTCTCGATTGGCTGTAGGAGTACGTGAAAATAGAGCACGCAAAGACCAAAGGGCTTGTGGTTGCTACGAAACCGAATTGCTAATTATACAACCCCGCAGAGCCTCAAAGCCTTAGTTGTTACAAAAGAGATTGGATAATACATCACACTCAACGGAAGTACTCGATGGAATTTGTTTATTTATACCACGTTCAAAGAGCATGTCTAAACAGCAGAACTTGACCGGGATCTTGGCCTTGGCCTAGGAATTTTTTTACCACTTTGCTTGTCCTCTAAACGCAACGCTTATGGAAGTGCTCCTCTTTTATTCTAGGAAGAGGATCATTCAATTATTTCCTTTCCTCCGGCCAATTACAATAAATAAATATTTCCAGACAATTATCAGTAATAATCACAGTAAATGCAATGTCTGGGAAAATGAGGAAATAATCGTTCGTCTTAGCCATTCAATAACACAACGCCCGCACCTGATTCTGAAGGTGGGGTTAACCAGAACCCCAGTGGGCAAGTACGACGTACCGTTGTCAACTTAGAGTTAGACCATCATGGCAGCCCCAGGTGAATTCACGTTACGACTCGCACGGACAAGGGATGGCATCAATGGACCTCGAACACATGAAAGAATGTCGTATTAAACGATGAGACCCGGCTTCATATGAGCCGTGCTCTGATTGAACAGGAAAACGCACCTTAATAATCTACTTCCATTGGTCGATATGTGTATATAGAACTATGTTTAGTAAATATGTGCTGAATTTTCTTTAACCCTCTCGTTCACAATTTAATACCAGATCGGAAAACTCTGATCTTTTGACTAGGTTAAAATAATCAAAAGGCGATGTCTACAATTGAGCACGAGTTATTTCAAACACAAAGAAATGCATTCCATTTCCATGTTAGATACCAAACTTTAGCAAATACAAAGACTTTACAATCTGAAGTAAGTTACACTAGGTCAGCAGCGTCCAGAGTACTTCACACTGTGCAAAGTCGCACAGCTGTCACACCTGTGAATGTACAGTGCAGAGTCATGGTAGGAGTGACGCCTGGTCGGTAGGCAACGGTGCGCGCGCATTATGCGAGGGACGTATTCTCCAATGCTACTCGTTGTGAAATCCCTAAGTTTGAACATTACATAGGATATGTGTTCTCTAAGATATAAAAGAGCAATTTGTAAACAGAACTTTCAGCTTTGATTCATGTGTGTGATTTCTTTGCACCGCCATTTTCTATCTCAGTGAATAGCTCACCAACTAACTTACAATTTGAATTAATTGATTTACAGTGCAATGTGCGGTTGAGGGACAAGTGCTGCAAGAAACTTGACCGAATTCTACGAAAATTTCCCCCATAATGAATTTTCTCGCCTTCATCACGAGACCGCCAAACTAATGAGTATGTTCGGTTCTACCTATGTATGTGCAAGATTTATTTCCATATTAAAACGCAACAAACCGAGGTTCCGAGTGGGCATTTAAGATGAGAATTTGAGAAGTTGTACACGCTTGTCTGTAACCCGTTCACTTGCGCCTAATTGTAACAAGATTGTTAACGCACATAAACAAGGCGTACTGTAAATGAGAACAGCAATAAACATTACGTGTATATGCCAACATGTACGGTGCTAGTTTTTAATTGGTGTGTGAAATTAGTTGTACGTTTGCCATTGTAGAAATATTAGGTATTTTGTCTTTCAGTAAAGCTGTTATTGTGTGATATTTGGCACAGCGGAAATAGGTTGTCTTTTTACCTTTTGCATAGGAAGGGAGACATATACATTTTGTGCGTGAAACAGACCAGAGTTAACGTAAACATAATTTTGAAAGGAAACGTTTTGCCACCCTTTCCTACCCTCTCCCTTCATATGACAAGCAATTTGATTGATGCAAAGTAATATTTCATGAACAATACGTTCGGTGTTCTTGCTACGTTGCCTGCAAAACACATTCGTCGCCTGCTAATTGACCTCTACACGTTTCTTGGACGATGACACTCCCCCACCGCGCGGAGTGGAGAGGAAGTAAGGACGTACGGTAAGGGAGGGGATGCACACCTATTATTTTGTGACACACACTGTGTGCACCGTGCGGCCTGACCTTGGACGGTGCTGCATTAGGTATTTAGGCGTTTCGTGGTTTAACGATGGAAAATACAACATGATACTACTACTTCTCTCTTCGCCTGGTGGCTGCCATGACTAGATTGTTTATCTTGTGTTCCTGAGTCATGGAACTAGAGGGCAGCCCATTAGTCAACGCTTTGTTCAAGGTGTTCAGTAGAAAGATATTACACTCATAAAAATTATTACCAAATGAAAATGCAATAGATTCAAAGAGTTTAATATAATGTGTACAATTGTACACACCATGAAGGTAAGGGTTAAATATCCTAAAATACTTTGATATATGAAGGGCTAACTCTAAGAACGTTCCGTTAAACAAAATGTTGGGTTCGTTGAGAGAGATGTTCCTCATGGTTTGTTCCGTATTGTACTGGCATTTTCTGGCTGGCTTACGAACCATGACCCTCTGATTAGACCACGTCGTAATGTAGTTGTTTTGATTACTGGCTGGCACCCTTGAAGTCCGGGTTCAATTTTCGCTATTTCCAAGAAATGAAATTCTGATCTGAGGGTTGAATTGGGGTGCACTCAGCCTTGTGAGGTCTAATTGAGATTGCCAATTCTACTCCAAGCCAATGCCGGGAAGTTACCTAACTTCAGGTGATTACGTACCTTAATTTTGATTTAAAAAATTACAAATTCTGTTTTTAAAAGTTTTCATACTGACTAAACTACGCAATATGGTACAGTTTTCTGTATCATCAAAATCCCTTTCCAAGTACCATAAATTTGCAGTTATCGAGGTTCCTTCCACTCGTTTTGCTGATTCCGCACTGATTATCTACCTTTTCTATTTTTGCTCCATTTAGGTACCCTCACTTTAAAACTACAGTAGTTAAAAGTCTGAAATAATTTCAATAATTAGTTATAACACTACTTTGTTTAAAAGTGTCACTTTTGTTTCACTGTATTTTTCATCTCAGAATAGCAAAATTAATTTTCCATTTTGTTTGGTTAGGGGGGGGGGGGATATATTTTCATATATGGAAAGAAATTCTTCAGAGAATAATAGTTCACATTTACTCAAAATCAAAGGCAGTAATGACCAAGCAGTGTGGTATGAGTTTTGAGCCACAAAGCTTCAAAACTTAAGCTTTAACCTCTTTTAATCAGATCGTATCTGAAATAAAAGAGGAAAATGAATATTCTCGGTATAGGCTGTACCTACTGCCCTTAAGGCCATGGTTATCTCCTACCCAATTCTAGCAACAATTATAAATAGGCTACACGCACTAGTACAGCCATTACAAGAACACAGATTCTATGCAAAGAAGAGTACACGTGGCTGCATTTACACGATGTCACTAGCCCCTAAATGAATCTACAACAATCCCTGTGATTTTCTCGCGGGAAATACTGAAGTAGTGAATGTAATGTTTCTCCAGAACAGTTTAGCAAATGCCAAATGGAACGTTCCTAGAGTCAGTCCTTCACATTTTGAATATTGTGAAATACATTCAAAATCAATTGTTAGACAACAGTGGGAAGAAGGGGGTGATGGAGGGGGGGGGGGGGGGTGTCATACAACATAATGGTATAGCTGATTCTTGACTGTAGACGGATTACATATCCGTAAAGACAACACAGATATAAAACATATTAAACAAACAAGTTCTTTGGTGAATTTTGTATCAACAAATAAAGTGGCATTTAAGTGTTCAATTTTCATGTATGCGTCATGTTTGATGTCATCAAACCGAAGCAACAAATTACACAGACTTAACCTGAGGAAGAAACAGCAGGTAGTAATTTGTTTGTGAATTTCCGTAACATGAAGAAGGGTGTCCTTCTTGTGGTGTCAATGCATGCAGCTAGATGATCATGTTTTGCCATTTTCTCTTCATTTCCGTGAAGAAATAGAGTACCAGTGTACCAGAGTGACAGTTCGTTCACAGAGAGGGTTTAAAACTGTGAAAGAGAGCAGACTGTCTCACAAATAAGTTACCGCAAATTTGAATCCTATTGAAAATATCTGGGACCACTTAAAGGAACGATTAAAGTGTCAATCATCCATGAAATCCGAATAACTTCGAATAGTGATAACTGATATGATATACGTACGGAACCCCTTTGAGGCCTTAACGCAACGACGTGTATTCTTTCTTCGTTTGCCCACTTAGGGAGCACGTTTGAACTTGTTGACTCGGGTTGATGTTGTTTTCCTCTTCTTCTCCTCCCAAAATCTCCTCATGTACTCACTATGCCCCTTCTTTTATTTGTAACTAGAGTTCCAAAAGTCTTGCTATTTATGATGATGTCTTCTGAAATGTTTATTTATTTTAAGTCCTGTTTGATTTCTTCTAACCGACTGATTTTGACCTTCTTTGAATTAATTATATCAAGCATTTTTTGCATATCTGGTGTTGTGCATTCTGCAGATGTGACCATAAAATGTTAATCGTCTCTTACGCACGGTATCAGTGAACTTATTGATTACTGTGTACAAGTCTGTGTTTTTCCTTTTAATCCATATACCGTTACGACGAGTGTTATTATTATTATTATTATTATTATTATTATTATTATTATTATTATTATATTACTCTTGCACTGGGTTGTCACACACTATTATGTCCGTTTCAGTCTGAAGTCATTAACTTTCACTACAGCGAGCTTTGTCAAACCCGATAATACCCACCCATTGAATATAGGTACCTAGGCCCTACTATCCCACTCATGGAAAAAATTCAAATCTGGCATTGGAATAAATCTGTGTATCTGGTTAAATTTCGAAGGAAGGAAGCCTCTTGAAAATAAGTAGCAACATCAAAAGTAAACTTAGCTTGATGTGTGATACATTTCAAGTAGCTGTAGTTTATATCGGTCAGTTACTATATTCAAGAAGACTGGAGAAATTTACCTTAACAATAGATCGTAGATGCTCCATGTTTCAACAAAGTTAAAATGGGAGTGGTAAAGTTCGCGATACCTTATACTACAAAATTCCCATTGACACAAAATGGCGTCTTGGACGACACTACAAGTTTAAACGATGCATACATTGTGTTAAATTCTATGTGTTAATAGGCTTTACAGACAAACACAAACCTCACCTAGGGCTTATGTCCCAGACCCCCTCGCTTGTAGTACAAGCAGTAAGTTTTGTCCAGACAGTCATCTAACCTAGTAGCGGATATGGTTTCGTCCAGACAGTCACCTAACCTAGCAATGGCCAATGGTTTAGCACAGACCGTTGTCTAACCTAGTAGCGACCAATGGTTTCATCCAGACAATCCTCGTAACCTAGTAGCGACCAATGGTTTCATCCAGACAGTCATCTAACCTAGTAGCGACCAATGGTTTCATCCAGACAGTCATCTAACCTTGTAGCTGCCAATGGTTTCGTACATCCAGTCGTTTAACCTAGTAGCGACCAATGACTTTGTCTCACCATGGCTCTAGAAGAGTGCAGTACATTTTTTCAATTAAATTGGACAACTAAAAGTAGTTTATTCGTAACTCACCACCAAACCTTGCACACGAACACATGTGACTTCATCCGCATGTAACGGCGAACTGTTTGAAACCTCATGCAGCTGAGTAATATGGTAGCAATTCAAGCCACAACATCAACGTCCGCACGTCATCCGTGACGTTATTAACTACACAAAAGATCCCCTAAACACGCATGTATCGCTGTATAAACTCGAAACATTAAAATTAGTAGTTCCATGAAAAACTAAATAGCCTAATTTTATATATTAATAAATGGTCCACTATCACCATTTCAGTTTGAATGCTGCAATAGTTTCTGAGATATTGTGTACCGGTGAAATATATCGCCATGCTGGACTGTTTTATGTATTGACCATATAATTATATGCCAGCAATTGAAGATTATAATGGCGGTTCGTTATACAAACTTTCATTTTGATCGCTTGATTAGGATACAAAAAATATAAACGTGATTTTAAAATTTCGCTTACTCACCATTTTGAAGTTCTCATAAAAATTGTATTAAATTAGATGCCAGTATACACACCTCAAAAAGATTTTGAACCGCCTGTAATTTATGGAATCGTGAAGGATGTACGCTTGACGAGTTGTTGCATGATAAACAGCCCTCCAAATGACGTGGATGGAATACGCGCAGTCTCAGAACAGTCAAGCAGAAGCGCTGTTATTGTCATTTGTGGACACACCATGACAAGAGCTCATTCCTGTCCGGTAGAGTATGAAAACTAGTCTCGACGAGTCATTGCCGCTTTTTACCGTACGTGCATATTGACGTTGCGTCAGCAAGGCTTCTCCGTGAGGACAATTGCCGGCCTGGTTAGTGTACACCACAGTGACGTTGTTAGGACATACAGCCGCTATCGTGTGACACAAAGTGTTGAAGATCGTCTGCGGTCAACAACAGCATCTGATGACCGTTACGTGCGTATCCGGGTTCGCAGGAACTCGGAAAGCACCGCAACAGAACTGCGTGATGTCTCACGGCAGGCAACTTGTAAGGCTGTGTCTACGCAGGCAAAAAGAAATCGCATCCATAGAGACCACCTACACTCAAGAGTTCCTTGGCGAGTACCTGCACATACACCCCAACACCGTGACGCCAGGAACGGGTGGGCAAGGGATTGAACACTGGAAGAATGGCGGCGGGTCCTCTAAATGGACGAGTGCCTAATGTGTATGACGCCGGATAATCGTCGGAAAAGGATTTGGAGAAAGCGAGGTAACACCAGACGTGTCCTGTACGCTATCCCACATGCCCAGCACGGATGCAGATCCTTCATGTTCTGCGACGGCATTATGAATAAACGTTGGGTGCCACTAATCGTCGTAGAGGGCAATACGACTGATCCACAATAATGGGACAAAATCCTCGGGCCCATTGCTCAACCCTACCGACAACATTTTGGGGACCAATTCGTTCTGCAGGATTTTTTTTTTCGTGTGGCCCCCTCAGAGACCGAGTGCAGGTCTTTCTATTCGACGCCCGTGGGCAACCTGCGTGTCGGGATGAGAGATGGAATGGATGAAGTTGAATGAAATTGGGCAAGGATGTGGAAGGAATCGGCCGTGGCCTATCAGAAGGTACCGTCCCAGCATTTGCCTGGTGTTGAAAATGGGGAAACCACGGAAAACCATTTCAAGGACGGCCGACGGTGGGGCTCGAACCCACGCGTTTACCGAGTCAGCAGAGAGCTTGGTCCCATGGCCTAACGCTGCGCTTTAGCCAGCTGAGCAACTGCTGTCGGTTTCTGCAGGATAACAACGCGCGATCACATTGCTCCAATTTTTTGACCTCTTCCTCAGGGAGGCCAACACCCATCGGATGGACTGGCTTGCGGTATCTCCGGACATAAATCCCATTGAACATGCCTTGGATATGCTGAATCAGGCAGTGCGACGACGACCGAATCCACTTCGCACCATGGCTGACCTCCGGAGGGCAGCTGTGGAAGAGTGGGACAGTAGGCCTATAGACCAGGACAGCCTCAACCGCCTTGTAGAAAGTATGCCACGACGAGTCCCATCATGCTTCACTGCACGGGATGGAGTATCACCATGCTGAGAGGCAGAATCCAATTCTCATGTCCGATAGGCGAATGCACGTTGCCGAAGGACAGTGTTTCTGTTGCTGCTGTCGATGTTTGTTCGTTACATCAATCGTGTCATGCTTGATACAAAGTGTGTATTTGCATCCCATACATTCACTGGGCTCGTGCACGACCTAGAATCCCAGAACACTAGGTGATGCAAAACCTTTTTTGAGGTGTGCATTAAACCTTGTATAAAAATTACCGAGTCAGGTTTCACTGCGCTGGGATGATTAAGTCGCGAGAGAAATTCATTTACATAATTTAAGTTTGCGTGGCCGCCATGATTTTATTGTGCTTATAAGGTTATTGAGTGGCACATAGGTGAACTTATTTTAATAGCCTCTATGAACATACTACAGGGGATATCTCATAAGTTATGTCGTTTTTTAAAGAAAATTTTATTTGGAAAGTTTTCTGACAAATAACTCAACTATTCTTCAAAGTGGGGACCATCAGATTCTACGGTCTTGATCCACCTTTCTTATCCCACGACGGTACCAGTCTCTGGGTTTTGATGCGAATAATTTGGCCTACCTACTTCCACAACTTCAATGTTTTTGAAATTTCTTCCACACAAGAAATCTGCCATGGATCAAAGAATATGGTAATCTGAAGGCAAAAGATCAGGGCTGTATGCTGGATGTGGTAGCAGTTCAACTCCTCCCAATTCCTGAATTGTTGCCATGATTGTTCGTGCAATAGACTATGAGATCTCGCATTGTATTGCTGCAAGAGAACTCCATTTCGGTTAACTAATGCTGAGTATCTCCGTCTCAAAATTTCATGTACTCGTTCCAGCTGTCAAAATTAAGATCCGCATTGACTGCACACCCAGAGGCCTGGTTTTGCTTCCCGGCTCTGCCAAGAAATTGAATTCTAGTCACAGGGTTGGAACGGGGTACACTCAGCCTCGTGAGGTGGAACTAAGAAGAGACGGGTTTGATTCCTACCTCAGCCATCCGGGAAGTGGTTGTCCGTGTTTTTCCCCTGGAAAAGGCCGGGATGCTACTCACCTTAAAACCACGGTCACTTCCTACACAAACCCTACCTCAATTACAAGTACACACACTAGTACAGACATCAAAGTGACACAGGTTATCAGACAAATTCTACACACACAAAAGTACACAGGGCTACATGATCACGATATCGCAAAGCCCCTAAGGAATTATTAACAACTGTTCTTAACCAGCAAGCCCATAACTCCCTTAAAATGTACACTACAATATGCCATTAAATTGAAATTGAAACTAGGAATAAACATCTGGTGACGGTTTTGTTATTGACATTGCTCGGAGCGAGTAACACACCATAACCATATGATAACAACACATCATCTGGACGTGTCCAAACACTGGAATATTTCATCGTATTTTATGTATCATTACGGCCCCTAATAACTCGCTATCTCAGGAGACTACTTAGCTACCAATAATAGATTATCCTAGCTCTGCTCTGCCTGTAAAGGAAACTGTAACTTGCCTTTTCAGACCTAAGCACAGGTAATATATAGTGTAAGTTTCTGGGCACGGGGCTTAATAAGAACCTCCAAGATCTTTTGGCTCCCGCTGTACCAAGTAGTGTCGCGATATACAGTGCATGAAATGATAAATCAATTTTATGTTCCAGAACGACCATTACAGGAGATTTCGCGGTCAATAAAATGATCATGTTAATGCTGCGACGTAACGTATGAAGAAACTCCCAATCCAATTGTTCCGAGGCTCGTCCTTTGTTGTACAGCTATCTTCTGCAGCCCTGCAGGAGAGGATCAATCCAAGTGAACGCTGCTCTCCACCGATAAATGAATGTGTCTCCAATGTGGAACGACGCCAGCCTGTCTGTGTCTTCACTGCTGGTGACGCCATTTATCACTTCGGCCACTGGACGGACTATTTAACGCAATAAATTGAAAATGATTTTGCTTGGAAATAATCTGACATAAAAGCAATTTAAAACAGTTCACTTGCCGAAGCCTGGCTCCTTAATGGTATAAATTTGCTCTAATAGCAAATAAGTCTTTCTTAAGTTCATGCAAGGCTCCCACTTTCATTTTACGATGCACTCAATCTACAGAGCAATCCATATACACCAGAACCACTTTAATGAATCGTAACATTTCAGAAAATAATGGGACACATGTGCAACTTTGGGTGATGATAATACACAATTCGGAGATTGCATACATACATAAGAAAGAGTCCGGGGACGTTAGATTAGGAGATCGGGGAGGCCACTTATTTCGGCCTCGGTGGCCGAGAGCGCTAGCGAGGTAGCTCGTGCTTCGCTGTCATCAGGAGAGCGTAAGTTCGAATCCTACCTCGGCCGTCCTGAAAATGGTATCCGTGGTTTCCCATCTTCACAACCGGGCAAATGCCGGAGCGGTTCCTTTCAACAGATCCACGCCCGACTTCTTTCTAAAATCCCTTCCCTGACCCTTTCTTAATTAGACCCAAGTGAGCGGTCGCTCGGACGATCGGCCTGTCACCATCCCCAATTGTATCTGCCGACAAAGTGTGTTTATATCACAGACACAGTCTTTGGACAGTAGAGGAATGGTCCGTCATAGAGTCCGTGGCTGAAGCCGAGCTGGGAGGATACGCGATTATGTATATATTGAAATTGTTTTACTGTTCTAATGAGTAATGGATAGTCAAAGAGGAACTATTTTTGTCAGCAACAGTAACTCAAGTGGAAGTCAATTCACAACTAAACGCTTCGTGAATGATACTAAAAGCCACCTCCAAGCCCAAAAGTAACGTGAACACAATGTTCATCTACACCTACCAATTACTTGTTCACTCACGATGTATACCATAGACGAATCCATTGATATTACACTAATTCTCGAAGAAGCAATACAGTATATATTTCAGTCAAAAAGCCTATATTACCGGTGGTTTCATGGCAGAGGATACCGATAATCAATATGTTCCGAAACCTTGAACGACGATTGCTGTCAACTTGGATACTTGAAAGCTACCTCCTATTAGATATGCTCATACAACGTCCAGTCAACCTGAATGAGGCTGTTTTGAACGCTCTCCAGAATAATTCTCAGTTCTCATACTCGTATAAGGCCCATTGTGCGAATATCGCATAACAATAGATTTCACCCATACCATCTGCGATCACACCAGCAGCTCTATATGTGTGATTTCGACGCTCAAGTAACATATTTAGTGGGCATTACGCAGTGCGACCAGTGATGTAGGCCATTTGTTTTGTGTCAAGAGTCCTGTTTTCAGATGGGCCAAAATTCCACAAAAGTGGCAGTATGAATCGGCACAATCTGCACTCTTGGAGTTCGGAGATAACCCATAATGTAAGATAGGAAGGATTTCAAGTACACAGAGAGAGAGGGAGAGAGAGAGAGAGAGAGAGAGTGTGTGTGTACGGAACCATCTTTATATCCAAATAAATGGACAGGATTGGGAGGACCCGTTACCTGGCTTACGTCCGATCTTTCGCCACATAACGTCTTCCTGTGGGATCGCTTGAAGTGGGTTATGTATGCACAGGAGCCATAGAATCCCTGCCAACACCTCACATGTTCCAACGAGAAAGAATTTACTGCAGTGTCGTGCTGATATCTGTATAAAACAACATGGTCAACAATTGGAGCAATTATTTCTCTGAATATACAGCGTACCCAGCTTCCTACCTACATACCATCATGTCGTAGTTCAACATGGCTGCGAAACATCCAATATAAATAAATATATGCATATCTTTAAATTCACTCCTTGGGACAAGCAGGTAGGCCATCTCACATCCACTTTAAACTACTGTAGCCTATATTGAGTGATAAGCCTGGGAGTGTAACCAGTTTCCTAGCAACATGGCACCCCGAAAGCAGCGATGTATGATTTAGCCACCTTAGCTACTGAAAACCATGGCGTTGCCCAATTGAATACTTCATGTCAAAACGAAATGTTATGTTATTCGCAGTTGTGATCATTTTAAACATTCATTATGGATTACGTCATTGAAATAACATTGCCGCTAATGATTTCATCTACTGTACATATTGGAGCATGAGCTGAACGGTAGAGCTGTACTAAGGCAATACAGGACCAGGTACCAATGTTGTTGGCCTGGTTGTGACATGCAAGTTACTTGGTTTGCGTATTTTCAAAAAATCGGGGGCTGGCGGAGCACCCGATAATATAAACACATGCAAGAAGTTTTACATAATCCTCTTTTCCATGATTCAGAGGTTATTAAGGATATTGGGAGACTGCATTGTTAGCATGAAGAATTTATTCGTGTCAAAAATAAAATACGAAAGACCGAGAAAGGATTTCGATCTGTTAAACATGGTGCCTCAAAAATTTCTGTATGTTATCCTTTGTTATATCCTTCATTATGCAAAACGGTTTTTGATGTGTATATAAGGTATAGTGTTAAATGTTATGGCACGCGCAGGAATCCGAAGTGCGTCCATTGGCTTTGGCCACCAATGCTTTAACATTAGCTTTGCGCTCGATGTACACAACACTACGCAATAGTTGAGAGTATGATTGGTCATCCATACCCATATGATCTAAATTAGGGAGGATAGTGAGCTTAGTGCAGTCTCGAAAGTCGGTAACCAGTCAGCCCTACCAGGGAATTGTTACCGCTAGACGTGGAGCGGGCCTGTAGTGTATACATTACGTCATCTCGCCTCGTTATGGCTGCAGCGAGCGGGTGCGGGGCCAGAGGGGAACGCATGTACAGTCATACAATGAGAACACACCGCACAGCGCACGACCCAGCATGAATCATGCACACAAATGACATGCGAAGAGGTATTGCTGGCCACGAGTGTGCGTCTATCGCAGGCGAGTGGCTGGGCGGAGCGCATTAGTTCCGATTTCCGCCATCGGTACCAATTCGCTGGTAGAGTAGTACCACACAACCCAAAATAAAGACAAATAAATTTGCGTTACTAATACTCACAAAACATAGTATGAAACAAACTTGCATTACATATAGCCTAGTTCCCCATTTTCTGCGAAAGCCATGTGGAGATTTGAAACGGCAAATTTCCACACTCCCCACGTGAGAATGCACTGTGGTACGTACGACTAACTGGGATAATAGCAGAACGAGTGCCAGATAAATATTTTGAAGCACATGAGATTAATTGTTATGAAATGATTCTGTAATTTGCATAAGTATTGAACAATACGAAGCACTTATGGCAGACACATGCTCTCACAATCTCCTACCTCTCTGTGCTGGTGTGTGGTCCGCAGATCAGGAACATGTGTGTGCACACTTACCTGAAAAGAGAAAAATATAATTAAACTTTTGATAGCAATTATATACGGAGATACATTACATACTGTGCACTTTAGCGCAGAACTAGGTAAGCTAGAGCTGAAATTATATACATAGATGCATTACAAGTCATACTGTGTATGTTAGCCCGGAACTAGGTAAGATAGAGCTGAAATGATATACATAGATGCATTACAAACTGTGCACGTTAGCCTAGAACTAGATGAGATAAAGCTGAAATTATATACTTACAGTAGAGGCATCACATACTGTTCACGTTAGGCTATAACTAGGCGAGATAAGGCTTAAATTATATACATAGATGCATCACATACTGTGGACGCTAGCCCAGAACGAGATGAGATAAAGCTGAAATTTTATCACTCAGTTCTAGAAAAAAAAAGCAAAATAGGAGACACAGTTCTAGTATGTGAGCAAGAGAGCTCCCAAGGCCTAGGGGTGCTGGTTCATTAATTTAAACCAACCAAAAATAAAGGACAAGGGTTTATGATTTAGATCCTGCTCATCCAATAATAAAACTAAGAAAACTATATCAATCCACGTAAGATAAAACAAATCATCTTTATTGACAAAAGTATGCCCAGCCTAAACTCGCGAGGAACTATAGCGCTAATCTTGACTTCATCTAAGATATTCCTGCAAAAGAGGAAATCCTTCCCCTAACAAATGCTCCTTTGAGTATTAGCATTATGAACTGAAGACGCAAATATCTAGAAAAATATCAATGGAATAACAAATTAGTTAATTATTTTCACCAAAAATAAAGGTACCAAAACTCCACACGTTAAATATTCATACTTAGTGATTCCTTCACTGTGTCGATCACATTATGATCAATGAATTATTAAATTAAATTACAATTATGTAATTTCCTGTAAACTGTATTTCTGAAAATGTAACTACAATCCATTCAGTTTTGCATATAAAAGCAATCTCTAGCATAATAATCACCAACAAGGTTATCATACGCAGAACGTTGCTAAAAACTCATATTTGGAGAATTTACTCTTTCGAAAAATAGGAAAATTACATTATTTTCAACATGTATTCCAATGTCCTAAGGGGCAGATGACCTCGTAGTTCCGCCCCTTAAAACAACAATAACTAACTAACAAATGTACAATGGCACTATGATTCCATTCTCCAAATATTGTTCTCTCAGCTATAGGTCAAAATTTATCTATTTCTGCTACTGGAAAATCACATCTGACAAATTTCATCTGAATCATAACATGAGTTGTTGTTGATGTCGTTGTTAATTCCTGTTAGGAGCTTAGAACATATACAGTCATCAGCCCCGTGTACCTGGATGTGCGTTGAATTTATCTGATAACTTGTGTTTCTGTGTACACTGTAGTATTGTATATTATGGTGTTTGAATCGCAGACATTGAGATAGCCAGTCACAAACTTCCAGTACAAGATAGGGAAATAACCAAAGATTTAGCAACCAACGAGGCCAAAAAAATCCTCAAACGAGAGAGCAAAAGCAAGAACACTCACGGCAACACACAGTTCAAAGAGTAAAGTCATTGAAACAAAAAAGTAAAGGAAGGAAGGAAGGAAGCTTTTAGTTTTACGTGACCGTTAATCATGCGATCATGAGCCACGGGACCTCCGTTTTACGTGGAACCCAAACCACTGGGCATGGTATTTCACTTCTAAAATCACACATGCATTGACCGGGAATCAAACTCGGTACACCTTGCTGAGAGGCCAACAGCTTGACCACTGAGCCATCAAGCCCCCCCCCCCCCCAAAGAAAATCAGCACCTAGTCATTACGAACGTAGATAAGGGGAACACCACAGTAATTCTAAGCAAAACAGAATACATCGATAAAAATAATCGAATTCCTGAACAACAATGAAATCAAGGAACTAGGAAAAGACCTAACCAACAAATTCCAAAAGCAAATACAAAGTGCATTAAAAGAAACAGAATACATATTGACCAAAGCCGAAAAATCAAAATTAGTAAGTATGAACCCGAAAGTACCGTCCTTGAGAGGACTACCAAAATACACAAAAAGGACTGCCCTAATAGACCAATAATTAATTGCAGGAACGCGCCAAACTACAAAACCAGTAAAGAATTACTAAAAATGCAAAAAAAAAACAGTAATGAACACAACGGAACTGGTAACCGCATTCAACATGTTACAAATGAAACCTAGCTTGCGGCTAGTATCCTTCGATATAACTAACATGTACAACACGATTTAAATTAATGAATCAATCAGTATTATCGAAAACAATCTAAAGAGAAACAACTCGGCAAAAAAAAACACGAAGAGATCAAGAAATTACTGAGGGTCGTACTCAGTCAAAACGTGTTTCAAATTGACAATAAATTATACACACAAACAGAGGGCCCCATGAGGTCACTGCTATGTGGGCTAATTCTGACATCTTCATTAACTCACTGGAAAATGCATTCCTAAAAAAGTTCTCGACAAAGGGAATAGCGCAGTGGAAAATATATGTGGATGACTTAATTTGCATCTACGGCACTACAATAACAAACGGCGAAACAATATTCCAAGCCATTAATGGCTTACACCACTCGATCAAATTCACTAAGGAACCCGAAACCAATCGGAAAATAAATTACCTCGACATAACTATCGAACGTAAAGATAATGAACTTATTCCATACTCCGAAACCCAACACGAACATCGCATGCAATCGACAATCATTCGAATCACCCCAGTACGTATGAATTAGCAGACTTCAATTCAATGGTGCATAGGGCTTAAATATTCCCATGTCAAAAGACAACTACAACAAGGAGATCCGAATAATGAAGCAAATAGCAAAAGAAAACAATTTTCCACCCAGCAAAATAGATCAAGTTGTAGCCAGCCATAAAAATAAAACGTTTCAAAGGCTGGACAATAATGAGAAAAAAAAATCGCGTGTTTCAAATACGTGAAGGCGAAGACATATAAAACCATCAATCTGTTCAAAAAAAGGCAGTAAAAGAGCATTTACAACAAATAGCACAGCCGGAAAGCATCTGCACAACAAAAAACAAGACCGGTATTCAAAATCAGGGGTATATTCCATTACGTGCCAAGACACAGGTGTCATGCATCGGGCAGAGTGGGAGGAGAATGGATACAAGATACAATGAGCACAGAAATGCGATAAAATACAGGACGCACTCGGCCGTATGCAAACACATGTGCGACGCGGGACATAGTTTTACTAATATTGAAACAGACTAATAATTCATCACGAATAGAAAGGCAGAGCTCTTGACATAAGGGAAGTAGCTGAAATAAACAACCCCAATAATTTAAACGAACACACATTCATGGAGAGTTCACCCCTCTTCATCCTACTAGAAGCTTGCCACGGTGGGTGAGTGGTTAACGTGTCGGTCTACTAACCCTAAGTTTGCAGGTTTGCTCCTGGCCGTGGTAAATGATTTTTGAAAGGCGGCAAAAGTTACGGCACGCATGTCATACGATGTTAGCACGTTAAAGAACTCATTTAAATTCAGTAGGCCGTGTTCATAATGGCAAAATTAATCCCGGGAGTTTCCGCCAACACAAAGTTCCTCATTTCTCTACTAGAAAGCGCTGTAGTGTTCAAGGAGCTTAGATATCTAACCTCCTTGACTTTCATAGTGATTCAAGGAACAACGAAATTCGACATGCAAGCTACCCTCTGGGTGCAGGATAACAAAGCTTGCACCCGGAACCCGAGGCCATACGATATTATTAATATTATTAGGGCTCGGATTTTTAGGTGCTAAAAATCGGGAATATATTTGTATTTATGTATTAAAAATACCTCAACTATGTCACTAAAAAGTAAAAATATGTAATTATAATTCTGAAGCCTCCGTGGCTTAGGCGGCAGCACGCCGGCCTCTCACCGCTGGGTCCGTGGTTCAAATCCCGGTCACTCCATGTGAGATCTGTGCTGGACAAAACGGAGGCAGACAGGTTTTTCTCCGGGTACTCCGGTTTTCCCTGTCACAATTTCATTCCAGCAACACTCTCCACTATCATTTCATTTCATCTGTCATTCATTTAATCATTGCCCCAGAGGAGTGCGACAGGCTTCGGCAGCCGGCACACTTCATATCCTCGCCGCTAGATGGGGGCTTCATTCATTCCATTCCTGACCCGGTCGGAGACTGGAAGCAGGCTGTGGATTTTCATTTCAATTATAATTCTGTTTATTAATGTGAACATAAACAATATGCAGTACTCACGAATGAAATTTATTCTATGTCTCACTGACCGCTGAAGCATTAAAATACACAACGAGATACATCTTCAGGTTGTTCATCACAAATGACCGACGATTATCGCGAAACACTTATTCTGAAGGCGCGAAACTGCGGCAATATATTTCTTGAGGTGTTGTGTAACTTGAGATCACTGTTCAGCCTTGATTGCTTTCCCACACGGTTGGCAGAACAGAACGCCCCCATCAGAAGTAAAATTATCTTTAAATTCTGCAACAGACGATAACTTGTAGTTGTTCTTACTTTAGGCATCGTAGAACTGTCTTACACATCACAGTGCTAGAAATGAACTGCATGTGAGTGGCACTGGTTCCAGGTAGCTAGGTGAGGGGGAGGTCTAGCACGTGGTGCAATATGGCTAAGGGCAAGGAAATCCCCGGCTTCCACAGTGAGTGGCACGAGGCGATAAGTTAAGAATAACACAGTTGCAAGCTGACATATGCTCTGCATGAAGATTAGATAGCTCACAGGTTCTTCCCCGTTGAAGTAACACAGAACAAATATGCAATAAACTGAAAGATCTAGCATGCTGAATTTAAAAGATGTAAATATTATGCCTTTTTATGTGCTAATAAGTGGAAAACAGGTATTTATGTATTTATAGAAAAAGTGCTTAAAATACCGTATGTATTTACATAAAATATATTTATTTACCTAAAAATACGAGCCCTAATTATTATTATTATTATTATTATTATTATCCTACTAGAACCCCCCCCCCCCCCGTCGGAAACAAGACTCAACATAATGTAGTAACCAAGCTACATAAGGGATTATTAAGGGAAACATGTTATTGGATCAGGATGTGAGATGTATCTTTTTCTTCAATAGATTGAGGCTGACATTAACGTCAGTATTAAAGATTCCGGGACATTCCCACTTGACCGTTTATACTTAGATATGGCTCTTTAGCTTATGCGTGGCGAGATGAAAACTGGGCTTTAATAGTTGAAGATTGTCCAGTATTCGGTAACATACACCACATGAGGGAGACTAGACTTGGCAAAACACAGTCACATTTGTAGGTTGATCACAGATAGGAATTCAAAAGGGGGGAAAGGCCCGAGAGATAAGGGACGCCCACATACAGGAAACTCTCCTCAGTTGGGAGCAGATAGTGACGAAGTTAACTGCTCTCCCCAGGACCGCCCAATACCCATCCAGATAAATAGCCTGTGCAATACAATCTGAACTGACCATTTAACAACATTCACATAGTCACTGTAAATAAGCAAATTTTGGAAGTCAACCACCAATATTCCAGTACCTCAACAAAACATCACATAGATTATAACTAACAATTATTGACGAGTTGCATTATCTTAACTAACACTGCCATTAAATAAGTGTACATAATGCAAATACTTTCACCCATACAGACATAGCTTTTATAGCCTATGTGTTATGGATCTGATGATGATCGCTTGACGATCGAAACTGGTCATCCAAGTGTATTTATTAATCTCATGTAAAATGTTTTTCAGGATTAGGGAATAACCCACAATTGGGTACAATCGTGTAGACCGACTGAAAAACATCAAACTTCGTAGTATTGTATGTAGTTTATATTATTAAGACTAGGGATTTGCATGGAAGGCGTGTGAAGGCACTCGAGATCGTCGCTGTCAGCGCCTGGAATCAAACGACTAATCTCTGGACTTGCTGAAGCTCCCCGTCGCGTCGCTTGGCTATGCTGCGGGGATCATAATTTGGATTACAATATTGCACATATGATACATAAATCATACATACATACATACATGCATACATATTTCACAACATTCTAGGTGCTTTTATATTTAGAATAACCGAAGGCCAGTGGATCATTCTGCCGTAAAATGGACGTAGAATGTAGAGTTTTTCTATTTTAGAGTATGAATCAAATATATATAACAAACATTAATTACACACCATCATATAATTAATCTTGAGTAATGATTGGCAATAAAATAAAATTTAAACAATTATAAACTAAAATGTTTGTATATTGTTAAACGATACGTTTGTGGCGAAATGCGGCTGTCACTGAGTAAGCTCATTACACATTTTACTTTTCTGGAGCGTCCCACTATATATAAAACGGGATAACGCTTGCCCTGCGTGGGACGGTTTGACCTATACTCCACGGCATTCTATACAGCACACAGACGTCTCGGATAACACTGCTTCAAAGTACGTGTTCCGCTCTCACAATTTAAAATCAGTCTCATTACTCATATAATTTTGTAGGATAGGAAAACATTTGAAAAAATATCCACAGTGAATATCCCTAAAATGAGAGACTTACACTTCATTTTAAAAATTATTACAGTAAGGCTGGGTTGCATACCCCATTACCCCCGCCTCCAAACCCTTTAAAACTGTATTACTAGTCACTAGTGCCTGCATGTACATAATGTTTGAAATATTATGAATCAGCGTTTGTGAACCAGCGAATGTGGGACAGGTGGTCCTTAAGAAGCATTAAAACGAAGTATTTCCGTAACAACAAAGTAGCCTGTTTACATATGTTCTGCTGGTCTTCTCCATTACAAACTTCTCACGCCACTAAACAGATTTTTATGTGATCGACTAAATAGCTATTAGTACATAGCGTTCATTCTGATAAATCACAGAGCTGCCATCTTGAAATCATTTGGCTGATGACTCTTTAGTATGGGCACAAGACGATTTGCACAAAGGTATGTTGTACTATAATTTGGTAGATATCTGATGATTAGTTTAGTCGTAACTTGATTTAAGCTTTGCCATTTGGGTGGCCGCCATTTTTCTTTGGTTAAGATGGCGGTAATAAAAACATAACACTGAGGTGTCCTTTGCTAGTGATACCTCTGTACCAAATTTGGTTCAATTCGGTTTCGTCGTGTTTGAATTGATAGGGAGGGGGACACACATACATGCGTACATTTCTTATAAAATCAAAAGCAGGGTAAAGGTAACATTTTAAGATACCGTTAGCAATATGGTCTCACTGTGGTTCCAGTACTTGCCCTGTCTTAAGCCTAAGCGTTCATCGTTACTCAAGATAACTCACATGAGCACACTTCTAGCACACGATGAGGCGTTATCTACAATACATGGGCACAAAAATAAAGAACTGTGTACCAGAGTCATTAGTTCATGGAACTGTTTTATTAGACTAACTTTCCAAAATACCGGTTCATTGGAACATCAGTAAGAGACGTTCCTTTAAAAAATTGGCATGCGTATAATTTATAATTTGCAATACCCACACTAGAAAATTGGGGCATATGATATTTCTCTCCTTGAAAAAATCATCACCGCCACCACTACAGGGTACCAGGGAATGTTCTCCGCAGCGACTACTTGCTACTGCCAGGGGTAGCATCAGCAGTTTAGTTGGTAGCACGGTGTCTTTGACAGGACAGCGGTGCAGTGAAGGCCACACGTGTGGGTTGTGGGGTGTCAAAATCGTCAGTGTGTATTGCAGTAAGCGAGCGTTCACATAGATTAGAAGAGTGCATCAGTATACGGGCGGTAATGTTTACTACTGAAGAGAGAGCTTTTTTGGAGGAATACGTTTTTCACGAAGGCGATCAGTTTATGAAAAATATAAAACTAAAATTTCGGGTGCGGTTTCCTAATTTAAAGTGTCCAAAACGGGATACCGGTACCGTTCAGGATTTGACAAGTAAATTTCGTGTGACCGGCTTAGTTCACGGTGTACCGGGAACAGGCTGGCCTATACTTTTAACAGACAAAAACTAGATGAAATCTCCGATATAATCCTACATAGTCCAAGAAAATCAACACGCAAATTAGCTCCAGAAAGTCTTCGACAATATGTGTAGACGTGTTGAAGCATGTTTTCCAACACTTCCAGCATTTGATATGAATGGTTGTGGTGAGTACGTTAAATGTTTGTTTGATACAAGCAGCAGCAGTGCTGCCAACGTAACTGCCGATGCTAGCACTCGCAGCAGCAAGTCAGCACTGCGGAGATCATTCCCTGTGATACACATTAGGATATAAATATATACAGTATATTTGATTGCTGTAATAGTTTCAGAGATACTGAGTAACGGTGAAATATTTCGCGCAGCCGCCATGTTACATTGGTTTAAATGTAAGCCAAAGAGTAAACAAATATCTTTATGGTGGCTCATTGCAAGAAAATTGAATTCGGTCGCCAGAAAAGGATTCGAGAGGTGTAGGGCAATTCAGAATGGAGTGTGGTCAGATCCCAAGAGAAACTTCTGTGATCGTATTTCATCCCCAAATTTATTTGAGCCATCTCTAGAGACGACGAAATTGTTCGCATTTGAATACACATGCGGGACTCAGCACAGCTCAGAAGGTATGGCTTACCAAGTTCAACTAATTGCACTACTTCAATCATATTATGTCCAGTGAGAGAGCCTACGAAACATGCTGAGGGAAGTTCTTGTTGCAGTGTGATTTGTAGGAAAGGAAACGACAACTTGGTAAGCCCATCCCTCTGGGCTGCTCTGAGTTGAGGTTTGCTGGATTTTATCCTCTGTAGCGGTCACTCGAGTATAGGGAGTACAGTTTTTTTTGTGGTGTACCGAGGAATAGCAGTGAAGGGAAGCGGAGACAGCGAGTGCACTGCCTGCATTGACCGTTGATCTGCTTTCTTCTTCTTGAGCAAATAACAATACACCAAAGATATTCTCTGTGCGGTAGTGTACTTAACCATTTCGATAATAAACCTTTGAAGACACCTTTAAAGTCCAGTAGTTACTAGCAAACTGAGCGTGAGAGTTCTATCTACAGCGGGATCAGCTGTCAACATATCTAATTGAGTGAAGAGTGACACAAGCCATATGGTACTCACTCGGGGATTCTGACGGCACCCCACCATAATCGCCGGAGAGTCCCACGTCATTCGGACGCAAGAGCAAAATCTTAAACTCGCTGTATATTTAGGGACACAATATCAAAATCTTAAACTCGCTGTATATTTAGGGACACAATAACAACAGAGTTTTCCTTGCAATATAACCAACATTTGCGCTAAGTTTCAACGAGATCCAGATTGACATTCATAATAATCCCTGGTATTTCAAAGGTGTAAATCCTGTTCATTATTGGCCATCGCCCTCGTCTTGCTACATGGCTGAGATGAGGGCACATCATAATCCGTTCTTCAAAGCCAGTTGTTGCCGTAGACCAGTGATGAACAGCTGAGCGATCCCAGAGAAGAAGGGGGGACTTCGGATCACATCAAACTGCTTAGCTTGACCGTTGGTGTATTCCCTGGAATACGAGTTCAGTTAGAGTTAGCTCTTGCTGTTCTTTGCTTTTTCTCATTAGTTTTATTTATTTAATTTCCCTCCTTGCAGACACCAACAGCGACCCTCTGTATTCTATTTGCTTTGTACACGCGCTTAAGTTGTTTATAAGTTTGTTCTAGATGTGTATCTTCTATGGAATCTACCTAGTGGCATCTCGCAGCAACACGCCGAAGTTCTTTTGATTCATTGGGTCAAGAGGCCTTGCATACCACTCCGACAGACTTCGCCGCTGTCTTCAGCTATCATCTCCTTGAAGACACTACTCCATGAAGAAAATTACATTTTATAAAGAGTATTTTTTAAATGTTTCCCATTTTGATATCTGCTCGTTTGTTTCCTTCTCCTTCCTCCTCGCTACCTAGCTCTATCATGAGTCTCTCTGCTCGTTCTCACTTCTTATCGAGTCGTCAACATGTGAGTTCGGCCTTTTTCAGAGGCTACCTCCTCTCAACCGAGGTACACAGTCAAATCGCCGCCATGTTGTGGTATTGCATGTAAGCCAACGGCTACCAGAAGCCATCAATATTCAGCGGCTATGAAAAAGTTAAGTACAAATCTTTAATGATTTTAAACACCTTTCAATGTTTTTAATCAATGCTGAATGCTTTTAACAAAAATGTATAGACAGTGTGGAGAATTACGCACTATTGTGCAATAACCGTCTTCGTGGGATTTTCTTTGCCATGCTTTAGCTATGCAAGCTTGCTTTAAAACATGAAATTTAGTACTTCTTGTACGAAATAAAGGGGATACCTTCCCTACACCGTGGGATTTCTGCTAATACTCATAGCTGTCTATAAACTTAACTTTTTCCACTGGGATTCTTACCGCTCCATTTAACCGTCTACAGTTCTGGAATTTTCCATTTAAAATAAACTCCAAACCGCAAAGAACCATACTCAATACCGTCAAATTGCTGGAACCGCAAGTTACCTAGAACTATTAACAGCAATCCACAAACTTTCGAATGCAATAAACTAATTCAAGTCAAATTCAACTAAGTGTTCTCCATAAACTGCAATAACTTTTCACTTGTTCCATGAACTTTCAGTGCTGCAATAGTGAAATATTCCAATCTATCAACAAACTTTAGTGCAAAATAGTGTCCGTTCAACTATCTACCGCGCCGCGTTCGATTGAGAGTAATACAAATTGGCCAGAACTATAAATTCCTATCTCCTTTTCCTCAAATACCTTTTACTAACAAATTTAGGTTGATCTAAATATCTAGTTACAACTCAACGAGGCCTCGCCCAAAGTTTGGCGCCCTCCCATTTTTTCTCCGTGTACCACTTATTCATTCTGTTTAAATACTAGTAGTTATAAAAACTACTTATTAATCTTTCTTTTCTTATCCTGCTGGCTCAGGAATCGTTAATTTTCTGATTGTTAAATTTTGTACCTAATTTCTTTTGATCCAGGCTTCGTTAATACGACCTGACCTTTTTATGTAATGTAACATTTGTTAACTTCTGTTTAATTAATAGCGGTCTATCAGGAATTTGATCTATTTGTCTATAGCCTTTTCGCTTGCCATAAGGGCATTCTACTCGATTTGGTGTTCTACCTAACTAATTTAACAAAATGTTATACTGAATTGTAATATTTTATAATTAACCTAACAGGTTGTTAAATAAATCTTGTAAGGGTTTTTGTACAAATAGGGGTCATAGACTTCCAAGTTGTTAAACCAAATTTTTCTCTTTAGCTTAAAATAGATAAATTGTTACTCTTAACCCTAAATAAGATACTAAATCTAACAAATTGTTAAATGCTTCAAATTCTATCCTGTTAAATAAATAATTTGTTGTTTTGTTGCTATCTCTATTACTACTGTTGAATCACGGATAGGCAGGATCTTCTCTTCCCTGATTCTTCTCCCAAAATTATTTCATCTTTCAAAATAAAAAAGGCAATTACTGAATCAATAAAAACTTTACCACTTGTTGCGTTTAAAACGAAACTTCAATTAACAACATTTGCAAAGTTTATTTTAGCTGTCACAGCTAATTCTAGTAAATCATTAAGGCAAGTACAGCTTGCTCCGCCTACTTCCTATTTGTAGAGACTTCTTCTCTAACTTGTGTTTTACTCTTCAAAATTTTAGTTTTGTTTAAGTTAGGTCTGAGGGTTTCCTCCGTTCTAAGCTTTTAGTCGGCACCCTGCTGGGTACACGCTTAGTCTGCTTTAAGTGCAACTATTGATATTCTTAAAAGATTCGCACTAATAACAGTAAAAAATATTGCTAAAGGCACTAGAGTTGCTTTATCTCTTCCCACTCTGGGGGCTTTCGGCTGTTCTGCCGGAGATCCAACCGTGGTTAGTAATAAAAATATTACGGCAAATTCAAATTCTTCCAGCATTTCAGAATGCTTGGTAAAATCTAACTCTTTTGAAGGGAAACCACGTAAATCCACTTCCTTTCTTATAGACTTGCTTTCTAGAGTACTACCAATACCCATAGTACCCAAATCCCAGCTCGGGAGGGAAAGAACACATAGCGATATCTTGCAGGTAATCGTAGCTCCCGCCGCTTTCTCCGTTGACGGTGACCGAGCTCCCTCTTATTTTAGTTTCTTCACTGGCTCTGCCCAGCATAACTTGTCGTTAGATCACTATTTTCGTTCTCTTTTTATTGGATTCTCTTCCTCTTTGGCAAAAATTGATCCTACTCCTAAACCTACTTCATTTTTCCTCATCATCTTCCCTCAGGTAGTGTTGACACTCAGTATTAACCTACCAACCGTGAAGGAAGGGGAAGTAGACAAGGGTAGTGGCAAGGTTTCGAAGGGCTGACCAATGTCGATTTTGTATATTGGTTTTAGGACAGTGCAGTATAATACCTGCTTGAAGTAGTAGTTAAATAATTCAGCTCTGAGAAATATAAGTAACCTATCTTGTTTCTGGTTGTTGTCTCAAGGTGCGTAACATCTTGGTCTTATGCTCAGAAATATTTTTGGAAAGGCTCAAATCTCGGCACAAACAGTTGGAATTAAATGGTGCTTAAATTCGAGGGAGCCATGTCATTAGTTTTACACATTTTACAATTAAGATTCCCCATCGAGAAAAAGTATCGCCACCCCAGCGTTTCTAAAAGCCGCAGTAGATAAAAAAGGACGTAAATCTAATAACATTATCATTGCTTATTAATTATACCAGAAAATAATGTTTACATAATGTGGGAGCGACCTTAAAATCATTATTCATTGAATGTAGTAACATGGATAATCTGTACAAGAGATAAAGAGTGGGGAGGTAGGAACAACCTTATTTCATAGATGATTTTAATAATTCCCTATGAACTTGTAAAAATGTTAATCAGTAAAACCAATGTCACGTGGTGAGAGTACGATACTTAAAAGAACAATGGTGGATTTTTATTTTTTAGCATATTTTCATCTCATGAAAAAAAGTTTAAGAGATCACCTATTGTCGGTGTGTGTGTCCCACTAATAAAATCTGAACGGCTGGAGCAATTTCCATGAAATTCAGTAAGAACATACTACTATCTCGTCCAACCTCTACAGGCCTTTCAAATTTTATAACGTTTCACCAATCCAACATGGCGACTGCGTGAACTATTTCACTGGCATTCTCTATCTCCGAAACGGTTACGGACATCCTCCTGAACTTTTGCTAGGATAGAGGATACTACAGTAATGTATATAAAACATGTTACGTACAAAACCAACATGGCGACCAAGTATTGTTGACATGAGAAGAGAAAAGGAAAACATTTTAGAAGTTATTCCCATAACTCCTTTAAATCAGTGATGCGGTGAAAAACCTGAGCAATGGTTGGAAATACGCTTGTGGTGGATATAAGTACCGAATAACACGAACATCCGCCCAGCCATTCTCAGGTGAAAATCGTACAAACAGACATACAAATAATTTACTTTTGCATGCGTTCGTCACCAAATAGTCTAAATCACTCGAAGAATGAAAAGTTCGAATTAATTCGCTGTTTGTTTGAGTCTTCAGTCTTCTGACTAGTTTGATGCAGCCCTCCATGTCTCCCTGTCCTGAGCTAATCGATTCATCTCTACATAGCTACCACACACTACATCCGAGGCAATCTGTTTAACATACTCTAACCTTGGTCTACCCTTGTCCTCGACCCTTCCTTCCATAACTAAGCTTGCTATTCCTGGGTGTCTTAGTATGTGTCCTACCAACCTATCTCTTCTCTTCCTTAGCAGTCGCCAGAAACATCTCTCCTCTCCCACTCGTCTTAATACCTCTTCGTTTGTAACCCTATCTACCCATCAGATCTTCACCATTCTCCTGTAACACCACATTTCAAACGCTTCAATTCTCCTCTTTTCTGCTGCACCAATAGTCCAAGTTTCATTTCCATTGAGTGCCACGCTCCAGACAAAGGTTTCAAAAATGTCTTCCTAATACCTACATCTATATTCGATGTCAACAGATCCCTTTTCTGTAGAAATGCTTTCCTTGCCTGAGCCAACCTACTTTTTATATCCTCTTTGCTTCTTCCATCACTGGTTATTTTGCTTCCTAAGTAACAGAAGTCTCCTACTTCCTTTAGTTTTCCCCTGCCAATTTGATGTCCATAGAGGTTTCTGATTTATTGCGACTGCATTCCAATATTTTTGTTTTACATTTATTAATTTTCATCATGAATTCTTTCCTCAAGACGGAGTCCATACCATTCAAAAACTCATTCAAATCCTCAGGTGTGTCGGCCAAGATGACGATGTCATCAGCAAATCTTAGAGTTGAAATTATTTCTCCTTGAATCTTCACTCGCACTTTAAATTTCTCTCTAATTTCCTTTATTACTTGTTCAATGTAAAGATTGAAAAGTATGGGCGATAAGTTGCAGCCTTGCCTCATACCTTTCTGAGTACCAGCTTCTCTCACATGTCCATCAGCTCGAATGACTCCTGTCTGGTTTCTGTATAGATTGTAGATCACCTTCCTATCCCTATACTTTATTCCAATCATTTTCAAAATGTCAAACAATTTAGTCCAATCAACGTTATCAAAAGCCTTTTCTAAGTCTACAAATGCCATGAACGTTCTCTTATCTTTTCTAATTCTACCTTCCAAAATCAGCCTAAGACTTAGTACAGCTTCCCTTGTTCCTACATTACTCCTGAAACCAAACTGGTCTTCACCCAACTCCGTTTCTATCTGGTTTTCCATCCTTTTGTAAATTATTCTAGATAGGATCTTTGAAGCATGAGTAATCAAGCTGATTGTACGATAATCCTCACATCTGTCAGCTCCTACTTTCTTCGGTATAGGGATGATAACATTCTTCTTGAAATCAGAGGGTACCTCACCTGTCTCATAAATCCTACACACCAAGTGAAATAACCTGGTCAGACCTTCATCTCCTATGCAGCGTAGCAACTCAATCGGTATATCATCTAACCCTGATGCTTTGTTCCTGCTTAAGTCTTCAAATGCTCTGTCAAATTCTGATCTCAATATTAAATCTCCTTTTGCATCCTCATCAATTTCCTCCTCCCTTTCCTTTACATGATTCTCAATCTCCTTTCCTTTATACAAACCCTCTATGTAAGCTTTCCATCTCTCAACCTTTTCTTCCATATCTGTTAGAGGCTTTCCATTTGTGTCCTTAATATTACAGCATTTAGTCTTCTTCTCCCCAATTGTATTCTTAATCCTTCGATAAGCTGTGTCTACTTTTCCTAATTTTAGACAATTTTCTATACCTGCACATTTCTCTTTCAACCATCCTTCTTTCCCTACCTTGCACTTCTTGTTAATCTCATTTCTCAGACGTCTGTATTCTGCTTTCCCCTTTTCATCTCTTACATTCTTGTGTTTCCGCCTTTCATCCATCAATTCTAGTATATCCTGAGTGATCCACGGTTTTCTGCCTATTCTTTCTTTCCTACCAATGTTTTCTTCTGCGGATTTTGTTATTTCATTCTTCAAAAGTGTCCATTCGTCTGCAATTGAAGTTTGTTTAGGGTTTTTCATTAGTCCTTCCTTTATACTCTTCGTGAATCTTTCGTTTACATCCTTCTCTTTCAGTCTGTCTATTACCCACTTTTTTGGCTTTTGACTTTTCTTCAGTTTCTTCAACTTTAATCTGCATTTCATAATAACTAGATTGTGGTCAGAGTTTATGTCAGCACCGGGATATGTTTTACAATCCAAAATCTGGTTTCGAAACCTCTGCTTGACCATAATAAAGTCGATTTGGTAACGCCCTGTATCTCCTGGTCTCATCCATGTGTAAATTCTTCTATTGTGGTTATGGAATAAGGTGTTAGCTATGACCAACTCATGCTCGGTGCAGAATTCCATCAGCCTGCTTCCTCGTTCATTCCTTTCACCTAATCCGAAATCTCCTACTATCTTCCCTTCTCTTCCTTTTCCTACCACAGCATTCCAATCTCCCATTACTATTAATTCGCAAAAAGTATTATATATCTAGGAACTTAGATACTTGCTACTCTCCTTGAAAAACGTATAAGCGATGTTCCCCTGTATACCGTCTATGTTTAGAGCCCTACTGTACATTTCACCCAAACGGAATCACGAGGTTCTCCTACTAAGCAGGCTTATGATATGTGCAAACTTTTATTCCCTGTGGCGTAGCCAGTTCATAGACTTGGCGATGTGGCTGTGATATCGAATGACGTGATGTCTCACGTTTGAACTGAAATGATAGAACACGCTATTAAATTCGCCGTGCGTGAAATTAATCAATTGTCAGGAGGAACAGGACATATGTAACAGCTTATGAATTGACTTGCTGTAATTCCCGTGCTGCGCAACTGATGAATAATGGCTTGATCCTGACACATGTAATAGTATCCCACAATTTAGCGTACCGGTATATCACTAGTTCATTTTTTCTAAACTAATGATGCCCAAACAATACAGTGGATACCACCACTGGAGGATCGTGGCCGTGAAGTATTCGAATATTTTCTTGGAGTTGAAAATGGGAAAACTGATAAAACCATTCCAAGGGGATCTGAACCCACACCTCTGAAAAGTGCAGAGGTAGCCTTACACTTAATCTCCCATAACTAGAGCCCTGCACGCATAAAGAAAATGTTATCCGCACGACTATTATCCACATCCGCCCGCATCCGCAAGACTGTTATCCGCATCCGCCCGTATCCGCAAGACTGTTATCCGCATCCGCCCATATCCGCAAGACTGTTGTCCGCATCCGCCCGTATCCGCAAGACTGTTATCCGCATCCGCCCCGCATCCACACGACTATTATCCGCATCTGCCCCGCATCTGCACGACTATTATCCGCATCTGCCGCGCATCCACACGACTATAATCCACATCCGCCCCGCATCCACACGACTATTATCCGCATCCGCCCCGCATCTGCACGACTATTATCCGCATCTGCCCCGCATCCACAAGACTATAATCCACATCCGCCCCGCATCCACACGACTATTATCCGCATCTGCCCCGCATCCACACGACTATTATCCGCATCTGCCCCGCATCCGCACGACTATTATCCGCATCTGCCCCGCATCCACACGACTATTATCCGCATCTGCCCCGCATCTACACGACTATAATCCACATCCGCCCCGCATCCACACGACTATTATCCGCATCTGTCCCGCATCCACACGACTATTATCCGCATCCGCCCCGCATCCACACGACTATTATCCGCATCTGCCCCGCATCTGCACGACTATTATCCGCATCTGCCCCGCATCCACACGACTATAATCCACATCCGCCCCGCATCCACACGACTATTATCCGCATCCGCCCCGCATCTGCACGACTATTATCCGCATCTGCCCCGCATCCACACGACTATAATCCACATCCGCCCCGCATCCACACGACTATTATCCGCATCTGCCCCGCATCCACACGACTATTATCCGCATCTGCCCCGCATCCGCACGACTATTATCCGCATCTGCCCCGCATCTACACGACTATTATCCGCATCCGCCCCGCATCTACACGACTATTATCCGCATCTGCCCCGCATCTACACGACTATTATCCGCATCCGCCCCGCATCCACACGACTATTATCCGCATCCGCCCGTATCCGCAAGACTGTTATCCGCATCCGCCCCGCATCCACACGACTATTATCCGCATCTGCCCCGCATCTGCACGACTATTATCCGCATCTGCCCCGCATCCACACGACTATAATCCACATCCACTCCGCATCCACACGACTATTATCCGCATCCGCCCCGCATCCACACGACTATTATCCGCATCTGCCCCGCATCCACACGACTATTATCCGCATCTGCCCCGCATCCGCACGACTATTATCCGCATCCGCCCCGCATCCACACGGCTATTATCCGCATCCGCCCCGCATCCACACGACTATTATCCGCATCTACCCCGCATCCACACGACTATTATCCGCATCTGCCCCGCATCCACACGACTATTATCCGCATCTGCCCCGCATCCGCACGACTATTATCCGCATCCGCCCCGCATCCACACGACTATTATCCGCATCCGCCCCGCATCTGCACGACTATTATCCGCATCCGCCCCGCATCCACACGACTATTATCCGCATCTGCCCCGCATCCACACGACTATTATCCGCATCTGCCCCGCATCCGCACGACTATTATCCGCATCCGCCCCGCATCCACACGACTATTATCCGCATCCGCAAGACTGTTATCCGCATCCGCATGACTTTCTTCCGCATTCCCATGTTTGTTATCCGAATCTACTGGCATTACAATAGTATTTTAAATTTTAAATTAGATAAAGCATAAGTCATTAAAGCAATATTTATTTAGACATTTGAGGAAAATGTCGTTCCCTTAGGCTTTGTATGCTATGTGCTATGTTTAAAATGAATGTTATGCAGCCAGAATTGTAACCCATTCCTGTTCGGAGTGTTAATTATGCTTAATGACATAATTTGAATGAGATTAGCTTAAATCATTATCTTATTTTTATCATGAAAAGAACATAACGGAAAAATATGATACCGGTATGTCATAAACATCGGTCCTAATAATGATATTAAACAAGTTCGGATTGTATTCTAAAAAACTATCCGCAAATTTTCTCCAAATATTATCCGCAGCTTATCCGCTATCCGCACAGCCATGCACACAATATATATCCGCATGGCAAAAAATTTGCGGATATCCGCGGGTTTATCCGCAGAGATCCGCATCCACGCAGGGCTTTACCCATAACTACAGCGCTTGGTATAAGAAGAGCGTTAGTCCGTACCTTTGAAGGGTTAAAGAGAATTACACGGTGACGCCGTGAGAGACAGCTGTGCTTATGACATCGTAACGAACGCCAGCGGGAAGTGCTGACAACGCAAAACCCCCGTGCTGTGTTGACCACAAATGTGACAATGCTCTCACAAAAGCAGCTATGTTCAAACATGAGACATTGTGACATCTATTTCGTGATATTAGCTGAATATCAGGTAAATAACTGTTCTTTCCTGTCACTATCAGGGACCGTCCCTGGGACTTATTGATAGTCAGAACAAAGTAACCCAAACCCCCGTGGCACTACAGCCCATGAAGGTTCTAGGCCTACCAAGCGACCGTTGCCCAGCAATTTGGCCTGCAGATTATGGGGTGACGCATGGTCAGCGCGTCGAGATTCCGAGGTCGTTAATCTTAATCTCCGAGACCTGGGCGCTGCCACACTTTCAGTAGCTACTCAATTGTTCTCACGAGGCTGAGTCCACCCCGTTCGAGCCCTCACGTCAGCATCTAAAATGCCTGACGGAGCCGGGAATCGAACCCAGGGCCTCCTGGTGCGAGGCAGGCACGCTACCCCAACACCACGGGGCCGGCAGTCAGAACAAAGTAGACTCGAGAAATACAGAGACAAGAGTAGATTCGATTACTTATGCCCATAGCACTGATAAAGCTTTACGTTCAGAACGTTTTATAATGTTACTGAAGTTGAGTGGAGCAATTGTATTTATTACTGTTCCCACATATGTGTGAGATCGCTCATCTGAGCTTTGGCCGGGTTATAGATTCGGTCGCCCTTCCTAACAGAAACATTGAGTACTTCAGCAAATAGCCTACATATTATGCTAATTGCTCTTCTTTATAAATGGGACCAACTCCATATAGTTCATAAGGGACAATATTTTTAATTTACTTCGTAAGTGAGTTTGGTCCTATCCTTTTCAAAGAGTGGACGTGCTAATATTTTTTTTAAATCGATTTTTCCCTCCAGTTTGGTGGCTCCCACGGACTCAGCGAGGGAACTCACCACTACCACATCTACGGGCAGTGTCCTAGAGCTGGGAACATCTGGTCGGAGTGGATACAACTGGGGAGGTGTGATCAGCACCTCGCCCAGGCGGCCTCACCTGCAAAGCGAACAAGGGCCTCATGAGGGAAGGGAGGGGAAGATTAGGATGGATAGGCAAGGAAGAGGCAAGGAGGTGGCCGTGGCCTTACAGTAGGTACCATCCCCGGCATTTGCCCGAAGACGAAGTGGGAAACCACGGAAAACCACTTCGAGGATGGCTGAGGTAGGAGTCGAACCCCCTCTACTCATTTGGACCACCCGAGGCTGAGTAGATTCCGTTCCAGTCCTCATACCACTTTTCAAAGTTCGTGGCAGAGCTGGGAATCGAACCCAGGACCTCCGGGGTGGCAGCTAAACATGCTGACCGCTACGCTACGGAGGCGACTGGACGTGCTAATTAAGATTTTAAACGTCAATATCTCATCACACTGAAGTCTCCATCACAAAGCGTGGAGTCTACCGCCTCTATCTAATGTATGGCACCTGACTAATGCTAGGAGAGTACGAGGTACTTGGTGGACAAGTGAGGAGATTACTTATATTTTCGCTTGCTGGTGAACTGGCTGGCATTCTTGGCTGTCGACCCAAAGGTCCGGGTTCGATTCCTCGGTCTGTAAAGGAATTTAATTCTTGTCTGGTCTGAGGGCTGGAACGTAGTTTACGCAGCCTCGTGAGTAAAAACTGAGAAGACTTAGGTACGATTCCCACTTCAACCATCAAAGGAGTGTTTTTTCCGTGGTTTCCCCTTTATACACCAAGCAAATGCTGGGATTGTTCCTAACTTAAGGTCATGGTCGTCTGCTTCCCTATCCTCACCTAAATAACGAATACAATCACTAATACAACCATCACAATAACACAGGTTATCAAACGAAAATTCCACGATATCCATGCCCCTCAAATGAGACAACAACAAACGACCATTGATATACTTACATTCAAGAAAGTGGAAATTTCAATAGCCTACCATGAGAGAATCTGCTGTATGTGTTGATTTTCAATGTATGGAACGACGTGACGCCTAATGGACCGTACACTAGCAAAGATGACCCCACGGCGGCACCGTGCTCGTCAAATCAAGCACCAAGGCCGCGAGGGCAGCTGCATAAAGTCCAGAGATGTCTGGTTCGAATCCCGGTGATGCCAGCGGCTATCCTGAGTGTGCTTTTTCTCCAGGTTTTCCACACTCCCTCCTGGCATATGCCGCAATTGTACCTTATTTCAAGTCCCGGGACACCAACCTGATCTCTGTCCGTAATACAGGTACACACACTACTAGAGCCAACACATGAATACCGGTTATCAGACCAGTTTAACACACACACAACTACGCGGGGCTGATGATTAAGATGTCCCAAGCTCCTCAAATAAATTAATAGTATGAAATAAAGTAGCACAGTTGACTTCAGGTCTGTGCAATGAACTCCTCCTCGTTAATCAGTTGTTGATTCTTTAGGGGCTTTGTGACCTCATGGTCATGTATCCCCGTGTACTTGTGTGTGTGTAGAATTTGTCTGATAACCTGTGCCGTTGTGATGTCAGTACCAGTGTGTGTATTTATAATTGAAGTAGGATTTGGGTGGGAAGCAGCCGTGGCCTTAGGTTAGGAACAATCCCAGCATTTGCCTAGAGTAGAAGTGCAAAACCACGGAAAACCACTTCCAGGAAGACTAAGGTAGAAATCGAACCCGCATCTTCACGAGGCTCAGTGTATCCCGTTCCAGCCCTCAGATCAGAATTGAATTTCTTGGCAGAGCCGGGAATCGATCCCGGGCCTCCGGGGTAACAGTCACGAATGCTAGCCACTACGCAACTGGCACTAAATTCTGCTTGTTGATCATAAATAATTATAGAAGCCGTCACATGTAACTTTTCTTAAAACGAACTCCTCTGACTCGTTTCAGAGAGATGTAATCACTACGGGAGATATTGAAAGTTTTATACTGAAGTAGGTAACTTCATATTCCAGTGATGGTGCTTCTTGGAGTTGAGAATCGAAGTCATGTGCCCGGATATGTCTAGTGTAAGTATCGTAAACTATAGTCTATACGCACATAAATATCTGGAAAGGAATGTATGTTAATGATTTTCTATAGAACCGGTCTTTGAACAAGTATTATTAACTAAATATTCCAGTACATAATTATTTAGTGTTGTACGAGGGCTGTTTTTTAAGTAAGGGCCGTTTTTATTTTAAATTACCCGAACATTTTATTTTGAAACCACATTTATTTTTAGGTTTTAAATACCTTCCTCTATTTTTCTACATAGTTGCCTTGTTTATTTAGGCACTTGCCATACCTTAAAACTAAGTTCTGAAATCCCTCTGCATAAAAGTTTGCCGCCTGCTCTGACAACCAAGAATTCACACTTGAGGAAAATCCATTGATGTGGTTATCATTAATCTTCGGTCCTCGTGATTGCTCGTGTCAATTGCAGTCACCGAGTCATCTGTGATCACAGACCTGAGCGTTCATCGTTATGAAAATTTTCACGGCCACTTTTGAACTCGCGTACCCATTTTCGCACTCTACCTTCCGTCATTGCATTATCACCATACACCTCACAATGCTGACGATGAATGTCTGCGGCCGACATGTTTCTTGCACTCAAAAAACGTATCACAGATCGTACCTCACATGCGGTGGGCGAATCTATAATCTTGAACATTGTAAAGATGCACAGTTCAGCTTACAGGTTAGCTGCACAGCTGCAACTGACGCCTGCTTGTTCGCAAACGATGCCGGGAGGTAGCGCGCATGCTTGTTGCGGTGTGCGCACTAACTACGGGCTTAAAAAAAGGCCCTTGCTTAAAAAACACCCTCTCGTATTCATGTATTATAGATGGCACCTCATCAGTTGACTTTGGACATAAGTATTTTCCGGTGATGGAGGTGTGTGGATGAGATACTTTGAGCAACGGTGAAGGCTTTGGTTTAAAACAGGACTATCACTAGCACAGTCACGGATATTTATACCTAACCCGCACATATTCTTCCCTTGCATCCTGTGTCCTATTCCGTCTACATCCGCGATGGTAACAGTATTTCTGTCTCTATCACACCATTATCATCGAATGAGCTCAGTGATGTGTGAGCGGGATTGGTCACAAAATACACGGGAGGGAAATGCTCGGACAAGGTATAGGTATCCCATCGTGACTCTACGATAGAAGGAAGGAAGGAAAGAGGAAGGAAAGGAAGGAGGAAGGAGGGAGGAAAGGAAGGAGGGAAGGAAGAAAGGGTGGAGGGAAGAAAGACAGGAAGGAAAGAAGGAAGGAAGGAAAGATGGAAGGAAGGAAGAAAGGGTGGTGGGAAGAAAGGAAGGAGGAAAGGAAGGAGGAAGGAAAGGAAGGCGGGAAGGAAGGAGGAAGGAGGAAGGAAAGGCAGGAGGGAAGGAAGAAAGGGTGGAGGGAAGAAAGAAAGGAGGGAAAGAAGGAAGGAAGGAAAGAAGGAAGGAAGAAAGGGTGGGGGGATGAATGGATGGAGGAAGGAAAGGAAGGAGGGAAGGAAGGAGGGAAGGAATGAGGAAGGAGGGAAGGAAGGAGGGAGGAAGGGAAGGAGGGAAGGAAGGAGGAAGGAAAGGAAGGAGGAAGGAAAGGAAGGAGGAAATGAACAAAGGAAGGAAGAAAGGAAGGAAGGAAGGATGGAAGGAAGGAGGAAATGAACAAAGGAAGGAAGAAAGGGTGGAGGGAAGAAAGACAGGAAGGAAAGAAGGAAGGAAGGAAAGATGGAAGGAAGGAAGAAAGGGTGGCGGGAAGAAAGGAAGGAGGAAAGGAAGGAGGAAGGAAAGGAAGGAGGGAAGGAAGGAGGAAGGAAAGGAAGACGGGAAGGAAGGAGGAAGGAGGGAGGAAAGGCAGGAGGGAAGGAAGAAAGGGTGGAGGGAAGAAAGAAAGGAGGGAAAGAAGGAAGGAAGGAAAGAAGTAAGGAAGAAAGGGTGGGGGGAAGAAAGGATGGAGGAAGGAAAGGAAGGAAGGAGGAAGGAGGAAGGAAGGAATGAACAAAGGAAGGAAGAAAGGGTGGAGGGAAGATTGGAAGGCGGGACGGAAGAAAGGGTCGAGGGAAGAAAGAAAGGAGGGAAGGAAGGAGGGAAGGAAGGAAGGAGGGAAGGAAGGAGGGAGGAAAGGAAGGAGGGAAGGAAGAAAGGGTAGAGGGAAGAGGAAGGAAGGAGGGAAGGAAGGATGGAAGGAATGAGGGAAGGAAGGAGGGAAGGAAGGAAGGAGGGAAGGAAGGATGGAAGGAAGGAGGGAAGGAAGGAGGAAGGAGGGAAGGAAGGAGGAAGGAATACAGGAAGGAAGGAAGGAAGCCACGGGACCACAGAAAGACCGTTTTGCTATCATTAAATGTTATATTATTATGTATTGTCTAAAATGACTACAACCTTTAGATGCTGAGTTTAGAGTTCAAAATGGTTGCCCTATACTTTATCACAATTTTCCACATGGAAAATCTATTTAATTGCTTGGAGATTTTTGAGATGAAAAGGACCTGCATAATATATGAAAATAGGTTATATTAGTTCTTCACGGAACTACTTGTTGGTCTTGTGTTATAGCTAGGATAGGGAATGCAAAAAGTGCAACTGGGCAAAGGAACAACTCCATGGCACACGTCACATGCCACATGCACCGAACTGTAATCAGTAAAGCGTAATAAAGCAAATAGTGCATAGACAGTGCGAGTCACGTTCAGCGTAGCACCAATAGGATACAGTATTTACCGACAGATTATTGTCGACGAGATTTGCAATGTGTCATTTTCTATGTGCTCTCTGCATCTATACGTCTGTGCTAGGCACGCGTACATTCCCTACTAGCAGCAAGTTTACGTACAACCACTTCCAATCCTATGCTGCGGTGTAATTAATATGCTGGTCAACATACAGAAGGCTACTTTACGGTTATGAAGAAAAGAAATTCGCTGGGAAATCACCCGAGATGGCTACACAGCCTGCATGTTATAACAGCGCAGAAATGATGATGTTAAATCAATTTATTAACTTGGGACACCTTGGACATCAGTCCCGTATACTTGGCTGGGTATTGAATATGTCTGACAAACTGTGTTTTTGTGATGAGGCTAAAAGTGTGTATATCTGATTTTAAGAACAGGGAAGGGGTAGCTGCCCCGAAACTTGAAGTAAGGTACTATCCCGACATTTCCCTGGACAGAGGATGGGAAAATCTTGAGAAATATCACACTAAGTATAGCCGCTGTCAGTGCCAAGATACGAACACCCGATCTTCGGATTTGCTGCAGATCCCCGTCGCGGTTGTGGGGCGTCGAGGGCAAGCCTTCAAAGAGGGCCGCACGTTGACACGTTGACCCGGATGTAAGCTGAACTGTCCACATCATATCATGCATGTATATATTATTACAGCTGGTCATATTCAGGTGAAACTTGATTAAGACTCCAAGCAATAAATCCAGTCTTTTTTTTCTCTTGCATCGGCTTCCTTTTCTTATTTGCAAAAAGAGAAGGAGTGTCACGCTATGTAAGAATGATGGCGATTTTGCACGCACGTTGCCTCTACTTCACGAATGCACGCAACAATGCAGCTATTCCCGAGTTCCGGATGACGATACTCGATACGAACATTCCTGCGACGGCAAACTATTCTTGCAACTTGAGCTAACCCCCGCCCCAACGTACATGATCCTGTTTCTCCAATAGGAATAATAACAGTATGCTAGTTATTGTATTGAGGGTTCTAACTGTTCGATTAGCGCTACTTGCTGCCACCAACATGGACCAGCTTTCATTCCCGGCTGACGCCTGTGAGGTTTTCAAGGTGAGATATCCAGTAGTTCGGATTCCATGTGGCTTCTGATTGCGAGATTAACAATCAAGTAAATCTACAAGCTTCCTTTCTTCGTCCTTGACCATCTCATGGATCAGTAGTTACCATTCTTGGCAGTTCGATTCTCACCTCTGCCAAGAGCTGGAAGGGGTATATTCAGTCTCGTGAAGCAGAACTGAGAAGAGGTAGGTTCAATTCCCACCCTAGTCATCTTAGAAGTGGTCTTCCGTGATTTCTTACTTCTACTCCAGGCATATGCCGGAATGGATCTTAACTTAAGGGGACCTCGAAAGTAACGAATGTCATATTTAATCCAATGCTAAGATTTACTAGCTATATTTAGTTACGCTTTGTAGAAAAAATAACCACTAGAATAACTTCAAATAAGTAATGGATGTGGGATATTAGCCTATATGTTAAACGATACAATGCAGATTTAATACATTAGCACCGATGATGCCTCAGTTATATATAAAATAACTAAGTTATGCGGTTCACTACATTGAAATAAAGCCAAATTTTCAGTGCTTGTCAGTCAAGTATTTTCATTTCTACCCAACAGATTGTCATAAACCTGCACTACTTTCCATATTTGTGTTCAAAGAGTAAGCAGTGTAAGATTCATATTATTTACTGTATATAACTCTCTTACTTTTTCAAGAAATATGTGCCGAAAACTGAAGAGCATCACGTTTATGGTAACGTCAATTTTAAAATTACACAAATGATAATTCTCTGTTATAGATGGGCCGGTCATTCGTGGCCGATTGTAGGCGCGTGAGAATTCTTCTCAAAGCCCAAATAGATCATTGAGACTACTGAATTTGCAGATGCGCTGACAAGGACACATTGCGTATTTTATTTGCATTGATCACAACGGTATGAAGGCTCACTGTGCAGGGAGACACTACTGCGCATGTAATAGGTACCGGTCAAGAAAGAACGGCCCACTTATACCTTCACAATTAGAACACAATTAGAAGTGACCTCCCGCGCACACACTGGCAAATAATATTTGATATTTAAAAAACTAACAGTCTGCATTTTATGAAACAAACGTAGAATTATAATATGTCCGTATCAGGCTAAACAAAAGAACAAATCACGGATTTGGCCCCTCTAGGCCTCTTTAAGCCACGGCTGGCTCTTTCCAAAATACACACACTACTACAGCCATCAAAATGACACAGATTATCAGATATATTCCACACACACAGGCGCAGACTTGAGAGTGGAGGTTCTCACTCATATCCAATTTAGTTGTTTAATCGCAAAACCTATGCAGACTACAATATTATACTACCAAGTAAAGATTATCTTCAGTACATAAATACTACAATTACAGTAGCCGACATTAAATGCATTCATTTATTCACATATCTTCCAGGATAGTCTACAAACGCCTGTGAGTGAACCAGGTGTGTTTATGATCCCCTACTGGTGATTAACACGGTGGTCGTCTACTTGGCTGCTATACCTCACATACTAAAATCCTTAAAAATAAAGCCAATCGATTGTTTCCTACGTACACCTTTGCTTTCCTTACCAGCTGTACCAAGTTCCATTGCTACTATCTTGTTCTTGTTGTTGATTCATTGGGCGGCTTTGCGACATCGTGGTCATGTAGCCTTGTGCACTTGGGTGTGTGTGGAATTTGTCTGATAGTCTGTGTTATTGTGATGGCTGTATTGGTATTTGTAATTCAGATGATGATTGGGACGGAGGTGGCCGTGGTCTTAATTTAGGAACCATCCCGGCATTCACCTGGAGTATAAGTGGGAAACTACGGAAAACCAATTCCAGGATGGCTGAGGTGGGAATCGAACCCACCTCTTCTCAGTTTTGTCCCATGAGGCTGAGTGTACCCCGTTCCAGCCCACAGACCAGAATTAAACTTCTTGGCAGAACCAAGAATCCAAACCGTGTCTCCGCCGTGACGGTCAAGAGTTCTAGCAACGAGGGTTACACTATGTACTGCTCAATTTGCAACACATGCCCTCACCATCGAAGCCGGCTCATCCGAATGGTTTCACTCATTAATGTTCTTCTAACCCGCATTATTTCCGTTTCTACTCAGTCAGTAAGGTGACGTGAGTTCAAATGTTGCAATGTTTTTTTTACGGCCGAAAGCTCTTCTTGACGACAAAGTTATGAGAGGAGTTAATGAAAAAGGAAATGGATAGAGATGAATGAAATACATAGATGAGTCACATTCTCTAGTTCCATCAGGAGACAGTCATGAGGAGAACTACGATGAAAGGGTGGAACACGAAAATGTCGTGGTTTAGGCAACGGGCAGACGTTACGTTCTGCCAAAACATTAGGCAAATCTGCTGGAAAAAAACTTTACGAGCCTTACAGTAGTCGCATATGATGTGTAACGTCTGACATAGAAAAAACCTCACGTGAAATTGCTGATACACCGGTATTTTATAATATTATTGGCACAAATATGAATCTATTGTAAAAGGGAGTGTTTTACAGATATTGTAGTTTATAATACGGAACTCATTTTATTACATGATTTGTAGCTTCCACCGGCACTAGCCTAAATAAAGAATACGATATGGATCAACTAGATTAATAGACGCGACACCGCTCATAACCTTAAATTCCTTATAAATAGGCCAACTTGCGAGTAAATGCAATGTGCACAGCAGTAGATCATGAAAGGCTTGCCCAGTTCCCGGACCTCTTGATTCACAGACCAACACGTAATTTCATATGGATTCTGTTAAAATGAATCATATTGATATGATTAGCAGCAGAGTATCAAGAAGGCAGTGCGAGAACAATCAAGAAGGCAGTGCGAGAGTAGAAATATCAAGTAGGCAGTGAAGAAAAAGAAAGCGAGTCTTGGAATTGTTATGTATTATTAGTGTGTAAATAAACAAGTTATTTTGTGTTGATGAATGTCCAGGAGGGATATGATTCAGCTGGCAGTTCGTCTTACCCACTTCCGTCCCATTTTTTCAAAATCACTCCCACAAAAATATCCAGCAACGGAGTGGAAAGATGTTACACATCAAAAAGTGTCTAAATGTTTCCTTGTTATTGTGGTATCTACACTAGTAAAGGTGGTTAAGATTAGAAAGGTGCATTCCCAACATTCGTCTAGAATGGAAGTGGGAAAACCATAAAATTCCTCTTCTAAGATTGCCAGGATGGGAATCGAATTCCTGTGTTCAGAGTTTTTCCTCAAGAGGCTGACAGCATCCCATTCCAACCTTCAGACCAGAATTATATTTCTTGTCAAAGTCGTGATTCAAAGTCGGGATCTTAGAGATGGTAGCCCATGACTCTAGCCACTATACAATGAGGTGATACTGAAGCAAGAAAAGCAATGCTATCAGACCACATGAAGTTAAGGATTTGATAAGTTGATCAAGTACAGAACTTGAGCAAACTGTCGGAGTGATAGAAGTTCAGGTCCAGGGTCCCTGTATCCTCATACAAATTGAATTATAGTTTAATGAAAGCTCCAAGTTGGTTCTCAAAGCGAGTGAGGGGGTGGTAGGAGGAAGGAGAGAGAAGGAGATTACTTTTATACAACCCTCGTTGAACGAGATCATAAACTTTACAGCAGCCCGGTTTAGGCTCATTTGTTTATACTCTTCCTATCGAACCGTTCCACCTGAGCTTCTATATTATTACATTCCACTCACAGCCTCAAAAAAGAAACTCTCAACAACGCAAACAAAGATATGAATGGTGCTGATACAGAATGTTTCAAAACTCAGATACCGTTTTTCTTTTAGTGGCGTATCTGGTGGGAAAATATCAGGCCTAAACTGAAATCTTGAAGTTAGGTGCTTCATTGTTGTGGAGCTATTTTTTAAATGTACATTACCATTTGGGTAATTGACATGGACCTATATTTCGAAAGTCTTATAGCAATGTTAACTAGAATAATAATGTCTTGCGTAACGCTGAAAATGTGACCTTGGTTAAAGAAATATTATTGCTGAAATTTTTACGTATTTTTTACTAACCTTTTGACTTAGTTTTACGTTTTACTGTATCAAGAGTGTACGTGCTCAACTTTGTAGCAATGGCCGATACGACTGCTTGTGACTCAGGTAAGATATAATTTTCAAAAGAAAAATATGTGGTGAGGTGTGTTTTAACCAACTGAAGAGCCCAATGGCACACCGGGGCGAAACACTGTCATTTTGTTGAGTTATGCCGGAACATTTAGCACAATTTGTGTTTAAATATATAATGGCTCAACGGAAAATACATGTTTTTCTTTTGAAAATTATATATATATTCAATGCCAAGGTAAGGTTATAATTGCTTTGGAGTGGAGTTTCGACTCCCATAGTGCACTGGCTTTGCTCGTGACGTGGATACACATGTGCCAAATACGTCTTGTAATGGCCTTCCCAGTGTGTACTAGACAGTGTCTTGGTGAGGTGTGCTTTAACCAACTGAAGATCCCAATGGCACACCGGGGCGAAACACTGTCATTTTGTTGAGATATGCCGGAACATTTAGCACAATTTGTGTTTAAAAAAACTCAGATATGAGTCAAGGCCTTAAGTGTATACATCCGCTTGTTTGTTGTTTCTATCATCGTTGCTACAACGATAAGCTAAGAGACTGGTACTACGTACTCAGACAATAATACACAGTCGCTTTTCAAGCCATAGTCTCAAAATGAATAACGTAATTTATGTTCAGTTGTCCGTCCTGTCCGAGGCCTGTTCCCTTCTTGAAAGCAAAATACAGGCCAGGGAGATGAGGTTCTTGAGAAGCAGTATTGGAGCAACAAAGATGGACAGAATAAGAAATGAGAGGGCCAGAGAATTAATGATGGAGGAATCATTACAGTATGGTATTAGAGAAATCTAGACTTAGATAGTATGGACATGTAAAACGAATGGAGGAGAAGAGGATACCCAGGAGCATACACGAGAGACAGGTGGCTGAACGGGGTGGAAGAAAGCGTGAAGAAGAGAGGAGAAGACTGGACAAGGGTGGAGGCTGAGTGATGGTGGGAAGACAGAAGACGTTGGAGAGGCTTGTGTTCCAAACAGAACCGGCCAGTGGCTGGAAACTGTGCAAGATTATGATGATGATGATGATGTTCAGTTGTCTATTCTGCACGGAACATACTGTGTATGTGTTTATTGCTTAGACCTATCCTACTTAAAGATATCTTGTAACTCCGTAAGACAATATCTGAGGGTGCAATTTATGGATTAGACGGATAAGTTCACACAATATATGGTCTTAGAAGTAGATATCACAGTTTTGAAACATCCGGAAGGTATTTATTTTAGATTGCTGTAAGTTGAGTGTATTTTGTGCACACATTATGAACTAGGCAACATCGTAGAGCACTGTACTGTACGTGGCCGTGTTGTAAGGTGGTGATTATGATAATTATTGTTTTAAGGGGCCTAACATCTAGGTTATCGGCCCCTAATGGTCTGGATGATAGCAAAAATGACAATGAAATGGAAACCATAACGAAAACCAAGGCAGATTGAAAAAACTCACAAAATCAATTTAGATTGAAAACTACGCACAAAATGTAGTTTAGGTTCAAAATACTTACAAAATGCAATGTAGATTCGAAATACTCACAAATTGCAATTGAAATTTTAAATATTTACAAAATGCAATTTAGATTGAAAATACTTACAAAATGCAACTTAGATTCAAAATACTTACAAAATGCAATTGGAATTGAAAATTCATAATGCAATTTAGATTGAAAATGCCCTACCAGATACAAAATCTCACAAAATACAATTGAAATTCAAAATACTTACAAAATGCAATTGAATTTGAATATACTTACAAAAAGTAATTTAGATTCAAAATACTCGCAATATGTCATCCCGAGATCCAAAATACTTATAAAATGCAATTTAGATTGAAAATACTTACAAAATGGAGTTTAGATCGAAACTAATCACAAAATGCAATGTACATTGAAAGTACTCACAAAAGGTAATTTTGACGGAAAAAGACTTACAAAATGAAATTTAGATACACGGTGAGCCAATTCACAAAACAGTGCTGGTATCTTAAAGAGAAAAGGAAATATAGGCTAATGAAAAGAAAAATAAGGCTGATCCCTCGAAGAATGAGGGATCAGGAAAGATGAGGGAAGGACCAATTAAGGGGAGAAAGGAACAAACTCCCTAGGTCTCGGATACCCTAATACCGTTGGGGTCGGAAGAGAACAAGAGTTGACCAAGAGAGGTCGACAGGAAAGAAGACGGAGAGGAGCCCGACACAAGTATGTAGTAGCAATGCTTGACTCAGCTGGGGTCCAGTGGTCGTCAACCCACGTCCCACAAGTTGTGGGCCCCTGGCGGGTCCGTGTTTTAAATAGACTTAGAAATGTGTTATTGTTGTTTATTATATGGACATTTATATCGTGGTCATATAGCCGCGTGTAATTGTGTATGAAAACCTGTGTTATTGTTATGGTTTAGAACAGTGGTTCCCAACCTTTGTCAACTGACGCCCCCCCTCATTCCACTCATCACTTCTATAACCTCTTCGATTGACGCGGAGGATATAGACCTAACCTAATAACACTACATAATGGAATAGGCCAATCTATTACATACTAACTTCATTTTAGCACAATACAAAGAACACACTTTTACAACAATTCCTTAAATTAGTCAACACATGTCAGTGAGAGGATTGCTACTGTTTTCAATTTGTAAGATTCGGTATGTTTGGTTTTATATTTGACAGAGCACAGCGGAGATCACCTGCAACATCAAGACGACAGCGCTGCTTTGCTTCTATGACCCTCAGCGTTGAAAATCCAGACTCGCATAAATATGTCTTTGAAAATGGGACAATGACACGCAATGCAAATTTGGCTATTACAGGATACACTGCAAAACAGTTGATCCAAAAGTCACCCAGTCCTAATATTTTAGAATCATCTTTTAGCTTTGATCCACACTTCAAATCTATGACTTCTTCTTGAAGCTGTGCTGGCAGTGCTTCAATGTCAATGGCAAACGAATTTCTTGTCAACATCCAGGACCATTCTTCCGACGAGATATCAGGAAAGTAGAAGTTGAATTCATGTGCCAGGGAATCCAAACGTGACTGAATTTGCACCTACGTTTATTACGATCACATTCATTTTCCGGCAAAATTTCATTAAGGCAGTGCAAGGATGAGATGTTGTTCAACTGAAGCCGGCGTTTCCATAACTGTATTTTTTCCAGGAATGCATAATATTGGAGTTTTTGCCTTGGAGCCTTAAGTTCAAACTGTTCAAAGCTTCAAGGAAATCACAAAGATATGCCAACGAGACGATAAAATTGGCATGATTTTGCTCCTTACAACACAGCAAATTCCTTATTTCACCTCCAACCTCGCGACTCCGCACAGGTTTGTGCCGACAGTTGGCAATTACCAGTGCCTTTGAACGATTGACTTGGTGAGACAATCACTTGGAGAGATTCAAAAAATGTTTATTTCACAAAATTATAATATTCGACTAAAAAAAATAATTCGGAAATCACTTCACGCCCCCCTTGATAAAGCCCCACGCCCCCCGTTTGAGGACCCCTGGTTTAGAAAGGCAAGTGTCAATGCATGTACAGATATGTGTGCTTCATCTTTCGTCTTCCACTCTACACAGTACATAGCGTTTAACGACATGGAACTACTTCAGACCGAAGACCGAGACGATTGTTTAGAATGGGAGACACCATCAGAAAAATTGGATAGGTACAACCATAGGTGCCTCATCGGGCTTTCCTTTTATTTTCTAGTCGCTCCCGGGGGGGGGGGGGAAAGGGATATTGTATTCCAAGGCGTACTAATGCGGTCGTTCTGCACCTTGAATACGAGTATTGTCTTGCCATTTCTGCAGTGCTCGCCTTCTAACATGTAAAGTAGAGGGACAAAAAACCGCAATCGCAAATTCAATGTTGATTGTTAGGTAAGTGGGAAAGCCCAAGGACTAGCTGTAACTTGCGTGTTGTCGGGAACGAGACAGAGAGTAAAGTAAGAAAGAGGGCTAGTGAGACTGCCGGGAACACAAGACATTTAGTCTGCGATCCCGGCGCTTAGTGCATAACTGTCAGGAAACAAGGCAAATCATCATCTACTACACATCACTCATCAGATCCCATTGCAAACTTGCTTATCGAGGTGGGCGATACTAATCCGAAAGAGTGATCCACATCTGAATGAGCTAACTTGCTTGCTCACATGTGTGCTTTTGAAGAAATATTTTGTTATTATCTGCAACAATTTTTTTTTGTATTTCTTATGCTACATTTCCAAACTGTTGAAATAAATTAAAAACAAGATGTTCAATAAATACCATCCTCTTATGTAGGGTTACAAATCTTTGTCCTCATAATTGAATGTTATTATGATGATTTCGAATGTGTGCTATAAGTCTGCTCGTTTACAGAGTTCGTTGTAATTGCATCCCTGAGAATTGATCGTGACGTTAGAAAAGTACGTCCATCCACCACATTTAATGCATGGAATCGTTGATCTTGCGCCTTCGGCAGGGGAAGCTTCTTATGTAAAACGACATACTTGCTGGCTTTCGCCTTTGTAACTGTAATAAATAGTGAATTATAGAAATTAATGTCATATATTCAAGATGACTGTTGTGTGCAATATGAGGTGCAATAGTCATATGACTAATAATAGCGGGGTATCTTACAAAGTTTCATGTTAATTGCACAAAATGCAGTGCAATAGTCATATGACTAATAATAGCGAGGTACCTTACAATGTTAATTGTACAATGGGGTCTTCAGCCACCATTTTGAATAGGTATATGGCAAGGCTGTTCTTTTGCCTTGGGCATATAAATCCCATGTAGGTTTTACGTTAATACTAATTTCTGGTATTGTACCTTGGAAATATATAGGGTTATTTATTTTCATATTCCATAACTTCAAGATGGCCGCTGCGCGCTGTGTTCAAGGTGGTAATCTTATGAGTAAAACTAGCGAGGTCTTCATAGGGTACTCCTCTCATCAAATATCACATTAATTCTTTTTTATTATATCATGAGTTAATGATATTCAGGTTTCAAGAATACGTCCAGCCGGAATCGTGAATGTATGGAGCCGCTGTTTTTCTGACTTAGCCGTAAGAAGCCACTAACATGGTTCTAAATTAGTTCTAATTTTAGTTATTTTATCTTCAAAATGCCTACAGTTAACAATTACCATATTCTATATTTTCACCATGGCAGACGCGCTTTGTAGTTTTTGTTATTCTTATGGCTAATCTCAGCAAGGTCCATTAGGCGTATATGGTACTTCATTCTTACCAAGTCTCATTTGAGAAGTTTAAATCTGGATGATTTCAATTGTACCCCAGCCACCATCATGAAAATTTCGAGTCACTGTTATTTTGCTTTGGACATGCGATATTATATGATACGATGTTCTACCTCATCGCTATTTTTTGTAAATGTAGCTCTTAAACATTGAGTTATTTATTGTTCCACTATGACATTTCAGGATAGCTGCTGCGGGCTGTATTCAGTATGAAGAAATTATCACTAGCATTACTGAGGCCTCTTTTATAATACTCAACTCCTACCAAGATTCGTTCTAATTGTGTAATTATATACAATATATACTTACACACAGCCACGCGGACATTTGACCCGTGTACATATCATCAGTTTATTTTCATTATTTACAAACTTCCTAAGCAGGCTAATATATAAAATGTATGATTGGTTAAAAAGAACGACTCTTTGCAAAGTTTAATTATAAACTTCTGTAGCTTAATAATGGTCAATACGATTGTACACAAGTCTTATAAACATATCCACTGAACCGAGATTAAGCCTAAGTAAGCAGCATCTGATAATGTTCTCTTGACGAACGATACTATTTATGTGAGAAGTATTCTATTACGTATGAGGTTGTTACGAAGAAACTTAAACACTACCAATCTAAATACTATCAATCTAGTTGGGTAAACTCTTCCAACCAGAGTGACAAGCTTCTAATAATAATCTAATTCCTTGTCAATTCCCTTCATTATCACCTAATTGCATCACGTGATTTACTTAAATATATTATAGATACAAGATGGTGTTAGTGTATAATAATCTATTTGAGAGTTTTGAGCATTCAAGGTTTAACGGTATTAACTCAGTTTCATCTGAGGATCGTCGTTTAAGTTTTGAACGTACGTAAGGCCGTGTATAAATCCAGGGTTGTGTGGCTTCAGCAGGTGCAGTTGAAATCAGAAGTATGTATGCTTCCATGCCCGACCGGATCGCCACCTGTTTTCGAGCTATGGGTATTACAACAAGTGCATCATGCACATGTTTGTCACCGTGCAATAAATGCATAGTTTGGAAGGAATTCTTTCTTTCTTTCTTTCATTCTTTCTTTCTACTACCATGTCGTGCACCTGAGGTCACGACGTGGCAATGCGATGGTACGCAATGATGTTGTTCAAATGCACTAGCCATAAATATAAAATCGGTTTACAAGGTAATTTATCCCAAATAAACATTGAAGATGATATTGTAATGAAGTTTGTGGACTGCGACTGACACAGCTCGGCCTGTCAGCCTGGCAGCCTGGCAGTCATATAAATGTGGTGACGCAATCCGGCCGCGGCTGTCCTCCACGCCATTCAAGTAGGCCTATCATGGCATGCATGGTTGTTCTTGGCATTTAAACTAGAATGTACAGTACAGTATATTATTGTACCCTTCGGACTACAAGAATTTTTCGTAGGCAAAACTGGTAATATGTAGGCCTAAGTTTCCTCGTAATATTCTCATTTCCTTCCGTACTTCCGGCTACCGTTCTTGCCGGTCAGCTCGGATGTCCGAATTCGATTCCCGGCTCTGCAGGACTGGAACGCGGTACACTCAGGCTCGTGAGGCAACTCTGAGAATAGGTAGATTCGATTCCCACCTCCGCCATACTTGGAGTGGTTTTCCACTTCTACTCCAGGCATTAGCTGGTATGGTTCCCGACATACAACCAGGACTGCTTCCTTCCCAATCCCCGCCTGAATGACATATACACACACCACTACTACTACTACTACATACACCACAATAACACAGGTTATCATACAAATTCTATATATATATATATATATACACACACACACACAAATACTCGGGGCTAAATGACCGCAGTGTCCAAGCCCCTCAAATGAAACAACAACATGTTCCGCACTTCTTCCTGTCACAGTCGCTCTGTAGTAGAAGTAGGCCTGTAATTATTTTCACCCTTGTCTATTAGACTACTGTATACAGTACATGAGCAAATGACTCCCAAATATCCCGCTGTTTCGCGGCCGTGCCTTATGGGAAAATATCCGTCCACATATGAAATTGGGTCTTCCACAGATAGACTACTTCATTACACAATTAGGAGCAGATGACATGGCTGTTCCGCCCCTTCAAACAACAATAACTAACTAACAATTACGCAAGTAAAAGACTTCAGACGTCATCATAGCAAACACTCGTATCGAGTAGGTTGGCCTTCCAATCCAGAATGTCTCTTCATATGTGAGTTCGGAGGTTGCTATACAGCCCAATGCGGGAGGCTGATGACAGGTAGTTCCAGGTGGGGCATCCTCATTCCTTCCATTTCTTCTAATGAGCTCTCTGTCCTTTCTGCGCTGCCTCTTATCTTCTACCGTTCGTCGGCGGTTTTCTTCAAAATGAATTCCACCATGATGAACAAGAGATCAAGGGCTAAGAACTCCCAGTTATTGATATTTGCACATTTGCACTTCAGACGTAACCTCACGTGGAAACTGAATACTGAGTCTCTCTTATTTAGGCTAGAACACTACGTAGCCTATACGATTCACAAGACAACTGCGTATCTGTCAGACTCTCATGAGTAGGTGTTTTTGTTGGTTCATTTAGGGACTTCGTGGCACCGTGCTCATGTAGCTCCGTGTACATGTGTGTGTGTAATTTATCGAATAATCTGTGTTATTGTGATGTCTATATCAGGGAGTGTATGGCGTTAATTTAAGTAACATCATGGCATTTACCTGCAGTATAAATGCGGTAACAACATTTTAGGATGACTGAGGTGAAAATCGAACCCTCCTTTTCTCACGAAGCTGAGTGTACACCGTACCAGCCCTCAACCAGAATGAATTTTCTTGGCAGAGCCAGGAATTAGAACTAGGCCTTAGGTGTGAAGGCCAAGAATACAAGCCAGTGCACCACGAGGTGGTCTAGAGTCACTCAGTCGAAGATTTCCTGCTTCAGAGTGAATCAGTTATGACTATGCGCATTGTATCATTACCTTGTCTGATAGCTTAAAAGCATATTGCTGTAGGAATTGCAGTATTCGCAATAAGTAAGCTGATGGGTTCAGAACTGCTCGAGTCCAAGCTCCGTGAACCTGAGAGGAATCTGGATCACGGACTATGAGGAGTGATGGTGACGAGTGATGAGGGTTCCCGGTCCGTGCGTAGTAACAGAACCAAATACATTGGTCGGTCACTCACTCACGAATTCGCACTCATTAGCAGTATTGGAATAGACATGAATTCCAGATATCACGGCGGGCTGTTGACAGACCCTTCTCTTTCCGCCTGCCCCTTCTCTGCCCCTTCCCCTTACCCCGCAAATTCACAGAGCTTGGACCCGAGCAGTACATATCTTGACTCTCATGTAAGTTACAATGCTACGAGGCACTACTTGCAAGTAAGGTGCTCACACACGAGATAACTACCGGGTGAGTTAGCCGAGGTCGTTACGGCGTGGCTGCAGGCAGTCGCTCACATATGGGAGGCGAGGAGGTTCGAATCCACCTTCCGGCAACCTTGAATATGGTTTTCTGTGGTTTCCCATCTTCCTTCCAGGCAAATGCCGGGGTTGGTCCCTAACTATAGGCCACAGCCGCTACCTTCCAATTCCTTGTCCTTACATTAACACTTTCCTCCCCAGGCAACACTCCACACGCGACGCTACTTGTAGCTCACCTAATGGGTGTCCGTATAGAAGCAGCTACAAATCTCTGTCTAGCCGAACATGTCCTCGGACACTCCCGGCACTAAAAGCCATACGCTTAAAAAAACAAAAAACGAGATAACTGAATATTCTCTTGTTTACTGTCGAAGATAAATGATGTCAGAATGTCCGCCTCATTACGTAGTGGCCAGCATTCTTGGCTGCCACGGCGGAGGCCCAAGTTCGATTCCCGGCTCTGGCAAGAAATTTAGTTCTGCTCTGAGGGCTGGAATGGGGTACACTCAGGCTCGTGGGCCAAAACTGAGAAGAGGCGGGTTCGATTCCTACCTTAGCCATCCTGGAAGTGGTTTTCCGTGGTTTCCCACTTCTATTCCAGGCAAATACCGGGATGGTTCCTAACTTAAGGCCAAGGCCGCTTCCTACCCAAATCCTAATTCAAATGCAACACACACTACTGTAATACAGACATCACAGTGACAGAAGTTACCAGAAAACTTTAACACACACCCAATTATACGGGGCTACATGACCACGATATCGCAAAGCTCCTAAATAATAGCAACAACAAGAAATTATGCTTAAGTTTGGAGATTTAAGGGGTGGAACAACGAGGTCATTTGCCTCTAAATTTAGGCTAGAGCCCTGATATCTGTTGGATTAGGAGGGCCTCTACAGTGCTTGTCTTATTGATATTTCTGCAAGACTATCCATATGTGGAATCGTGTCTGTTACCCTAAAAATCGTTTAGATTTACATTTACCCCCGTATCAACGTTGGAAAGAACATTACAATTTCAGAATTAAAGAAATATTTTCCCACAGTGAAAAGTTGGCACAATATGTTTGAAACACTATGTATACATAAAACAGTTAATATTGCCTGACAACGTGTGAGCACTTAGGCATATGTGGTCGGCAGTGCTAAATAGTGTTTATATCTAGAGTAGCCTATACATGAAGCAAATGATGCTGTATTTATAATGTTTCACAGTCTGTATGTGCAAAGTACAACAAATCACTTTCTACATCCACTGTAATTGTAATGAAACTACTGAACTGACAGCATGAGGAGGGTCTCAAGTCAGCACTGTATATATAGTATTGTAAAACATACAGACCGAAGCATTGAAACTTGATATTAACCGTCTTTATTGCGGGAGAGGGATCAGAGCATAATTACAGCAACGAGTACTGTACTAACTTTTAATCTCTTAGCAGCTGCAAATATTACTGAAATCCAGTCTGTGCCTGCAAATACGAATTAACATAGATTTTTATCTAAAATTGAGTGGAGCTAAAGCTCGCAGTTTGATGTAGTGGCATTGCTGTCTCGACGTCCAGAGATAACTTGTTCCCGAACACGTAAAGAGCTTAAAATAACTGCAGCTGCCGCAGTCATTACGAGTAACATACTTTCCGTTACAACGACATTCCAATTTATGAATCAACTCTGAAACGAAGCTATTTACTTTCACCAAACCGGAGAGCACCGATTACAACAAATTCAGAATAATTCATTAAACGGGAATATTATTACTCATTAATCCCAGATGTTGTTAAGCGATCATTTATAAGCTCAAAGAGTTTTCGGAAATTATTGAAACCAAAATGCTGTGTTACAAAGGTTTTTAATTTTCATTAAATAAACTAATAGCTTGATAAAGTTATAGCGCTTAAAAATGAAGTTAAATGCATATTTTTTGAAAAAACATTCGTTGAATCTTCAGACAGTTCTCTTCTCATTTAGGACGTTCTTCGTACGTATGTCACTGTGTTATTTTTCTGGTATGCGTATGTTGGATATTAGAGGTGAAGTGTCACGGCATATGGTTTGAATTTCACATAAAACGGAGGTCACGTGGATTAAGAAAAGATCGTAAATGACCAAGATGTCGCAAAGCCCCAAAATGAATTAGGCTAGGCCTAACTACAAACAACGCTTATGATCGCAAGATTACACTTAGCCTACATATAATTAGTTGTATTTGATTTTTATGGACTTTTGAGACATCGTGGTCATGTAGCCCCTTTGACTTGGGTTTGTGTAGGATTTTTGTGATAACCTGTGTCACTAGTGTGTGTATGTGTAGTTGAGGTAGGATTTGGGTAATATTCCTTGCGTTAGGCACCATCGCGGCATTTGCCTGGAGTAGAAACGAGAAACCACTCCCAGGATGGCTGAGGTGGGAATCGAACCCTCCTCTTATCTGTTTTACCGCATGAGGGTGAGTGTACCCCGTTTCAGACCTCAGACCAGAATTGTATTTCATAGCAGTTCCATGAATCGAACCGGGACCTCCAGGGTGGCAGTCAAGAAGGCTAGTCGCTACACCAATAGGTGGTCCTGAATGGGCTATTTTGTTGTCTAGACACAATGATGTTTCTCTTTATCACAGTACTGTTTTTTAATTGAACAACTAAGCCAATTTCGAGGAGACAAATTGTAAATTAAAAATTATCTACGCCCCAATGATATTTACATAACTTGCTTTACTAATATGACTCAATTTATATAAATATTAGAATATATAATTGATGTTTATGCTCTGTTCATAGGTAGAAGTAAGATTAATGTGCAAATTATCTGACACATATGACCTACATATATATTATGCCCCTTACAACATAACATTTTGGTACAATATTTTACTTGTATGAAAAGAGTAGGTTTTCCTCAATCCAAATAGGGTTATTCATGACATGCATATGTTCCTGTGTTAAATGCGTATTTCAATGCCAATTTGAATACGCTAGCACCAGTGTTACTGACAGCTGTCGGCTAACATTACTAACTAAACAGTTTTAGTCTAGTCATGGTTTCCCTGCGTGGATAAGTTTTGTTTTGCTTTATTGGTTATTCTGCTATGTAACGGAAGGCTTGAGTGAGCAATTCGCTATTCATTTGTCACATAATACCACGAAGTTAATTGAAAGCTTTGCATTTCAAACCTCCTGTGTGGCATAGTTTGGTGTCTCTGTTCCTTTATCAGTGTTGTGAAATGTCAGTGTCAAGAAAATGTCACCTTGAATGGAGGTTTTATGGGATTAAATTCATAAAAACATCAGCAACGTACTGGTTGGGCCTGGGAAACCACCTAGTGCATATTTAAACTCGAATATTGTGTAAATATTGGTGACAATGACAGCTTTGTTGGTATCATGTTATTTGAAACTGGGGAACTCATGCAGTGTCCGCTGCCAGCCGCCATTAAAATCCGGAAAAAAATCTATAGAAATGACCAATGTTACTAATATACAGGAGTTGAATATTTTATCGCTAGAGGGTGTTACTGCATTTTTTCAGAGTGCCAACATTATTGTTTCCAGACCAATATTTTCATCCAGACCAATGGTTTTCGCATAGACCAATAAAGGTTAGGTAGCGCGGCCCTGCGTTAGGCTAATATAAACACCCCTGGTTTTTGTCACGCACAGTGGGGGTAGTCACGCATTAATAATCTTTATCCAGGCCTAGTAGTACAATCAGTAATTTTCACCAATAATTTCGTCCAGAGAGTCGCCGGGGAAGTGAAGTTGGCAGCAAACATGGCGACGTGCTTTTTGATAAGTTTAATACTTGAAAGTTAATGTTGACAATTTCCTTTTTTTTGAAAGTGTGAACGTGGTGTCTTTAATGGCAGTTGGCTTTAATAACGTGGCACAGTAAGTACAAACCATTTTCAGAGCGCTACTAAGAAAAGTAACGCACTTTTGAAACGGGCAACGGACACTACTCGAGAGCCGAAACTGTCTGACAGTTTTAGATAAAGGTTTGATTAACCCGATGAGTGCTACGCCCGACTGTAGACGGCGCACGAGAACGTTCATTTTTTTCATATTTCTCATTTTTCTTGAAAACCGAGTCAATCTCTGGCATGTTCTGTCATCTGTTTGACATAGTGCAGTGCTATTTAAGATTTATAGTTTTGCTTCAGGCTGTAACTAATAGAGCATTTTGTAGACACCTGTCCTCTACAGCTGGAGTTTAGATGTGATGGCGGAATAAAAAGCCGAGTTTTTCTCGCCACATTGCTATTTTAGATCAAAGAATCCTTCAGTTATTAGCCACCAGTGAGAAGCAACAAGTATTACTGTAGACCTTATTCCATATAAGTTGAGAGTCAAATGACAACACGCGAGAGCCGCGGAGAAGAGCTCTTACCTCTTGCTGACGTGAAGTTAAAGCCAATTTACAGTTGATACGGTGTCTGTAATATTTCAATCGAAGGTAGTGTGGTCGTATAAGTAAGAACTCTTCTTTGCGGCTCTGGCGTGTTGTATTTACTCTCAACTTATATGGAATAAGGTATGGAGATGATGGAAGCGTAAACATATATAAAAAAAAAAGAAAAATGAAAATCCACAGCCTGCTTCCAGTCGACCGACCGGTCAGGAATAGAATGAATGAAGCCCCCATATAGCGGCGTGGATATGAACTGTGCCGGCTGCCGTAGCCTGTCGCACTCCTCTGGGGCAATGATTAAATGAATGACAGTTGAAATGAAATGTTAGTGGAGAGTATTGCTCGAATGAAATTTTGACAGGGAAAACCCGGAGAAAAACGTGTCTGCCTCCGTTTTTTTCAGCACAGATCTCACATGGAGTGACCGGGATTTGAACCACGGACCCAGCGGTGAGAGGCCGGTGTGCTGCCGCCTAAGCCACGGAGGCTAAAAAAAAAAAGATTTGTCTTAAAATGAAAATTAGTATAAACGTAGGATGTTTAATTTGAATAAGGACGCAACCCGTCGATAAATTACAAATTACGGCTTTCACAAGTAATTGGAATATGCAATTGAAAGAACTCAGCACCGAGGTAGCGAACAGCCAACTGGTAAGCCCACACTTATAAGGTTAAAATACTTTATAAAGACTGTCTGTTTAACATCTCTTGATGCATGCAGTATTTTTATATATTTTGTCTGTTGGCACAGACTAGAGTAAAATATGGCTTTTCCCCGATGTCTCAGTCTCATTCATACCTGTGATTATATGGAAGCTACTGAGGTATGGTTGGTGCTGATTAATGGCCTTCAGGGCACAGCCAGTGCCTGTGGATGCTGTGAAAGGTTCTACTCGTGGGGTTGGTACTGCGCTACTAAACCAGTGAGGAAAGCAAAGGCAAACTACCTCACCCCTCACCTTGCCTAGTATGCCTCATTATAGTGCTCACTTTGGTTTGTGTGGGTTTCAGCCCACATCACTTATGGTGGAGTTTTTGGAGGATGTAAACAGCCTCTGGGCTGACTACCTAACAGACAGACAAATAAAAGGATTTCGTATACCGGTAAGGTAAATATTTCAAGAATGCGGAGATTGTAGCCTAAATATCAGTGGCGATACAACTGTAAAACTGGACTTATTGCGTACCAGAAACTGATTATTGGTGTTATGGATGTCTTCGTTGGTCTCAATGGTGGGGTATGAAGCAGGCTAAAGTAATAGACATGGACAGATGAGTGTATGGATCAAAACATGAAAATCTACAGATGGTTAAGGATCGTCGACTGATGAAAATGTACGAAAAGAGGAACGAGGACCAGGAAAGTAAGAAATAATACAAATACAGGTTTGGAAGATATTTAAGTAGTGAAGAATGTGTAGAACAGTATGAATAATTTGTCTTGCGCCTTTCCAGAAGTTCTTTTTGTTTTACGGATGATTCCTGCAAAACCATGACAGCTACAGATGTGGAATTCAACACACTTTCTTAAATACAAAAAATATGAATTAATTACTTTCAAAAACTATGGTTTCCACTAAAATATTATGAAAAATAATTTCTTCTTGAAAGCACTACTTAACAAGGCAAAATATTTATTTTGATGTAGGTACAATTGCTTGTCGTTATTATATTTGCACAAAGTGAATTATGGCTGCCAAAGTAGTGTCTTCTGTCGAATGTGTACTTGGAGTTGCGGCAAACATTTGCATTTTAAATGTAAAGCTTTGGATGTGACGGCACAGAGGTGAAGCTGCTTGCCTCCCACCAAAATGGACTAGGTTAGATTTCCAGTTAGTCTAATGCATCTGGAATTTATGAGGTGAAATATTACGTTCTGTGGTTGGGATTCCACGAGAAAGAGAAGAGCTCCCGTGACTTATGATCGCGTGATTAACGGTCACGTGGAACTTCATGCTTCCCTCCCTCTATTGTTATTTTATTTATGATGACGAACTATGAGAGAGAGAGAGAGAGAAAATTGAGATTGTATATTTATATGGCTCTAATTAGTGATATAATGGAGGATGAATGGCAAGGGGATAAATTCATTTTTAATTGTGAACCTTCAAAAATCGATCTTAAGTTATATAGGTTCACGTCCTGGTTTCGCTAGGCAGGACGTGACAACTGATCTCCCTGACCTGTAAGGTGGCTACAGAATATGGGCGATAGTGAGTACTGAAATATTGACACGCAGACATGCATGTTTATTCTTCACATCAGCACAGCTCTCTTCTTTGCAAAATAGACTTACAAGGCTTTGTTAATATCACTCTTAACCCGAATCGTAGCTATATGTTGCATGATACTAGTATAGGCTATCATAATGGATTTACGTTCATGTCAATACAACATGCCTTCAACAGATCAATCACGGAGAATATTTTAAGAATAAATAACCAAGATATTTTTGTTTTCTCTAATTAGCATGGCGTTAATGACCTAAGGCTAACCCTAGCGACCATTAACTTCCATAATGGAACAATACCACAATTTATTTTCAGTATTATGATTAGTTCTGGCTTAATTTTTTAATTTTCTTTTTGATGTGTAACATCTTTCCGCTGGATAGTTTTGTGGGAGTGATTTTGAAAATTGGGAACGGAAGTGGATCGGAACGATCGAGCTGGCAGTGGTGGATCGAACGGAAGTATGCACTGCCCGCTCGATCGATCGAACGGAAGTATACTAGCTGGCAGTGGTGGTAAACGGAAGTATGCACTGCCCGCTCGATCAATCGAACGGAAGTGTACTAGCTGGCAGTGGTGGAACGAACGGAAGTATAAGATGCACTGCCAACTCGATCGATCGATCCAGCGGGCAGTGGTAAGACCCATCTGGCAGTGGTACAAGAAACAATAAGCGCGCGGTGTCAGAAATTGATACCATGACGTACTCTCGGCCATGTGGAATGTATACGACATACTGAACGGAAAACGCTCATGCGAACTCTGGTGTCAAGTGATTGAAACAAATGACATGGTACATGTTCGAAGTCTTCGTATCAGTATTTAAATGGTAAAATGCCTTAATATCAAACATTGTAAGTAGTCGGCATTGCCGGTATTATGTTTCTGCACAATGGCTATTCAAATATTAACCCACATAACGGTAATGCAGTCATCAATATAATATACGAGAATTGAGCAAGCCTTCATGAACTATTACTGAGTACATTCTCTTTACTCACAAGAGGGCCTATTCATAAGGCATTTTAAACTCAATTTCACGCAGGAACATTATCGAAACAAGCAAAATATAAATGAAACTTAATTCCGTAATGCAGTATTATTGGAACGTGGAAATAAGTCACCATCTTGTGCACAAAATTTGCGTAGTCGAAATAGCCGTGGGGTTAGTGCTTATGACTGTGAATCTAGAGATCATGGGTTCGAATTCCGGACGGGGTAGATATTTTTGCTACCAGATTATCATTTTAAACGATATTTATCATATCAGTATGACTTATTTTAACAGAATCCATATGAAATTACGTGTTGGTCTGTGAATGAAGAGGACCTGTTTATAAGGAATTTAAGGTTATGAGCGGTGTCGCGTCTATTAATCTAGTTGATCCATATCGTATTTTTATTTAGGCTAGTGCTGGTGGAAGCTACAAATCATCTAATAAAATAAGTTCCGTATTATAAACTACAATATCTGTAAAATACTCCCTTTTACAATAGATTAATATTTGTGCCAATAATAGTATAAAATACCGGTGTATCAACAATTTCACGTGAGGTTTCTTCTATGTCAGATGTTACACATCATATGCGACTACTGTAAGGCTCGTAATTTTTTCTAAACTATAATCATTCTTGTGTTCAGTCCGTTTCTTCAAAATCCCCCGGATTTTTCCCGTTTATATGGAGGTCGAGGATCAAGTGAGACAAGTTTTTATATGGTGAATAGTACTTATAGCCGAATGACCTTCCTGGCGCCAACGACATGGGATAAATTAATGGATGATAATAATAATGTTTTAGGTTTAACGTCCCCAGGGTACCAGAATATTGCCCTGAAAGGGATCCTTATCGTGCCAGCTAATCTACTGACATGGTTCTCTGGCATTTATGCACCCTCAACTGCCAACAGTCTGCCTCGGGATTCGATCCTGCAACCTGCAGCACAGCAGGCAAGGATATTTCCGCTGCGCCAGGTAATTAGCGAATAGAAGATGAAACAAACTTGGCAATGAGATGCCAAGCCGTTAACCATTGATAGATACGTCAGTCAGTTAAAACAGCTTGACGGAAACCCACGGTGGGCTTCAAATCCACTATCTACCGAGTCTAGAGATAACCTGGCCCTGTGGCCTTGCGCGTTTACACTCACTGTTACTTCGGTCGACTCCGTTTCTTCAAAACAATATTAGATTACTTTTTGATTGAAGGAATTTTGTTGCGATTATTAGCCTACTTTTCACATTTTGCAAAAATGAGGAAAAAGTAGACTTATGAGATCGGGCAAATGTGTGTCTGTCTGTCCGTCTGTCTGTCTGTCTGGCTGTGTGTGTCCCCCCCCCCCTATCAACTCCCAAACGGCTGCAGCAATCGAAACAAAATTTGGTAGCAGTAAAGATATATACCTGAATATCTCACGGCCATATTTGAAAATGATGTCAGTGCTACCAACTGCTGAAAAATCGCAATTGAAATTTGAGCTCCATGTTGGATATCTTGGAAGGTATGCATGGGAGCTATTTCAAAATTGGCACACGTATAGATAATAATAGTGCAGTTTAATTTCCAGGAGGCCATACATCGCAGTGTTGCCAAAATGATTATAAGCTTGCTGAAAAGTCCAAATTTTTAAAGCATATAACTTCTACACTATCAATTGGATTTCAACCAAATTTCGTATGTGCTATTGTAACGACACTGTTTGCTGTGTATGTAAATTTGGAACAATAAATAAGACCAAAACCTGCCTGGTTATTAATTTCTGTATTCAATTTTTACCTGACTTACCATTTGATGATATGACCCATCAGTGGTCACCGGATCCGAAGTAATATGTAAGAGTGTTGGGCGCCAAGGGTTCGATCTGAGACCGATAACCCAATTAATCATAAATAACTTTACGTCCTAGCTCAGGTAGAACACTAACCAGACTCTATCGACTCAAGTCGTGGTATGACTTAATCATTAACCTGAATAACATTTGCTTCTGGGAAAAGAGGATGGCTTATATATATTTCTATCATCTAGAAAGGAGACAGACTGCATTTACTTTAAATAAAAATTTAATGGCATCAAAAACAAACAAATTAGCAAAATGCATAAATTAATGACTTAACGTAGAAAGTAAAAAGAATTTAAGACAGGCAAAAGTTGCAAGAAAACGGAGGCGTTATGAATTTAATTTAATCTAGATCTGAATTTAATACTTTAGGTTGATTTATTCAAGAGTGAAGAAAGAGAGCTTGTGCATAAAGTCAATGAGCTTACCAAACGATGATTTGGATTTATTGAAGAGTCTCTCCCCAAGAGAAAGCTGCTGTTGTAGGCGGTAGAAGTCCATCTTCACACGAGGAATTTATCTTAAATAACAGGCTACTATTAATTCTGAGGTATGTAGGCTACTCAGAATGAATAATGGTGGTGGATTGTAAGTCCCTTAACCACTCTTATGATGTTAGCGCATGACACTGCCAACACCATAATGTATCGGACTGGCATACGTCCTGAATACAACTCCTGCAATACTGTTCTCCTGCGACTGTCTTCAACCAAGTCTCGTTGAGTTGTCCTCTCTTCACATAAAGGAGTCTCGTCCCAAGTCGTACCACGACCGTCTGTATTGTTCAGGCCACCTCTTTCCACTCATCTACCCTCGTCCTTGGTCGCACCCTTACTCATTACCGTGGGCTCGCCACCCGGCTTTTGTTGTTGAGTAGGTACGCAGGTAAGTTATTTCATCACATCGTGCTGTTCTGGGAGAAGACGTAAGCTCTTGAAATGACCCAAAGTGCTCAAGCGCTAGCTAATTACAAAAACAGCCTCTGACTTCTGTCAACTTAATACCGTAACAAAACCTAATCATGATAATACATTATATGGACAAAACCTACACTTAATAACTTGTGGCTAATTAACTGCCGAAATAACACATGATATAAATAACGAATGTCAAATTAGGCATAACGTCAGTGGCATAATCGTACCCTTCAAAATAAGGTTACATTCGTCCCGGAAAATCACGCAGACTATTGTTTACTATATTCCGCGTGATCTTCCCAAGACACGTGTAAATTAACATCCTAATATAACATAATACACATAATATATTACCCTTATAGACATTTATATATACAATCAACATTTCTTCTTTTGGTTTAACACCAATGTTTTGGCTTAGGCTATTATGTCTCAATCGCATATAGCTTATTGTTTTCTTTTTATTGTCTTGCGGTCATTACCGCTCATTATTTTACCTATATGTGTAAGAAAAAAAGACATATATGTGTTCTCTTATTTGCCCTTTGTCACACTCTCTTATTTCAAATCACACGAGTTCACTTTGTGATCTGCAGTTTGATTTCCCAAACTACCTTGTATTGCAAGTTCGTTGATTTTGGAATTCTCATTTTGAGTGTTTTGTGTAAGGTCAAATGCACACACGATCACTAGTAATTTGGTTGTGCTATATGACTCTATCACCCAAACTCTCTCTCATAGTCATTACGTGTATATCACTGAAAAAAAGAACAACACTAGAAATACATACAATCCATCATTTTTCTGTCCTGTTTGTCCCTTTAGATATATCTCCCTTTAAGTGCCATGCTCCATACCAGTTCTCCCTTCATCTCGATTCCCTCTCCTCTTTAACAGTTAATCTCACACAGATCAATGATACTGACCACATCTGATACCTCATTAATACCTAGGTATTTACCATTTTGATTTACCTGCTCATGAGCTACAATATCTGCAATATTGCCTGTTTCGTGGTCACATCCCATCACCATCTGATTCCTTGCTTTAAGAGGTCCCTGAATGGTTCTACTAACTTAGAATATTTTAACACAAATCGTCTAAAAAATTACAGATTCCTAAATACGTCTTCAGCTGTTTTACATTTTGTGGCACACTTGCATCGAGGATTTTGTTGATCCAACTTTCTTCTGGGGTTAACCCTGAACGTGAGATGACCCAGGAAAGTTACTTGTGACTTACAAAATGTAGATTTTGACAATTTCAGGGTGAACCCTGCTTTATCTAGTCTCTTAAAAACCGTGTACAACTGAACCAAATGCTCTTGAAAAGTACGCGAACTAATTACAAGATCATCAATATATATAGTTACATAATCACCCGTGTTATCACCTAAAGCTATGTTCAATGCTCTTATCAGCGCTGCTGAACTGCTCTTTAACCCATAGGGTACCCTGCAAAATTGGTACAGATTGTACTGATGACTAAATGCGGTAAAGGCTCTATCTTCAACTTTAAGAGGAACTTGCCAGAAACTAGAACTTAAATCAACACACGTAAAAAATTGTTTTCCCTCAAAAGTTTGCATTAGCTCTTCTATAGACATAGATTTTAATTGGTCTGATGAAATGTGTGCATTAACTAAACGCGCATCTAAACATATCCTGACTTTTCCATCTGCCTTTGGTACTGTAATAAGTGAATTTACATAGGGACTGTTAGAATACTCAATTATACCGTCCTGAAGCATCTGATTGATCTGACTTTCTACGGCTTTCTGATAGACAAAAGGCACAGGATAGCGGTGACCGGTAAATACCGAATTGTCAACAACGTTCAATGAGTGGACATAACAATTGGCTCTACCAATTCGATCTTCAAATATCCTACTATTTTTTGACAAAACATCGTAGAGAAGCATACACTTATCTTCCTCTACATCTCCAAGGAACGCAGCTTCACGTAACGAGTCATCTAGACTCTCGTTCGTAACCACACTGCCTACAAAAGTTACTGACTCTTGCTCTATAGCTTGAGACATCTCATTTAACGTACACATCACTCCTACTACACTACTCCTATATTGTTCATTGAACGGTATCACCACTTCAGCACCACCAAATTTAAATGTAATACAGCACTCTTCATAACATATGTTTCCTGACACCCTAGTCAGCCAATCAGAACCCATAATTACGTCGTACACTAGATTTGGAATTACAAGGCACACTTGCTTCTCTACGTGACTGTTTATATTTATCTCTATTAACACCTGTTTTGATATAATTTTAGACTTCCTACCCACGGCTGTGATTACAAAAGTACTCTTAATTGGCAATTCTTCAAAGTATACCCCAGTTCCCTTTAATTTATCATAATAAGCATTGCTTATGCAACTCCTTACACAGCCACTGTCTATTAACAAATTGGTACACGTCCCGGACACGTGTAACTTAATGATCGGACTTATATTACCCGCCACTGGTAATATTGCTTCGTCACATAGTTCTCTTAACAATTCATTCCTTACGTTTAGGTCATAGTGTTCCTGTATCAGGGTTAAAACAGGGCACGTTGCAGACTGAGATCCTGACCTTATGATGCAGTCTGGCTCGCGTTTAAATTACTATTATTGTCTCTACCTTCACTAGTGGTCGCAACGCTGGTCTGGCTATTACTATTCACATTCTCTTGGTTACTATTTTCATTATTACCTACGGGATTACCTCTCCCATATCCTCGGTTCTGATTAACATTAGGGTTATTACCGTAGTTACCCTGCCCGTGTCCGTTGCGTCCATCATTACCCCTACCTTGATTTCCTCGCGAATCATAATTCCTGCCTTGCGAGTAGTTATTCCTGTTTTGATAGGGCGTCACAAAATTATTACCCCGGTTCTGGTAATTGTTTCCACTCTGACCCCTATTTTGATAATTGCCTCCTTCGGCACTGTTTCCCTGCGTTCCTTGATTTCTTGCATCCTTGGACTGATTGATATAATTGCCCTGGTTTCTAGTGACTGTTTCTTCACTTGAACCTTTCCCTAGCGCATCAAAGGTACCTAGTAGGTTCTCTACTTGCGTGACAGTTTTTGCATTTTGTATGCATGCCGCCTCTTTGATCCGGTAAGGGAAATGCCTTAACAGGAGCCTTACCACATCTTTTTCCTCTCTCAGTCCTCCCAAGTATTTACAAACCAACACTTGCCCCAGGAAATACTCCGTCATATTGAGATTACCCCTTGCGTTGTATTTTCCACACACGATTCCCTCACGATACCGTGATTGTATGCTCTCACTCCAAAACTTATCACAAAATGTATGTCTGAAGTCTGTGATATCTTCAAAACCGTCCCTATAAACTGCAAACCAGTTTTTGGTTTCCCTTACGAAGGCCTGTTCTAATATTTCAATCACATTACACCATTCGATGTTTCCGTCCTCCAATATTTCTTTAAACCTCACTTCAATAGTATTTAGAAACTCCATGGGGCATCCTTGCCGATTGCTAAATTTCCCTAACTCTATTTCTTTATGCGTACTATTCATATATGTCGTTCGACACTGACCTGCTTCTTGTCTTATTCTAGACTTTAATTTATTTTCAAGCACGGCAATTTTCTCCTCTGCTCGTTTCTCTATACTCATAACTTTTGCGTTTATGCTCCCATCTGTCGCTTTAACTTTATCATTCAGCCTATCCTGTGTTTCTTGAATTTTACTTATACTTTCCTTACTCTGTTTCTTCAAATTTTCAACTTCTTTACTAATTTCTGCTTGAACCTTATCGATTTTGCCCCCCAGCTGTTCTTTAATTTCCTTCGTTACTCCCTGAATCTTTTTAATTTCTCCCCCCAGCTGTCCTTTAACCTCCATAGCTGTACTCTGAACTTTTTCAATTTCTCCTCCCAATTGTTTCTTAATTTGCTTCGTCTCTAACTGTATTAACTCTTTAGATTCCTCTGCTTGCTTACTTATTTTACTCTCAAGTTCATCTTGCACCCTCCTCAATCTACTCTCCATGTCAGCTAGGATTTCTTTCGTCTTCTCTTCCATCACACCCCTGATTTTACCCTTAATTTGCTCAAATCTCTTATCCATCTCCTTACTGTTTTGATCCAATTTACTGTTAAGTTCTTTATTACTTTCTTTAATTTCCCTACTGTTTTCCACCAATTTATCGTTTAGTTTACTACTAATTTCTTTACTGTTTTGATCAAATTTCGTATTTAATACCTGTATAAGACTCGCAAACATGCTCTTCATATCTCCCGGACTTTCTTTCTCACTAGCATTACTGGGATTTACCTCCGACATCATCCCTGTGCTACTTTCCATTTCCTCTACTAACTGACTACGCGCTTCTTCATCTTTCTCCTTCATCAACTTACTCCCTAGCTGTTTTTGATTACGAAGTAACATATCGTCTTCTGAATCACTCATTCTGACTCACGTTGATATATAAAATCCCCCAAAATGCAGGTACAGAAATATGTCACTTTTCCCTCCACAAATATTATCAGGTTTTCGTCCCACGTTTACGGCGACAATGTAACGGCATTTTTGGCTGTGAATGTAAATTTGGAACAATAAATAAGACCAAAACCTGCCTGGATATTAATTTCTGTATTCAATTTTTACCTGACTTACCATTTGATGATATGACCCATCAGTGGTCACCGGATCCGAAGTAATATGTAAGAGTGTTGGGCGCCAAGGGTTCGATCTGAGACTGATAACCCAATTAATCATAAATAACTTTACGTCCTAGCTCAGGTAGAACACTAACCAGACTCCATCGACTCAAGTCGTGGTATGACTTCGTCATTAACCTGAATAACATTTGCTTCTGTGAAAAGAGGATGGCTTATATATATTTCTATCATCTAGAAAGGAGACAGACTGCATTTACTTTAAATAAAAATTTAATGGCATCAAAAACTAACAAATTAGCAAAATGCATAAATTAATGACTTAAAGTAGAAAGTAAAAAGAATTTAAGACAGGCAAAAGTTGCAAGAAAACGGAGGCGTTATGAATTTAATTTAATCTAGATCTGAATTTAATACTTTAGGTTGATTTATTCAAGAGTGAAGAAAGAGAGCTTGTGCATAAAGTCAATGAGCTTACCAAACGATGATTTGGATTTATTGAAGAGTCTCTCCCCAAGAGAAAGCTGCTGTTGTAGGCGGTAGAAGTCCATCTTCATACGAGGAATTTATCTTAAATAACAGGCTACTATTAATTCTGAGGTATGTAGGCTACTCAGAATGAATAATGGTGGTGGATTGTAAGTCCCTTAACCACTCTTATGATGTTAGCGCATGACACTGCCAACACCATAATGTATCGGACTGGCATACGTCCTGAATACAACTCCTGCAATACTGTTCTCCTGCGACTGTCTTCAACCAAGTCTCGTTGAGTTGTCCTCTCTTCACATAAAGGAGTCTCGTCCCAAGTCGTACCACGACCGTCTGTATTGTTCAGGCCACCTCTTTCACTCATCTACCCTCGTCCTTGGCCGCACCCTTACTCATTACCGTGGGCTCGCCATCCGGCTTTTGTTGTTGAGTAGGTACGCAGGTAAGTTATTTCATCACATCGTGCTGTTCTGGGAGAAGACGTAAGCTCTTGAAATGACCCAAAGTGCTCAAGCGCTAGCTAATTACAAAAACAGCCTCTGACTTCTGTCAACTTAATACCGTAACAAAACCTAATCATGATAATACATTATATGGACAAAACCTACACTTAATAACTTGTGGCTAATTAACTGCCGAAATAACACATGATATAAATAACGAATGTCAAATTAGGCATAACGTCAGTGGCATAATCGTACCCTTCAAAATAAGGTTACACTATGTGTACATAAACAGATATGACTGAACGTATTCTTACGATCCACCAGGGCTGCCAACTGTTAATAAATGCTCTCAATTTATTTTATCCAAATACCAATATTTCAGAAAGTATGCAAGCCGACAACTTTAAACTATGCACACGTATTCATTCATTCATTCGTTTATTTGCAATTGGGGGTGTGTCCCCCGGTGGCAAATTAGATATACATAACAAATAAATAATTGTACATACCAATTCACTAACAATTAAACTGAAGTATTTACACAAATAGTCAGTCTTTTCTTAAACACACCTACATGTTTGGGAAAAGGCTCTAAGACTGCGGCAGGTAGAGAGTTCCAATTATCAATGGCACGGTTTACGAAAGAATATTTACCATAATTTGTTCGCTGTGGTCGGCCCTTAACTTTGAAAGGATGATCGCTCCTACCCATGTAAGTAGGCTTTTCCATACGTTTACTAAGCTCACCCCATGCTGGTTGATTTGTATACGCGTTGTACATAGCGCAGAGTCTAGATTTCATCCTCCTAGCCTCAAGTGATTCCCACCCAAGTTTCTTTAACATACGGCTCACACTGCTCCTGGGATTAAAGTCACTGAGCACAAATCTAGCGGCCTTTCTTTGTACCATTTCCAACTCATTTATGAACCCTACTTGATATGGATCCCAAACCGCCGAGGCGTATTCCAGAATAGGTCTTACAAGTGACAAATATCCTAATTCTTTAGCAGAGGTACTACTTCCTTTTAATACCCTCATTACAAAGTGCAGGGATTTGTAAGCTTTAGAAACTACACATTCTATATGACTACTCCATTTCATATCATTTCTTACGTGAACGCCCAAATATTTGCAAGAATCTTCTTCTACAAGTGAGTAGCCCAGTTACAAACATGGCCACCTCCGTTTCTTAGAATGTTTCAGGAGAGGCAAAAAACTGTTTAATACATTTCTTACTTGCCTTCTAAGTTAATATTTTGAATGCAGATTCTCAGCATAATCAGAATAATATTTACATCAATATTTTCATATAATATTCCATAGTTAAGCAGAAAATCGCGGTTGAAATATGGAGTTGGCCATGTTTGTAAGCAAACAATGGAGTTGGCCACTTTTGTAACTTAACTCCAAGATAATGCACTGATTTAAAATAGTATATTGGTCAGTAATGCTAAAATTAATGACAGGTGCGTTCAGTAAAAATATAAAACTCAGTTTTAACGATGAAAAATGTGATTATTTTATTAATTATTATTATTATTTATTAATGAAACAAATATAAGAAAGTGGGACTTTCATACATTATACGATAGTTTTCAGTTTTTGAAACTACATAATCACTTCAACAACTTAGAAATCTCCCTCAGTAGCCTATTCTGAATGAGACATTCACAACAATCAACATCTGCAGGTACCTCTGGCCTGGTGTCATTTTCGTCAACAATCTTTTGGAACCATTTCAGTTTCTCATTTTTGTTCCACTCCTCTCCAAAGTGTTTCTGAAGCAAATTTCTGACATCTTGCATCTTCATTGGCTTTACTCAGATGCCGGAAATTAGTTCAGTAGGATTTACATCTTTCAGTCGTTTAGGCTACCTTTTTTCGTAACTGACAAAGATTGCGCAATCTCGAGTTTTTAGTTGAGTTCCACACTGACAGTGACTGAATTCGACTTTATTGTAAGCACAAGCCTTTTAGAACTCATCCCCACAGGAGTAGCGAACTGCGCACTACCACCCTTTTTATGATATATGAACCTGCGCCTCTTTACTGCGAGAACTAAACGCTCAAGCAGCCATAACCTCCCTATGAAGGCTTCCAAAAAAAGATGGTATATTGGCTTTCATGGCCAGTGAATTAAAACTCAGCAATTTTTCTAGGTTTGTGCCGTGTCTTGTATGGGGTTTTGCCTAGGACACCAAGCTGGCTCATCAGTGGGCTCTTGGTGTCCCCACCCAGACCCCCAAAGGAGTAGCGAACTGCGCGCTACCTTCTTTTTTATGAAGGGCACCTGCACCTCTTTACTGAGAGAACTAAAAGTTCAACCAGCCATAACCTCCGTATTAAGGCTTTTATCGGGAGGAGTCTCTTCTATATTTTTCTCCATATCACAATGTAACCTTTCGATGTATGTTTAATTCCATTTTCGCTACAATAAATTTATTAACAATTGTTACAAAATTCTAGTACAGCAATCGTTAATATCACACAATATCAACAACAACAGCCACTGTTTACTACCAGTTCCCACAAACGCACGTGCTAGTCACGTGATTAAATCGAAGCTTGTGATTGGTCAATGTGGAATTGGTCGATTTTGTTACCAATGCCTTAAGGAGTTGGACGTTTCTGTAACTTAGGTTGATTTTCTAATGCTAAATTAACACTGTTATGGCCGTTTTTGATACTAACGAATCTCATAGTTAGATTCCCCATATTCTTTACTATAAAAGTCAGCCATAATCCCGATTTAAAAAAAATGGAGTTGGCCATGTTTGTAACTAGGCAACTCAAGTATTTCCGAGCCAATGTTATATTGAAAATCTTGCCTTCGCACTTTCCCTATTTTTATTAGACTACATTTTCTTGTGTTTATTTTCATTTTATTTTCAATTGCCCACTTATGGACCAGGTTCAGGTCATCTTGAAGTACTGCATTGTCTTGCGAGTCATGTATCTTTCGATATATTACACAATCATCCGCAAACAATCGACAGTCACTGCGAATCCCATTTGGTGAGTCATTTATAAACGCCAAAAATAACAAAGTTCCGATTACGCTGCCCTGAGGGATACCCGACGTTACGGTAATTTCATCCGAGAATCGGCCTTCAACTTCCACTTTCTGGGAACGACCCGTCAAAAATTCTTGGATCCATAAAATTACTCTTCTATCAATCTTCGTCGAAGCTAATTTATGGAGTAGCATGTCATGCGGCACGACATCAAATGCCTTCGCAAAATCTATAACTACGGCGTCGACTGAAACTCCATCGGCTAACGATTCGCTAATGTCTTGAAAAAGTGATAGCATCTGACTCTCGCATGAGTAACCTTTCCGAAATCCATGTTGCCTATCATTAAACCATGATATTGTTTCCCACTGTTACCTCAAGTAGTCGCAAATGAGATGTTCCATCTGTTTACAAACGATGGACGTAAGACTAACCGGCCTGTAGTTGCCCTATTCAAGCTTGCTCCCTCCCTTAATTATTGGGACTACCGTAGCTCTTTTCCAGTCATCCGGGATTTGCGCATTGTTTATGGACACATTAAACAACACCTCTAAGTATCGTGCCACGGCCCTACCTCCTAGTTTAAGAACTTCACTAACAATATTATCAGGACCCTTCGATATATTGTAACGTAATTTTTGTATTAGCTTTACAATTGCTGACTGGTTTATTTGGAGAAGTGGTGCCCCAGATTCACCGTTAAGGTCCAACACACAGCTATTGGATTTATTGAACACACTACCATAAAAGACATTTAATTCATTAGCAATGGCTTGCTTCTCAGTAATTAATTTACCGTCACCGGACATTATCATCGACAAATTATTTGAATTTCCCTTTCTTCTCCTAACATAACTGTAATTTTTTTTCCACCCATCGCCTCCCGAGCCAAGTAAACCTTGCATATAATTGTCATGAGCAGCCCTCTTTTTTAAGACGAGCTCTCTTGATAAGGACTTAAATTTCAACATATACTTGTCACTATCATGTCTTTTATTGTATAATTTCCTAATTTTGCGTTTAAGACTCCTTATTTCCCGTGTGTAATACTCAGGATCTGGGTTTTGTTTCAGTAATTTAAATGGAACAAATTTATCAATAGTGCTATTTAAAATTTTCAAAAAGTTAGTCCACAGGATGTTAATGTGATTTCCTTCCGATGCCCATCCTACAAATAGCTCATTCAAATACCCCTGAAATTTTCCCTGATCTGCCCTGCGATACTGGAATATGATCTTATTTGCTACATCAGAGTCTAATTTTGTAATGTCACCGTATCTAATATTTAATTCAACCCCAGAATGGTCACTAATTCCTGGTACTTTCAGACAGTTAATATACAGCTCTACAGGCCTTACGAGATAAACATCTAAGGTATTATTGCCTCTAGTTGGGAAGTCAACTACTTGGGAAAATCCCCCCTCCCTTAAGAATTTGTTTGCAGCGCTCTGAGCTTGACCACAGCTAGTTGACTCACCAGACCAGTCTACTTTGGGGAGGTTTAAATCTCCGGCAATTATTATGCTCTTTTTCATAGCATTACCCGTACAAGTTTTATCATACAGTGTGTCGATAAGCGAAAAGTTATCTTTCGGTGCTCTATACGCCGCTATCACCTGAAGAGTGAATTTATTCCCTTTATCCGAAATTTGTACACATAACATTTCATGATCCGTATCAGCCCACTTTAAGAAACTAGCTATATTTTTGCGCACACAAATAAATAGCCCACCACCTCGCTTCCCCCGATCCCTTCTGTACATTTCGTAGGTCCCTTGAATTATTTCATTACTATTTATATCCTCATATAACCAAGATTCAGTAGCAATGACAATGTCCGGAGAATACGTCTCTACAAGATTCCAAAATTCAATTAATTTATTTCCTAAACTCTGACAATTGACCTGCAGTAATCTTAGAGTCTTACCTCCGCCACAAATATCCCGAAGTAGCTCCTGTTCCCGTCAGCTGGCAACCTCTGGACCTGCTCCTCCTCACAATGGCCGGCACGAACCGATGACCCTGTCATGTAGGCTCCCTAGGTTAAAAGCGCCCCGTCGATTTAAATGCAGCCCGTCTCGGGCGAAGTCACGGCCACCAATCCAGCAGTCAGCATCTACGTACACTAATCCCAGTTGTGCACAAACCCAGTCCATGCGGTCATTTACAGCCTTAACTCGCCTTAACAGAACATCTCCTCGCCGAACAATGCCACTCATTATAATTTTTGCATTTACAAACTTGCTTTTAGCTTTTCTGCCTAGTTCGTAGAGCTCCCCCATGATGTAATCAGCTGTAGCCCTCTTCTTCAAATCGTTCGTCCCAACATGGAACAACAACACTTTAACTTTTTCACAGTCCTCTACATTTGCTTGTTCCACTTGTTGGGCAAGCTGGTCAATTTTAATCCCCGGATAACACCGCACTTTCGCACCTGATTTCCTCGAGATATTCGCACTCCATCGTATCATAGAATCACCCATTATGATGACGTCAACCTCAATTTGCTCCTGCACGCCCTCTTCCACACTGACCCCAGTAGAAAGCCGTTCAGTCACATCCTTCACCGTTTCCTCTGATTCACGGAACTTTGTTCTAAGTTCCTGTATTATTTGATCCCTTGCTTTGATTTGCACCCTCAAACAGTCCGGCGTGTGACATACTTTACAAAACCAATTCCCTACATCACAATCCTCCTTCTTGACCTTAATACAGCCGAAGTGAAACCATTTCTCACATAGTCCACACTGAACACCGTTCTTCAATGTTTTACTGCACGTCGAACACTTTAAAGCTGCCACTGGATCATTTGCCTGATTCATATTTGGAGTAACAGGGCCTGGATTCACTTCCACTCCACCAATAACTAGCAATGCAGCTATCACTAGGGCTATGGACCACAAGTTACTAGGGCCCGTACGCACACACAAACACCGGAAATCCCGACTACCCTTCACATACCACAGTCCGATCCTCGCGCGATAACACTCCAGAGAACAACCCATTTCAGCACACCTGAGAGCTCTACATTTGCTGACATTCTATATTAATTTGGAGTAACTTATATACGTCAGTGCTACCAACATGATTCTAAGCCTGCTGAGAGGTCCAAATTTAAATACATGTAACTTCTATACTATCATTTGGATTTCATCCAAATTTCATGTGTGCTATGTGTGCTATAACAGATATGTCTATGCCGATTCTTAAGAGTAACCAGGGCTGCCAATTGTTAATAAATACTGTCTCTATTTTTGTTACCCTAATATCAATATATCAGAAAGTATGCAAGCCAATAGCTCTAAACTTTGCACACATATAGTACCTGGCATTCTAGATTAATTTGGAGTAACTAATGTACGTCAGTGCTGCCAACATGATTCTAAGCCTGCAGATAGGTCCAATTTTAAAATGCATGTAACTTCTATACTAACTAATGGATTTCATTCAAAATTGACACAACAATAGACCATATTATTGCAGATTATTTCTGACAAATACATGTATGTCATTGTTGCCAACATGATTTTACGCGCACTTCTAGATCCAATGTTTAACTGCATGTAACATCCATGCTATCCATTGGACTTCAACCAAATTTTGTATTCTGTACCTTAAGAGATGGAACTAAGAATATATTCAGTCACCAGGGCTGCCAACTGTAGTTCTGTATTAGGCTACATTATGCCAGGTATACAGTATTTCGAACTAATTAGAAATTTCGATATTACCAAATTAATTTCGTCATTATTCTAGATAGATCCATATAGATTAATCATTGGCATGAATCTTAAACTTTAAGAAAAGTAGGCTCTTTAGTTCGTCACGGAACTTCTTGTTTTTGTTTTAACTTAGGATCTAAGATCGACTTGTTCGTCAGGTTTCATAGACTTGGATGTGTTTGTTTCTGTTGAATAAGACGTGAAAATCTGACCTCAGTTGCAATTCGAACCCGTTATCCAGGCAGGCATGCTTCCTTCACAACCGCAAGCCCCATCACGCCAAAATCGCAATCCATTTTCAAGTCTTAGAGTGAGAGGCGCTCTTGGGGTTGTACCCGATACCTATTTTAGGCTATCGGCTACGCCAGCTGACATTAAGCTGTAGTTGAGGTTTTGGAAAGCAAGCAGACAAGATAGCGCATCGATCGCGTCAAGAAGAAAGCCAAGATGACGTAGGAGGTCAAGAATCAAGGAGGCATTGAAATCTGTAAGAAGATAGAATTATGAATAAAGATGTGAAACTTTATTGAAATATATATGGGATTATAATAAGTTAAAACAACTTAGAAGAGTATATATGACATGCATTATATGTGGAAATAATTTTATGGAAATAAGTTATTGTATAACAGAACAGCCGAGAGGAGTCGGGTTCGAGACTATCTTCGTGACGTAGGAGCACCGTGGTGGGGAGAATTAGCCACGTGCCGCACGGAGCTCATAAGCTGGAACACAGCGCTAAGCAGTTCAGTTGGGCTCAATGAGAGGAGCAGTACAGAGCAGCTCTATAGCACAGCGAGACGGGCATTGAAGGTCACGCAACACACGTAAACCGTCACGGCAAGTGCAGGCGACATTTCTCGCATCACCGAGCAACAGAGGCCGAGCGGGTCATCGATCCAGCCGGGCTAGCCGAGAAGACAATTGTAGATAGCCGGGGTATTTCAAAACCACACTGATCGCATATGAAGACTTTGTTTCAAGCTTCATTTCGACGTTGTTCGAACACAGGCTTTCACATACAACCTTATAACCATGCTGTTATATAATACATTCAAACGACTTTTTACTATTTCAAGTAAACTGAATGTTTAGCATAGGCTCTGATGAACATTACAGCGTGCATATATAAGAATTTTATCTTATACAATTTTCATGGATTACATATTACAGACAGATACAGGGTGTATCGTAATCATGAACACTATCTAGTAAAATTTTTATTTTACTCAAGTAGAACTTTGCAGTAAGTTGAGAGAGGACTTACAATTCTCAAACGGAACATTTATCGGAACAGTGGCGTATATTAGAAGAAGAGTAGGGGGTCCGCTGTTACCATGAACTTTTCGAGAAGGAGTTGGACGATATCCGCTATGGGTAATCCGAGGTTCAACATGATCGAGTAAACGTGAATAGAGACAAGATGGCACCACAGAGCGATGGATTCGGTTCCTGACGAGAGGAGTCCAACAGCTGATTCGCTTGGGATTTCGAAGGAAATCGTCATTTCATGGATGAAATGATATTCACGCCGATCTTACGAGAAATCTTTAGGTAGGGAAAATCGACGATCTTGGAAATTATATTACAACTGATAATGAAAGGTATTGTAAGAGTTCTATCTACCTGATTCGATTATTTTCATGAATACTGGGCACACATGTATATTTTTCTAATAGGAGTGATTTGATTATTAAGACATGGTTTGAATTTATATACTTCGAATTTGCTAGAATATGGAGTGACCATATGATATGGCAGGCATCATTAATCGATATTCTCACCGTTGTTTGGCTTTATTAAGAAGATGTTTGGTCTTATAGACATTTTTCCAGCTAGGATATTTTTTCATGGATAGTTTTTTTTGTGTAACGAGTATTTCGAACTCGTGATCTGCAATTGATTATCAGAAACTACTTAGTCAGTTCATTGCATACTAGCGAGTGTGTATTATTCATCAGTAGGGATTTTTTTCCATTGGATTGTTTGGAGATATTAAGAAGTTATTCACTTTAGTGAATGAACGTCGCTTTTATATGACAACTAGAAACTTGTTGATTCCTTTCTAGTACATTCACTCATATAGCCTACGAGGTGGGGTCCTTCGTATTTATACGATTGTATGGTGGCTACTCACCTTACCCACCGTTCAGGGAACTATCATCCAAGTCGACGGGGCGAGGTCCTTCGTATTTATACGATTGCACGGTGGTTACACATCTTACTCGCCATTGAGGAACTCATTTTATCATCCGAATGTACACGAGATGTAAGTGAATTAAACAAGGAACTACTAGTCACATATCAGTCGAAATTTTGTTAAATAAAGTAACGATAAATGTCAACAGGATTGCATTTAGTAATTCTAGTTTGCCAATCCAATATTTTGTTGCTATACTCTTTTGAGAGTAATTTCAGATTTAACAGCTGTCACAGCTGATGCTTTGATGATTTTTATAATTGTGTTTGATACCTTTGAGAAGGATTTAAAGTAATTTAATCTTGTAAGATTAATCATTAATGGTCATAATTATTTTAAGGCAGATCAGTATTGCAGATTTTGATGTGAGAGATTATAGCACATTGGTGTTTTTCTACGATGTGAATTATGAAACTTGTGAAAGAGAATTTATGCTATTTGAAAGCAAATATTAAATTACTGAAGTAATGTTTTTCCAATTGTTTAAGAAGTTGTCTAGATATGATCAGAGTAATTACAGTCATTGGAGATTATGTGCGTTAATAATTTGAAGCCATTTATATATTTTTGTAGATCATGCAACGTGGTTAAATGAAGTTTGTGATAGGCATTTTGTGGAATTTGCCATTTGATAGTTGCAACGTTGATAATGTATTTTGAAGCGGACATGAGGTTGTCATACCCAGTCTAGCGTATTTGTTGAGATTCATGCTGTATGTGCTGAATATTTATGGAGTTTTTGTAGTAATTCTTATATTCAAATGTGATATTTGGAATATTGAAGAAATATAATGTCGTTGTGGATAGTTAGATCCAACGTGATGTCGTGGAGACAATAATATTTTTGGCATGATAAATTAAATACGAGATATAACTTGGAAGTATTAAAACTGTAAGACAACGTTCTATAAACCTTATTAAACAATTTGTTAGGAAATTAAACAAATAAATGAAGTTGATAATACAAGATTTTCTGAAAATAATAATTAATGAAATAATAATCTGAGATTTAAGCATATTAACGATCTGACCTAATGAAATAAAAATCAGAATGACTAGATGAAATAATAAAACTAAATAATCAGATGATTGAAATTTAAATAAGTTGATAAATTAAATTTTGAAATAAATCGATGAATTAAATAAGTGGATGAATTAAAGATTGAATTAATTAAACTGATTGAAATAAATTATTAGACGATTGTAATGATGATGAATAACTGAATTAGAAGGTGATGATTAATTAAAGAAGCTGATGATTAATGAATTTATATGCAATTAAATAAATTTAATTGAGAGATGATTCAAAGGAATTGCAACTTAAAATGTGAATTTAAATGATGTAATGGTGATGAATTAACGATTCTGACAGGAATATTTGGAATTTTGAAGTGAGAATTAATGTAAGAAATATTTAATTTTGATAATAATGATGAGGATGACCAATGAGAATTTGAATTTTCTGTAATTCACAGATAAGAGATTAATGACGATGTAAATAATGTAAATTAATTAGTCAATGTTTAGGAACATTTGATTAACATGTTCTACGTTCAAATTATACCATGCAAACCATAATTTATGTGATATTTAACATGAGTGATTATTATATGTGTATGTTTAGGTAGATTAGTAACTTAATTAAATCCACATTGATGTTAAATTAAAGAGAATTAGGTCTCAGGTTTCACAAATGTCAGTGACGAAAGACATAGTGCGACAGTGATCCTGAGAACCCAAGAGAACTTTATACATTTTTCTTGATAAGTGGATTGAAATAATTTTGCATTAGAAAGGAGATGGTTCGATTTTTGGACAATGACAATTTAACTTTGCATTCGACCATACTCTTAGGTAGGATTTATATTTAAAATGTCTGTCTGACTATCAAAGTAAAATAAATTTGTTTTTATCTTAGTTGTGATCTGATGATGGTGTGATGTTCCAATTTTCTTTCCTTGTCTTGAGTAAGGCTTATCCGGAAAGGAAGTGGTTTTGCTAGGAATTCAGTTGATGGCGCCCATTTATATTTGAATTATTTTTATTAACTTAAGCCCGTAACGACCCTAGAGATACTTTGTCTCGTGAAACCCACTGCTTTTTCACGAACTCAGCTGAATTTCCGACACATTCCTTATTTGACTAGAGGTTCATTTAACTCCGCTCTGTCCTGGAACTCCAGGGATGTGATGTTATAGCAGATGGGTCATCGCATCCCCAGGACGAACGGGTACAGAGAGAGAGGGAGAATTGGCTTTATCCAACTAGTGGGGCTTTTCGATTTTGTTAATTCTATGGAATCACATCAGATTTAGATTACTGAGAGATTGATCTCAAGTTCATTTAAGTGTGTTACAAAATTTATTATACTTAGTCAGACAATGTACTTGTGTGCCCAATCCAGTGTTCATGTTAATCGTATTAGTAATATCATGTTAGTTATAAGATATTTTTCCCTATACCCAAGTGAATGCAGGAATTGAGACATTGCGATGTGTTGTTGTCTAACGTCTCTATATAATTCTATATTGAAATATAATTATGTTGCCAGAGGATTTAGCGAAGGTGTTAGGAGAGTTACAGACGGGTATGTCTGGAATTGCAGAAACTATTTCTAAGATGGAAACTGAAGTTAAAGAACAAATTAATAATTCAGAAGCTAGATTAGAAGCTAAATGTAAAGAGAATGTACAAGCATTGCAGTCAACTAGTGAAGAAAATTTAAAACTATTACAGTCAAATAGCAAAGATGAGTTGATGTTATTAGAGACTAGGCTACAGTCAACTAGTGAAGCTAACTTGAAGGACAATTTTAAGTTATTAGAAGAGAAATTACAGTCTCGTAGTGAAGAAACTAATATCGAATTAGAAAATAAGTTAACCAGATTAGAGAATAGTTTAACTTTAAAGAATAATGAGATGTTGAAAACTTTACAATTAGACATAATTGCAGTAAACATGAAAGGAGAGGAAAATGTTCAGATATTAAGGAAAAATATTATCGAGTTAGAAAGTAGAGGGGAAGAAAATATTTTTACTTTAAGAACAGACGTTATGACCATACAGAAAGACATTAAGTCAGATGTATCGAAGTTGAGATTCGACATCGATGGTTTAGTGGCAGATGTAGGAAAAATTCAAGATTGGTCTACCGAAGTATCTTTCGAGACTAAGATTAAGGGTCTAGAAACGAATCTAGGTAACGATATAAAAGATTTGAAGACAGTAATTGGGACCATTAAAGATGAAGTCTTGGGAGAGGTCAATTCTAATATAAAGTCGTTAGAAAATCAATTGCAGAAGGATATTAGAAAGATAGACGACGATATAGAGCAAAAGGTTAACGAAAACTTAACTTTATTTAAAAATAGAGTCGGAGCAATTGTTGAGGAACGATATAATGAGGTCGATGCCGAAGCAAAAGAGAAACGTGACGGGTTAGATGAAAAATTAATCGCAGGTATGGCAAACTTAGAAGCTAGGTTTACGGAAAGCAAGGAAGCGATGAAATTAGATTCAACACTATTTAGAACAGATGTTGATCTGTTGAAAGAACAAGTCGCGTTAGTGAAGAACACGTGCGAAGGAAAAATTGACAAGTTGAGGAACGATCTAGACGAAAGTAACAAGACGCAGGATGTTACATCGTTAGATGAGTTGAAGACTCAGGTCAAGAGATTAGCAGAAGACAGGGTGACTAAACTAGAAACCATAGTTAACAGTTTTACCAGTCATAATGTAACATCAGGGGAAACATTGATGAATCAGACAGCGATAGACCGCAGTATGACAAATCAAGACACGAGCATGGTAGAAGACCGTCAAATGCAACCGAATGTGACATTCGAAAGGGTCAGTTCAACCCCTCAGGAGAATCCAAGTTCGAGTAGGAGTACGTCGAGTCCAAGCGAACGATACTCAGGTCCAGTCACAATTATAAGGAACCTAGATGACAAACCGAGAAAGTTTTCGGGAAATACAGGAGTTACACCAGTAGAATTTCTGCGAGATATTCGAGACTACATGGCGGAACACAGGGTAGCCAAAGAAAGAGAGCTAAGGATAGTAGAACGCGCCTTAGATGGATCTGCACTTACGTGGTTTAGAGCGTTCAGAAGCAACTTTGCGAACATGGAGCAATTTGCCATGGCTTTCTTGAGGAGATTCTGGAGTGCCGAGGATCAACTCAACGTAAGAGCGGAGATGTACTCTAAACGCTATTCTACGTCACATCCGACGCATTACGCCAACTACTTCACGTCACAACTGGCTAAATTACAGTTCCTTATTCCTCCATTGCCAGAAGAAGAGCTTTTGCAAGCTATAGCGCGACAGTTACCGATAGAGGTACAGCGATCTTTGATAGCATCGGGAGCCAATACGCTGGAACATTATGATGATATTTTGCGGCGATTGGATTATACGAGCGCACAGGTTACACCTAGAAGTAATAGGAACGACAACAGAAACACGCAAGAAGTAAATGCGGTAGTCGTGGACAATGCAGCTCAAACGGACAGAAGGGATTCCTGGGAAAACCGACGGAACGATGGGAATCGAGGAAACATCCGTAATGCAAGAGGAAATGATCGATATAGAGGACCATATGAAAGGCCATACGATCAAGAAGCGAGAGATAGCCGGTATAGGAATTATAACCAAAATTCCAGGTATCAGGACAGGAATCGGTATAATAACAGATATCGGGGAAGGAATAACTGGAACCAAGGTCAACAGTTTAATGGAAACGACCGACAGGATGGCCGAAGAAACGATCCTAACGACAGAAGGGATAATCGTGGACATGAAAGGTCAAGACAAGAGGATAGACAGCCTAGTGCACCACTCGAAGAGACAGTGAGAGATGTCAATCGAGCCAGCACGAGTGGCAATGAAAAAAAAAAAAACGTCAAATTAACTCCAGAAGAAAATGAAAATCATTGGGAATCAATCGTCATCGTAGAAACATATCAGGTCAAGGACGAGGATTTAATCGAGGAAGAAGACATAGTACAACGGGAAAATAGACATGAATTGCCAGTTATTAGTGTGGAAGTCATGGGAAAAGAAATAAAGACACTTGTAGACACAGGAGCTATGGTGAGCTTGATATCCATAGGTTGCCTGGATGAATTGAAATTATTAGGAGGAATTACAATGTTGCCAACTGTTGTTAGCAAAATTCAAGGGGTGATTCCAGACAAGAGTATGAAATGTAAAAGTCAGGTACTTTTAGATGTTGAGATTGGAACCAGAAGTTTTGAACAGATGTTCCTAGTAGTGGGTCAACTACATTTTGACATGATCCTAGGAGTGGATTTCCTAAGTGAGAGTGGCCTGATCATAAATATGCAGAGTAGGCGCATGTACTTTCAAGAAGGGGTTATGGAAAATCAAGAATCGGAGATGACATTCTTTAGAGAGGATATATTGGATGAAATTGTATGCAGCGTTGAAAGGTCTATAGAAGATAAAATTGGCATAACTAGTAAAATAAATCCAGAAATTAAGGGGCGGTTTGATCAAGTAATTTCAGAATATGAGGATATATTCAATGACAAACCAGGTCTCATAGAAAATTTTACATACAGCATCAAGTTGATGGATGACAAACCATACCATAAAAATTTATATCCCATTCCGGATAAATGGAAGGAGGAAGTGAGCATAATGATAAGCGACATGGAAACAGATGGAATAATTAAGAAAATGCCAACTGCTTATTTGAATCCTTTAGCTGTTGTCAAGAAACCTAACGGTAAGCTGAGGATATGTCTAGATGCCAGATCCCTTAACGAAAGAGTTCTTCCTGAACACGATAGACCACCTGTTATTCGTGAATTGTTACGCCGATTTAGAGGAAAGAGTGTCTTCTCGACAATCGATCTGACTAGTTCATATTATCATGTTGAGCTAGCAGAAGAGTGCAAACAGTACACAGGGTTCTTGTTTGACCATAAAACATACGTATTCAATAGGTTACCTTTTGGTGTGAAAAATAGTGGTCCGGTGATGATCCGAGCACTAGATCAAAATTTGTCAGATGCAGTTAAAGAGCATGTTGTAAGCTATATTGATGACCTGATTATAGCGTCTGAGACAGCGGAAGAACATATCAGACACCTTCAAATGCTTTTTGAAGATCTTAGAAGAACGAACTTCAAGGTGAACTTCAATAAATGTCAATTCTTTCATGAAGAAATTGAATTTCTTGGACATAGAATCGATGGAGATGGTTATAGGCCCAATCCAAAGAAGATAATGGCAATTTCAGAGTTTCCAACACCACGAAAGATTAAAGAGGTACGGCAGTTTTTAGGCATGTGTCAGTTCTTTTCAACACATTGTCCTGAATATACTGAGACAATGGCACCTCTGCAGGATTTATTAAGGAAGGGAAATCGATGGAAATGGGACGATAGATGCAATCAAGCATTTTTAGCGGCCAAGAAAATGCTAATCCAAAATATCAAGCTTGAGTATCCTGATTTTACAAGACGATTCTTTGTAGAGACAGATGCATCCAAAATAGGCATTAGTGGAATCCTATATCAGCTGGATGATGACAAGAAACATAGATATTTAGCTTTCACCAGTCGCAAGCTTAGGAATTGTGAGAAGAATTACTATGCAACTGAGTTAGAGGCATTAGCAGTGGTTCATGCTCTCAAAACGTGGAAGAAGGTGTTGTTTGGACATGACATAACAGTGATCACAGATCATAAAGCCCTCCAATTTATTATGAAGACAGACTTAGCGAGTGACCGCATCACCAGATGGGCTCTGTTCTTACAGCAATTTAACCCAACTGTTGTACATAGACCGGGGAAGTTAAATCTGTTAGCAGATGTGCTGAGCAGAAACCCTTGTGAAGAAGTAATAGTCAACCATATAAATTTGATTCAAGAGGATAGTGGTACTCTAGAAAAGTTGAAGTTGTTATCGCAAACTCAGAAGAGATATGCACCTTTGCGAAGAATTTACCGTTTTCTGACACGTAGGATGGATAACACTGATCCAGATTTTCAAAGAACTGAGATAGAGGCTAGAAGACATCATATTATGGGAGGTGTTATATGCCAATATATTGACCAGGATCATACTAGACTTAGAGTAGTGATCCCACCCAAGCTTATCAAACCAGTTATTTGGATGATACACCGAACTGCAGCTCATGTAGGTGTAGACAAGACTTTGGCTCTCGCTCAAGAAACTTTTGTTTGGAAACAAATGGGACAAACGATTCGCGACGTCATAAAGACCTGTGACAGTTGTCAGCGAAGTAAATACTCATCTAAGTTAATGAAAGAAATTCCCAGATCAATATTACCCAGCAAGCCAAGAGAACTTTTCGCGACGGACATTTTTGGTCCGATTCCTCGTTCGACGAAAGGCAATCAATTCGTTTTAGTAACAGTCGATGTATTTTCGAAGTACGTATCTCTATGCCCTATACAGAAAGCTACGTCCAAGTACGTAATAAATCGACTTGAGAAAACAGTTATTCCGAGCATGGGGAAACCTGAAGTTTTGTTGAGTGACCATGGATCACAATTTACTAGCATGGAATTTTCTACTGCTATGGAACGTTTAGGAGTCAGGCATGTGTTTAATTCTGTACGGTATCCAGAGGGAAATCCCGCCGAAAGAATTATGCCGGAGATAAGTAAGCTGTGTCGCTTATATGTGTCAAGGCAACACCATAGATGGATGGAAGTGATACCCATCATTAGCCAATGCTTGAATTCCACAGTACATGAAAGCACAGGACAGATTCCGTCCATGCTTCATCATGGATTGAAACCAGATAGACCATGGGATAGAGTCGTGAGGGCACCAGTAGATCCTCAACCCACACAAGAAAGAAGAGTCGAGATGGCAGGAGAGAGGCTCAGAAGACAGGCGGAGAAGAGAGCCAGGAGACAGGCAGGAAGGAGGTTCCACGAGCCATTTCAAGAAAATGATGAGGTGCTGATTAGGAAGCCAGTCACTTCGAACCTACAGCTGAAGATCTACCATAAATTCGCTCCATTGTACGCTGGACCGTTCCGTATTGAACAAACATACCAGAATAATAGCTATAAGATTGTCAGAATGGATACTGATGAAGTTGTAGGAACTTTTAATGCAGCTAGCATCAGGAAATACCATCATGCTGAGTAAAGGAAATTGTAGAGCTATCGTGTACATGTATAATATATTGAATGCCTGAGAGTGTATTTTTTTTTCTCAATCCTGATAAAAAAAAAGGAGATGTACGGGAGAGATGTACCCGATACCTATTTTAGGCTATCGGCTACGCCAGCTGACATTAAGCTGTAGTTGAGGTTTTGGAAAGCAAGCAGACAAGATAGCGCATCGATCGCGTCAAGAAGAAAGCCAAGATGACGTAGGAGGTCAAGAATCAAGGAGGCATTGAAATCTGTAAGAAGATAGAATTATGAATAAAGATGTGAAACTTTATTGAAATATATATGGGATTATAATAAGTTAAAACAACTTAGAAGAGTATATATGACATGCATTATATGTGGAAATAATTTTATGGAAATAAGTTATTGTATAACAGAACAGCCGAGAGGAGTCGGGTTCGAGACTATCTTCGTGACGTAGGAGCACCGTGGTGGGGAGAATTAGCCACGTGCCGCACGGAGCTCATAAGCTGGAACACAGCGCTAAGCAGTTCAGTTGGGCTCAATGAGAGGAGCAGTACAGAGCAGCTCTATAGCACAGCGAGACGGGCATTGAAGGTCACGCAACACACGTAAACCGTCACGGCAAGTGCAGGCGACATTTCTCGCATCACCGAGCAACAGAGGCCGAGCGGGTCATCGATCCAGCCGGGCTAGCCGAGAAGACAATTGTAGATAGCCGGGGTATTTCAAAACCACACTGATCGCATATGAAGACTTTGTTTCAAGCTTCATTTCGACGTTGTTCGAACACAGGCTTTCACATACAACCTTATAACCATGCTGTTATATAATACATTCAAACGACTTTTTACTATTTCAAGTAAACTGAATGTTTAGCATAGGCTCTGATGAACATTACAGCGTGCATATATAAGAATTTTATCTTATACAATTTTCATGGATTACATATTACAGACAGATACAGGGTGTATCGTAATCATGAACACTATCTAGTAAAATTTTTATTTTACTCAAGTAGAACTTTGCAGTAAGTTGAGAGAGGACTTACAATTCTCAAACGGAACATTTATCGGAACAGTGGCGTATATTAGAAGAAGAGTAGGGGGTCCGCTGTTACCATGAACTTTTCGAGAAGGAGTTGGACGATATCCGCTATGGGTAATCCGAGGTTCAACATGATCGAGTAAACGTGAATAGAGACAAGATGGCACCACAGAGCGATGGATTCGGTTCCTGACGAGAGGAGTCCAACAGCTGATTCGCTTGGGATTTCGAAGGAAATCGTCATTTCATGGATGAAATGATATTCACGCCGATCTTACGAGAAATCTTTAGGTAGGGAAAATCGACGATCTTGGAAATTATATTACAACTGATAATGAAAGGTATTGTAAGAGTTCTATCTACCTGATTCGATTATTTTCATGAATACTGGGCACACATGTATATTTTTCTAATAGGAGTGATTTGATTATTAAGACATGGTTTGAATTTATATACTTCGAATTTGCTAGAATATGGAGTGACCATATGATATGGCAGGCATCATTAATCGATATTCTCACCGTTGTTTGGCTTTATTAAGAAGATGTTTGGTCTTATAGACATTTTTCCAGCTAGGATATTTTTTCATGGATAGTTTTTTTTGTGTAACGAGTATTTCGAACTCGTGATCTGCAATTGATTATCAGAAACTACTTAGTCAGTTCATTGCATACTAGCGAGTGTGTATTATTCATCAGTAGGGATTTTTTTCCATTGGATTGTTTGGAGATATTAAGAAGTTATTCACTTTAGTGAATGAACGTCGCTTTTATATGACAACTAGAAACTTGTTGATTCCTTTCTAGTACATTCACTCATATAGCCTACGAGGTGGGGTCCTTCGTATTTATACGATTGTATGGTGGCTACTCACCTTACCCACCGTTCAGGGAACTATCATCCAAGTCGACGGGGCGAGGTCCTTCGTATTTATACGATTGCACGGTGGTTACACATCTTACTCGCCATTGAGGAACTCATTTTATCATCCGAATGTACACGAGATGTAAGTGAATTAAACAAGGAACTACTAGTCACATATCAGTCGAAATTTTGTTAAATAAAGTAACGATAAATGTCAACAGGATTGCATTTAGTAATTCTAGTTTGCCAATCCAATATTTTGTTGCTATACTCTTTTGAGAGTAATTTCAGATTTAACAGCTGTCACAGCTGATGCTTTGATGATTTTTATAATTGTGTTTGATACCTTTGAGAAGGATTTAAAGTAATTTAATCTTGTAAGATTAATCATTAATGGTCATAATTATTTTAAGGCAGATCAGTATTGCAGATTTTGATGTGAGAGATTATAGCACATTGGTGTTTTTCTACGATGTGAATTATGAAACTTGTGAAAGAGAATTTATGCTATTTGAAAGCAAATATTAAATTACTGAAGTAATGTTTTTCCAATTGTTTAAGAAGTTGTCTAGATATGATCAGAGTAATTACAGTCATTGGAGATTATGTGCGTTAATAATTTGAAGCCATTTATATATTTTTGTAGATCATGCAACGTGGTTAAATGAAGTTTGTGATAGGCATTTTGTGGAATTTGCCATTTGATAGTTGCAACGTTGATAATGTATTTTGAAGCGGACATGAGGTTGTCATACCCAGTCTAGCGTATTTGTTGAGATTCATGCTGTATGTGCTGAATATTTATGGAGTTTTTGTAGTAATTCTTATATTCAAATGTGATATTTGGAATATTGAAGAAATATAATGTCGTTGTGGATAGTTAGATCCAACGTGATGTCGTGGAGACAATAATATTTTTGGCATGATAAATTAAATACGAGATATAACTTGGAAGTAATAAAACTGTAAGACAACGTTCTATAAACCTTATTAAACAATTTGTTAGGAAATTAAACAAATAAATGAAGTTGATAATACAAGATTTTCTGAAAATAATAATTAATGAAATAATAATCTGAGATTTAAGCATATTAACGATCTGACCTAATGAAATAAAAATCAGAATGACTAGATGAAATAATAAAACTAAATAATCAGATGATTGAAATTTAAATAAGTTGATAAATTAAATTTTGAAATAAATCGATGAATTAAATAAGTGGATGAATTAAAGATTGAATTAATTAAACTGATTGAAATAAATTATTAGACGATTGTAATGATGATGAATAACTGAATTAGAAGGTGATGATTAATTAAAGAAGCTGATGATTAATGAATTTATATGCAATTAAATAAATTTAATTGAGAGATGATTCGAAGGAATTGCAACTTAAAATGTGAATTTAAATGATGTAATGGTGATGAATTAACGATTCTGACAGGAATATTTGGAATTTTGAAGTGAGAATTAATGTAAGAAATATTTAATTTTGATAATAATGATGAGGATGACCAATGAGAATTTGAATTTTCTGTAATTCACAGATAAGAGATTAATGACGATGTAAATAATGTAAATTAATTAGTCAATGTTTAGGAACATTTGATTAACATGTTCTACGTTCAAATTATACCATGCAAACCATAATTTATGTGATATTTAACATGAGTGATTATTATATGTGTATGTTTAGGTAGATTAGTAACTTAATTAAATCCACATTGATGTTAAATTAAAGAGAATTAGGTCTCAGGTTTCACAAATGTCAGTGACGAAAGACATAGTGCGACAGTGATCCTGAGAACCCAAGAGAACTTTATACATTTTTCTTGATAAGTGGATTGAAATAATTTTGCATTAGAAAGGAGATGGTTCGATTTTTGGACAATGACAATTTAACTTTGCATTCGACCATACTCTTAGGTAGGATTTATATTTAAAATGTCTGTCTGACTATCAAAGTAAAATAAATTTGTTTTTATCTTAGTTGTGATCTGATGATGGTGTGATGTTCCAATTTTCTTTCCTTGTCTTGAGTAAGGCTTATCCGGAAAGGAAGTGGTTTTGCTAGGAATTCAGTTGATGGCGCCCATTTATATTTGAATTATTTTTATTAACTTAAGCCCGTAACGACCCTAGAGATACTTTGTCTCGTGAAACCCACTGCTTTTTCACGAACTCAGCTGAATTTCCGACACATTCCTTATTTGACTAGAGGTTCATTTAACTCCGCTCTGTCCTGGAACTCCAGGGATGTGATGTTATAGCAGATGGGTCATCGCATCCCCAGGACGAACGGGTACAGAGAGACATCTTGAATGACGTAGACAGATCTTCAAATCTTATTCAATAGTTATGAATGCTCCAAGGTTGCCCGGAATTTTGGCACAGAGATGTCTCTGGTGTTTCATCTAGGAATTATTTACGTCTTTCCAGAAGTCGCCTCTGCATCTAAGACTTGAAAAGGCATCATGGTTTTGGCGTGGCTCTCAGAGGCTTAGCTCATCTGCCTGGATCGCAGGGCATACGGGTTCTAATTCCAAGTACGGACACATTGTCAACTCTAATTTAAATAAATATCACCACTTCAAAGGAAGCTATCCAATAACACCATGTCTATGATTTGGCTGTGTGTGGTGTATGTAATGTCAGATTGTAGCGTCGTATTTGCTTAAGTAACTGTAATGACATATTATTCTTGAATGTAACGGGTAACCTCGAGAACCACTGGTTGGATTTTGATGCGGTGTTCACCATTCTGTAAAGGATTTTTCGAGGAAAGTTTCTGTAAAAGAACACTCATTTTTGACCAAAGGAAGCCGAGCAGTAACGATTTCAGGGAATCGAGTCGAAGAGAAATCTGCCATTCGTGCTCCTATTAAGATTACGCAGGGTAAACCATTAAAAATATCTATTATACTGTGAGTGTAAGAATTGTCCAGCATGAAAAGTTCTAAAAAAAAAGTCCGCGACAGCATATCTCTATCTTTAATACATCGCCCACTTTAAGTGCTATTAAGTTTTCATGTCTTCCAACGATCTCCTTTCAGTGGGAATTTAAATTACTATCTTCGGAGCGAATTTACGAGCTAGCGAAAGAGCCTATCACCTCAGCTTCGGTCATCATCAAACTGTCAAGTCGTGTCAAGTTAAGACTTCAGAGAAGAGTAGGCTATATATGTTTGGAGTTTCGCTGTTCACCGCGGCTTTTCTGAATTGCGTCTGGGACCTGCCATCCTGCGCCTTTTAAGATTACGCTGGATAAACTGTTAAGAGCAATAAAGCAATTTTTAAGTACCCGTTTATCATTATTGGGCCCAGAGTATGAGTGTTGATTCAAGCCAATACCATCGTAGACAACCTGAGTATAAGCTAAAATGATCCAAATTAACTGGTGGCTTGTGTAGCCGTGGCCACTTGAGTATACGTGGGGCAAATACTCAGGATACGTCCATGCAACCAATATTCTGCACGACTACCTCGTGGCTCAGTGTCTGCCATTCTTGGTTGTCACCCCTCACGTCTACTTTCGATTCCCGCGTCTACCAATAAATGTAATTCTGGTCTGAAGGCTGGAGGAGGAATCCTTGAGAAGAGATGGGTTTGATTATTACCTCAGCCATTCTAGAAGTAGTTTTCAGTGGTCTCCCCACATTTACTCCAGCCAAATGCAGGGATGGTACATACATTGAGGTTACGACTGCCTTCTACCGAAATTCTAGGCTCAATTAAAAATATATTAATACAGCATCACATTAACTCAGATTATCAAACGTACACACAAAAATACATGGGGCTACATGACCAGGATGTCACAGCCAATAAATAAATAAATAAATAAATAAATCAACAACAACAATATATCTCGGACGCTTTGGTCACTTAATAGGCCAGTCAACTGTTGCCCATAATCCTCGCATGAGACAGCACATGCCTGGACTATGAATCAATGTAATCTCCCTGCACTGTATAAAGATCAAATGTCACCCACTCTTTCACCAGAACCATGTATACGCTAAAGGGGCTCATCAGCCTCTGCGGTAGTACCTTGACTAATAAATGCAATCCAATCCTCTCACTCACTCACCTCATTCAGCAAATCTCTGAAACCTGTGAACCTGAAAACTTAAATTTGCATCATGACAGGACAGTGACTATATATTCCTGTTGGCGACTAAGCTTATTATTAAAATATACAAATTAGTAACTCAGGAAATAATTATCGGGTGCGAGGCAGGTGCGCTACCCCAACACCATGGGAGAGCCATTATATGCCTCATGTTTTACTGGTAAGTTTATTTGGCTGCTACATATGAGACTCCGGTACTGGGCACTAGAACGGTACGTTGACATGCTAGTCACCCATGTGTTTTCAGTTTTCAGGTTTAGACCAGCGTCATACATGTAACATTGCTAAATGAGAATTACCTCAATAGTCATAGCAATGGCGTACAAGTTCGCGGGTTCCAATTTCGCATTAATCTAACATTTTAATGTTCGACTCTCCATCCATATGGCTTGCACTACACGACCTAATAGCTAAATGTCTTCATCACCATTGTGTACGTCAAAATCCAATTCTTGGAATATACAAGTAAATTATTCAAATGAAGATTTTGATCGTAAATTGTATTTATTAAATTCCTAATTAAGTTTTATTCCCGATTCTGTCAGCACAAGTATTATTTTGTTATATGAAAAGCACACTCTAGTTGTGGTTGGGTGAATATACCTCTTTCTTGAATAGGTTGTGTATACGTGCGATTCTATTGAAACATGATCAAAGATTTCGAAGGTTACGAACAGATTATTTTTACTTTCACCCTTTGCATTCAGTTTACCCTTGCTGATCACGCTTCATTTCCTTCTTTGGTGCAGCCAGTTGAGTATCTTTAAAGTGCCAGTGAATCTACTCGCACGGCTCCTTCGTATTTGCGCAGACTCAAATGCCAGCTGACTGCGCCAGGATTCGATCTTGAAACCTTGGAATCAGCGGGGGAGAACGTTACCGCTGAGCCAAGCAGCCAGTCGACCCCTCTCAATGATTTGCCACAAATGAATGTGAGGATATTCATCATGCAGTTGATGAAGTTATAAAACAAACAGGCTCCACGAAGCGAGATCTGACCGTCGCAAATATTTTATTTCGCTTAATCTTCTGTCAATGTGTAATATCAGAAAAATGTAACTGGCATACCTACTATACTGTCTACGTGTTTGCATGTCTCCAAAACCTCTTGAACTTGAGGGTGAATTTGAATGAAGATTAAGTGAATTAGTCAATCTTCTGGTGACCCTTCTTGTTTGCAACCGTCACCAATGCAGCATTGTGACGCCGGTAAATGCTTCACCAGTAATTAATAACTCGGCAATTAAGAACGCGATCGGTATGTCAATTTGCACATTAATAAGGTATCTGTAAGCCTACTGTAAGGTAAACTCCCAGGCGTTAGGCTCGAAAACTTGACAAACGTAAGACCAACATGACGGCCATGCAAAATTTAAAAGCACCTCATTCGTAGGGCCCAATTATCTGACGTTGACAGATTAGTAAAATGAAAGGGTAGGCCTATCTAGAGCTACTGTAAGTATGCCCACACATAAGGACTGAAGATGGTGTACGGACTGGATTGAAACGTGGTGTAGGCCTAATGAACCTCACATTTTATTACAAAACTCTGTAGCTTGGTTTACGCGTACAGGAGATGAAAAACATGTACATTTCTAATAAATGAACTGCTGTAGCTCATCACGAAACAATGTTATCTCAAAGAGAATGGGTGTAATCAACTCTTACTATTAGATATTCTTGTACGCTGATTTTCAGTCTAGCTCACAACAATTATAGAATATGTGCATATTAATAAAACACCCATGAGCTAAATAACACATCACATCGGAAACTGAAAAAATGAACCAGTACGATACACAATGTATTCTGTTGACCAATTATTTGGTGTAGTGTGTGGTTGAAATACAGAAAACATGTACATTTTAATAATCACTCTAAACAACAAATTATGTTCTATAATCCTTGAAACTTGATCTCAATTTTATTCAGTTTTAAATAAGCATGGTCACGTGGCATTCTGTCTTAATATTTTTCAATAACAACCATCGTAATAAATCTCGCCTCTCACATGTTTCTGTCCAGTATAACACTTTTAATGACTGACCTAGATTGTCTCCGTTACACGTGCCGTCTAAACGAAGGAAACCGCTCTCTAAATGTCAAACGTCGTTTCCTTTCCCTTCATCCACTCTGTAACGCGCTTGTCAAACACTTGTATCTTTCTTGTTTCAAGCCTACTTCCGATTTTTGTAAAATAAAACTGGAAATTCAGTAGACTTAATGAGATCACCACCGGCCAAATGGCGCCTGTGTATGTGTGTGTAGCCTATACCTTCCACTCACCCCCCACCCACAGAACCAATTTCAGCACAGAGGTAGCACTAGCAAAGGGCACCTCATTGTCATGCTTTATATCGCAACCGTCTTAACGAAAACAAAATGGTGGCCACCCCAGTGTTCAATGCTTAAATCAAATACAGTAACAACTTAACTAATCCCCGGATCTCGACCAAATTTTGGAAAAAGAACTTTCGTTCAGGTAGCTTCTTGTGCCCAAACAACAAGGACATCAGCCGAATAATTTCAAGAAATCGACCGTACGAATCATGCAAGAATTATAATCTGTAACTTATTATCCCATGAATCAATGTTCACATTATGCATTCAGTTAGTTTTATATAAAAACTATCTGTTACCAACGTGATGACTATATGAGAGGGCATATCGCACGCAGCCACCGTCTTGAATTTATAAAATATAAAAATGAATAACTCTCAACACTTAAGAGCTACAGTAACGAAAATTCATGACAATGTACGACCGTATATGTGTCCCTATATGGTCAAGCCAAATGAGCAGATTCTCCATAGGCCTACAACCAAGGTGGCGGCAGGACAAGTTATTAAAACAATAAAATTGACTACTCACAATGAAATTGGGTAATTAAGACGAATCTTGCAAAAAGTGAGTATAATATAAGAGCTGTCAATTGCGTCAGTCAAATGATTATCACACGGAATGTTGGGCACAGTAGTCATCTTGATTTTCAAAATTAATTAATAACTTTCGGCAACCTAGAGCTATAATAACAAAATTTAGTTACAAAATAGAACCTTATAAATCGCTTCGTTTGCCCAAAGCTAAAAATAAATAAATAATGCATCAGTAGATTCAATATGGTGGCTAAGCATACTATTTAAAGTACACAAATTAATAACTCAGGTTGTTACTACACAGTTAAGGCACAACGTGGTGGAAGAGGAGTATTATATAAGAGGAGTCAGTAGCGTTAGTGATATATTTATCACACAGAATAACTTATAGCGCGCAGTGGCCATCCTGAAATTTTGTAATTTAAACGTAAAGTAAAACAGCAAAAATTATTGATAGTTTAGAAACCTACAGGCTATCGAGTGTCGTATCCTCAAAGTAAAATAAAAGCGTCATTAAATGTTTAAAATGTGGCTGGGCGTAATATTAAACGTAGGCTAATTGTGAATCATTCAGACTGTAATTGCGCCATTAAACCGAAACTTAGTAAGAAAGAAGTACCATATACTGTAAGAGACTTTGTTATAGTAAGCCGTAAGTATAACACTGTATAGCCTACTACGCGCAGCGGCTATCCAGAAAATATAGAATATGATAATGGATAACTCAAGTATTTTTAAGATACAACAACGAAACATGTAGAACAATGTAAGGGGCTTCCTTAGGCCAAGTCAAAAGAACTGCGACTCCATGCGTTCACGATGGTGGCTGGGCATATTCTTAAGATCTGAATAAAATCAACCCATTATATAATAGCACAATTAACATGAAATGTAATGAGAGGGAAGTACAAAACAAAACACCTCACTAATTTTTTCATAGTAAGTTTTATCACACTGAATATAGCGCACAGCAGCCATCTTGAAATTATAAAATAAATAAATAAATAAATAAATAAATAAATAAATAAATCACTCAATTATTATAATTAATAGAAACAATGGGATTTGTATGCTAAGACAAAAGAACATCCCCACCATATATTCAAGATGGTGGCTGAGCATACAATTGAAACTTAAAAATCAATAACTCAGTATCCAATTGCGCAATTAACACAAAACTTTTTAAGAGGGGAGGAAGAGATATGATATCTCGCTTGCATTAGTCATAAGACTATCACTATGCATATAGCACATGCATGTGCACTTGGATATATCAGACATTACTATCGACAATGCATTATGTATTACAGGTACCATCACGAAACGCAGCAAATATGCAGTCTCTCATAGAAGGCTTTCTCTGCACAAGTCACAAGATAAACGATTTCATACATTCAAGATGGTGGATGGGCGTCGTTTTATAATTTTCCAATCAGTTCCTCTGGGTGTAAAAGAGAAATGACAACGAAACTTAGTAAACGAGGAGTCTAATATAGGGCATAACATTACTTTCAACGTTGATCACAAGAATGTTCAATTATACTCACTGATCGGGAATATACTGAGACCGTTTAGTTGATGTCAACAACCACGATGACTCAACTAACGACACATAAATCGAATAAAAGGGTACCGTGAGGATCAGGTGACCTTCCATAAAGGCTAAAGCGGCACGAGAGTCCGTAGTCCACAGGGATCTTGGTACATGGTGACGATGGTCATAGACCGCCTAAGGAAAGGTTCACCTTAAAACTAGACTGAGAAAATAAACATCCAGACTCATGTAAAACACCGTGAAAATTTATTAAAATTCACAAGCCCCTAGCCTAGTTCGGAGGGTTATAATCGGCTAGTCCGCAAATTAATAAATAAACTAAGATAAAGAACAGGTCCCCTACCTGAGAAGTTACTGAAAACCCTCGCGAAAGATCTAACTCACAATGATAAAGCAACAACAGCAACGCTAGGAATATGGTACGACGCAAGTCCCTAGTTCAAGTTACAAGATCAAGCTAATATCTGAATTTACATTTAACAGGGTAGCAAAACAAATCTAGGTTAGGATGGTACCATTTCGACATTTAAATTTAACATTAATTCAACTAGCTAAGTCCTGTCAATTAACAAAATTTACGGCGATGACGTCCGTAAAAGAAAACAATTACATCCAAAAGCTAAGTGTACAGCCATGAAAAACAAACAATTTAAATATGCTTAATAACTATGTGCTAACAGCACACAATAAAGTAACATGTAGGGTTTAATACACTTGACATCATAAATTAATAACGAAATAGACACAGTAGTTTTATTAAAAATTCCTGCCTACACCTTGGTTTACTCTTTGTAAACCATAGTCATCTAATGTGTATAGTTACGGTGACGAATGCGCAGTTGAGACCACGTCTGACATCGCATGGCCTGAGCTCCACAAGCTACGAACTCTAGGTTCGCACATGCTTCAGGTCGCTACAAAAATGTCAACTGTCCTAGTCATTTCCTCACAAGGAAATTATCTTCAACTGCACGGCTATGTCAACAGTTCCAGAATGCAAAGAACAAAGTTAGATAGAAAGAATCGTTAGTTAGGCTTGTTTTACAACAATTATGCATTTTATTATTAGAATGTCGGTTTATAGGTTTATCGTAGGTTTATGGCGAATAACATTGACAATAGCCTGGGCACGGAGTGTCTCCAACTGAGATCATTCTCCACCAAAAAGCCTCGACTCAACAGTCGGAATATAATCAACGAGTATAACAACTCGGACACACAATAACACGGGTTACCAGCGGCGCTAAGCTCGCGTTCAATAACTCTGGGATAGGCCTGTACAACAGTTACCTTCCAGTAACATCTGGTCAACGGGATCATCCCCGGACAAAGCATACAATAACATCCTGTTATAACAGGGTAGACTTCACCATCCTATAGAAAACCTTACATAACTGTACCTGTCATACGACAATACACGCAACAGAGCGCTAAACTAACAAAAACCGATCCATAAAACAAGTGATCAAATACAAGAGTGGAAACTGGTTTCCATAAGCAAAATAGCAATGAAAGGAAAAGCGAATACAAATTGTACTCTGTCCTCGTCTATAGTAGTTTTGTCTCACAATGAAGCAGGCGTGCTCTAGGTCACTGGGTTACATAACCAGTTTATTCAAGGCCGGCGATTTAATCAATACAAAACCTGCACTTGGCCGGTTCATAAAAAACTTTACCATGTGTTACGGATCTCTACAGAGTCCGTGTATCAAACGCACGCTAAAATCTGAGTATAGTAATACACTCCCGTCTTTCTACCAAAGACGTCTAAATGAAAGTAAACTTACAATAACTGAAGCTCTTTGCTTTAAAAATGCAACTCAGTAGTTGCTAGAACATCTAATAAAAACGTGTCTCACACGACACAAGAAAAATATGATAAATGTGGCACAGATTCACACACTAGATCTGCTTAATGATACGTTGGGAACCGCGTTCGATGCTAGGCAACGAAACATTCCTTCTAGTTGTTAGGTTCAAACATGACCAAGAATAGCTTCTGAGCTTATTCAAAATGAAATATAATGCATTTACAAACTGGTAGTTACTGTCGACTACCTAAATGATACGACCGTTCTAACGACAGTCAGGGGTGTAACAAAGGATGGCTGCGAAGAATGCAGTCAATTAATAACCAAGGCATCTGATTGCCATAACTACAGTCAGCAAAGACTTGAAAATTACCCCAAGTAGGGTTGAACAAAATAGCCTCAAAATGACTACGATCAGGTTCAGCAAAAAGGTAGGCATTGACGTTCCACGACGTTCACCAAGCTGCACCAGGGCTGACCAAAATGTCTGACCCCAAAGGTGTCTCACTCTAAACTGAAATAAATGACATCTAACTAATCTAGTTACATCCCTACCTAGAAAAATGGCTGACACTGAGTGTGGTTGATTCACAAACTACATTATAACTACTACACCACCAGAAACTAGAACAAAGAAGGGGTGTGACAAAAACTCACGAAATGGAGAAGCTCTCACTCAGCTTTCTATTCCACAACAAGGGTTGTACATAAACCTCTCTGGCTCTCTGGATCGGTATCCTCCTCATCAGGATTCCCATCTGGACTCCCCCAAAGACCAGGGTTCGATTTGTCCCTGTCGACATCTTCGTGGATATGCCTGGAAATGGCATTTTGGCTCCTTCCCTCTCGTTCATCGTTCTGGAAGTTCCACCATCATGCTGGTTCCTGTAGAAACATCACCCCCCATACTGGGATGGTATTAGCCCATGGTGACTGCTTCAACCATGGTGAATAAAAGTCCAATCACGTGGGTAGCGAAATAAGTTGCGTGATTATTCATCCTCTCACTTCCAAAATTATAATGTCCGTCGTGACTATTATAGGCTTCAATTATAAGATATGACACAGCCTTAATCTTGCAGATGTGGATTAGCATGTGAGCTAATACTATTTTATAATGCGGCACGTGCTAGTGACGCTATTTTTGTATCACGCAGCATCCGTGAATTATACGACGTTTCAAAGATGAAATTTCCACTTTGGCAATTTAAATATCTCATACTATTATAATCACACTTATTCAGGATAATTGTAACACTATTACCTGTATATTTCCACTAGGCATCTGCCCTCCACATACGCGTGGGTAATATGTGATGTCACAGCAATGTTGTGCAATACACTATACTTGCCAATAATTATTTCCCAAGCTTCTTATTTAATTCACTGGACTTCATCGACAGTGAATATTAGTATTTGCTTGCTCGATGGCAACTTATAATCACTTTTTAACGCTAAACAGCGGATATTCTTCTACGTCTCGTAGGACAAATGTAATTCCACGCCTACACAAGGCGGATTCTCAAGACGCAGTGCTCCGGTACTGGGTGTCTCTAGAAAGTAGGTCGTCAAAACGAAAACGTCGAGCGACTACTTACGTTCCTTTTTGCGTATCTGCAAGGGTATTACCTTACCTAAAGTAAAAATAAACATTCTCCAAAATGTTTTAATAATGCAGCATGACGAAATGGAATATTCTGAGTCTCGTAGGGAAGATAAAAATAATTAATAAGACCTCAGATAATAATTAGCAGTTTACACCAAAGTCAAAAGTGCGATTCACCGCTACTTCAAAGTATCGCGTGATCTCTCAGCTTCACGTGACTTCCTGGGTGTGTTCAAAAGTACAACATCCCATCATAAATGCTCTGTCATAAAAAAATATCACATGAACCATAGCTCAGCGGGTTCATCTGCCTCGCTGTCGTTTCAAATAAAATGTTGGGATAACATTTTTATTTGCTTTGAAATTCATTCAAGAGTGATATTTTTTTAGATTGGCTGCATTAAAGGTTCCAATGCGTTCTCCTGTCCTAATGTCTTCTATCACATAACTTCCATTGTTTAAAGGCTGTCGGATACGACTAGGGCCATAATACAAGGATAGAAATTTCCCATATATGCGGTCTATAGGACTAGAAATTCCGGGTCTCCTTATAAGGATAAGGTCTCCTTCTACTAGTGGTTCTCTAAATCTCTGGCGTCTAGTTCTTCTCAAGCGCTTGGCAGCTTGTCTGTCCATAGTCTCTCTTGCGGCTAAAAGTCTGCTGGCATGTGATGGTTGTAAACAAGGTGGATTTACAATCACACGATCCCATATTCTCAGCGGCATCTGGTTCAAATGCAAGACCATAGGTATTTGACCAGTGCTTTCATGTACTGTTGAATTAATACATTTTGCCATAATAACAAGGACTTCAGTCCATCGCCAGTGTTCTTCTTGACAATATAATCGACAGAATTTTGCGATAATAGACATCACGCATTCTGCTGGGTTGCTCTCTGGATGTCGAATAGATGATAAAACATGACCTATTTCAAGCTCATTCATGGCATTGGCAAATTCTGCTGAGGTGTACTGTGATCCGTGATCAGTCAACAATAATTGTGGCTTTCCTGCCTCCGGTATCACTTGACGTCTAATCCTCTGAATAATCTGATGTGCAGTAGGTTTTTGAATTGGATGAAGCATCGTATATTTCGTGAACACATCCACCGTTACAACGATGTATCGATTCCCACGACGAGCCTTAGGTATTGGGCCATACAGGTCCTGTGCATACAACTCTCTAGGTTGAGTTGGTAGTATTGGTCTAGGTTGTTCCTTCAGCAAGTGTGACGTGTATTTGTTCCGCTGGCATGCGTCGCAAGCACGTAAACACTGTCTAACGGTGGCTCCTAACCCTTTCCATGTGAAAGACTCCTTGATAGTTGCAATGGTTTTGTCTGTTCCACCATGTCCAATGGATAAATGTACCATAAGAATAACAGATTCTTGGTATCTCCTAGGAATAACTGCACGCAGTTGAGTGTGGTCCTCGTCTACAAACTTGTATAAGACACGATGATAAATCAAATAATCATCTGCAACAGCAGCAATCCTTGCATAATGATCATCCTGTGGATCCATTCTTCGTTCTAGGAAACGGATAATATGTCTGAGTTCCTCCTCACGTCGCTGTCCTTCAGGTAAATGACGAAATCGGCGAAGGTGTTCCTCGCATTCTCCCTCGATGTCTATGGCATTAACAGTAGCTTCAGGATTCCGGCTGAGGATGTCGGCCAACACATTCTCTCTGCCTGGTCGATAAACTATTTCCAAATCGAACTGTTGGAGAAACAGCGTCCAACGTGTGATCCTGTCGCTTGCCAGTCTTGTTCTCATGATGAAGGTCAACGCATGATGATCGGTTCTCACAATAATCCTGTGACCTAACAGAAGTTTCTGCCAGTATTCAAGTGCGTAAACAATTGCAAGTGCTTCTATCTCGGTCGTGAAGTAGTGAGATTCATGTGCTCTTAAACGTCGGCTTAAGAAAGCGATGTAATGACGTTTCTTCTCATCATCTTCCTGCAGTAAAATGGCTCCTATACCAATGGCAGATGCATCAGTTTCTAGAATAAAGTTCCGAGAGTAATCTGGATATTCTAACTGAATTGAGTCCACAAGCATCTGTTTAGCTCTCCTGAAAGCTATCTCGCATTCATCATTCCAGTTCCACCTGCAGTTCTTTTTCAATAATCCTTGCAGTGGTGCAACAGTTTCGGAATACTTCTCACAATGAGCAGCAAAGAATTGGAGAATTCCTAAGAATTGTCCCACGTGTTTCACACGGGTTGGTGTTGGAAATGCAGCAACAGTTCTAATCTTTGCCGGATTCGGTCTATATCCTTCTCCATTGAATATGTGTCCTACGAATTTCACTTCTTCCTGAAAAAATCGACACTTGTCAAACTTGACCTTAAAATTTGCCTGTCGGAGATTCTCAAAAACAAGGCACAATGTCTTTAAATGCTCTTCTTCTGTTCCCGAAGCTATGATTATGTCATCCACATAACATATTACTTTCTGCTTCACTTCATGAGTCAGCTTGGCATCAAGTGCTCTGATTAATGCGGCTCCGGCATTTTTCAATCCAAATGGTAGTTTTTGGAATACATAAGTAGTCTGATCAAACAAGAATCCAGTATATTTCTGAGTATGCTCAGATAATCTGATATGGTAATAAGACTGAACCAAGTCTAATGATGAAAATATCCTTTTTCCTTTGAACTTCCTGAGAATGTCCCTAATCTTGGGCGGTCTGTCGTGCTCAGGAGCTAGGCGTTCATTCAAGGCTCTGGCATCAAGACAAAGTCTCAAGCTTCCATCTACCTTAACCACAGGTATTATGGGATTCAAGAAAGGAGTCGGTGATTTCTTGATTGTACCCGCTGCTTCCATCTCATGGATCTTCTTAGCAGCTTCTTCGAGATGTTTCTCGGCAATCGGATAGATCCTTTTCTGGAATGGGGAATCGTCCAGTAATACAAGATCATACTCGTAGTCTAATATCTCACCGGGTGTGGTGTCGAATATATCTCTGTATTCGTTCAGTATTGCCTCAAGATCCTCATGTGTGGGTGCTGATAACGATTCTGCCTCTTCGTCGGCATCTAGTGTCGCCTCAATTTCCTTGCCCTTTAATGCTTCGACTACGTCTACTTCGGATAGGAATTCCGGTTCTTCTTCAATTAGGCTCATCTGAATGGGTTCGTTCGGCTTAAACTCTACCGTATTCCGTCCCATGTCAATGATTCCATCATATTTTCTAATGAAGTCTGCGCCTAAAATGGCATCATGATGCAGGCCCTTCATTACGAGAAATTCGTGCAAGTACACGTGGCTCGAAATCTTCACAGTACACAAAATCTGGATTTTGCACGTTACAACGCGGTCAGGTATGACACCTCTGACTCTTATAGCTGAAATGGGCAACTCCGTCACCTCAGAGTTTGCTCTAAGTCTGGCATGGCAATCGGCGGAAATTACACTAATCATCGTTCCAGTATCGATGAGTATGACTACACTGACTTCATTCAAGGTGGCTACAATCTTGGGTAGACGTGTTAATTCATAATTGTGGTTCGTCGTTCGTCGTTCGTCCAACAAGTCTTCTTGGATTGGCTCCCAGAGTAATATAGAGGCAGTTACTCGGTGCTCAACCAAACAAGAATCTATTGATTTTTCGGAGTTTTTTTTCTGTCATGGCGAGAAGTACTGGGCTGGTTCTGCTCCGTTTCCTGCGCCGAATGTCTATTTTCCCTCGAAGTAGGGTTCCGTTCTCCCTCTTCTTGGATCTGCAATTCTCTCAATTGTTGGAGGTACTCACGGCTCTCCCGCGCTCTTCCTTTCCAATCCCTGTCTGGCTGGTATCTAGGGTCTCGATTTCTGTCGTAACCCCCACTATATCGATAGTCTCTACGGATACGTCCGTGTTGCTGATTTCTTCCTTCATTCCCTCGGCGGTTGTTTTCATGACGTCGGTTGTCGTCCGTCCTTCGGTCGAATCGCCGGTCCCAATGACTTCGCCGGTCATCATGTTGATTTCGAGTATACGGAGTGTTATTCCATTCTCTCCTGTTATAACTGTAATTGTTATCACGTCGCCCAGAATCCTCTGTGGTTTGTGTTTGTTGTGGCGTCTGGCTCACTTTATCAACAGTCGTCAGATTCATATGTCTATCCTCGCGCCTATCAGCCTTCTGCTGACGGTGTGTAGGAAACTGTTCTGTGTTAGCGTCCAACCTTCGCAGTATCTGGTCACACTGCTGGAAAGTGGATGCCCCTGCAGCGATTAACACACGTTGTACATCCGCAGGGTACTGCCAAACAATTGTGTTCACCAAATCTTGTTCGGACAATGGAGGCTGAAGACAACGGAGCTTCGCGAGCTGTATTGCGAAGTAATTCGCATAACGAGTAGGTGTATTGGAACTGTACCTTCGTGTGTACATCTCAGCTCGGATGCTCTGCTGGATGTCGCTCGACCAATATGTTCTTAATAACGCTTCCTTAAAGTCTTGGTAGCCTGTGAATGAGTATCGGAATGCTCTGAACCAGGTACCGGCTTGTCCCTCAAGCAGTCGCTCTATAACTCTTAGTTCCCTCTCTGGAGTTACCATAGTATCACGTAAGTAGCTTTCGACATTTGCTAGGAATTCCACTGGAGTAACACCGCTCCCAGTTCCCGAGAAGCGAGCTGGTTGCTCCTCTCTTGAACGAATTATGGTGACATTTCCCTGCGTATTCGCGGGTCTGAAAGTATCTTGCATGTAACTCTGCGTAGGAGTGTTAGTCTCATGACTAATTCGATTAGATGCTGGTTGAAACGGGTGAGCGTTAAAGTTCAAGGTCTGACCTTGCGCTAAATTAGTGAATTGTGACGGTTGCGATTCCATAGGCGCGCTGGGTTGGAAATGGGTAGGCATCATTCCTCCTGATTGAGATATAGGCGTTTCCTGAGATTCTCCCATCTGTGGGTGTACGTGTCTCTCTCTTGGAGTCGTCTCGAGTCTGTCCAGGCGTCTTTCTATTACTTCAAGACCTGGGATGGTTCTGGCTGCGACTTTGTTGCCTAAGTCGTTCAATTGCAGCTCGATCCTGTAAACCTTTCCCTCCTTGAGGTTTGTGTCTACCTCGCGTATGGCCGTCCTAATGTTATAACTGAGGTCTAACCTCTCGGTCACCGCGACTTCCTCAAATCTCTTTTGTAAGGAATCGATATCTCCTTCAACTCTGGACATATTTTCTTGGATTTTACCCACATCGTCTCTAACCTCGGCTACCTTAGCCTCGACTGTAGCTTCGTGTTCGTTGAGGTCACCTCTCAATAACATGAGGTCAATTTTGTGTTCCTCATGATGAACATCATCTGTCTCACGTAGACTGGCTACGGTTTCCGTCAATTCAGAAATGTTTCTCCTGTTGGTGTTAAGTTCCTCTTTAATCTCCATCATGCCATCAACGATAGTCTTCACGTTGTTATTAACGGCATTGGCAGCTCCTCTCATCAAGATTAAACCAACGTTCATGGTTGCCATGTCCTTCTTCACATTTCCGATAAATCCCTCGACGTGATCTAGTCGAGTCCCGAATTCTTCCCTGGTATGTTCCAGATCTGCTCTCATGTCTATCTGGACTTTATTCAAGGTTGTCTGAATTTGAGCTGTGTGCTCCTCCAATCGGTTTTGCACCTCCTCCCTAGCTCTATTCATCTGTTCGGTTAAGAAATCTACGCGCTGGTTAGCCTCCTGATGGTGTCGTATGACATCAACCCTAACAGCTGCTAAACCTGTCGTCAGATCATTTCTCGCTTCGATCCTATATGTGTCCATGTCTGCCCTGACTTGAGTTAAATCAGCCCTAACATTATTTACAGAGTGAGTGTTAATCTCTAAGTCCTGTCTTACATTGTTTATAGACTGAGTGTTAATCTCTAAGTCCTGTCTTACATTGTTTATAGACCGAGTGTTAATCTCTAAGTCCTGTCTTACATTGTTTATTTCCTGTCTAACCTGGTCCACATGACCACTGACATTGTTTACAGCCTGAGTATTCTGTTGAAGACTGGCATTCACACCTGCCATCATCTCTCCAAACACACGACGAATAGTTTCCTCATCCATAGATAAGAAATATATGAGAAAGTGAGGGATCAATTTCTACTGGAACTTACAGCTATGATTAGTTACTTGGTGGTATAAAGCTTGCTTCATTTATATAAATATCACGAGTACAGCTGGAGTATGCAAACTAAGTGCTTCTACATTTACAAAGACAACGGTGAGCAAAGCAAAGTATTACATTTACTTAGGATGAGGCATCATCAAAGAAAATCCTATCCTTCATTTATTCAACACTAAAGCCTCACCCCATGGACTTCTATCAAACATGAATGCCATGCGGTCAATTGATCTGCAGTACGACTTTCTAAGTTCGTCCCAGTCCTGTCAATTTACCATTAATCAACATTAGGATCCTCAAAAAAAAATAACATGGTACTGAGGGTCACCACGTTAACGTCGGCACATGAGTTGGGCGCCATTTTATGAGACCGTTTAGTTGATGTCAACAACCACGATGACTCAACTAACGACACATAAATCGAATAAAAGGGTACCGTGAGGATCAGGTGACCTTCCATAAAGGCTAAAGCGGCACGAGAGTCCGTAGTCCACAGGGATCGTGGTACATGGTGACGATGGTCATAGACCGCCTAAGGAAAGGTTCACCTTAAAACTAGACTGAGAAAATAAACATCCAGACTCATGTAAAACACCGTGAAAATTTATTAAAATTCACAAGCCCCTAGCCTAGTTCGGAGGGTTATAATCGGCTAGTCCGCAAATTAATAAATAAACTAAGATAAAGAACAGGTCCCCTACCTGAGAAGTTACTGAAAACCCTCGCGAAAGATCTAACTCACAATGATAAAGCAACAACAGCAACGCTAGGAATATGGTACGACGCAAGTCCCTAGTTCAAGTTACAAGATCAAGCTAATATCTGAATTTACATTTAACAGGGTAGCAAAACAAATCTAGGTTAGGATGGTACCATTTCGACATTTAAATTTAACATTAATTCAACTAGCTAAGTCCTGTCAATTAACAAAATTTACGGCGATGACGTCCGTAAAAGAAAACAATTACATCCAAAAGCTAAGTGTACAGCCATGAAAAACAAACAATTTAAATATGCTTAATAACTATGTGCTAACAGCACACAATAAAGTAACATGTAGGGTTTAATACACTTGACATCATAAATTAATAACGAAATAGACACAGTAGTTTTATTAAAAATTCCTGCCTACACCTTGGTTTACTCTTTGTAAACCATAGTCATCTAATGTGTATAGTTACGGTGACGAATGCGCAGTTGAGACCACGTCTGACATCGCATGGCCTGAGCTCCACAAGCTACGAACTCTAGGTTCGCACATGCTGCAGGTCGCTACAAAAATGTCAACTGTCCTAGTCATTTCCTCACAAGGAAATTATCTTCAACTGCACGGCTATGTCAACAGTTCCAGAATGCAAAGAACAAAGTTAGATAGAAAGAATCGTTAGTTAGGCTTGTTTTACAACAATTATGCATTTTATTATTAGAATGTCGGTTTATAGGTTTATCGTAGGTTTATGGCGAATAACATTGACAATAGCCTGGGCACGGAGTGTCTCCAACTGAGATCATTCTCCACCAAAAAGCCTCGACTCAACAGTCGGTATATAATCAACGAGTATAACAACTCGGACACACAATAACACGGGTTACCAGCGGCGCTAAGCTCGCGTTCAATAACTCTGGGATAGGCCTGTACAACAGTTACCTTCCAGTAACATCTGGTCAACGGGATCATCCCCGGACAAAGCATACAATAACATCCTGTTATAACAGGGTAGACTTCACCATCCTATAGAAAACCTTACATAACTGTACCTGTCATACGACAATACACGCAACAGAGCGCTAAACTAACAAAAACCGATCCATAAAACAAGTGATCAAATACAAGAGTGGAAACTGGTTTCCATAAGCAAAATAGCAATGAAAGGAAAAGCGAATACAAATTGTACTCTGTCCTCGTCTATAGTAGTTTTGTCTCACAATGAAGCAGGCGTGCTCTAGGTCACTGGGTTACATAACCAGTTTATTCAAGGCCGGCGATTTAATCAATACAAAACCTGCACTTGGTCGGTTCATAAAAAACTTTACCATGTGTTACGGATCTCTACAGAGTCCGTGTATCAAACGCACGCTAAAATCTGAGTATAGTAATACACTCCCGTCTTTCTACCAAAGACGTCTAAATGAAAGTAAACTTACAATAACTGAAGCTCTTTGCTTTAAAAATGCAACTCAGTAGTTGCTAGAACATCTAATAAAAACGTGTCTCACACGACACAAGAAAAATATGATAAATGTGGCACAGATTCACACACTAGATCTGCTTAATGATACGTTGGGAACCGCGTTCGATGCTAGGCAACGAAACATTCCTTCTAGTTGTTAGGTTCAAACATGACCAAGAATAGCTTCTGAGCTTATTCAAAATGAAATATAATGCATTTACAAACTGGTAGTTACTGTCGACTACCTAAATGATACGACCGTTCTAACGACAGTCAGGGGTGTAACAAAGGATGGCTGCGAAGAATGCAGTCAATTAATAACCAAGGCATCTGATTGCCATAACTACAGTCAGCAAAGACTTGAAAATTACCCCAAGTAGGGTTGAACAAAATAGCCTCAAAATGACTACGATCAGGTTCAGCAAAAAGGTAGGCATTGACGTTCCACGACGTTCACCAAGCTGCACCAGGGCTGACCAAAATGTCTGACCCCAAAGGTGTCTCACTCTAAACTGAAATAAATGACATCTAACTAATCTAGTTACATCCCTACCTAGAAAAATGGCTGACACTGAGTGTGGTTGATTCACAAACTACATTATAACTACTACACCACCAGAAACTAGAACAAAGAAGGGGTGTGACAAAAACTCACGAAATGGAGAAGCTCTCACTCAGCTTTCTATTCCACAACAAGGGTTGTACATAAACCTCTCTGGCTCTCTGGATCGGTATCCTCCTCATCAGGATTCCCATCTGGACTCCCCCAAAGACCAGGGTTCGATTTGTCCCTGTCGACATCTTCGTGGATATGCCTGGAAATGGCATTTTGGCTCCTTCCCTCTCGTTCATCGTTCTGGAAGTTCCACCATCATGCTGGTTCCTGTAGAAACATCACCCCCCCATACTGGGATGGTATTAGCCCATGGTGACTGCTTCAACCATGGTGAATAAAAGTCCAATCACGTGGGTAGCGAAATAAGTTGCGTGATTATTCATCCTCTCACTTCCAAAATTATAATGTCCGTCGTGACTATTATAGGCTTCAATTATAAGATATGACACAGCCTTAATCTTGCAGATGTGGATTAGCATGTGAGCTAATACTATTTTATAATGCGGCACGTGCTAGTGACGCTACTTTTGTATCACGCAGCATCCGTGAATTATACGACGTTTCAAAGATGAAATTTCCACTTTGGCAATTTAAATATCTCATACTATTATAATCACACTTATTCAGGATAATTGTAACACTATTACCTGTATATTTCCACTAGGCATCTGCCCTCCACATACGCGTGGGTAATATGTGATGTCACAGCAATGTTGTGCAATACACTATACTTGCCAATAATTATTTCCCAAGCTTCTTATTTAATTCACTGGACTTCATCGACAGTGAATATTAGTATTTGCTTGCTCGATGGCACCTTATAATCACTTTTTGACGCTAAACAGCGGATATTCTTCTACGTCTCGTAGGACAAATGTAATTCCACGCCTACACAAGGCGGATTCTCAAGACGCAGTGCTCCGGTACTGGGTGTCTCTAGAAAGTAGGTCGTCAAAACGAAAACGTCGAGCGACTACTTACGTTCCTTTTTGCGTATCTGCAAGGGTATTACCTTACCTAAAGTAAAAATAAACATTCTCCAAAATGTTTTAATAATGCAGCATGACGAAATGGAATATTCTGAGTCTCGTAGGGAAGATAAAAATAATTAATAAGACCTCAGATAATAATTAGCAGTTTACACCAAAGTCAAAAGTGCGATTCACCGCTACTTCAAAGTATCGCGTGATCTCTCAGCTTCACGTGGCTTCCTGGGTGTGTTCAAAAGTACAACATCCCATCATAAATGCTCTGTCATAAAAAAAATATCACATGAACCATAGCTCAGCGGGTTCAATACCAATACATATAAGAGAAATTAGGCTATATGTTCTTTACTGAACAACTTGTTTATAAGTGTCCAGCTCCTGTAGCCACATTGACCTTCACAATGCTGAACAAAACACGATCATCTCCACAGCCTGCTTGCTTAACATTCTCATTAACTGCTCCAGCCATTCACATATAACTTCATCATTTATGAATAAACATTCATGATTCTAACTGAATAAATTCCCCCTCCCCCTTCCCATTATAATTTTTGTACAGTTTTCTTAATGAAATCAGCCTACCAAAATAAATGCCCTCACGTCAAATACTACAAAGAATTCATTGGGTGTTCTTTACCTTCCGTGTCTCGGTTGTTCATCATCTTAGAGGTTGTCCGTTCGACTCTCGCCCATGCCTCTTGGGTCAAATTTTCATCTTATGATGACGATCCGCACCATTTATCTCCCACTATGATAATTTAATTTACCATCTCTCCTTCTCACTTAACGAGATATAAAATGATACGTTGACTATCCATTCCTAACATGCTGCTCGCTACACTGCACTGACGTTAAATTGGCAATTAAGATATCCATGAATGACTTTTGCTCATTACTGCCTTCACCAATATCACAGGTAATTTCTCTTGAATACTTTAAATACATTGAATAAATCTCGCTTCACAATTTTTGTAAACTCGTAGTGTGTTAAATACTGTACTTCCGGTTCGAAGCTCTTCTTGTAAAAATCTGCGTATATCACTGAAATGACTCTTCCTAATATAATTCAATCTCTTAATGGTGATATTCTCTCTCACTTTAAGCAATAAGTTCTTCCTAATATAATTCAATCTCTTAATGGTGATATTCTCTCTCACTTTAAGCAATAAGTTTTCTAACTTTCAACTAAATCTTATGTTTGCTTGCACATAATCATCTCACATTTGAAGAGGTTATTTCCAATGTGACGTAAATCCAATATTGACGGTTTCTCAGTTTTTTATTTCGTAAGCAATTTCATAGATTCTCTCAACGTATCGAAAAGGTTTTCAGTCGTAATACGTCATATCCCATACTAAGAGAGATCTAAAAACCAAGTTTATTTGCAAAGTGACGTAACACCAACGTGTATTTATTTGCAATGTGTCTTATATCCATCTTGAGAAATCCGCTGATTTTCTGGACACCACGTGATATGACGCGGAAACATGGCTGCTTACAGATGGTAGAGGAATAGTGTTTGTGACTTCTTGTGCTTCACAGTGATAAATCAAGGCCATGGCTAACTTTGAAAAATATGTAGAGCATCATTTTGTGTTTGTTGTGTTTAATCCATTTAAATGTTCATGAATGTCATTCAAAGCGTATGCCAATATATAATTTAATTTCTAACGTCCTAACTCCAACTTACAGGAGACGATTAACGCAATTTCCATTAATAGGAGATTTTTAAAACACAGTGTCAGGGGTGCATAAAAATAATGAATGAAATTGCATTATATTCATCATCATATCTGAATTTAATTATACGACGAAACATAAACGCTGTTTATGAAGTTTTGCATTTCATGGAGATAAGCTCTTCATTTAACTTTACTCCCGTAATTTTCACAATATTCCAGGAATACTCTCACTAATAATTCCACATGATATTCTAATATTTCACAATAGTAAGAAATACTGTTCACTTGATTTTCACGACATATTTCAATATTTCGTCGGCACTTTGTTAATGTCGATTTTCACGTCAAGTGTTCACCATGATATTTGACAGCAAACGTTTTGGTTCAACTTTCCTGGTTCTTCCTCCCTCGCGTCTCCAGTAGTCTTGCGCATAATAGTTCGCGGCTGGGAGCGATCAGTTTAGTTCGCAGCTCCTTAGCGAACTAGTTCGCTCCTTTAGTTCGTTAGCTCCCATCTCGAATTCCCTGTAAGACAGATCGTTCGCTCGCCTTGCTACTGCCACTGCACGCGCTCTTTGTTTGTTATAGCAGTCTGTCACCACTGATTACTCGTCACCAGTGATTGCTCATTCACATTGCTCTCGTTTCAAGCAATACTGTAGGCTAGTGTAACAGTTACTATGCTCGCTGCACGTGCAGTACGTGTATTAGATATTGACATGTTGCGTGTGTAGTAATGTGTTTTATATTTTGATATTCGAAGATAAAAAAATACAAAAATATGAGTATTGAAACATTAGTGAAATTCCTTATTCCTTCCTTATTTCCTTTTATTCCTTGTAGGAAAATAGGGTACCGTAGCTACAAACTTCTTCCATCTCACTCTATTTTGGCCATCCTTTTAATTAGGGTCCATGTCTTTCCTTCTGAGAAAACTTCTCTTTCTATTTTTTATAAAGCCAAAAGTCGTCATTTGTTTATCATTAGTGAAATACCGGTGCCGTACCTAAAAGAATAACAGTATGGTCGATGTGTTCGTAGAAGCATACACTTATTATTTTCTTTATTTTTTTCTCGCGTGGGGCCGATAACCTAGGTGTTGGGCCCCTTAAAACAACAATTATAATCATCAATTTTCGCGTATATCGGCGCGTCACCATCCGATTCAATTTCCTACTTATCACTATTTTCGTTTCATTTCTTACTTGCTTCGTGATATTCATTATTTAGCTGCTCTGAAACCGTTGGGTACATTATCTTTATGGCATGAATGGGAGGAATAGGTTTTTTTAGTTCAGAGTTTTTGTCCATAGAAGTTCGCTTTTCTTTGTGAATCATCGTCATAATGTTCTTTTCATAAAAACAGGTAAAAGTAGTTGTATCACCATGTATCGAGAAAAATAAAATATCAACCAGTTCATTAAAATGGTAATGTTAATCCAGTTCGCCGATTTTCTAAATAATTGGACATATTTTCAAATAATCCAAAATGACTAAGTTAAATAAAACTGTGGAATTATCCCCACATCTAAATCAGTTAACTATCAGTAACTTCAATTTATGAACCGCCACTGTATTACATTACAAATACAAGGTAGTTATTACCTATTAGCGTGTTAGCACTAGTAATGTGTTATACTGTTATTATTATAAACCCACATTGAACAATCGCCGCGCCAAAACTTGACAATCTTGCCACTAACAATAGATACACTCAATCAACTGAACTGACTGAACGAAACAAAGCGCATGTGATTGTGCAATGAGTTGTGACGTGACGAGCTGACGAGCTACGGCGGACCCGCGCTCTCGCGCTGTTACAAGTCGGTCAGCGGCAGAAGATCGAACGAACTAACAAGCGAGGGATCTGGGAACTAGTTCGGTAGTTCGTCTGTGGGACCGGCTCTTCCGAACTAGTTCGTTCGCGAACTACACAAGACTAGTCTCCAGCCAATCAAAATGTTCGATTTCTTAGAATGATGTAGAAACTCAAAATAATTATTTATACTGTTGCAAACTGTAGAAGAATTGTCCAGAATCAAATCACGTATATTTTGTTATATTTGAAAAACAACTTCCAAAATAAATAAAAAAAACTGCTGTCCAATTACTAAGCTGATACACTGTTCTCTTGATCCCCGGTCATGTACTCAGGAACCTACTCAAGATGTATTTGCTCAATTTTAGCCTGTTTTCATTTATGAAAAAACAGACTTATGAGATCATCTTTTATCCGCGTGTGTGTGTTGCTAATAAAATCTAAACGGCTGGAGCGATTTCAATGAAACTCGGTAAAGACATGGTACTCTTTTGTCGGACACCGACCGTGTCCTTCAAATTTAATTACGTCTCAGCAATCCAACATGGCGGCTGTGCGAACCGGCATTTTATATCTCCGAAACTATTACTAACATCACCCTGAAATGTCGTACGGTGATAAAAGGCACTACTAAGAGTTCACCTATGTAGAACTCAAAAATCCCGTTAAGTACAAAACGAGCATGGCGGCAGAGCGAAGTTGAATCATTTTAATTGACTTTACTCGCGATTTAACCATCCAAACGCAGTGCAACTTGGTACTCCCACAATTGTTCACATAACCTCAAAATCGCGGCTGTGCGAAATTTTAAAATAAAGTTTTTAATTTCTTGTCTCCTAATCGTGCGATCAAAGTCAACGATTGAATAATGGACCTATGCCATAATCGTCCCCTAATGGTACGGTGCATTACTCTATGGCTTACATATATAAAAATCCAACATGGTGACCATCCGAAATATTTAGACGGTTCTCAATATCTTCTAATCTACTTCAGTAAGCAAACTGAAATATTGTATGTTGATAAAGGCTATAAAAATAAGTTCATCTGTGGGATTTTCAATAACCTGGTGATCAGTAATGCATCATGGCGGTGACTCGAAATTTAAATATTTAATGGCATGTTTCTCGCGACTTAACCATCCAAGCGCAGTGAAAATTGGTACGGTAAATGCTTATAAACATTTTAATTCACTGACATCTATTTTATTTCAATTGTCTTTAATAGCCACAAGATGGCAGCTCTACGAAATTTTAAAAACTCGGTTTTATTTCTTGTGCCCTAATCATGCGATTTAGGATTGAATAATACACCTACGCAATAATCTCCATTTAACAGTACCGGTACATAATTCAATGGTCAACATAATAATCCAACATGAAGACCATCCGAAATATTTAGACGGTTCTCAATATCTACGAATCTGTTACAGCAATCAAACTGAAACTTTGTATGTTGAGAGAGGGGCAGAAGACCTCGTAGTTCCGCCACTTAAAACAACAATAACTAACTAACTAACATACGTAGGATATATGAAAACAGGTTTTTAGTTTTTCTTGGAATTACCTGTTATGATATCTGATCTCCAAGATTGAAATAGGCCTATGTGATTCATCTGTTCTGTTGTCACATTCCCAAATATGCGCCACCTATGAACGGGGCAGTATGCTCCATCATAAGTATGTTTTTATCGTTAGCATAACCCATAATGTATTCATTTCCTTAATTTGTTTTCCAATATTTCGCTAAATCTCCCTTAATATCAGATTGCCTTTAACAATAGTTCTGCAATTTATATATGTTGCACTCGTGTCTTGTCTACTGCAAAAATCCGGTAGTTCCCATCCACTTTTAAATGTAACAGTGCCGATCCTCGTTTCTGTTTTGTAGTTTATCTGAATGATCTATTGCGCACCTATACATTTAACAGCCATGCCATATCAAGTAAACCCCAACAAGCAGACTGACAGCATTATTCCACACCTCAATGTGTCCTAGTTGTACACGTAATTTTGAGCGTTCGTGAGTCTCTGCGCTACAATAACCACACGTGTAGCTGAGTTTATGGCATGGAAACATGCTTTATAAAAAGATCGAGTTCTAATGTTGATTGCGACACTGCACTAAAAAAAGTGAATGATTCTCCTTGACAGTGACATTCAATCAATTCTTGTTGTAGTTGACACAAACTCAAAATCCATTGGTCTTACCTTTGAATCCCAAATATACTGGAATTGCACCTAGAGTGGAACTTTACCTGAAGACCATCCCCATTAACCGATCACACTTGTTAGCCACTGGTTTTTCCAGGAATCGATCCACGTGAACATTTGAATTTGTTCGATAATCTGTGTTTCCGTGGTGACGGTACTTGGGTGTGTAGATGTAATTTTTAGTAATGGGGACGAGTAGGTGCCCCGGGACTTGCATTAATATCCTGGCATTTGCTTGGTGGGAGTGGGGGAAAACACGGGGACAACCATATTCAGAATAGCCACTGTCAGCGCCGGTATTCTAAACCCTGATCTTCGGATTTGCTGCAGCAATCCATCATGGTCCTGGTGCATCACTTAACACGCATAGGTTAACTTATACTAATAGCCTCTCTTGACATACAAAATTTCAGTTTCATTGCTGTGGTAGATTCGTAGATATTGAGAACCACCTAAATATTTCCGATGGTCGCCATGTTGGATTGTTGTATATGTAGGCCATAGAGTTCTATAACATTGGATAAAGATTATTACGTAGGTTAATTATTCAAACGTTTATTCGATCGCATGATTAAGACACAAGATATAAAAACTTAATTTTAAAATTGCACACATCCGCCATGTTGAGGTTATGAAATCAATTGACTAAATGAGTCACTATTACATTAAAATGTGTATAAACATTTACCTTACCAAGTTTCATTGCGCTCGGATGTTTAATTAGCGAGAAAAGTCTATTTTAAGGTTTCAAATTCGCTTGGCCGCCATGTAAGTTTTGTATGTAACAGGTTCTTGAAAGTCACATAGGTGAACGTTTAGTAGTACCCTTTATCACCGTACAAAATTTCAGGGCGATACCTGTTTCAGTTGCGGAGATATAGAATGCCAGTGAAATATTTCGCGCGGCCGCAATGTTGGATTGGTGAAGCGTATTAAAACTTGAAAAGTCCGGTCGAGGTTGTACAAAATAATAGTATGGACGTACTGAGTTTCATTGGAATCGCTTTGGCCGTTTAGATTTTATTGGGGTGGGTGGCAGGGGGGGGGGGGAGGGTATACACACACCTACACATACAGTATGCACACACACACACACGGACAAAGGGTGATCTCATAAGCCTTTTTTTTTCATAAATGAAAATATTCATAAAATACCTCAAATTCTTCATTATCACATTCCCTATTTTAATGATGGCCTCTTCGAGTTGTATTCAGTGTGTTATTCTTATGACTGATTTCAGCTAGGTCCCTTGCATGGCACTCCTTTCTTACTAATTTTCGTTTGAATTGCGCAATTATATTCTGAATGATTCACTATTATTTTATAATATTACGCCAGGCCACCACCATCTTGAAAAATTAACGATGCAGTTATTTTCCATTGGGCATACGATACTCCATATAAGTTTCTACCTTCTCAATAATTTTCTTAATTGTAGTTCTAATAGAAAGTTGTTTATTATTAAATTATGAAATTTCAGGATGGCTACTGTTCGCTATATTCAGGTTGATATATTTATCACTAACTCTACTGACGCTTCTGATATAATGCTCCATTTCTACCAAGTTTCGCCTCAATTGTGCAATAAATACCTAAACTACTAATTTGTATTAAAACTCAGCAATATTTCTAGGTTTGTGCCGTGTCTTGTGTGGGATTCGCCTAGGACACCAAGCTGGCTCATCAGTGGGCTCTTGGTGTCCCCGCCCTGACTCCCACAGGAGTAGCGAACTGCGCGCTAACTGCATTTTTATGAAGCGCACCTGCAACTCATTACTGCGAGAACTAAAAGCTCAAGCACCCATAACCTCGCTATGAAGGCTTCCAAAAAGATGGTATATTGGCTTTCACGGCCAGTGATTTAATACTGAGCCCGTCAGAGGAGCCGCCAGGGTTGCCTACAAACGAAGTGACTTCCCAGACACCTCGCCTGCCGAACACATGTGCCGAGAGGATCGGATGCACTTCTTATAGGCCAGAGCAACACGAAAAACTTGATCCAGGGGATCTGGGTCATACATGGTGGCAATAGTCATAGACGACCCAAGAAGTACACCCAAAACAACAAAACTAATAAATGTGAACATCCAGCCTTAAGTAAATCTCGTGAACACTTTAACTTAAAAGTCGACAAATCCCTATCCTACATCGGAGGGTTTGTATCGGCTAATCCGCAAGCTAATAAAAAAAAGAAAATAAAAGATCCAGGCCCTAACTGTAGCTAAGTTAAAACCCTCTCGAAAGATCTAACATAAAAAAGGTTAAGCAACGACAACACAGCTAGGAATATGGTACGAATGAAAACCCTACTCAATTACAAACAAATACTTAGATATCAGAATTTACATGTAACAGAGAAACAAAGCAAAATCTAGGTAATGATGGTACCAATTCCTTATTTTCACTTACGGTTAATCAATTTAGCTAAGTCCTAACAATGAATACAAAAATTACGGCGGTGACGTCCGTAAGCAAAACATTTACATTTAGATCTACATGGCAGCCAAGAAAAAGAACATTACACTCACTCTTACAGCTATGTGTTCATCAACACAGAGAAAGGTACATAAGGATTATGAACATCAATAAATAAATAAATAAATAAATAAATGAGGCAATAGACAACCGCATCATCTTATTCAAGCATGCCTACACGTTTTGGAATACTGTTTGTATCCAAAGTCATCTATGTGAGTGTTTGTTACGGTGGTAATGGTGTAGTTAAAACTACGACTTACATTACTTGAGTGTCACGCTCCACCGAGTATGGACTAACGGTTAAAGTGCACGTCGTCGTCTCAAGGTAGTGTATTCTGTCCTAAGTCATTCCCGTCAGGAAATTATTCAAATCACAAGGTGTCGGTCAGCAAGCACAGCATGTGGATTCCAAGGTTATAGCAAAACAATTAATTAATTATCTGTTCCATTTATTATAATCACTTTCATGATTATTAAAACGTAGGTTTAAGTTTATTGTAGGTTTAGGACGATAATGCAGAAGACCCTTGACACATGGGCTAAGCAGTGACGTCTTCTGCAAGATCATTCACTTATAATAACATCGACATAGAGTCGGAATAACTTCCACGAGCTCACAACGCTTCGACAATACAATAACACGCACTGTTAGTGGCGCTCGGCACACTTAAACTGTCTTCGGGCAGGCCTGGGAAACACGTCAGTTACCTCCCGGTACCAACAAGGGTCTCAGAACGGAGTTTGGACACGGTGCACAACAGGCACGAAATACCATAAAAATAGCCTCGAACAGGGTGTCCTACACTAGTCAATAAACAGAAAATAAACCTCTAACAATGTACAAACACCTTAAAAATAGTGTTAAACATCGTCGCTGTACAAAAGCGATCGGAACATAAGCATGAACATCTGATTTCACAAAATGGCTTCTAACCTTGACCTAATAATGAAACAATTCATAACAGTAAATACTATGCTAGCGCATCAGTCTAAAAGTTTTCATTTGTCCGTCTCAAATCAATGCGCTGGTGCCTTATGGGTAAGCAAACCTGCTCTGTAACTGAGTTCGCCTCGCGCGAACTGCTCTCTCTGCGTCAGGCAGTTGTAACAAACATTTCAATCATTCTAGGCAGCAAATTCACTTGAATTAAAGTCCTGATGTGAACTGGCCTATGGCGTGCCTCAATCTAATAGTAATTAACACAACAGTGACTACGTAAAGATGCGCGGTACAATAAGACATCGTGTCTTGTATAACAAAGAACACTAAAGATTAGTAATACCACTCGCTCGGAGTGCTTTGGTCACACAGAGGTGCCACTTCACATACTTACATTCATCACATTACAAACATTTCTGTGTCTAATATCACTGGACACAAATTAAAGATTAAACGGGCATAACCTCGCATCTGCTGGGTTGGCAAAATGATACGTCATAAGTCCAGGGTTCAATGCTCTACTAGCATATACTAGAAAATCCCTGTCTTGTTCTTCACTAAGAACACTGGTGGCTTCAAAGCTTCACCATAATGAAAATACATGATTCAATTACAAAACTGATGGCAACTGCCGGCCATCAACCGATACGACCTGTCTAAGCAAGTCAGTACTGTGACGTGAGAATTTAAAAAATGAGGCGTCACGACAAAAAAAAAAAACTAAATGGATGGCTGTCCATCTCCTCAAAGAATAACCTCAACTAGAGTTGACCAAAGTAGCTCAGCAACTACAGTCATGTTTAGTAAGCACTAGACCTCGACGTCTTATGACGTTCAAAAACTGCACCGATTGAACCATGTTCAATCAAGAAGGTGGCTAACTATCTCTGAAATAAATAACAAAGATGAGTGCAAAAGTACTAAAATTCTCTACCTATTTGGCTGTCAAGATGAGTTCGGTTGGTTTAACTAACTACCTCTGCCACAATAAGACCCGTACATGGGAGAAGTAACAGACTTACAGACTAGAGCATCATCACCTCATTCGCTCTGGAATTGAGGGTAAAATATCCTCTGGCTTCGAGATATAAGGTTCCCAATCTAGGCTTCCATTCCAAGCCTCATCCATCTCCAGGTATTTGATGCGTCCTCGTGGTCGACTTACAGATGGTTTCTTCTTCATGTTGGCGGTTCTTATCCAGGCTCGAAACACGCTCCTCAGCTCCTGGTGGTCGGCTGGTTCGGCCATCATGTTGAAACTCCTCCTCAGAACGGCTCCTTCACATTGTGGGGGTATTATTCCATAACACCCACGGTAGATAGATGTCGAATAGTATCACTCACGTGGTCGGTCGAATTATATATTTTGACTAGATTCACACGTGGTCAAATGCACAAATCCTAGTTTTACACAGTAGTCAGATAGCAAATAGTAAACAGATTCTACACGATGTCGCGGACTTGTAATTAAATGGCCCTTCACTGTCTTCTTGGCACTGATTCTAATACACCCACATGGTGTGATCACACTGAATCTAATACTTTGAAAATCACAATTTATCGTGTCAATCAGGTGTCGGGGAATATTCGCACTCCAGGCGATAATGTTCTCTGTGACGGTGGCGTCTAAATTATCCACGTTGTATGGTTTTAGTTAAATAATATTCAATATTTTCAGGTCCCTCGCGGACTCAGAATATGTCGGCCTCGTGGTCTGAAACGTGGTGTTCCACGATGTCGAAAATATGGTGAAAATAATACGTAGATTTTCCTAATTTTACAATAATCTTCACTACACGATTAATGTCGTGTATTTCACATAGACTACACACTACACGGTGCTTTAAATATGTACGATGCACTCAGACAATAGATTCCATCGCCTCGTGGGCGGACTTGTGCCTCGTCGCTGCGGACGGACTATATTGCACGTCCAGTGAGGACGGCTTCCAAACTTGGTTTGGCGAGAATCATTCTCTCTGCTTGATAAAAGTGCGTACTTGAGTCGCTGAGCAACTAATTCCTTCCGCTTCGCATATCCGCGATGTTAAATACCTTTACCTCAGAATAAAATACATTCACCAGAATGTTCAAATCGTGCAGAATTACATTGTGTTAAGATCTGAGCCTTGTGAAGTTGAGAAACATATTAATAGGTACTCAGATAAATATTTCGGAGATTTCTTCAAAGTCAAGATCACTTCCTCTTTCATGTGCAGCCATATGCTGGTCTCCGGTTGCGTTCTGTGATAATGCACGGCGTTTACATGTATGCTCCAAAGAAAATATCACCGAGCATGAGCTCAGTGGGCTCAATACTCAGCAAATTTTTCTAGGTTTGTGCCGTGTCTTGTGTGGGGTTTTGCCTATGACTCCAAGCTGGCTCATGAGCGGGCTTTTGGTGTCCCCACCTGGACCATCACAGGAGTAGCGAACTTCCCGCTTCCGCCCTATTTTATGAAGCACACCTGTGCCTCTTTACTGCGAGAACTGAAAGCTCAAGCAGCCATAACCTCCCTATGAAGGCTTCCAAAATGATGGTATATTGGCTTTCACAGTCATTAAATTAACTCTGCAATTTTCCTAGGGTTGTGGGTACGCCAAGAGCTCGCTGTTGAGCCAGCTTGGTGTTCTAGATGAATGCCACACAAGACACGGCACAAACCTAGAAACATGGCTGAGTTTTAATTCACTAGCTGTGAATGCCAATATACCATCTTTTACTAATTTGTATATTTTAATAGCACCCGTACGAAGCGACTTATATTGTTCTATGGTATTACTAATTTTAATTATTCTAGTTCTATGATGCCGAATGTTATTACCGGTAATTTATTTTGAAATTTCAGGGTGGTTGCTGTGAGCTATAATGAATGTGATAATCTTGTGATAACGCAAGTGAGAGTTGTAATACGATGTTCATCTCTTGGCATGATTCATCTAAATTACCAAATTTCATTTGCAGTGTCCGATTTCAATGTTCTAATAGATCATACAGCCGCCATTCTGAATCCGTGGAGAGACCGTGCCTTTGCCTCGGCCATACTACGACACATATAAGATCCTACCTTGTCACTAATATTAGTTACAGTAGCTCTTAAGTATTGAGAGTTATTCATTTTATATATTATAATTTCAAGATAGCGACTGCGCGTTACATACAGTCTCGTGCAGGTATCACGTTGACAACAGAGAGTCTTGATATAAAACTATCTGAATGCTAACTACTGTGACCATTGAATCTTTGGATCATTGTTATGGATTCTAATGCTTTCATGATTATCAAGGCCGCCACCTTGAAATTATTTGGCTGATGACATTGTAGTTTGGGTGCCAGACGCTTCCCATATGAAGGTATTGAGCCCGTATGACTCATGGCTCATGACACTTACATTTATGTCATGTTGAACGAATTCTATTATTTAAATGATTCCATGATGGTTCCGTATTGACGTACTAAATAGTTTTTAACAATTATTATACAACCGCCTTTGTCAATACATAAAACGAAATGAGTTATTATAAGAGTTGCTCCTGGTACATGTTTCAGGGATTAATTGCTTTTATCCCCTTCATCAGCCAATATTGAAACCTGAAGAAAATTATAAAGTAGCGTGGCACTCAAAAACAAATGGTTATTAGACTTAATATGGTGCACCATATAAGTAGGTAACAGAAAAATATTTTAAAGCATAGAGCAAAACTAAAAACTATGAGATGGTGATGATATTCAGCCATCAAACACAAGCGAAGATATACGAAGAGAACCAGTGGGCAGTTCATTCACATATCCGCTCCAAGCACAAGTCAAAGCTTGAAATGGCATAAGCGGGATCACAATACATCACCTCTGTACACAATCAATGGAGAAGCCTATGCTTAACAGATCCATAAGCCAAATCAAATGCCTGCATGCAAACGAAACGAACGTGGAAGGAAGAACTTCATATTGCAATGAGGTTAGCTCGATGCATAACCTAAAAAGAAGCAAAGGAAAAACAAAGACCATAATATAAAGGACCGAGGGGAAATTTACAGATTGAAATAATTACGAAATACTATAAAAATTAATTTAAAATAACATTGAATGAGTATAAACTTAATAATATTTGCTCTATGCTTTAAAATATTTTTCTGTGACCTACTTATATGGTGCACCATATTAAGTCTAATAACCATTTGTTTTGAGTGCCACGCTACTTTATAATTTTCTTCAGGTTTTAATATTGGCTGATGAAGGGGATAAAAGCAATTAATCCCCGAAACATGTACCAGGAGCAACTCTAATAATTACTCCTTTCCTTTTATGTATTGACTAAGGCGGTTGTATAATTATTGTTTAAAACTATGTTTAACGAAGGCTGAAACAAACCGTAGTAGCTTTGAACCTGCTTCTACCTAAATATTTGCCGTCAGTAGTGCTTCTGCATACTCCCAGGACAGGAAGGAAATAGTAGAGCAAGCCATGGAAATATTTCTGAAATTTATTTCATTTACAAGCATTAATTAATCATTTAGGACACATTGCAAATTATTTGAACCTATTTTTGGATTTTGATGAATTTAAAATTACTAATTAACATGGCAGATAAGCGAATTAAGGATATTAGTTGCTACACGACTCCGGTCTGGACTTGAGCTGGAACTGAAACTTACCCCACGACTACTCCGTTTGTGCCACCACATGAAGGTGGATGATTTTTCGGTTTTCACAAGGAAAAATGTGGTTGATAATCAGAGCCAATCTGAACTTTAAAAAAGTGTTTTACGGTGATGCGTGAGTATCTTTTTACACACCGAGGGCTGTTGTAGACAGAAAGTGACATATTTGGATATTTTGAGTGATGTTTCGCATTTTTTCAGCGACTCGAACTGAGGACTTGAAGTGACCGCATGGTCGAGAATATTAGGAAGTGCCACGAGGTGTGCTTAGTATATTTAATTGGAGTGAGGGTAATCATCCTGTGATGAAATAATAAACAATAGCACTAATCAACTTTATATTTGCAGAACTGTGGTATTTTGCGTGACAGATCACGCCCATTTCGGTCGACTAATTCAAGTATTAGAATCAGTGTGCCACGCTATAGAAATTGCGTTGTAGAATCTGTGGCGTATCGCATTATGGAAAATTTTAAAATTATCCGCACCAGTGTAGAGGCTGTGTAGCATTCATACAATGACAAAATTCATAATAGATTATGTATTTTGAATCATCGTTGTCACCAGTACAATCAATACCTTCACCGACTACATGGGTAACTGTATTCAATCCTGGAAGTTAGTCGACATGGAGTAGAAACCACACATAGAGGGAGATGCCAATATTAAACGCCACACAATGCGGAAACGGAGGAAATGGCTTTGGTAAGCTCAAGGGCGAGCTTAGGTCTTACATAATGACCAAGGCTCGACAACTGAACCAGCTACAATCCAACAGGATGTGGGTTTTTACACCAACTTAGAATTTTTTTCAAGGGCTTCAATGTTTAAACTAATAGGTGACCGCACTCAAAGCACGACCATTTAGGTAGGAATCTTATTTAATATTAAGGCATTACCATTTTTCTTAGACTTCAACAGAGAGAGGTCAAGCAATGACGAATCTTTCGCCCAAGAAGCATTCGAAATAGCACTACGTGTGTGCAACTATCTTTGTATATAGTTTAGCTTTAGAAGAGCTGAATGGACTTTTACACTCATTTTTTTTAGCGTATGGCTTTTAGTGCCGGGAGTGTCCAAGGACATGTTCGGCTCGCCAGTTTTTTGTAGCTGCTTCGATACGGACACCCAATGGGTGAGCTACAAGTACCGTTGGGGAGGAAAGTTGGATTGGAAGGTCGAGGAGTTGGAAGGTAGCGGCTGTGGCCTATAGTTAGGGACCAACCCCGGCATTTGCCTGGAAGGAAGATGGGAAACCACAGAAGACCATCATCAAGGTTGCCGGCGGGGGGATTCGAACCTCCTCACCTCCCAGGTGTGAGTGACTGCCAACAGTCATGCCGTAACGACCACGGCTAACTCACCCGGTTTTACACTCATTATTGTAACAATTTACAACTACAGGAGCTAAGCAGTAGGGATATCTTTCGTTGAGTGTTCTTTGGAGTCACTAGATACTTTGTATGGGCTTTAGGAACGCCGAGTGTAATATTCTGAAATAAAATGAATTTTTCGTATCGTTTGACAACATAGGAGTTAAGATATTGTCGTTTATATCTTTCGTTTAGTATTCTAAGGAGAAATGGTGATTTTTTTGAAAGCTTTGAAAGCAACAGAAATCTTCTATAGGCTCAGGAGCTACACATATGATTTGAAATGACATTACCGTAGCAGTTTATGCTAAAGGACAACATAGGAGTTAAGATATTGTCGTTTATATCTTTCGTTTAGTATGCTAAGGAGAAATGGTGATTTTTTGAAAGCTTTGAAAGTAACAGAAATCTTGTATAGGCTCAGGAGCTACACATATGATTTGAAATGACATTGCCGTAGCAGTTTATGCTAAAGGAGAATGAAAAGGATGCTTGTAGTTTAACGTGACCGTTAATCTAGAGATCATGAGCCACGGGACCTCCTTTTTACGTGGAATCCGAACCACAGGACATGGCATTTCACTTCGAAAATCTCACATGCATTGACCGGGAATCGAACCCGGACCGCCTTGGTGAGAGGCATACAGCTAGACCGCTGAGCCACCACGCCCCCTGTAAAGGAGAATGAAAGCAGTATTATATTTTTAGTTTAGTCTTCCTTGGGAGTAAGATATCATATGTGGTAAGCCTTGCCAAGCAAATCCGTCAATAAGCGAAGTGAGGAGAGGATCTTGTTTCTTTATATTTGAGCTGGAAAATGTTCAGAATGGACTATAGTTTTAACCAGCCAACTCGATTGCTATGTTTTGAACATTGAAGGTAGTGAAGCCTTGCTAGCACTCCGAAAACCTGTTTTACGCTGCGTTATGATAGAATACACCTGGTGAGGCTAGCGGAATCTTTCACTGTATCACAATACAACTGTATAAGACGACAAATACGACTATGTTTCATAGCATTTCTTTCACGCAGAGACGGGAGTTTCGATGATGTTTAAATTGATGGTCACATCTGTCCTGTCTAATTAATGCTGTTATGACAACATTCACTTCTTATTAGAATCTTCGATTCCTTAGGATATTTGAGGTGGAATTAAATCATGTTTTTGAGACAAGAATAATATGATCCCTTGCCATTTTTTCTCGATCAATTGTATAATGTAGGGCAGTGTTATTGTTGTTTCTGTAGAAGATAAATCAAGTGATAGAGCTAACATGGATCACTCGTATGGAATCCATACGAGTATTAGGCGGCGGAGGGAGGTGTACCCCGTCGGCCGTAAGGTTTGCGAGCAGTAGGGCCGCATATTTTTCGCCACTACGGCGCGTGTTATTGTTGTGAGGTTTAGTGAGTATTCTCACATTCTTGAGGAGGAATGTTCAGAGTAGAGCTTTTTCCTACTTGCCATGAAGTGTCATAAGGTCATTCGGTGTACTGAACACACTGGAAGGGATAAATAAGATACTTAATCTGAACATAAATCATGAAGCATATTTATTTTCATAAAATGGAATATAATAATCAAGTAACTAAATAAGATGTGAATTGTTTAACTTTTATTTTTATTGGATGACCGACACTCGTCGAGCAGATGTTTGCTGCATTTCATGAACATTCTTTTGAACAAGCTGACACAATTTGTGAGACGACTAAGTTGCATTGCCGTGATAACGTGAAAGCACAGGCAATTAGCAATTATGCAACCTGAGACGCAGTTATTACTAGCTGTTACCAGCCTAATTTACCCACACCTAGGTGGCGATTAGACACAAACAGTGTCTGATCTCCGTAGGCAGACGCAAAAAGATTGTGACAAATAGGAGTGATTAGCATAGTATTTTGGACCAATTTTAATATGTGTGTACTAGTTAGACGTTTGTCTTTCTTGCTAGGCCTTGTTTGTGCTTAGAATAGTCTTTTTATTGCTGTAGACGCTTCTTGTCTACAATGTAAACGTCATATAGAAATTAGCCACTGAAATAACATAAATTAAATATTGGAAGTGACACCATCGTAACTTAAGTATTTTTAGTTGTGCCATTAAATGTAAATGCAACTCATTTATATTGTCGACGTTTAAATTCAATTGCTTTGCTCTAAATTCAGGGTGTAATTATTTTTATTATTCAAGGATAATTGTATTACGTAGGGAATTAATTACGTGTCATATTTTTAGCTTGATTGACATTATTTTTGTGACCAGGACTTTGTGAGGGATTTACTTGATTCAGTTAAGGGCATTATTCTCTTTTTATTAGATTTGCGGACTAGCCGAGATTTTACCTTCCGAAGCAGGCTAGGGGTATGTGATTTTTGAAATAAATTTTAGTGAACTTTACACCAGCGTGAACTAATCATTGATAGATTTGCTATTTTGGGGGTGTGTTCCTGGACTGGTTTCATAAAAATTTACCTTTCATCCAACCCGATACTACCTGAGTTAATTGTCTCGTGCTGGAGCTGGTCTGAGAGCAAATCCTACCCTCTCAGCCTGTGGGTTCGGAGATTGGGGGTGCCGAGAAGATTGTCAGTGGTCGATGGTCCCTCGATATCCCAGTCTAACGGGCACAGTATATTCTCCAAAATTTGGTGGAGATCCAATATTACTAGATTAGGCGTATATTTAGTTAAGCTATGAATATTTGGGTGGCCCTTATTTAGTTATTTTTCAGGTGGTGGCGATATAAAACATAACAGAGAGGTGCATTACGCTAGTACCTCTTAACGAAATTTGGTTCAATTCTGATTCGTCGTGTCTAATTTGATAGGGAGGACACACATTTGGACATTTGGCCAGTGTAGATCTCACAAAGTAAAATTATGATAGTGATAAAAACTAATACATGTATTTTCTCCAGGAATGTTCATTTATTTACTGGCATTACCCGTCGCGGCTTCACTCACGTAAATTGTATAAACACTAAACTTAACGACGACTCACTCATCAATGCCATGATTTATTTGTAGTTCAATTTTGAAACAGTTCGCTTTACGATACGATCGAAAAGATATGTAAGGCACCATGCTGAATGTGAGTATTCTACTCGCTCTTCATATAGAGAACAGTGTGGGGGCGAGTTGCAAGAATTGTGTCTTCGAATTGTTTTAACATGATCAATATAGAAAATATTATTTTATTCTTATGGAATTAAATATGCTTTTAAAATGTAGATTTTGTTCTGTTGAAAGTAATACATTCCTTTCAGTTATCACCATAGACTAACATCAACGATCAGCTACAGCACATTACCACTACCACTGGGTAGCTCTTGCTCCTTCTTTCACATTGCCTCTACGTAAAACACCAATAAGGAAAGCCAAAAAGACACAAACTTAGTGGCTATAGAGAAAGAAAGGAAACTCGAATAGTCGTTCCCCGTGTATATCGAGTCAATATAATTAAGAAAGTATGCTAGTTTCGTGTTCTGTTAGTAGATCTACCAATTTATGTGCTGCTATAGCGTGTCAATTTGTATTTGAAATGATTCGAGCGCTGCCTATTCCAATGTATTTCGGTAAAATAACTTGCGTGCCCGCAATACTACTTGAAAATGGTGCATTTTCTGCCTATCCCCATTCGACATACAGTAGCGTCAATCAGCCGTCTGATGACGAACTGAGGAACTTCTCTGTTTTTGTAAGCTCATTGATACACAGAATTTTGACCATATTGTTTTGTTCTATTAAAGACTAATTCAGAAACTCACCAAAGATTGATCGTAATTGGATAAATGGTATAGGAACGCATACGGGACAATCATACAATGAAGCCTCAGAGAATGTCACTAAACTGTATGAAATACACTCAATTATTGAAATGATTCGCACGACAACACTCATGAAACGACTCGCGCGCCATCTATTGTAAAATTGAGTCACGTATACGAACACGTATCCTTGCGCACAACTCACCAAAGTTCATTTGTTGAAATAATTCGCACGGCAACACACCTTTTTTGAAACTACTCGTGCGCCACCTATTGAAAAATGGATTTACTAACTCTGAAACCTTCGTGGGCATGCGCCTAACAATTCACCAAAGTATCATCGCAATCAGAGGAATGATATTGGAACACATTAAGATAATCATACAACTAAAACACAGAAACTGCGGCATTTTTGAAACGATTCGCGTGACAGCACAAATCTGTTGAAACCACTCCCGCGCCATATGTTGTGTAGGCGCAACGATTCTCCAAAATGTCATCGCAATTGGATGAATGGTATATGAACACATGATGGACAGTGTTGAAGCGATTCGCGTGCCTACACTCATATGTTGAAACTACTCGCGAGCCATCTACTGTAAAATGGATCTACTAATTCTGAAACCTTCGCGGGAGTGGGCACAGCAATTCAATAAAATTTCATCGCAATGGCATGATTAGTATATGGACGCATGCGGGACTCTGTTGAAACTATTCGCGCACCAACTCTCATTTGTTGAAAATTGTGTGCTTTTCCTCTGTTTTCTTTCCTGCACGGGGCACCACCCCAAACCTAGACCTTAATAATCATAACTTCACACAATATCTCAGTCACCCCAGTAGCACACCATATTATGAAACAAGGGCTGTAGTTCCGTGAAGAACTATACAGCCTATTTTCATATATCTTACTCATGTTAATTGCCTCTATCAACATACAAAATTTCAGTTTGATTCCTGTGATATATTCGTAGATATTGAGAACCGTCCAAATATTTCGGATGGTTGCCATGTTGGATTTTTATATATGTAGGTCCTAGAGTTATGTACTATTACATGAAGATTATTGTGAAGGTGTAGTATTTAAACTTCAATCGTATGATTAGGACACAAGAAATGAAAATCAGAATTTAAAATTTTGTACAGCTGCCATCTTGTGGTCATGAAAATTATTGAAATAAAGTAGATGCCAGTGGATTTAAATTTGTATAAGCATTTACCGTACCAAGGTTTACTGCGCTCGGATAGTTAAATCACGAGAAGCGTCCATTTAAATATGTATATTTTGCGTCGCCACTATGTTGGATTTGTGCTCACCAGGTTATTGAAAGTCCATAGATGAACTTATGTTCATTGCCTCTATCAACATACAAAATATCAGTTTGATTGCTATCATAGATTAATAGATATTGAGAACCGTCTAAATATTTCGGATGGTCGCCATGTTGGATTGTTATATATGTACAGGAGTCCATAGAGTTAGTGTACTATTAGATGACGATTTTTGCGCAGGTTCATTATTCAAACGATCACTTCGATCGCATGATTACTACACAAATTATGCACAGTCGCCATCTTGAGGTTATGTGAACAATTGAACTAAATTAGATGCCAGTGCATTACAATGTGTATAAACATTTACTGTACCATATTTCACTGCACTCAAGATGATTAAATCGCGCGAAAAGTCTATTCAAATTTTTCACTTTCGCTTGGCCGCCATCTACGTTCGGTATTTTATAGGTGATTGGAAGTCTCACAGCTGAACTTGTAGTAGTACTCTTTATCGCCGTATAAAATTTCAGAATGATATCACCAATAGCTTTGGAGATATAGAATGCTCGGAGCCTCCACCAAATTGTTGTAGCTTTTAAGGGCTGTAATCACGTGTTAATAATGGGGGTGAGTGTTAAAACTAATTTGGACCGTGTGAATTAACGTGGGAGATCAGCTCTCCGTGTGCTTGATAATTTGCATGTGTGTTGGGGGCGGAAGGGTCTCGAAGCTCCAATTGGTAAATGAGAGAGGTTTCCCAAAACAAACGTAATGACTAGCAAGTAAGGGGAAAGAGATTGCAGGCCAGTAGAGTGATTGCGGCGCGATCTTGGATGGCACACGCTTGTACGTCGGGCGTACGGCGCGTGCAATGACAATAAACAGTTTGCTAACGCAGACGCAGCGCTTACAATGAATGCTAAATGCTAATTGGGAGGATGAGGAAAAATGACGAGAGTCGTAAAGAATAAAACAGTTAGTCAATTATAAATAAATGTAGATGTTTACTGTTTAGGACGTTATAATACTGAGCAGGCTTCACTGGTAATGCTCGGTATGGCATTAATGTACAATAAATGGTGAGGGTGATCACAGTGTTCTAGAGGTGTTGTAGGTGATAGGAGGTAATGGAATTAACCCTCGTACACACTTACCCAGTGTAGACGTGCAGCTGTTGGCGGCGTCGCAGGTAGACAGGTAGACAGACTGATTGATCGTGTGTGTGTCCTCCCTTGGGGAAGGAACTATTTACAATCCTGATGAGTGCTGAATAAGCTAGTTGGCACATAGTTGCTCTACTTAGTACCTTCTTTTCATGTGTGGATAGGTGTCGTAAGGATTGAGCAAGAATTGGCACACGGTTGTAGCCGACTTACTGTGAAATGTTATAATTTATGTAGATGGTGCGAGATTGGGATGAAGCGAGTTGAGTATGGGGCTGATACAGGGGGTAGTGCAGTGTAGTTATGGATGTAATCTGTGAGGGCCTTATGGGGCCTCATGGGTATAACAGTATAATAAAAGGCAGAATGGGATGAGATTAGACACCGCATTTGACATAGGAAAATTGGTTCACTTTGACAACATGTTTAAGAATCAATTTCAACAAGTAGCTTCGTGAAGAAGATGAGCAGGGGCACGTAATGATTTCGCCTATCTTATTGATTATGGACTCTGAGCGAGGTACATTTGATGAAGAACAACCAACACTTCGCGTGCGTAACAAGGCAGTCATCGGATTCTAACGTGGAAATGTGTTACGATTTTACTTGTAGGCCTATTTGCATAGACTTGAACATAAACGTCCTAGTTGTTCTTCTAAAAGAAGTGCTTGGCTTTGAAAAAATATATTGACCTAATTTCACAGGAGGAAGTTTTTAGCAATTCTAGTTAGCAATTTACTCTACTAATTCGTTAGGTTCCGTGGCTCAGGCGGCAGCACGCCGACCTCTCACCGCTGGGCCCGTGGTTCAAATCCCGGTCACTCCATGTGAGATTTGTGCTGGACAAAACGGAGGCAGACAGGTTTTTCTCCGGGTACTCCGGTTTTCCCTGTCAATTTCATTCCAGCAACACTCTCCACTATCATTTCATTTCATCTGTCATTCATGTAATCATTGCCCAAGAGGAGTGCGTCAGGCCTCGGCAGCCGGCACAGTTCATATCCTCGCCGCTAGATTGGGGGCTTCATTCATTCCATTCCTGACCCGGTCGGAGACTGGAAGCAGGCTGTGGATTTTCAATTCGTTAGGTTACAGGTGTGCATGCTGCCTAGACTAAGGCATTTTATTGCACGCTTCGTATTATGAGGCTAGCCACTTGATTAACCCAAAGTGAACCAATTAAACGGAATTGACTGTATTGGCATTTGATATACTGTAGTTGACACATTTGATTCTTGCAATGAAAGTCATTCGCTAGAAGCAGTTCATAAAGATTATTGTTCATTTGATACTTGCAAAGAAAGACATTTGCTATAAGTAGTTCATAAAGATTATTGTTCATTTGATACTTGCAAAGAAATACATTCGCTAGAAGCAGTTCATAAAGATTATTGTTGTTGCTATTATCAATTCCCTTCAGTGCTTGCGACATCGTGATCATATAGTCCAGTATATATGGGTGTGTGTATTCGAAATTGAGACTGGAATGGAGGTTACCATGATTTTAAGTTAGGAACCATCCTGGCATTTGACTGGAGTAGAAGTGGGAAACCACAGAAAAGAATAAATTACTATCTTACTGGTGTACTGAAACTGCTATGTGTTGTTTTTGTTTAATTTGGGTGGCCTGGATAACGTTGGTCATTTAGCCCCGTGTACTTGAGTGTGTCTATAGAATTTGTCTGATAACCTGTGTTATTTCGGTTTCTGTAATAGTGTGTAATTGTAATTTGTAATTGATGCTAGGATTGGGAAGGAAGTGGCCGTGGCGTTAAGTTAGGAACCATCCCGGCATTGGCCTGGAGTAGAAGTGGGAAACCACGCAAAATCACTTCCAAGTTAATTAATGTAGGAATGGAAACCACCTCTTCTCTGTCTTGCCTCACGAGGCCGAGTGAACACCGTTCCAGTCCTCAGACCTGAATTAAATTTCTTGGCAGAACCGAGAATTGAACCCGGACCTCTGGGCAGACAGACAAGAGTGCTAGCTGCAACACCAGGAAGTACAGTAGATTGTATCACGTAAGGACAGGCCTGTGTAATTCCATTAACATTGATCTATTTCATGATAAGTACACAACATGCTCACTAACTTGAAGTGTGTGCACACTGGAAAGCTTCTTACGAGGGTTGACATTGTTTCTAATTAACAGCACATTATTGACACACGGAGCAGAGTTGAGTCGAGAGGGATAGAAGTAGCATTGCATTCCTTCAATTTCCTGGCAGTAATGAGAATACCCTTGGGAATGGGAACACTTCACTCGTAATGTCAAACAACACCACGGTGGGTTTAACAGGAATCTTTGTAAAGAAACTGAAGGGTGTCCACAGTCTGCACATTCTCCATTTTGCAAAGTTAATATAGCCTATACAGTATATACGGTACAGTATCTTTTTCAAGTCAAGTCAAAACCATGCCAGTGGACTTTTATCTTATTAGCCTACTTTCGAGTTTTGCAAAAAATGAAAGTAGAATTATGAGATCTAAACGGGCCAAATATCTGTGTGTCTGCCTGTGTGTGTGACTAGTTCGCCCCCCCCCCCCCCCTCCCACTCTATCAATTCAAACACGTTGAAACCGAATCGAACCAAATGTAGTACAGAGGTAGCACTAGCAAAGGATACATATCGCCACCTTTACCAAATGGCGGCGACCTAAATGTTCAAAAACTAAAACAAATTACAACTTAAGTAATCATCGGATCTCTACCAATTTTTGGGGCAATATACCTAAATGAGGGAAGTGTCTGGCGCCAAAACTATGAGGTCATTATCTAATCAAATTCAAGATGGTGACTGCATGAATCACGCAATACTTATAATCCATTCACAGTGTTTAGCCTTCAGATAGTTTTATATAAAGACCCAAAGTTGTTGTCAACGTAAAAACAACATTAGTCCGTACGTTACGCGCAGCCGCAATCTTGAAATTAAAACACTTAAGAACTACTGTTACTAGAATTAGTGTCAAGGTAGGTCCGTTTTTATGTAACCTTGAATGGCTAAGGCAAATTAACAGACTCTCTATGCATTTTAGATGGTGGATGCGCGAACTATTAGAACAATAAAATCGACAACTCAGAATGAAATTGGATAGTTAGGACTAATATTGACTAGAGGTGAGCATCATATTAGAGCTCAGAAGGTTATCACACTGAATATAGCGCCCAGCGGCCATCTTGAAAAGTTAAATAAATTTATACCATTCGGAATTCTAGAGCTATACTAACGAAATTTAGTAACGAAATAGAATCTTATAAGTCGCTTCGTATGCCCAAAGCAAACGATCAATGATTCCATAGATTCAGGATGGCGGCTAGGCGTACTATTGAATTATACACATTAGTAACATTGGATCATATTGCTCAATTAAGGCGAAATTTTGTAGAAGAGTAGTACTGTACAAGAGAAGATAGAAGCGTTAACGATAAATTTATCAAACTGAATATAGGGCGCAGTGGAAATCTTAAAAATTCATAATTTAAACATAAATAACTTTCTATGTTTAAGAACGGCAATAACGAAAATTATTGATAAGGTTGAAACCTATATAGTCTATCGTATGCTCAAAGCATAACAAAGGCGACTCAAATTTTCAAGATGGAGGCCTGGCGTATTATAATAACGTAATAGTGAATCAAGTCGCCTCCGTGGTGTAGTGGTCAGCGTGCTCAGCTGCCACCCCGGAGGCCCGAGGTTCGATTCCCGGCTCTGCCACGAAATTTGAAAAGTGGTATGAATACTCAGCCTCGGGTGATTCAAATGATTAGAGGGGGTTCGATTCCTACCTCAGCCATCCTCGAAGTGGTTTTACGTGGTTTTCCACTTCGTCACCAGGCAAATGCCGTTATGATACCTAACGTAAGGCCACGGCCCCCTCCTTGCCTATCCCTCCCAATCTTCTCATCCCGTCCCATCCCTCATAAGACCCCTGTTCGCTTTGCAGGTGAGGCCACCCGGACAAGGTGCTCGTCCCACCTCCCCAGTTGTATCCCCCGACCCGATGTTTCAATCTCCAGGACACTGCCCTGGAGGTGGTAATGGTGGGATCCCTCGCTGAGTCCGAGGGATAAAATCAACCCTGCAGGGTAAACTGACTAAAAGAAGAAAAATAGTGAATCATTCAGAACGTAATTGTGCAATTAAAGCGAAACTTAGTAGGAAATAAGTACCATGTAAGGGACTTTGGTGAAATAAGCTGTAAGAATAATAAAAAAAGATACGAGCCTTACAGTAGTCGCATATGATGTGTAACATCTGACATGTTATACTACTGGTATACTACACAGCTTGGACATACTTAAAATGTTAATTTACGCTCCATTTTCAGACTGGTACTATGATGAATGTATAGATTGAATGGGAGATACGCTACTGTCACACTTGTGGCGCAGCGGTCAAGCTGTTAGTTTCTCACCAAGATAGACCGGGTTTGATTCCCGGTCAATACATGTGAGATTTTCGAATTGAAATGCCATGTCCCGTGGTTCGCATTCCACGTAAAGGGGAGGTACCGTGGATCATGATTGTGAGATTAACGGTCACGCAAAACTACAAGCTTCCTTCCTTCATAATTCATAATAACAAAGTGACACACAACGTCGACTGTACTCTCAAATACTGTGAGCACACTCCTCAGTAACTATATCTTTCATTATTCTCAAGACTCTCATTCAATTCGTCGTAAACAATCAAAACATGCCTTCCTACAATCATGAAATGACCTAGTCTCAGCTTTTATTCCACTCCTATAACAACATTTGTTATGCATTTAATATTTGACAAGCCTACTCAACCACAGCTTGACAATAATGCCGCTTACTTAAATGTCATTTGTCGTCTTTGTCCTACCCCATGTGATGTTCAACCTTGAACGTGAAGCTTCATAAACTGCTCAATGACAAATGAAATTCGGTGAAACATTTGCCACTGTGCTCGTCAAACCAGTGCCTGCTAAATGCACTGCCTACTGTATTACCATAATATTCTCGCGCTACAGAGCACACACTGCCTTGTTTCCAATACACACATTTTCAATTGTTATTGTAAAAGGGAGTGTTTTACAGATGTTGTAGTTTATAACACGGAACTTATTTTATTAGATGATTTGTACTTTGTAGCTTCCACCAGGACTAGCCTAAATAAAGAATACGATATGGATCAACTAGATTAATAGACGCGACACCTTAAATTCCTTATAAACAGGTCCACTTCATTCACAGACCAACACGTAATTTCATATGGATTCTGTTAAAATGAGTCATATTGATATAATAAATATCGTTTAAAATGATAATCTGGTAGCTGGATCGATCGATCGAGCGGGCAGTGCATACTTCCGTTTTCCACCACTGCCAGCTAGTACACTTCCGTCCGATTGATCGAGCGGGCAGTGCATACTTCCGTTGTCCACCACTGCCAGCTAGTACACTTCCGTTTGATCGATCAAGCGGGCAGAGCATACTTCCGTTGTCCACCACTGCCAGCTAGTACACTTTCGTTTGATCGATTGAGCGGGCAGTGCATACTTCCGTTGGATCCACCACTGCCAGCTCGATCGTTCCGATCCACTTCCGTCCCCAATTTTCAAAATCACTCCCACAAAACTATCCAGCAACCGAGCGGAAAGATGTTACACATCAAAAAGCCAACCCCGTACAGGCCATGGAGGCCCTGGGAGTAGTGGAGGGTAGAGGCTTCCACTCTTAGTGACATCCGCACTGGATGGGATGGAGTTGTCAGCTCCATGCCCCGCCATCTTTGCTCCCAGGAATTACCCTGGTACTCATTCCGTAAGATTGATACACTGAACACCACGTGCGGGGACCATCTTGAGAACCTAGAGGGGGCGTGGTGGCGCATCGGTCAAGCTGTATGCCTCTCACCAAGAAGGACCGGGTTCGAATCCCGATCAATGCATGTGATATTTTCGAAATGAAATGCCATGTCCTGTGGTTAGGATTCCACGTAAAAAGGAGGTCCCGTGGCTCATGATCGCGAGATTAACAGTCACGTTAAACCACAAGCTTCGTTTCGAGCTTGAGAACCTATATAATTATAATAAATAACCCAAAGTACTTTTAAGACACATCAATTAAATTCAGCAGTAATGTAGAACCTTGGATGTGTCTCTCTATGACCAAGACAAAAGAACCGCGACTCCATACGCTCATGATGTCTGCTGGGCTTATTCTTAATACTTGAATATAATTAATTCACAATATACTTCCACAAAATGTAGTGAGAGAGGAGTACCTTACAAGAAACCTTGCTGCCATTATTCACAGTAATATGACACCTAATTTAGCGCTCAGCGGCCACCTTGAAATTATAAAATATACAAAAAATAATTCTATGTGTTTTACAGATACAACATCCCAAATTAGCATGAATGTAGAACAATTTTATGGGCTTTGTATGCAAAGGCAAAAGAACACACCCGCCATATATTCAGGATGGTAGCTGAACATAATAACTGAGGATCCAATTAGCTAATTAACATGAAACTTTGTTAGAGGGGAGAAACAGGTAGGATACCTTGATATCTTTAATCAAAAATACTATTGCATTGCATATAGCGCGTAGCTGTCTTCTTGAATATATATCATGGATATCGACATTCGATTATTGCAAAAAATGAAAGTAGTCTTATGAGATCAACTCAGGGCCAAAGATTGTGTGTCTGTCTGTGTGTCTGTGAGTGTGTGTGTACTCTGCATATCTATCCTCCCCTATCAATTCAAACACGGTGAAATCGAATAGAACGAAATTTGGTACAAAGGTAGCACTAGCAAAGGGCACCCTGTTGTCATGTTTTATATCGCCGCAATTTTCACGAAAACGTAATGGCGGTCACCCAAATGTTCAAAACTTAAATCAAATTATGACTAACCTAATCATCTGAACTCTAACAAATTTTGCAACGACATACTGAGACCGTTTAGTCGAGTCAACAACCACGATGACTTTCCTAACATCCCATAAGTCGAATAAAATTACCGTGAGGATCAGGTGAACTTCCTAATAGGCTAAGCGGCACGAGACACTGTAGTCCACGGGGATCGTGGTACATGGTGACGATGGTCATAGACTGCCTAAGGAAAGGTTCACCTCAAAAAAAACTAAACTGAGAAATTAAACATCCAGACTTAAGTAAAACACCGTGAAAATTTATTAAAATTCACAAGCCCCTAGCCTAGTTCGGAGGGTTATAATCGGCTAGTCCGCAAACTAATAAACAAAAGAAAATAAAGAGCAGGTCCCTACCTGAGAAGTTACGGAAAACCCTCGCGAAAGATCTAACTCACAATAATAATGCAACAACAGCAACACTAGGAAAATGGTACGACGCAAGTCCCTAGTTCAAGTTACAAGATTAAGCTAATATCAGAATTTACATTTAACAGGGTAGCAAAACAAATCTAAGTTAGGATGGTACCATTTCGACATTTACATTTAACGTTAATTCATCTAGCTAAGTCCTATCAATTAACAAAATTTACGGCGATGACGTCCGTAAAAGAAAACAATTACATCCAAAAGCTAAGTGTACAGCCATGAAAAACAAACAATTTAATTATGCTTAATAACTATGTGCTAACAGCACACAATAAGGTAACATGTAGGATTTATACACTTGACATCATAAATAAGTAATGAAATAGACACAGTAGTTTTATTAAAAAATCCTACCTGCACCTTGGTTTACTCTTTGTAAGCCATAGTCATCTAATGTGTATAATTACGGTGACGAATGCGTAGTTGAGACCACGTCTGACATCGCATGGCCTGAGCTCCACAAGCTACGAACTCTAGGTTCGCGCATGCTTCAGGTCGCTACAAAAATGTCAACTGTCCTAGTCATTTCCACACAAGGAAATTATCTTCAACTGCACGGCTATGTCAACAGTTCCAAATGCAAAGAACAAAGTTAGATAGAAAGGATTGTTAGTTAGCCTTGTTTTACAACAATTATGCGTTTTATTATTAAGATATAGGTTTATCGTAGGTTTATGGCGAATAACATTGACAATAGCCTGGGCACGGAGTGTCTCCACTGAGATCATTCTCCCCCAAAAAAGCCTCGACTCAACAGTCGGAATATAATCAACGAGTACAACAACTCGGACACACAATAACACAAGTTACCAGCGGCGCTAAGCTCGCGTTCAATAACTCTGGGGTAGGTCTGTACACAACAGTCACCTTCCAACAACATCTAGTCAACGGGAACAGTCCCGGACAAGGCATACTCAAAATACCTTCATACAATAGCATCCTGCTATGACAGGGTAGCCTTCACCATACTATAGAAAACCTGACATAACTGTACCTGTCAAACGACAGTACACGCAGCAGAGCGTTTAACTAACAAAAAACCATCTATAAAACATGTGATCAAATACAAGAGTGGAAACTGATTTCCATAAGCAAAAATAGCAATGAAAGGAAATGCGAATACAAATCGTACTCTGTCCTTGTCAAAAGTAGTTTTGTCTCACAATAAAGCAGGCGTGCTTTCAAGGGCACTGGGTTAGATAACCAGTTTATGTCACCAACAGGTTTACCACATTCCTGTGTTTGGTCGACACAAAACACACATTATTCAAGGCCGGCGATTTAATCAATATAAAACTATACATCTGGCCTGTTCATAAAAAAAAACTTTACCATAGGTTATGAACCTCTAGAGAGTCCGTGTATAAAAAACACGCAATAAATCTGAATATAATAATATAATTCCGTCTTTCTACCAAAGACGTCTAAATGAAAGTAATCTTACAATTACTGGAGCTCTTTGCTTTAAAAATACAATTCAGTAGTTGCTAGTACAACATCAAATAAAAACGTGTCTTACATGACACAAGCAAAATGATAATTGTGGCGCAGATTCACTACAAGGATCCGCTTAATGATACGTTGGGAACTGAGTTCGATGCTAGGCAACGAAACATTCCTTCTAGTTGTTAGGTTCAAACTTGACCAAGAATAACTTCTGAGCTTATTCAAAATGAAATATAATGAATTTACAAAACTGGTAGATACAGTCGACTACCTAAATGATACGACTGTTCTAACGACAGTCAGGGGTGTAACAAAGGATGGCTGCAAAGAATGCAGTTAATTAATAACCATGGCATCTGATTGCCATAACTAAAGTCAGCAAAGACTTGAAAATTACCCCAAGTAGGGTTGAACAAAATAGCCTCAAAATGACTACGGTCAGGTTCAGCAAAAGGTAGGCATTGACGTTCTACGACGTTCATCAAGCTGCACCAGGGCTGACCAAAATGTCTGACCCAAGGGTGTCTCACTCTAACTGAAATAAATGACATCTAACTAATCTAGTTACATCCCTACCTAGAAAAATGGCTGACACTGAGTGCGGTTGGTTCACAAACTACATTAAATCTACTATACCACCAGAAACTAGAACAAGAAAGGGGTGTGACAAAAACTCACGAAATGGAGAAGCTCTCACTCAGCCCTCTATTCCACAACAAGGGTTGCACAAAATCCTCTCTGGCTCTCTGGAACGGTATCGTCCTCATCAGGATTCCCATCTGGACTCCTCCAAAGACCAGGGTTCGATTTGTCCCTGTCGACAACTTCGTGGATACGCCTGGAAATTGCATTTTTGGCTCCTTCCTTCTCGTTCGTTGTCCTGGAAGTTCCACCATCATGCTGGTTCCCGTAGAACTATCTCCCTCATACCGGGATGGTATTAGCCCATGGTGACTGCTTCAATCATGGTGAAGAAAAGTCCAATCACGTAGATAGCGAAATAAGTTACGTGATAATTCATCCTCTCACTTTCAAAATTATAATGTTCGTCGTGAATGTTATAGGCTTCAATTGTAGAATACGACACAGCCTTAATTTCGTAGATGTGGATTAGCATGTGAGCTAACACTGTTTTATAATTCTGCACGTGCTAGTGACGCTACTTTTGTATCACGCAGCATCCGTGAATTATACGTCGTTTTTAAAATGAAATTTTCACTTTGGCAATTTAAATATATCATACAATTATAATCACACTTATTCAGGATAATTGTAACACTATTACCTGTATATTTCCACTAGGCATCTGCCCTCCACATACGCGTGGGTAAAATGTGGTGTTACAGCAATGTTGTGCAATACACTATACTTGCCAATTATTATTTCCCAAACTTCTTCTTTAGTTCACTGGGCTTCAACAACAGTGAATAATAGTATTAGCGTGCTCGATGGCACCTTATAATCACTTTCAACGCTCAACAGCGGATATTCTTCAACGTCTCGTAGGACAAATGCAATTCCACGCCTACACAAGGCGGATTCTCCAGACGTAGTGCAAGGCACTGGGTGTCTCTAGAAAGTAGGTCGTCAAAACGAAGTCGTTGAGCGACTACTTACGTTCCTTTTTGCGTATCTGCATGGGTATTACCTTACCTAAAGTAAAAATAAACATTCTCCAAAATGTTTTAATATTGCAGCATGACGAAATGGAATATTCTGAGTCTTGTGGAAAGATAAAATTAATTAATAAGACCTCAGATAAATAATGAGCAGTTTTCACCAAAGTCAAAAGTGCGATTCACCGCTACTTCAAAAAGTATCACGTGATCTCTCAGCTCCACGTGGCTTCCTGGGTGTGTTCAAAAGTACAACATCCCATCATAAATGCTCTGTCATAAAAAATATCACATGAACCATAGCTCAGCGGGTTCATCTGCCTCTCCGTCGTTTCAAATAAAATGTTGGGATAACATTTTTATTTGCTTTGAAATTCATTCAAGAGTGATATTTTTTTAGATTGGCTGCATTAAAGGTTCCAATGCGCTCTCCTTGCGCCTATCAGCCTTCTGCTGACGGTGTGTAGGGAACTGTTCTGTGTTCGCATCCAACCTTCGCAGTATCTGGTCACACTGCTGTAAAATGGATGCCCCTGCAGCGATCAACACACGTTGTACGTCCGCAGGGTACTGCCAAACAATTGTGTTCACTAAATCTTGTTCAGACAACGGAGGCTGAAGACAACGAAGCTTCGCAAGCTGTATTGCGAAGTAATTCGCATAACGAGTAGGTGTATTGGAACTGTACCTTCGAGTGTACATCTCAGCTCGGATGCTCTGCTAGATGTCGCTCGACCAATATGTTCTTAATAATGCTTCCTTAAAGTCCTGGTAGCCTGTAAATGAGTATCTGAATGCTCTGAACCAGGTACTGGCTTGTCCCTCTAGCAGTCGCTCTATAACTCTTAGTTCCCTCTCTGGATTTACCATAGTATCACGTAAGTAGCTTTCGACATTGGCTAGGAAATCCACTGGAGTAACACCACTTCCAGTTCCTGAGAAGCGAGCTGGTTGCTCCTCTCTTGAACGAATTATGGTGACATTTCCCTGCGTATGCGCGGGTCTGAACGTATTTTGCATGTAACTCTGCGTAGGAGTGTTAGTCTCATGACTAATTCGATTAGATGCTGGTTGAAACGGATGAGCGTCAAAGCTCAAGGTCTGACCTTGCGCTGAACCAGTGAATTGTGACGGTTGCGATTCCATAGGTGCGCTGGGCTGGAAATGGGTAGGCATCATTCCTCCTGATTGAGATATAGGCGTTTCCTGAGATTCTCCCATCTGTGGGTGTACGTGTCTCTCTCTAGGAATCGTCTCGAGTCTGTCCAGACGTCTTTCTATTACTTCAAGTCCTGGAATGGTTCTGGCTGCGACTTTATTACCTAAGTCGTTCAATTGCAGCTCGATCCTGTCAACCTTTCCCTTGAGGTTTGTGTCTACCTCGCGTATGGCCGTCCTGAGGTTATAACTGAGGTCTAACCTCTCGGTCACCGCGACTTCCTCAAATCGTTTTTGTAAGGAATCGATCTCTCCTTCAACCCTTGACACATTTTCTTGGATTTTACCCACATCGTCTCTAACCTCGGCTACCTTAGCCTCGACTGTGGTCTTGTGTTCGTTGAGGTCACCTCTCAATAACATGAGGTCAATTTTGTGTTCCTCACGATGAACATCAACTGTCTAACGTAGACTGGCTACGGTTTCCGTCAATTCAGAAATGTTTCTCCTGTTGGTGTTGAGTTCTTCTTTAACCTCCATCATGCCATCAACGATAGTTGAAATATTGCTGTTATTTTGATAAACAAGTATTAAAGTGTGTGAGAGGTTAGAGTTGAAAACCACAAAATGACGGGCAAAGACAAACAAAAGAAGGCAGTTGACCGCAGTGGGGAGCGCAGAGTTCGTGAACAAACGAAGGGTGGACAGCGCAAGCAAGTGAAAGCAGACGACCCTAGCGCCCTAGAGAGGAACGGAGCAGGTGGCAGCTCGGGAGAACAATTGAAGACCGTGGATCGCAGTCAGGGTGGGGGTTGTCGCAATGCTAGCGACGCTGACGGCTCAAAAAGAAACTGGAAGGACAGTGGCACTACTTTTTCTTCAGCGGACCACAACCAAGCTACGCAGGATGTGCGCCGAGACTCAGCTGACCTTTTAAGCCTGCTGAGTAATACGAACCTAATCGAGGAGCTCGTGGATCGAGTTGCTAATAAGGTGATTGATAAACTAAAAGAAACAATAGATTTTAACACCCAGGTCATCAATGAGCTCAGACAGGAACTTGCCAGGCGAGACGACACTATAAATCAACTTGAGCTGCAACTGAATGACCGCACTGATGAACTTGAGCAGTACCAGCGTCGAAATAACTTGAGAATTTTTGGTATTCCAGAAACACCAGGCGAGGACACCAACAGGTGTGTAATGGATGTTGCTGCCAAGTTGAATGTGACAATCGATCCCCAAAGAATAGACCGATCTCATCGTGTAGGACTCCGGGATGCTGGAAAGAAGCGGCCAATAATAGTGCGGTTCTTGTCCTATGCAGATCGAGCAGCACTCTTCGGGTCGAAGAAATACTTAAGGAATACCGGCATAACTGTAAGAGAAGATCTGACGAAAACCCGGACTGATATTGTAAAACAAGCAGTAAGCCACTTTGGGTTACACGGTGTCTGGACTGCAGATGGCGTTGTTCTGATCCGCATTGATGACACCAGGCATCGTGTGAAAACACTCCGAGAATTGGACTTTTTGAAGAAAAAGTTTCCCGCTCCTCGTACGTAAAGGACCCTCATACGTGCCAGTGTGAGGGGGCTCAACTGATCAAAGTTACAAGTGTAAGCACAGACATGTAATATGGTTACTGGTGAAACTTTAACTACAGTGTCTAGCCAAAATACAAGCCGATATTATTGATTAATATTTAGAAAATAGCTTAAGTTTTAGATTTTGTAATTTTTGATATTTCTTGTTTAACAATTTTACAATAACTTTCAATTATCTTTTGCATGGATATTAGTACCAATGAGTATGATATGCATGCCTATCTTTGTGATATAGCTGATAGATTACCCAATGATTTTAAAGTAACTCACCTGAACACGCAGTCACTTAAAATGCTAGAACATTTCGCAGAATTTGAATACACATTTGTTAACTCCGGTATTGATGTAGTCGCTGTTAGTGAAACATGGTTCAATAAGTCCATTACTGATTCATCTGTAACCTTGCCAGGATATAATATCTCCCGCAATGACAGACAACGTAGAGAAGGGGGTGGAGTAGCAGTGTAAGTTCGACAGCACATTAAGTGCCGGGTTATCTGCAAATCCCCAAATAATGAGAATTTCAGACCTGAGTACCTATTCGTAGAGATTTGCCTGAAAGATACTAAAGTATTATTTATTTGTGTTTATAGAGCACCCAAAGTCGGTTTTATGGAACTACTATTAAATGACATGCTTTCACACATTTTTAGTTATAAATATGTAATATTAGCCGGTGATTTGAATGCCTATTTTGGGTCGGCTACATTTGAAACGAAAAACATAGTAGAAACTCTAAATACTTGCAATCTGTCGTGGCTCCCGTATCAAGATACACATCACACTGCAACCTCCTCTTCTACTCTGGATCTAATAGCATCCAACTGCAATGAGCACGTGATAGAGTTTGGCCAAACTGCTGCTTCTGGCTTCTCAGCACATGATCTCTTATACGCAGTATATACCCTGTCAACTCCAAAATATAAGCACAGTATTCGAACTTTTCGAGACTTCAGCAGGTTTAATTATGAAAGGTTTAAGGCCGATGCCATCTCAGTTCCATGGCACACTGTTTTCGAGCAGCAAACTATAGATGAGATTGTAGAAATATTGAACACATTTTTAATTGATTTATATGATCGCCATGCCCCAGTGCGCTCAGCTAACGTGAGGCACGCACCAGCTGCCTGGATCAACACAGAAATAAAAGATCTAATAAGATCTCGAAATAGAGCCAGAAAGAAGTGCAACAGAACACAGAAACCCGAGGACATTGTAGAATACAAAAGCTTACGCAACAGAACCCAGCAAGTTATTCGTAATACAAAGATACGTTACACTTATTCGCTAATTAATTCAGCTAAAAACTCTTCGGCTTTGTGGAGAGCTACAAAAACTCTCGGTGTTGGAAAATCGAGACACAAAAGCAATAACCCAACAATGAGCGCTGATGAGCTTAATAAGCATTATTTAAACGTATCAACCGTTGTAGACAGCAATAGAGTTTTGTCAACTGTTGCTAACTACAGGGAAAAATTTACTGACCGACGGGAAGAATTTCATTTTGGCTATATATATCCTGAGGACATTCATTTAGCCATATTTAGGATAACTTCAAAAGCCATAGGACCAGATCGTATATCTATTACGCTATTGAAAAGGAATATGGACCTCCTCATGCCAGTTTTATTGCATATATTTAACTATAGCCTGCAAATGGGTATTTATCCGACACAATGGAAAAAAGCCAACATCAAAGCAATACCAAAATTCACGAACGCCTTAAACTGTAGTGACTTTAGACCAATAAGTATATTGTGTGCAATTGGGAAAGCGTTAGAACGGATTGTTTTTGATCAGTTTTATGAATATATAAATTCCAACAATATCCTAAACCCGAACCAATCTGGATATAAATCAAAACATAGTACTCTGACAGCCCTTATCAAAGTCACAGACGACATTCGTCTAGCAATGGACCGGAAGGAAATAACTATATTATCTCTATTCGATTTCAGCAAAGCTTTTGACAGAGTTCACCATGAGATCCTACTAGTTAAATTAAGAAATCTAGGCCTTTCAAAGTCAGTAACGAACTGGTTTAGGTCTTACCTAACAAGCAGATGTCAGAGAGTAGTCCTAGCAGATGGCAATGTTTCAGAATGGTGTGAAGTAACAACAGGTGTGCCGCAGGGTTCGGTCCTTGGTCCACTCCTGTTCTCCGTGTATATAAATGACCTTCCATCTGTCCTTAAATTCTGTCAACATCATATGTACGCAGATGACCTTCAGCTATATCTACACGCGGATCTGAAATCCATTCATTTGAACGTAGCACTAATTAACAGTGACATTCAAAGCCTATCTCAGTACGCACTCGATCATAATCTAATACTTAACTTCGAAAAAACGCAACCGATCATCATCGGCTATACCAAATTACTCAGTTCCCTACCTGACCCAGTACCACCTTTACAGCTTGCATCCCAAACAGTTCCGTATCAGTCAGCAGTAAGAAATCTGGGAGTTATTTTTGACTCTCGATTATCGTGGCAGGATCACACAAACATGATTCTGAAAAGGGTTGCATCGTCATTATATCAAATTAGGCGAACTTGCTTCTATTTGCCTCAAAATGTACGAAAGATACTGATACAGAGTTTGATATTACCAATATTTGACTATGGATCTATAATTTACCATGATATGGGAGAGGTCCTCAATACAAAATTGCAAAGAATGCAAAATGCTTGCTTGCGGTTTGTTCTCAATGTACCAAGAGAGTCTCATATAACTCCATTTTACGTCCAGATTGGATGGCTTAAGTTAAAGGAACGAAGACAGTATGCCATGGCTCTGACTGTGATAAAAATTCTAAAATTCAAAATTCCGTCTTATATTTACTGCACACTAACTCCCATGCAATCAGTGCATAACCGTGCGAATAGACACACTGCACAGATGCTCCAGATACCTAATCACAGAACCGAAAAATGCAAAGGTTCATTCCGTATTTCAGCTAGTATTCTCTGGAATAAATATAAATTGCACCAGTATTCAGGACTTCCTATCAGAGCGATAAAACAATCCCTTCATTGTAATCTATCAGCTATACAATTATCATGTTCAAGGTGAACGGATGTATTAACAAGAACTTCTATTGTCAACTGTATGTATAGGTTAAGTTTTTTCTTTCTTCATTTATTCTATTGTATTTAACCGCCCTCTGAATGAAGAGAGCTGCATAAAGAGGCTTTGTAGCCTCAGTGGCCTGTATAAGAGAAACAATAAATTCAAGAGAAACAATAAATTCAAAATAGTCTTCACGTTGTTGTTAACAGCATTGGCAGCTCCTCTCATCAAGATTAAACCAATGTTCATGGTTGCCATGTCCTTTTTCACATTGGCGATAAATCCCTCGACGTGATCTAGTCGAGTCCCGAATTATTCCCTAGTATGTTCCAGATCTGCTCTCATGTCTATCTGGACTCTATTCAAGGTTGTCTGAATTTGAGCTGTGTGCTCCTCCAATCGGTTTTGCACATCCTCCCTAGCTCTATTCATCTGGTCGGTTAAGCAATCTACGCGCTGGTTAGCCTCCTGATGGTGTCGTATGACATCAACCCTAACAGCCGCTAAACCTGCCGTCAGATCATTTCTCGCTTCGAACCTATTTGCGTCCATGTCTGCCCTGACTTGAGTTAAATCAGTCTTAACATTGTTTACAGACTGGGTGTTAATCTCTAAATCTAGCCTTACTTGATCTACATGACCACTAACATTGTTTATAGACTGAGTGTTAATCTCTAAGTCTAGCCTTACTTGATCAACATGACCACTAACATTGTTGACTTCCTGTCTAACCTGATCCACATGACCACTTACAGTATTTACAGCCTGAGTATTCTGACCTAAGTCAGCAGTAATCTGTTGAAGATTGGCATTCACACCTGCCAACATCTCTCCAAACACACGACGAATAGTTTCCTCATCCATAGATAAGAAATATATGAGAAAGTGAGGGATCAATTTCTACTGGAACTTACAGCTATGATTAGTTACTTGGTGGTATAAAGCTTGCTTCATTTATATAAATATCACGAGTACAGCTGGAGTATGCAAACTAAGTGCTTCTACATTTACAAAGACAACGGTGAGCAAAGCAAAGTATTACATTTACTTAGGACGAGGCATCATCAAAGAAAATCCTATCCTTCATTTATCTAACACTAAAGCCTCACCCCATGGACTTCTATCAAACATGAATGCCATGCGGTCAATTGATCTGCAGTACGACTTTCTAAGTTCGTTCCAGACTGTCAGTTTACCATTAATCAACATTAAGATCCTCCAAAATAACATGGTACTGACGGTCACCACGTTAACGTCGACACATGAGTTGGGCGCCATTTTATGAAGCCCAAGTCCTCCCCACGTTGGGCGCCATTTTATGAGACCGTTTAGTCGAGTCAACAACCTCGATGACTTTCCTAACATCCCATAAGTCGAATAGAATTACCGTGAGGATCAGGTGAACTTCCTAATAGGCTAAGCGGCACGAGACACTGTAGTCCACGGGGATCGTGGTACATGGTGACGATGGTCATAGACTGCCTAAGGAAAGGTTCACCTCAAAAAAAACTAGACTGAGAAATTAAACATCCAGACTTAAGTAAAACACCGTGAAAATTTATTAAAATTCACAAGCCCCTAGCCTAGTTCGGAGGGTTATAATCGGCTAGTCCGCAAACTAATAAACAAAAGAAAATAAAGAGCAGGTCCCTACCTGAGAAGATACGGAAAACCCTCGCGAAAGATCTAACTCACAATAATAATGCAACAACAGCAACACTAGGAAAATGGTACGACGCAAGTCCCTAGTTCAAGTTACAAGATTAAGCTAATATCAGAATTTACATTTAACAGGGTAGCAAAACAAATCTAAGTTAGGATGGTACCATTTCGACATTTACATTTAACGTTAATTCATCTAGCTAAGTCCTATCAATTAACAAAATTTACGGCGATGACGTCCGTAAAAGAAAACAATTACATCCAAAAGCTAAGTGTACAGCCATGAAAAACAAACAATTTAATTATGCTTAATAACTATGTGCTAACAGCACACAATAAGGTAACATGTAGGATTTATACACTTGACATCATAAATAAGTAATGAAATAGACACAGTAGTTTTATTAAAAATTCCTGCCTGCACCTTGGTTTACTCTTTGTAAGCCATAGTCATCTAATGTGTATAATTACGGTGACGAATGCGTAGTTGAGACCACGTCTGACATCGCATGGCCTGAGCTCCACAAGCTACGAACTCTAGGTTCGCGCATGCTTCAGGTCGCTACAAAAATGTCAACTGTCCTAGTCATTTCCACACAAGGAAATTATCTTCAACTGCACGGCTATGTCAACAGTTCCAAATGCAAAGAACAAAGTTAGATAGAAAGGATCGTTAGTTAGCCTTGTTTTACAACAATTATGCGTTTTATTATTAAGATATAGGTTTATCGTAGGTTTATGGCGAATAACATTGACAATAGCCTGGGCACGGAGTGTCTCCACTGAGATCATTCTCCCCCAAAAAAGCCTCGACTCAACAGTCGGAATATAATCAACGAGTACAACAACTCGGACACACAATAACACAAGTTACCAGCGGCGCTAAGCTCGCGTTCAATAACTCTGGGGTAGGTCTGTACACAACAGTCACCTTCCAACAACATCTAGTCAACGGGAACAGTCCCGGACAAGGCATACTCAAAATACCTTCATACAATAGCATCCTGCTATGACAGGGTAGCCTTCACCATACTATAGAAAACCTGACATAACTGTACCTGTCAAACGACAGTACACGCAGCAGAGCATTTAACTAACAAAAAACCATCTATAAAACATGTGATCAAATACAAGAGTGGAAACTGATTTCCATAAGCAAAAATAGCAATGAAAGGAAATGCGAATACAAATCGTACTCTGTCCTTGTCAAAAGTAGTTTTGTCTCACAATAAAGCAGGCGTGCTTTCAAGGGCACTGGGTTAGATAACCAGTTTATGTCACCAACAGGTTTACCACATTCCTGTGTTTGGTCGACACAAAACACACATTATTCAAGGCCGGCGATTTAATCAATATAAAACTATACATCTGGCCTGTTCATAAAAAAACTTTTACCATAGGTTATGAACCTCTAAAGAGTCCGTGTATAAATAACACGCAATAAATCTGAATATAATAATATAATTCCGTCTTTCTACCAAAGACGTCTAAATGAAAGTAATCTTACAATTACTGGAGCTCTTTGCTTTAAAAATACAATTCAGTAGTTGCTAGTACAACATCAAATAAAAACGTGTCTTACATGACACAAGCAAAATGATAATTGTGGCGCAGATTCACTACAAGGATCCGCTTAATGATACGTTGGGAACTGAGTTCGATGCTAGGCAACGAAACATTCCTTCTAGTTGTTAGGTTCAAACTTGACCAAGAATAACTTCTGAGCTTATTCAAAATGAAATATAATGCATTTACAAAACTGGTAGTTACAGTCGACTACCTAAATGATACGACTGTTCTAACGACAGTCAGGGGTGTAACAAAGGATGGCTGCAAAGAAAGCAGTTAATTAATAACCATGGCATCTGATTGCCATAACTAAAGTCAGCAAAGACTTGAAAATTACCCCAAGTAGGGTTGAACAAAATAGCCTCAAAATGACTACGGTCAGGTTCAGCAAAAGGTAGGCATTGACGTTCTACGACGTTCATCAAGCTGCACCAGGGCTGACCAAAATGTCTGACCCAAGGGTGTCTCACTCTAACTGAAATAAATGACATCTAACTAATCTAGTTACATCCCTACCTAGAAAAATGGCTGACACTGAGTGCGGTTGGTTCACAAACTACATTAAATCTACTATACCACCAGAAACTAGAACAAGAAAGGGGTGTGACAAAAACTCACGAAATGGAGAAGCTCTCACTCAGCCCTCTATTCCACAACAAGGGTTGCACAAAATCCTCTCTGGCTCTCTGGAACGGTATCCTCCTCATCAGGATTCCCATCTGGACTCCTCCAAAGACCAGGGTTCGATTTGTCCCTGTCGACAACTTCGTGGATATGCCTGGAAATGGCATTTTTGGCTCCTTCCTTCTCGTTCGTTGTCCTGGAAGTTCCACCATCATGCTGGTTCCCGTAGAAACATCACCCTCATACCGGGATGGTATTAGCCCATGGTGACTGCTTCAATCATGGTGAAGAAAAGTCCAATCACGTGGATAGTGAAATAAGTTACGTGATAATTCATCCTCTCACTTTCAAAATTATAATGTTCGTCGTGAATGTTATAGGCTTCAATTGTAGAATACGACACAGCCTTAATTTCGTAGATGTGGATTAGCATGTGAGCTAACACTGTTTTATAATTCTGCACGTGCTAGTGACGCTACTTTTGTATCACGCAGCATCCGTGAATTATACGTCGTTTTTTAAATGAAATTTTCACTTTGGCAATTTAAATATATCATACAATTATAATCACACTTATTCAGGATAATTGTAACACTATTACCTGTATATTTCCACTAGGCATCTGCCCTCCACATACGCGTGGGTAAAATGTGGTGTTACAGCAATGTTGTGCAATACACTATACTTGCCAATTATTATTTCCCAAACTTCTTCTTTAGTTCACTGGGCTTCAACAACAGTGAATAATAGTATTAGCGTGCTCGATGGCACCTTATAATCACTTTCAACGCTCAACAGCGGATATTCTTCTACGTCTCGTAGGACAAATGCAATTCCACGCCTACACAAGGCGGATTCTCCAGACGTAGTGCAAGGCACTGGGTGTCTCTAAAAAGTAGGTCGTCAAAACGAAGTCGTTGAGCGACTACTTACGTTCCTTTTTGCGTATCTGCAAGGGTATTACCTTACCTAAAGTAAAAATAAACATTCTCCAAAATGTTTTAATAATGCAGCATGACGAAATGGAATATTCTGAGTCTTGTGGAAAGATAAAATTAATTAATAAGACCTCAGATAAATAATGAGCAGTTTTCATCAAAGTCAAAAGTGCGATTCACCGCTACTTCAAAAAGTATCGCGTGATCCCTCAGCTCCACGTGGCTTCCTGGGTGTGTTCAAAAGTACAACATCCCATCATAAATGCTCTGTCATAAAAAATATCACATGAACCATAGCTCAGCGGGTTCAATACTTTTATGTGGGAAGCCTTCTTCAGACCATACTACAAGGTCATCAGCCCAATAGCTTGCAGATGGCGGCCATGTATGAATCGATTCCCCCTATCAATTCAGACACGGTGAAACAGAATGGAACAAAATTTGATACAGAGTTAGCACTAGCAAAGGGCACCTCAGTGTCATGTTTTATATCGCCGCCATCTTAACGGAAACGTAATGGGGGCCACCCAAATGTTCAAAGCTTAAATCAAATTACGACTAGCGTAATCATTTGATCTCAACCAAATTTCCCAACAACATTCCTTTGTATGGAAAGCATCCTTTGACCACTCTACAAGGTCATCAGCGCAATAGTTCACAGATGGCGGCCATGTATGTGTGCAAATCAATTCCCCCGATTCATTCAAACACGGTGAATTCGATTTGAACGAAATTTGGTACAGAGGTAGCTCTAGTAAAGGGCACCTCAGTGTCATATTTTATTTCGCCGCCATCTTGACGAAAACGTAATGGCGGCCACCCAAATATTGAAAGCTTAAATCCAATTACGACTAACCTAATCATCTGATCTCTACCAAATTATGCAACAATATTCCTTAATGTGGGAAGCGTCTTTTACCCAAACTACAAGGTCATCAGCCAAATTGTTTTAAGATGGCGGATGTATGAATCATGCAAGTGTTATAGCCTAACCGTATCTTACGATTCAACAAGGCCTGCCCTCAACAATTCTGCTTATCGTACATACGGAGGTATAACCTGTCCTCAAAGAGGTGACCGGTAGGGTATTAGCATATTATAATAGAATATGTAACCGTAGAAGTGACTAACAGGTCAGACTAACCGTGCCATATCGTCGTGGGCCCGTGCCGTCCCATTGTCAAAATGGCCGCTACGTTTGCTCGTAAATACATATATTTCCGTAACTTCCTAAGTTGATATCCTTTTAGGAATGCACTGAACAAAATTATATATATTTAGTATCAAATGGTTTATAAAAACGCCAGACAACGCTAATGAAATCGTTGATTTCAACACTAAATATGATACAGTTATATTAAAACAGTTGTTTATAAAGTTCTATCGTAGCGCATCCGTGGCGTAATGGTAGCGACTTGGGTTCATAGTCTGGGGGATCGTGGAACAAATCCCTGCAGGTTCAATTTTTTTACTTTTTTTGTATTTATTGATTTATAACTACTCACACGTTATAATGTTAAGCATATATAGTGTGCATTTGCAATCGAAAATATTATATATACTTATAACACCACATATTTCAACACTCGAATACAGTGATTAATATTCGTTTACCTTGATGCCCGGTAGATTCTATTGTTGTTGTTTTGTTGTTGATTCTTTAGGGGTTTTGTAGCATTATGATCTTGTAGTCCCGTTTACTTGGGTTTGTGTAGAAATTGTCTGTGACCTATGTCACTATGATGTCTGTAGGCTTACTAGTGTGTATACTTTTATACCAGGAAGGATTTGGGTAGGAGGCTGTTGTTGTTGTTTCATTCGAGATTCAAGGACATCACGGTCATTTAGCCCCGTGTACTTGGGAGAGTGTTGAATTTTGTCTGATAACCTGTGTTATTGTGATGGCTGTATTAGTGTATATATAATTCAGGTGAGGATTTAATCAATCAACGTTTAATATCCGTATAGCACGTTGTATTTCAACAAGCAACTATAACCAACATTCGATTATACTCCTTGAAAATGACAAAGAGTTGTAACTATACCCATGAATTGAGGAGAAAATAGGCTATATGTTCTTTACTGAATATCTTGTTACAGTTACCATGATGAAATAAAGAAAGTATGTGTTCTCACACAGGGCTTTCTCTGCAGAAGGCACAAGGTAAACGATTGCATACATTCAAGATGGTACATGGGTAATTTATCTGGATAAGAGAGCGGAATTACAACAAAATTTAGTAAACGGGGAGTCGTATGTAGGATACAACACTTAACGTTCATAACGAGAACATTCAATTATGCTCCTCGATAAGGACAAAGAGTTATAACTACACCCGTACATTTAGGAGAAAGTAGCCTATATGTTTCTTACTGAATATCTTGTTTTCATATTATGAAATCTAGGCTCATGAGATCCTTTCGTTCGTGTGTGTGTGTCCATACTACATTCTAAACGACTGGAGCGATATCAGTAAATCTTGGTACTTTCACTTCCTTGCAATATATGTCACCAATCCAACGTGGTGGCTGCGCGATATATTTCACCGTCATTCAATTTCTCCGAAATCACAACAGCAATCAACACGAAATTTTGTACGGTTATAAAGGTAACTTAAGTACGTCCACCTACGCAACTTGAAAAACCTCATAACCGAAAAACCAACATGGTGATCATGCAAATTTTTAATATTTAAATGGGCTATTCTCGCTACTCAATCAAGCGAGCGAAGTGAAACTTGTCACGGTAAATCATTATTTAGAGATGACGGCAGTGCGAAATTTTAAAACCATGTATTTATTTATTGTCTCCTATTTAAATAATCGCAGTTAAACTTCTTATAATGTACCACAACTATATTATTTATCCAGTGGTATATGAGTCTATGGCCTACATTTAAAACAACAAAAGTAACGGAAAATGATAGGAGCTAAATTAACACACACAATTGTTGTCTAATACGAGAGCACACATACCTGAGTTCCTGTGCCTTCTGGTACGTGTACGGCCATCACAAGCTAGCATACGTTGAAACACGATATACAACAAACATTTCAAAAGAGGCTTTGATCACAAACGTCTGTTTACTCTAGAGGATTACGGCTGACTGAAATACTCCCTGCAGTACTGGCACCGGAAATCTCAACGACTCGTAGAGCAACATGCCTATTCATAGCTGAAGTCACAAGCCATACATGCATTCTCGCAGCGTACTTGTTCTAGCTGGCTACAGTTTCCTGCGTCTTACTTAGCGTTTACACTTAAGGGGGCGTTAACCAAAAAAATATCCAATTTTTTTTATTGGCTCATTTACAGGCCACTATATTGCTTTATCAAATTTACTTATTTCAATATGATATCTCAATTAGTTTAATTGCTATGGCTCTTAGTTCATGCTGTAAGGTAAGCGTGGCGTTTAAAAGTTCCAGTTCTCTCAACTTTCGCAGGATTTTGTAATAATTATCTGGATTCAAATTTACCGCTTCTCTATGCTTGACAGTAGTTGATATTTTGGTCAGTAGATAGAACCAGTATACTCTTGGAGATGAGGCTTTATGTTCTTTGCTACTGAATATTTGTATATGAGTGTTCATATGACATGTGCTTTTCATATGATCGTTTTTGTTGTATAGTAGTATTGATATTGCTAGTGAAAATGTAGTGATTGGGAATATGGGTAGACAATCATTAAAATAGACTAGGAATAAAGAAAACAAGAAGGAAGGTGGCATACCAAGACAAGGAGAAAGAGGCAGGAGCAGGAGACTACAAATCTGGGATGTTTTAGTAGGAATCAAGTCGTGCAGGTACACACTTCACTTTGAACTCATTTTCACACTAATAATGTATTTTCGTACAACAGGTGCATTATCTCTGGAAGTAACAGCACAATTGGCATGCAATTTTCAACTTGAGTTGTATGATGTCTGTACAGTGCTTTAAACTTTTAAAAATATAGAAGAAGTTTTAAACATTGAAAAACAAATATTGTTTCAAATGAAAGGTTCATTTTTTAAATATATTCCTTTCCTAAAATTGAATATGCCGAAAATGTTATCATTTTTAGGTTAGGATTACAATACAGACACTACGGAAGCTGGAAACTGAATTTTGGTTTAATAGCATGAAAAGTTTTAGAAATATTGCACCGGTATATAAGTTTTACACTCGTAAGGATAATAATAATTCAGATAAGAATTTATAAACCCAGGACTCTGTGAATTCATTCACCTAATACTACGCACATAATCTATAAGCAGTTAAAGTTTCATAAATATCAAGTGTATGGTTCCAGAGATATTCATATTTTTATCAAACATCCGCTGTGGTGGTTACAGCCCCCTTAGCTTCGCTCACGCAACCCGCACGACAGACATCCTGGAATCAAACTTACACCACACCGCCTTGCCTTGCCTTGCATTCTTGTATTACGTCAAACTTCCTTCACAATTGCCACAACTCAGCAACTTGTCCTGGGCTGCAGTGCCGGATTAAGGTAAAATGAGGCCCAAGTCCCTCAGATATTTGGGGCCCCTTTATTTTTTTCAAATAATTTTTATTTTTTAGCACCTGTACATTTAATAAAGTATATACAAGAGTTTTTTTTCTCAAGATGAATAATACACTTTTTATTAAATCATATATACATATATTTCAATTGAAACGATCATTGTTATTTAAAACATTTCAGATGATTTGATGAACAATTTAACAAATCATACTATTTTTTACTTTTGTAAAATGTAATCATTTTTTTCTGTTTTTTTCGGTCAATGCAATCTTCTACAATGTCATCAAAATCAATTTCCCGCAGAACATCTGACTCGATATACATTAAACTTAGCATGTATAATCGTTCTTGTGACATGATACTTCTTTGTCCACTATTGATCCGTTTCAATTTTGAAAACGAGCGCTCCGCAGAACAATTCGTTATCATGAGGGTCAGGAAAATGCGAAAAGCAATTTCAACGTTCGGAAGAAGAGACTCAAGCTTGTCTCGAATAAGAATTTCGTAAAGTTCAGAATGAGTGAACTCAATTTTTAAAGGACATTGTAATTTAATATAATGCTGAAACTGTCTCAGTTCTGGATATTTTTTTTCTAAATCTTCGGAGTAAAATTTTGGGGGCCCCAGATAATTGGGGGCCCTAGGCCTGGGCCTTGTCGGGCCTAATGGGTAATCCAGCACTGCTGGGCTGTCCTAAAGAATCCTCAACTTCACGCAAGTTGACAGACAAGTGCAGTTCCACGTAAGAGCCTGAATGAGATAGTTTCTCCATGAGCAGCAATATAGCTTCCCTCCCTGCTCAATACAGTTCCCCTCCAACCGTTCCCCCATATCTAACGAATGACATTACAAAATTAAGTTTCATGAAGTTTAATTAATGCTTCTCTCATAAATAGGTGAAAAGACTTCTCTCGGGGAAGAACAAATCAAGCTCAGTGCTGTTACGCTTAATGGCAGAATACAGAACAATGGGCTATGCATCCCTTCAGACTGCCGTCCTCCATTCAGAAAAATATAGATATTTTATAGCAGAAATGATTCCCAGGGCTCCGATGTTCTCGTTAGCTTAATTTAAAATTATGTTTTCCTCTCAGATATTGAAACATAGGATATTGTTTGTAATAATGAAACAATTGGATTTACAGAATGTTCCAGAATTCCTATTATTCACCTCTAAGGGTTGTAGACGGGACCCATCTGATAACATTTGCATGCGCAACTCCGCCTGGAAACGCTACACTTCGCTCCTTCATTGATGACATTGATTTATGACGACACTGCATAAGAGTAACTGAGTTAAATTTTAAATTGTCTAAGCACGCAATTACTAACGTACCCGTTATGTATAATGTGTATCTTATTAAAATACATTTTTGGTCATAGTGAATGCTGCCCTCTTCCCTAAATCGGCCGGATGCTCTTCCTGACGCCAACCTCATGAGAGGAGTTAATGGGAGATGAAATGAATGAAGATGAATGAAACTGGGCAAGGATGTGGAAGCGGCCGTGACCTGTCAGAAGGTACTGTCCGAGCATTTGCCTGGAGTTGAAAATGGGAAATCACGGAATACCATTTCAAGGACGGCCGATGTTGGGGCTCGAACCCATGTCTAACTTGTCCGCAGAGAGCCTGGCTCACTGGCTTAGCGCTGCACCTTTGCGATCGTAGCTACGTCAGATGGTTGTAGAATGTATCTCATAACCTGTGTTAATGTAGTGTCTGTAGTAGTCTTTGTATTTGCCATTCAAGGATACCTGTAGTTTAACGTGACCGTTATTCTCGCGATCATGAGTGAACTATTTGTATTTCAGGTGAGAATTGGGAAGGAAGAGGCCGTGGCCAAAATTTGAATACCGTCCCGGCACGCGCATAGACCATAGAGTACAAGTGGTAAACCACGGATAACCACTTCCAGGATGGCTGAGATGGGAATAAAACCCATGTCTTTTCAGTTTTGTCTGATGTGACTGCTCCAGCCCTCAGATTAAATTTCTTGGCCGAGCTGGAAATTGAACCCAAACCTTAAGAGTAACAGCTACTATACCACAAGAAAGCCTAGGTGTATGTATTGAAACTTCTGCCTAAAGAGAATAAAAATGCCATTAAAAATATATTAAAGTATCTTAATCTATAAATTAGCAATACTATTGCTACTTAGCTATTTCACAACTCTTATTTTAATACATATATAATAAGTATATATATTTTTAACATGATCACTTAACGTTATAATTAGGTAAGTAGACCTGATTTGCAACCCACAAGGCCTTGTTTTATGTGGTATAGCTCACATGTATTCTTCTCTTACTTGACTGAATTTGATATTCATCACATTGATCTAAGAATGTACATTTAGACTAATACGTTTACTTAGATGATAATAAGAAATAGACTCAAGTTACGATATAATGATGATTGTACATGTGTAATATAACGGGACTTCAGTGATCAAGAAAACAAGTAAATTATACAGTGCCGTAGTGACAAGGCAAAAAAAAAAAAAAGATACGAGCCTTACAGTAGTCGCATATGATGTGTAACATCTGACATGTTATCCTACTCGTATACTACACAGCTTGGACATTCTTAAAATGTTAATTTACACTCCATTTTCATACTGGTACTATGATGAATGTATAGATTGAATTGGAGATATGCTACTGTCACATTTGTGGCGCAGCGGTCAAGCTGTTAGTCTCTCACCAAGGTAGACCGGGTTTGATTCCCGGTCAATACATGTGAGATTTTCGAATTGAAATGTCATATCCTGTGGTTCGCATTCCACGTAAAAGGGAGGTACCGTGGATCATGATCGTGAGATTAACGGACACGCAAAGCTACAAGCTTCTTTCCTTCCTTTTACATTAATAATTCATAATAACAAAGTGACACACAACGTCGACTGTACTCTCAAATACTGTGAGCACATTCCTCAGTAACTATAACATTCATTATTCTCAAGGCTCTCATACAGTTCGTCGTAAACAATCAAAACATGGCTTCCTACAATCATGAAATGACCTAGTCTCACATATGATGAAAATACAGCCTTTATTCCACTCATATAACAACATTCTGTTATGCATTTAATATTTGACTACTCACCCGCAGCTTGAAAATAATGCCGCTTACTTAAATGTCATTTGTCGTCTTTGTCCTACCCCATGTGATATTCAACCTTGAACGTGAAGCTTCATAAACTGCTCAATGATAAATGAAATTCGGTGAAACATTTGCCACTGTGCTCGTCAAACCAGTGCCTGCTAAATGCACTGCCTACTGTTTTGCCATAACATTCTCGCGCTACAGAGCACACACTGCCTTGTTTCCAATACACACATTTTCAATTGTTCATCCAGCTGGCAGTCCGTCTTCACTTCCGTCCGATCCACTTCCGTTCGATCCACTTCCGCCCGATTCACTTCCGTCCCATTTTTCTGGCAGTGCGTCTTCACTTCCGTCCGATCCACTTCCGTTCGATCCACTTCCGCCCGATTCACTTCCGTCCCCAATTTTCAAAATCACTCCCACAAAGCTATCCAGCAACCGAGCGGAAAGATGTTACACATCAAAAGATCTTGGACTCTATTCCTGGTTCTGCTAAGAAATTTCTTCCGCCTATAGAGCTGGAGGGTTCATTCACCTTCCAGAACACAACTGCGAGTTGGTGTGTTTGATTCCCACCACAGTCATCCTAGAAGTGGTATAGTGAGGTTTACCACTTCTATTCCATGAAAATGCTGGGATGGTACTTAACTTAAGGTTACACCTGCCCCCTCCCAGTCTTAGCTCTAAGTACAAAAATACCCATTACTACAAACCTCCATTAATATAGGTTATCAGGCTAATTCACACACACCCAAGTACATGGGGCTGATAACAACGATATATCTGTTAAATAACAACAACAACAACTACAAAGTAATATGGCTGAGAATTTGTGTCACAGTCCATGGAAGAGATAAGTCACTGAGTGCCGTGGGAGGGTTTCGTTGCAGCGTTCATTAAGTACTTAATTCAACTTTTCTGAGCTTGTTGTGGAAACTTTTAAACTAATTAGCTACTCTTTCGAGTACTATTGATTAAATTCTCAGGTACTACATCAACCCATTAAGGAGCTTGGATCACACTGTGAAAGAAAAAAGTGTAAGTTTGGGGGCAAATAAAATGCAGGGCTTTGAACCACATTCACAGCTACCTTAAGTCATGGTCTGGTGTTGAAGCTAATCTCCAGTCTGTTAATACGCAAAGTTTACCAATTCAGTTGGATGGACAGTAAAGAATAAACACCTTTGATTAAGTTTATAAACATCAGAAAAGGCACTCGGAATATTAAAATGACGGCATATTTGCAACATGTCCCGGCATTTGCCTGGTGGTTAATAAGGTAAACCTCGAAAACCATTTTCAGGACGGCCGAACTGGGATTTGAACCCACGCTTTCCCTGTGCCAGCGAGGCATAAGTCAGCGCCTTAGTGCTCTTGGCCACCGAGGCCAGTATAATAAATATAGCATAGTCCCAGGGAAAGCCAGAAATCCACTGGGTGACCCTCAGTCTTGTCATCATCAAATGTGATACAGTTCCAATGCATTTGTCCAATGAAGCCTGTAAGAAGTCGCAATTTGTCTATCAATCACTTCACATCGATCGTGGAGTGAGAAAATTTTATTGTGAATAATTCCAGCTAATATTTTTTTATGATGGAAGGAACCCTTACAATGATAAACGTGAAAATATACCGAAATATTTCATGAGCTGACATCGTGCGAGTCGGAGTGCTGTGGATGATCTTCGGATTATGAGGCTGACACTCGACCATGTACCCTCCGTGGAAGATAGCCAAGAATAGAAACCATCATTTTAGACAAGGCGATTTGGTTTAACGAGACATACCGCATGTTCCCGGATGAGCCGTCATTACACTTAGCCTTGTCCATTAGATCAAGCGTCCATTCCGTGAGGGGGTGGCTGGTATTTTATTTATTTGTTGATGGTACACAACAGGGCTCAGTGTGCGCCCCAATAACAGTGCACCTACACAGTAAAATACATTTCCTGATATGTCTGCATTAAGTCTTAATATCTTAATGTAATTCTTAAAACTAGGAAGTTCACACAGATCAAAATGCATAGTAGTAAAAAGCTTAATCTAAAGATAATATAAAATTAAATCAAAATATGATCTACCTAGGTAATGTCAAATATAAAAACAGGTTTTGAAATTATTACATAATAAACTAAATGGTAACATTAATAACTAGGGCACAGGCCTATCCACTTATATACATTGTTGATTCTGTTTTGTGCGATAATTTGATTTCAAGTATGAATTAGAGTGACTGGATTATAATTTCCAAGAACGGTCTGATTGCGAGACAGAAATCTAGTTTCCAGTTTACACGAACCGCATCGTTTTTAATACTGCAAAGCCTCCATACAGGTGAATTGTTTTGTGAAGTAATATTGGTTATATCATTTTTGAATGTTATGGTTGATCTTGTAGTTAAGCGAGGGATGTTGAAATTTAGGAGCGATAGGAAAAATGAGTTATCAATTTGACCGTTAATGATTTTATAAAGGAATTTCATATCATTCACTTGCCTTCGAGACTCCAAACTAGTCATGCCGAAATTCAACAAAAGTTCACCGTAGGGTACTGCCCCCGTAATTGAATTATGTAGAGACCACGGTGGCTATATTTGAAATTATAATTAGAGTTATGGCTGTCATAGTTATGACGTGAGTAGTCATGACGTAAGCACGGATGACGTAAATGTTATGCCAGCAGGCTACTTGAGCTGAGATTCTCAGTGACGTCAGCTTTTAGTCGAGAATGTTCCAAGATTTACGACGCAGTCGCAGGAAACGAGGAATTCTGCTGAGGAAGAAACTATGCTATTGGAGGAGAGGCATGAACCAATGAACGATAGTTTAAAGGAAGACGGAGATTGCTAAAACTATGGTATTTTTATTACTTTTGGAATGCAGAATTGTGGAAATCCATTTGCAGTAAAGGCATTGATTTGGAATTTTGGTGAAATTTATTTTCAGTTTTTGAATTTTGAAAATCCGTCATGTATTAACGAAGTTGGAAGTTCTAGCGATGACGCAGTATCACGCTTTGGAAGGGATGGAAACGCCCCTCGTGAAGTTAATAAAAGGGCTTGCGCAGAAGAGAGGAGCTCCCCTTTCGTTCTCTGATCATTCTGAGATCTCATTCTCAGAGCATCGAAGTCTATTGTGAAAGTTCTTTTCTTATACATTCATTATAGTGAGACGTCGAAGTGAACAGCAGTGAAAAGAATCGTCTTTATAACGTGTGGCGAGGCCACTATATTAACGAGATCCAAGTCAAACTAGGTGAAGTTGAAACGGACCTTAGAAAGCTTCTACAAGTTTAGCTTCGAACAGTTAGCGGTCTCCGATAAGCTAATTGTATTGTGCAGTGCTACATGCAGTTATAGAGAAAAGCTGAACAATTTCGACCGATTAGTTCGAAAGATATTAGCGGTTTTATACGACTGAGAAAAGTGATTATCTCGCCACAAGAGAAGCACTTTTGTGAAGCCAGAATCAACGCAACGGCTGACGCTGCGAGTGGAATAGAAAGACTTCAGATTGCTTGGTTACAGAACGATACAGTATAATGGAGCAATTGAATACGGCAGTTTGTTCTTCTAACACTACAACCGAAGAGCAGATGGAAGGCTAAGGAGCTTATTGCAATTGGGACATACTTCAACGGAGTAAGATAGCGACATGGAACTTCGCTAATTGCTATTCCACACAAGCGAACATGCGGTGAATACCATCTACACCCATGTTTCGTAATTAAAGGCTGAATACCATCGAACAGCCATAGAAACAATTTCATACTCTGAATATGAATAATTTCTTCGGAAATTTCTACAAAACTTCATGGCGATTGTCTACTGGAACTTCAGGGAATTTTTCAAGAGAGGTCAGGGATATCCCGATTCACAAAGAAGATTATTGCCGGAAGGATGTCTATTCGTTTTCGAGGAGCAGAGCGATTCACGGAGAAGGAAGCAGTTCGATTCTCTGAGGGTGCTATTTCCTATTTCGAGGATGGAGCTCAGCTTTAACGTGGTGAAATGGATCCATCAGCAGTCTTCTTTGGGGAATTTTCCTCTGGAACGTCAATCGGCAGATAAGGTAGTCGTGAACGTTTATTGTATTTGAGTATATTAATGATGTTTGAGCAACCATTTTTCCCATATTTTTATCCTCATGTTTTTGCCCTATTTTCTTGTTGAGATTCTTATTCTCAGTACACCTTGATGAGTTTTGCATTTATCGACGATTTATTAAGACATTGTTTTGTCATGGGCATAGTTAATGATTTTGAATCAGTTGAGACTGATATTTAGAATATTCAGAAATTAATATTTTTGTAGTCACGATTTGACTGTAAGTTAATGATTTTTAATGACAGATTTAAATTCAGACAGCGTGTCATTTTATTAAAGTAATTCTACCCCTGTTTAATTACTTTGAACAATTTTCTGTCATCATCAAGAAGGAAGAACATTTAAATGATTTTAGAGCGTTAAAATCTCTTACGTTGTCGACGATCTTGGAAATACTAGTCGTTATTTGAATTGATTGCAACACAGACATTTATCGTCAGTTATGAATGAACATTGCATTATAGACACTTTTGTGAAAGAGTAACTTTAATAATGAATTTTTGAATGCATTAAAGTCAAGTACTTTTGTTAGGAGTTTTTCTCAATTAGAGATTTATATAACGATGTTTGCATTCCCCAGTCTAATTGGATTCTATTCGACTACTTTGCATTTTTAGTCGCACTTTATTTGAAGATAGTATTTTTATACTACATTTCTTTTAAGATGTTAATCTTAAATTTTGATAGACCAGACAGGCGTATATAAGCGTATTCACTATTAAATTTGTTTGTGATTGGCAAGTTTTGACTTCATTTCGGTTCATGAATGAAATCCACGAAGGTTAAATGAAAAACAGTTTTGAAACAATTAATGATTATAAAAATTTTTTAGTGGAACTATGAATGTATAATCGCTAGTGCAGCGCGTGTTGAAAGTCGCTGAGGTATAATGCCCTTGAATATGAAGGAAGTTCCCACAGGAATAAATGTTAAAGAATTATTTGTGGAAGTTTTGTAAGTTATGTGAAAGTTGAATACCATATAGATTGATATATGATGATTTTGGGCATATTTGTAATGCAGTTTGTGCATTAACTTGTTAGCGAAGGATTTTCCGCTGGAGTAAGATTGTAATAGTTCGTTAAAAATAAATCAAGTGAATTTACTGTTAGAATTAACACGAGTTTTGACAGAATTTGAGATAAGATTTTGAATGAAGGTTGCCGTCACAAATCATTATTAAAACCTTTATTAAACCAGATTGTGACATTAACATGTATAACTAACCTTCATTGGTCGATTATATTAATCACGATTATGAAAATTACCAACCGAATGAACATGTGGTTAATGTATTTATTAAATTAATAATTTAAACAATTTAAATGTTAATATTGTAAATAATTGCTGTAAATATTTTTGAAAATAATGTGAAACGAGAGTGATGTTAAAGGCGTGCTTATAATATTTTTATTGTCTTTGACAAACATTATAAACAATTTCTAATTGTTATAAATAATTTATGTGATTTTGTTATAAACATATAAGAGCTAATTAAACATTTGGATTGAAGTTAACAAATTTAGGGAATTAACATAATGATCCAATAGGATGTGAGCAAAGTACTTGAAAGATTTGCGTAAATATTATGTGACTTGTCTTGTAGACAGATAAAAGTTTGAGAGAGCAAGCTGTATGTTACGTAACATAGCAGGTGAGAAGGGAGTGCATTTGACCAGGCTGCAACAGGTTCGAGGGTAGCTCGCAGCTGGGCCAACATCTGGTTCACAGAGAGTGAGGTCGTCCACACTCCGGCCTTGCGACTATAAATACCATTCTCATGTTTATTAAAAGGAAACCAAATGCTCTATATATGTCACACCCTTACGTCCTTTTCCAATCCAATAGTGTTATGAATATTACGTTATTTGGAGCTCTTGGGAGCTAAAATGTTTTATATCATGTTGTATGATAAATTTTGCAAGTCCTACTGAGGACGTAGTCAGATTGACTTGGGCTACTGATAGCCACGTTGATTTTGTTGTGTTAGTAAAATCATACCCTTTATTAGAAATAAAGCTTTTGTACAGTTCAAAGTTCTCGTCTTCGTTTTGGTTCATTTTTAAATGTCATGGTGAAGGTTATTGTGTGAACAGACTTTTAGTGATCCTGTTGTCAACTCAAACCCCGAGATAATTAAGAGGTAAGTAACAGTAAGTATGAACCCCCGTCTATTTTGGTGTGTTCCACAATGATTTCCTGTGTACTTCTGTGCTCTTATCTCGATAGTATCTGTCAGTGCCATTTTCATTGATGTAGCTGTGCCGGTGCAATTGATATTTGGCAATCCGATTGAGGGGGCGGATATCTGACAGCCTACTATCCAGGTAAACGGGGACAGAAAGATTGGCGCCCAACGTGGGGCTGAGTCAACAGAAAGATTGGCGCACCTAAAACGTTGGGGCTCGATTCAACAAAACTGGATTACCAGGTTGAACGCCAGAAAGAGTGGCAAACCTAAAACGTGAGGTTCGATTAGACTCAAATAAAGAGGTTGATTCTTTGTTAGATGTCTAGGCCAATTGTAGAATTTGAGAGTGTGATTATATAGGAATTAAATGTTATATTGTGTTAGGAAAATTACACTCAGAAAAGATCAGATCTTATACAACTTGAGAAAGGTTAAATGGGCAGGAAACTTAGAAAAATCGCCTATAATCTGGAATCTTATTTTATTTGACCGGCTTATGACATTTTAGTCATATTAAAGATAAAATTAAATTATTTGGATTGTAAATGTAAATTATTTGTGTTAGGATATTTTAAAATGAGCCAAAGAAATTTGAACATGTGCTTGAGTTTGTTTCAACATGAAGTATCTTCGAAGATTAATTATAAGGTAGTTATAAGTTAGATTTAAGACAGAAAATTGATCAAAATTATATATGGTGAAAAGTGTTGCTCAAATGTTGTTATTTTGCTCTTTTGATGTATGTCCCTACAGCAATCCATTTTTGAATAATATTGTAATGGCAGATGAAAGTTTGAAGAAAATGTTAGCGGAGATGTCTGCTAATATGAAGCAGATGAATGAAAGTATAAAGGAGATGGAAGTTAGGAATACTAGTCGAATGGAGGAGAATGCTAGTAATTTGAATAGTAGTATGAAGGAGATGGAAGCTAGGAATACTAGTCGAATGGAGGAGAATGCTAGTAATTTGAAAGCTAGCATGGATGAAAGTTTGAAGGGTATCCAAACTAGCGCTGCTAATTTGGAGGATAATATGTCGCGTTTACAGATTAATACCCTAGGAATTGAGAATACTGTAAGTGACATGCGCACAGAGGTGTCTAATGTCCATAAAGATGTGTCTATTGTGCATAAAAGTGTTGATGATGTTAAATTTGATGTGTCTAAGGTACAGAAAGACCTTACAATGTTAAATCTAGATGTAGCTAATGTCCGAGGGGATATTTCTTGTGCTAGAGCCGAAGTTGTAGTTGTCAAAAACGATGTAGCGACTGTCCAAGACAAGGTCGAGGAAGTCCAAAAAGAAATTCAAAAAGCTAGAACTGATGTATCTAATGTTCAGGTAGACATTAATAACATTCATGCGGATATAACTGAGGTGCAAAGTGACATAACTAAGATTCAGGTAGAGGTCAACACAGTTTTCGTAGATATTACTAAAGTCCAAACTGACGTAAATAAAGTCAGGGAAGAAATCGAAAACTCAAAAACTATTTGTACGCGTAATATAACTGCATTAGCGACTAGGTTAGTCGATGAATCAGTTAGAACAACAACGTCTTTAGCAGAGTTGAAGTATGATGTAGAGGTCATGAGAACCCAGGTATTAGACCACAATAGAGTATTAAAAGAGGATATCGAAGTAGACATAGCCGAAATGTTAACAGCAAACGTAGCGGTATGGAAAGACGAGTGGAATAAGTCAAGTGGGGAACATGTAACCCAAATTCAGGAAAGGATTGAAAGAAAACTTGCCAGTACGCAGATAGAAATTAACAATGAAGTAGTACAGATTAGGAAAGATTTAAGCGTCAGGATAAATTCGTTATCCGAAAAACAAGTTGACGATAGAACACAACTAGATCAGGATATGCAAACTTTAAAATCTTTATTAGAGGATCAAATTCATAAAGTTGTCTCGGATGTAAATGAAACGACGAGTAAACTGAAAAATTTAAAGTTAGGAGAGGCTAGTTTAATGGAGAACTACAAAGAAGAGATTATCAAAAAAGTCTTAACAGAAATCACCGACAAGGATACAGAAGGCTTAGCTTGCGAATTGAATAGGAATTATGCTAGAAGACATAACCTAGAGCCAGAAGAGAGAGACGTGACTCCTGAAGAACGTGTATCCAGATTCAGAGAGGAGGATGACGAGAGGAACATGGAACCTGAGTGGAATTATAGAGATAGTGGGAAAAACTATCCGGATTCATATCCGAGGAACGTGACGGTCATTAGGAATTTCGAAGACAAACCACAAAAATTCAGTAACACTGATAGTTTGACACCTATAGAGTATGTAAGGAATCTCAAAGATTATTTCATCGAAGCTCACATTCCCAGAGAGAGAGAGATGAAGATAGTAGAGAGATATCTGATTGGAGGACCCCTTGAATGGTTTCGCGCATTTAGATACACATTCAGTAACTTTGACGAGTTTGCAGAGGCATTAATCAAGCGATTTTGGTCTATAGAAGCGCAGAATTCGTTAAGAGCGGAGGTGTATTCAAGAAAATACTCAGGTACTCTTCCAACGAGGTACGCTGATTTCTTTACGAGTCAGTTGTCCCGCTTGAGATTTTTGCAACCCCCATTGTCCACGGAGCAACTTATAGATGCGATTTCTCGTATGCTGCCAGTTGAGGTGAGGAGACTTATAATTTCGTCCAACATCAGGGATTTATCCAGCATGGATGAATTACTAAGAAGGTTAGACTACACAAGTCCAATGCCTAACGTAGTCCAGAAAGGTCAAAGGCAGGAGTTTAAAGAAATCAATACGGTATATATGGACCAAGTCCAACAAACTGACAAGCCAGAGCAGGAGAAAAATGACAATGTAGGTCCTCAAAGGAATAATCAGTTTAGAAATTACAGATCACAAGGTTACCGACCGTATCAACAGAGAAGAGGTTGGAACTACAACCGAGGAAACTACTATGGAAGAGGCAGATATTACAACAATAATGGGTATAACCGTAACTATAATAGGAATAACCAAAACCAAAATAGAAACCAGAATACTCAAAGTCAGGTTATGACACCTGATCAGTATCAGCAAAGAGAAAAGGAAAGCCAGCAATACTTAAAAGAATTAAGGGATAAAGAAGCTGACAATCAAAAGAAAAGGCAGGATGTTGTAATCGATCCTGGACCTTCTACGAGCCAGCAGAACTTTGAAAATAGAAATACTGGTCAGAAGAGGAAGTAGAGAGGAAAGAATACATTAACCACATAAACCCAGAGTAGAAGAGATAATGATTAAGGAACATAGAGGAAATATCATACTAGAGTAAGCCAGTTATAATTCAATTTCGTGTTCAAGAGAGTTGAGATACTTGTAACACTGAGTATAAAAACAATTTGCAACTGTTTTTAAAACGTGGTGGGAGGAGAATGCCCCCGTAATTGAATTATGTAGAGACCACGGTGGCTATATTTGAAATTATAATTAGAGTTATGGCTGTCATAGTTATGACGTGAGTAGTCATGACGTAAGCACGGATGACGTAAATGTTATGCCAGCAGGCTACTTGAGCTGAGATTCTCAGTGACGTCAGCTTTTAGTCGAGAATGTTCCAAGATTTACGACGCAGTCGCAGGAAACGAGGAATTCTGCTGAGGAAGAAACTATGCTATTGGAGGAGAGGCATGAACCAATGAACGATAGTTTAAAGGAAGACGGAGATTGCTAAAACTATGGTATTTTTATTACTTTTGGAATGCAGAATTGTGGAAATCCATTTGCAGTAAAGGCATTGATTTGGAATTTTGGTGAAATTTATTTTCAGTTTTTGAATTTTGAAAATCCGTCATGTATTAACGAAGTTGGAAGTTCTAGCGATGACGCAGTATCACGCTTTGGAAGGGATGGAAACGCCCCTCGTGAAGTTAATAAAAGGGCTTGCGCAGAAGAGAGGAGCTCCCCTTTCGTTCTCTGATCATTCTGAGATCTCATTCTCAGAGCATCGAAGTCTATTGTGAAAGTTCTTTTCTTATACATTCATTATAGTGAGACGTCGAAGTGAACAGCAGTGAAAAGAATCGTCTTTATAACGTGTGGCGAGGCCACTATATTAACGAGATCCAAGTCAAACTAGGTGAAGTTGAAACGGACCTTAGAAAGCTTCTACAAGTTTAGCTTCGAACAGTTAGCGGTCTCCGATAAGCTAATTGTATTGTGCAGTGCTACATGCAGTTATAGAGAAAAGCTGAACAATTTCGACCGATTAGTTCGAAAGATATTAGCGGTTTTATACGACTGAGAAAAGTGATTATCTCGCCACAAGAGAAGCACTTTTGTGAAGCCAGAATCAACGCAACGGCTGACGCTGCGAGTGGAATAGAAAGACTTCAGATTGCTTGGTTACAGAACGATACAGTATAATGGAGCAATTGAATACGGCAGTTTGTTCTTCTAACACTACAACCGAAGAGCAGATGGAAGGCTAAGGAGCTTATTGCAATTGGGACATACTTCAACGGAGTAAGATAGCGACATGGAACTTCGCTAATTGCTATTCCACACAAGCGAACATGCGGTGAATACCATCTACACCCATGTTTCGTAATTAAAGGCTGAATACCATCGAACAGCCATAGAAACAATTTCATACTCTGAATATGAATAATTTCTTCGGAAATTTCTACAAAACTTCATGGCGATTGTCTACTGGAACTTCAGGGAATTTTTTAAGAGAGGTCAGGGATATCCCGATTCACAAAGAAGATTATTGCCGGAAGGATGTCTATTCGTTTTCGAGGAGCAGAGCGATTCACGGAGAAGGAAGCAGTTCGATTCTCTGAGGGTGCTATTTCCTATTTCGAGGATGGAGCTCAGCTTTAACGTGGTGAAATGGATCCATCAGCAGTCTTCTTTGGGGAATTTTCCTCTGGAACGTCAATCGGCAGATAAGGTAGTCGTGAACGTTTATTGTATTTGAGTATATTAATGATGTTTGAGCAACCATTTTTCCCATATTTTTATCCTCATGTTTTTGCCCTATTTTCTTGTTGAGATTCTTATTCTCAGTACACCTTGATGAGTTTTGCATTTTTCGACGATTTATTAAGACATTGTTTTGTCATGGGCATAGTTAATGATTTTGAATCAGTTGAGACTGATATTTAGAATATTCAGAAATTAATATTTTTGTAGTCACGATTTGACTGTAAGTTAATGATTTTTAATGACAGATTTAAATTCAGACAGCGTGTCATTTTATTAAAGTAATTCTACCCCTGTTTAATTACTTTGAACAATTTTCTGTCATCATCAAGAAGGAAGAACATTTCAATGATTTTAGAGCGTTAAAATCTCTTACGTTGTCGACGATCTTGGAAATACTAGTCGTTATTTGAATTGATTGCAACACAGACATTTATCGTCAGTTATGAATGAACATTGCATTATAGACACTTTTGTGAAAGAGTAACTTTAATAATGAATTTTTGAATGCATTAAAGTCAAGTACTTTTGTTAGGGGTTTTTCTCAATTAGAGATTTATATAACGATGTTTGCATTCCCCAGTCTAATTGGATTCTATTCGACTACTTTGCATTTTTAGTCGCACTTTATTTGAAGATAGTATTTTTATACTACATTTCTTTTAAGATGTTAATCTTAAATTTTGATAGACCAGACAGGCGTATATAAGCGTATTCACTATTAAATTTGTTTGTGATTGGCAAGTTTTGACTTCATTTCGGTTCATGAATGAAATCCACGAAGGTTAAATGAAAAACAGTTTTGAAACAATTAATGATTATAAAAATTTTTAAGTGGAACTATGAATGTATAATCGCTAGTGCAGCGCGTGTTGAAAGTCGCTGAGGTATAATGCCCTTGAATATGAAGGAAGTTCCCACAGGAATAAATGTTAAAGAATTATTTGTGGAAGTTTTGTAAGTTATGTGAAAGTTGAATACCATATAGATTGATATATGATGATTTTGGGCATATTTGTAATGCAGTTTGTGCATTAACTTGTTAGCGAAGGATTTTCCGCTGGAGTAAGATTGTAATAGTTCGTTAAAAATAAATCAAGTGAATTTACTGTTAGAATTAACACGAGTTTTGAAAGAATTTGAGATAAGATTTTGAATGAAGGTTGCCGTCACAAATCATTATTAAAACCTTTATTAAACCAGATTGTGACATTAACATGTATAACTAACCTTCATTGGTCGATTATATTAATCACGATTATGAAAATTACCAACCGAATGAACATGTGGTTAATGTATTTATTAAATTAATAATTTAAACAATTTAAATGTTAATATTGTAAATAATTGCTGTAAATATTTTTGAAAATAATGTGAAACGAGAGTGATGTTAAAGGCGTGCTTATAATATTTTTATTGTCTTTGACAAACATTATAAACAATTTCTAATTGTTATAAATAATTTATGTGATTTTGTTATAAACATATAAGAGCTAATTAAACATTTGGATTGAAGTTAACAAATTTAGGGAATTAACATAATGATCCAATAGGATGTGAGCAAAGTACTTGAAAGTTTTGCGTAAATATTATGTGAGTTGTCTTGTAGACAGATAAAAGTTTGAGAGAGCAAGCTGTATGTTACGTAACATAGCAGGTGAGAAGGGAGTGCGTTTGACCAGGCTGCAACAGGTTCGAGGGTAGCTCGCAGCTGGGCCAACATCTGGTTCACAGAGAGTGAGGTCGTCCACACTCCGGCCTTGCGACTATAAATACCATTCTCATGTTTATTAAAAGGAAACCAAATGCTCTATATATGTCACACCCTTACGTCCTTTTCCAATCCAATAGTGTTATGAATATTACGTTATTTGGAGCTCTTGGGAGCTAAAATGTTTTATATCATGTTGTATGATAAATTTTGCAAGTCCTACTGAGGACGTAGTCAGATTGACTTGGGCTACTGATAGCCACGTTGATTTTGTTGTGTTAGTAAAATCATACCCTTTATTAGAAATAAAGCTTTTGTACAGTTCAAAGTTCTCGTCTTCGTTTTGGTTCATTTTTAAATGTCATGGTGGAGGTTATTGTGTGAACAGACTTTTAGTGATCCTGTTGTCAACTCAAACCCCGAGATAATTAAGAGGTAAGTAACAGTAAGTATGAACCCCCGTCTATTTTGGTGTGTTCCACAATGATTTCCTGTGTACTTCTGTGCTCTTATCTCGATAGTATCTGTCAGTGCCATTTTCATTGATGTAGCTGTGCCGGTGCAATTGATATTTGGCAATCCGATTGAGGGGGCGGATATCTGACAGCCTACTATCCAGGTAAACGGGGACAGTACCATGTGTGGGTAATTGCCCGTTATTTAGAGGTGTAAATATCTGAGAAATTTCTTTTGAACTTGCTCAATGGATTTAATGCATGCTTTCTGCCATGGACTCCATACTTGGCTGGCGTACTCGAGCTTGGATCTCACCATGGCAGTATAAAGGTTTATGCAGGTACTGGTACTAATGAATGGCTTAGTGTTTCTAATTATAAACCCTAACATGTGGTAAGCATCCCCGACCATCTTTTGCACATGACAAGTGAAAGCTAGCTCTCGGTCAAACAGAATCCCTAGATCTTTCTTCTCGCTTACTGTTTTCAATTACTTAGGTCCAATTCCATAATCAAATGTGATTGGGTTCTTCTTACGTGTGAAGGTCATAACAACACACCTCGGTACGTTTAAGTATAATTTGTTTTCTATACTACATTTGTGTATTTTATTTAGGTCATTTTGTAGTAGAGTGCAGTCATTAGTGGAAGAAATTGATTTAAAAATGTTGAAGTCATCTGTATATAAAAGACTATTTGAGTGCAGTATACATCGTGGCAAATCATTTATCATTGCTAGAAAAATCAAAGGTCCAAGGTTCGAGCCTTGGGGTATTCCGGAATGAACTATGTATTCCTTTGAGACAATTTTCTGGAACAAACCAAATTGTTTCCTGTCTTTGAGATAGGAGATGAATAATTTGAGTAATGGGTGGGAGAATCCCAAAATACACAATTTTTTAAGAAGGATATCGTGATTTATTGTGTCGAACGCTTTCTCGAAATCTGTAAATATGACATCCATTTGCCCTCCTTTATCTAACTCTTTAGATATAATTTGAGTAAAATTAGTTGCATTCGTCACTGTAGATTTCCTGGATAGGAAACCATGTTGGTTATCTGCTACGAGTGGTCTGAGAAATACTGATATTCTTCCGTGCAATATGAATTCAAATACCTTGGCTACTGCAGATAAACTAGATATAGGACGGTGGTTATTAATTAGTGATGGATATCCCGATTTTAGTATAGGGCAGACGCGAGTGATTTTCCAGGCGTCAGGGAACGTACAAGTTTGAATGGCTAAGTTAAATATAAAGTGTAATGGGTCCCTGGGACTTTCAGCACATCCCTTAACTACATACGGTGGAATATTATCAGGACCAGCCGAAGACTTAGGTTTTAATTTTTTTAATGCCATTTCTACCTCTTCCATTGAGACAATTTTTATGTGAAGGGTGTTGGAGTATTCGAATTGCAGGCTGGGACTTTGTATTGGGCTGACTGAGAGTCATACACTGATTTGAAATATGTCGCGAAACCTTCAACAATGGAATCACCCCTGTGCAATTCTTCATTATTATATTTAAGAGTGTTGCATGTGTTCCTATTTTTTTCTTGTTTTTAATAAACGTCCAAAATTTCGTTGAGTCCCTGCTAATGTTTTGTTCAATATTATGGATATATTTCTTATTAAGATAATTTAATGTCCTTTTTAATTTCTGACCTTAATTCTTCAAAACGTAGTCTATGATGTTCTGAGTAATATTTTCTCTTCCTATGGTATTCCTTCTCCTTCAATTTACTCTTTGTTTCTTTAGAGAACCAGACAGGATAATGTCTGCCCGTTTGTCGTTTACATATAGGAACGGTTTCGCCAAGTACTGTGTTAAAAATCTGATAAAACAGGTCTACTGCAGTATTTACATCAGTGCACTCGTATATTTGACCCCAGGCATCATTCCTCAACCGAGTGTACATTTGCTCACAATCGGCTTCCCGGAAGTTATAGGTATCATTAGGCTGGATAATTACTTGGTTTCGACATATAGTTAGAGATATTTCCACATCCAGAGCAGGGTGGTGGCGATCCAGCGGTAAGAGTGGGTCTGTGTTTTCAGTTACATTTATGTTGGGTTTGTTGGATAGAACTAAGTCCAGCGTCCTCCCGTTACGGTTTAGTAGTGAATTATAAGATTTTAGCTGAAGATAATTAATAAAATTTACGAGTTCTCTTGTGTGAATATTGTCATCTTTAATTATTGTACTTTGTATTGTTGGGATATTGAAGTCACCGAAGATTAATACGTTTTTATCATATATATCTGTGCAGGATTCCAACCACCGGTATAGTTGCCTGTATGTTTCTACTTTTGAAGCTGGTGGAATGTAAACATTACAGACGTACCAAATATTTCCCCTAATAACCAGTTTCACTAATAGACATTCCAAGCTGCCAGCCATTCTTTCGACCTTGAGTACTGTTAATCCGCTCTGGACCAAGACAGCCACCTCACCCCCTGACCTGGCAAGCCTCTCATCCCTGTACACTCTGTACATATCAGAACAAACCTCACTGTCAGCGATTTTACTAGATAACCAAGTTTCTGTAATTAGAATTAAGTCATGCTTTTTGGTGATCAGGTTTTCGTTGAATAAATCTAATTTTGTATTCATTCCCCCTAAATTTTGATAATAAATGGATAATCTAGGTTTTGATACCATTAGAGAGTGTTCACGTCATCCTCATTTCGAATTACGATGACTCGAGAACCTTTAGATTTGCGTATTTTAATGTGTCCATTTCTTACCCACAAGAAAGCATACTCCTTCTCTCTTCTGATGTTCCGAGTTTGTGACAGCAATTTCTTCTTCTCTGGTGATAAACTCTCGTTGACATAAATTACATTATCGCCAGGAAGACCGACGTGACGAGTGGAGAGATTCCGTTTCACCCGGCGACGCTCCATGAAATGCTCCTTGTCGTCCCGCCGAACGAATTTTAAGATAATGCCACTCTGTTGATGATGAGGTGACTTAGGCAGTCGATGACAGTCATCTACCATTGTTCCTGTGATGACCACATCCAGAGCTTGACCTACTTTCTTCACTGTTTCAATAATATTTTTGTTAGGAACTTCCGGGACACCGTGTATTTCCACCGTATTCCTACGTGTGTACTGCTCAGATTCTATGTGGTTTTCTAGGGATTTTAGCTTCGCATTGAGAATGACATTTTGCTGGGTTAATGTCTCAATGTGTCCTTTACATTCCTTAATTTCTTTCTGCTGGTTTGAAATTAATGTTACACAATCGTCTAGTTTCTTATGGCACAATTCCATTGAGTTACCTAGATCAGTCTCTCTCGCTCTATGCTCGTCTTTTATGATTTTAAGTTGTTCTTTTGAGTCTTTCAGCAATCCATAAATATTCTCCATTGATGGAGTGTCTTTGTTAATTACACTGTCACTTATAATTGCACTATTTTCCACTCATTGCACACACAGCCACTCGGTGAATCTGTTCAATGTATTCACGCACTTCTTGTGGAACCACTTTTTACATGAACCACACTGTACCTTTCCAGCCTTTCCCAAACTACCACCGCACTCTCCACAGTCGCCCATGTTGCCGATGCAGGTGAAAACTCCTATTTAACCAATTTACGAGGAAGTTAGTAATTGTAATTGATGTTCTTATTAGTAAGTGGGCAACGTATACTAACACTTATATTGTCGGGTGACAAATATGGTTTAGATTTTTCCTCGAATACACTCTTAAATAGACAATGTTTTCGGAGCTACTCACTGCCGTGTTGTTCACTCAGCCGCCATTCAATAGCTCCAAGTATCCAAGGGTACTCGACACCATTGGTGCACTAGCAATGCTACAAGTTAACGTGCACTGCTGGGTGACGGTGATGAAGCACGAGCCCACTTTTTCACGAATGTTCACATCCAGACCACCCCAGTACAGCTAGTTCACCACCATGTTCCTGGAACCAGTCCTGACAGTGTGGCATGACACATTGCCCTGTTGGAAGTGGCCGTCACCAGCAGGGAGCGGATGGACTTGGTTGCCAATAATGTTCAGATACTAGATAGCTGTCATATATAGGTGAATCGGAATAATGGGTACTAGTGTCTCCCAAGAAAACATTGCCCAGATCAACACCCCTGAATAACGACGTGTAGCCACGTGCCATAGCCACTGATGAAAAACAGCACGGCTATCATAGACGCTGGAGTGTGCTTCCATCTGTATCACGTCTACAGTAAAACTATTGGCTGAATGTTCAGTCTTCATATCCTGTCCTTTCTAGAATCATATATTATGCGTGGTGCGCCCTTTATGACAACAATTAGGAATAGGACCTTATTTTGCTTAGCATGATCAATTATAATTTTTCCTTATGCTGCAGTTTTATCTTGAATTTCCCTGTATATTCTAGTTGAACCAGGGCCTATGGACATTAACTCCAATGAACTCATACTCTCGTGTTTATTCACTGCCCAAAAGTCCCAGTCTCAACTGGAAATAACTCCGTGTAAGTAATTTAAGACTTTGCCCTTGCAACTGCATGTTCTATTGGAAGAGCCATACTCCTCATTCACAAGTTCTCGTGCTCTTGTGAGCTTGTCTTTTTGGTTGATTTTCTAGCTAATAATTCTACTTTCTTTTCCTTTCAGCGAGGCGCTTGCCTGCAAAACGAATCAATCTCACTACTGGTTGAAAGGCAGCTCCTCCACCCTTGTGAACGGTGCTTTCAAAAGTGAGTTGAAGGAAGGAGTTGGGAAGACGAATGTTGTCCCACTCATCCTATCGAAGGTGTTTCAAAATTGTTGTAGGGCTACTGTGTTTTAAGAAAGTGTCCTTCTGGAATAGGTCTCCTTTCTTCTGAAATTACATTCACAACATCATTGTTGATGAGTTAATTAGAGCAGTATATGCTAGCATTGGGGAATGTGGTTTGGATTTACCTCTCACAGGGCTTATACTGTAGAGACGGGAAATTAAATAATAATGCACTTTAAAACACTGAGAAATCCTCTTGGTTCAAGAGATATTAGTTTCAAAACTTGTTCATCTATTGTCACATAACTGGAGATCTGTCTTTGTCACCTCTCTTTCATAATGTAAGAGCACGTGCAATAATGCTCGTTAAACCATGCATTACGGCCGCGAGGGCAGTTTGAGCAAATCCAGAGATCGCACGTTGGAATCCAGGCGTTGACAATCGTTATCATGAAATTTTCCACACTCCCTCCAAGCAAATGCCGGGATAGTACTTTACTTCCAGTCCCGGGGCACCTACACCCTCCCCGTCCCTAACCTGCAGCTGGACACACTAGTATAGTCATAACATAAATACAGATTAACAGACACGTTCAACACACACCCAATTACACGGGGCTGATTACCAATATGATCCAAGCCCCTAAAATCAATTAACGAAGGCAATAATGTTCCGATTTACCGAAATATTTTCCTGGTCAGCGAAGGGGTGAAGAGAGATACGGATAAGGAACATTGACATGAACATTTAAAATATGAATGTCCGCTAAAAGAACAATTACATATATTTTGGAAACTTGTGACCTTTTTTTAGCCTATTTTCATTAATGAAAAAAAAAAAGGCTTATGAGATCACCTTTTGTCCGTGTGTGTGTGTACGTGTGTGTGTATGTGTGTGTGGGGTGTGTGTCCCCTCTTAATAAAATCTAAACGACCGAAGCGATTTCAATGAGACTCGATAAGGGCATACACTTATATCGTCCAACCTCCACCGTATCCCTCAAATTTTAATATGTTTCACCAATCTAACATGGTGGCCGCGAGATATATTTCACTGCCATTCTATATCTCCGCAATAGTAACAAATATCACCATAAAATTCTGTACGGTGATAAAGAGTACAACTAGAGGTTCATCTATGTGACTTTCATATTCATGTGAAGTACGATACGAACATGGTGGTCAAGCGAATTTGAAACATTTAAACATACTTTTCTTGCGATATAACCATCTGAGCGCTGATACGTGGTAAAGCAACATGTTTATAAAGCCTTCACATTGTAATGCAATGACCTCTAATTTTCTTCTATTGTTTACATAACCTCAAGATGGCGGTTCTTCCAGATATTAGAATTAAGTTTGTATTTCTTGTGTCCTAATCATTCAAAAGAGGTGAAAGTGTGAGTAATGAACCTACGTAATAATCTACATCTAATAATACTGTTACGTGCTACCCCTAGTACCAAGTTCGTTAATTGGATCAAAGTAGGTAAAGCACAACACAAATGGTCCTTTAAAGAAATATTAGCATTATTGCGGGTCAGAAAGTTACACCACACAATAAGCAAATAGAAACAATTAGATGTATTTCTTCGTGTTTGCTCCCTTATGGAGGACACTCACCCTTTCACTTGCTCACGCAGTTAATCCCTCGCTAATGAGTCCGGTGTCCTCGGTAGAAATACCTGAAACTCTTCCTTGAGTACACAAGCTACAGTTATTTACGATAGTCTGGCACTCCCCACTAAATGCTTGAATACCGCACACTGCTCCGCTGTCCGCAGGCTAGGGAACAGTCCACTGGGTTTTGCAATTCACACAGCACTTCACCACAATAACCTCTGTCGCACAGTAAAACACACTCGCTCAAAAACACAGTCCGTCCCTCGCTGGCCAGGTCGCTTTATATAGCGGGGCTGGTGACTCAATGGATGTTTCTAGAGCAGACCAGGATTCACGGCTACTCGAGAATTCCATTACCGGGTGGGCCGCGAAGTTTCGAGACGGTCTATTTGTTACTGCCTGTCTTCTGGTTGCGCAAACCACTGGTTAACACAGGGGCAGGGGGGTAGCCCGGGGTGGGCTGTGAATCACGCAGCAAGGTGATGAATCAACCGTGCAGCCGTAACAATACATAACTCTATGGCCTATATATGTGACAATCCAACATGGCGACCATCCGAAAAATTTAGACGGCTCTCAATATCTACGAATCTATTTCAGCAATCAAACTTAAATATTGTATGTTGATACAGGCTATTAACATAAGTTCAGCTATGGATCATTCAATAACCTGGTGAGCACAAAACCAACATGGCGGCGACGCGAAATTCAAATATTTAAATGGATTTTTCTCGCGACTTTTTATCCGAGCGATGTGAAACTTGGCACGGTATATCTTCACACAAGCCTTAATATACTGACGTCTAATTTAATGGAATGTTATGAGAAATTAACAAGTAGTTCCGTGAAGAACTAAATAGCTTATTTTCATATACAGTAGGCTATACTACTTATGTTAATTGCCTCTATCAACATACTAAATTTCAGTTTAAATGCTGTAATAGATTAGTAGATATTGAGAACCATCTAAATATTTCGGATGGTCACAATGTCGTTTTTTTGTATATGTAGACCATGGAGTCAAGTACTATTACATGAACATTTCTGCGTAGGTGTATTATTCAAACCTAAATCGCATGATTAGGACGCAAGAAATAAGAAAGAGATTTTAAAATACCACACAGGCGCCATCTTGTGGTTATGAAAACAATTGAAATTAGATGTCAGTGGATTAAAATCTGTATGAGCATTTACCGTTCCAGGTTTCACTGCGCTCGGATGGTTAAATCGCGAGCAACGTCCATTTCAATATTAAAATTTCGGGTCACGCCATGCTAAATTTGTGCTCACCAGGTTACTGAAAATTCCACATGTGAACTTATGTTTATAGGCTTTATCAACATACAAAATTTCAGTTTGATTGCTGTCATAGATTAGTAGATATTGAGAACCGTCTAAATATTTCGGATGGTACTCAGTTGGATTTTTATACATTACTAGCATCCCGCCCCAGCTTCGCCCGGGGAAAGATATGATGCAAGGTGATAGGCTACTTTTAACCGAGGTCTTATAAGATTTCCTTGTATACGACATTAGTCGTTTTCCCTCCAGCAGTGAACACGAAAAGATTTCGGTTTGATGTAACACGCGATTGAGCCACGTAAAGCTGTCAAAGAGAGAAACATTCTCCACTGAGATCAACTCCAGTGCTAAGTGTCTGAACCTGTACTTTGTTTATAGTCATGCCAAAACAGACTCTTACTGGGAATTGTACTCGTTTGAAATGATAAGGCAAATCTGAACGAATCATTGGGATTCTGGGTACTAAGACCGTTTCTCCTCTACCACAGCTAGTTAAGATAGTTGCTTCAATGAAACAGTTTTTCTAAGTTTTCACTACCAATCGCGTCCCATTGCATAACTTTGGTGGGTGTAAATTATGTAGCAATATAATAGGCACTCCCACTTTAAGAATAAGCTTGTGTGGTGGCAAGCCAGAAGGAAGTAGAGAATTTAGGAATTCTGTCAGGTAATGAACAGCTTCTTCACTATCGACTACTGCGTCTACTGAGTAATATACTTGAGCCTGGGCAGTGAATTTGGAGAACACCAATCATTAATTTTCACAACTTGTTCGTTTGTCGGCGATAATATTGCTCTTTCTTTAAACCATGAATGAGACTTGTTAGATAGGTCATGGATTTGAGGATAAACGCTGTCAATCAATTCTTGAACGCTGTTTACTAAAACACAGAAAATGTGACTGAGGGTAATTTTCCCGTCAATGAGCGGTAAATCTTCATTTCCGACTCTAAGTAACAAATTAGCAAACAGACTATTATCTTCTGAAGATAAGAGTACTCTCATGTTAGTTTTGAGTGCCAATTTTGTTATATCCGGCCAGATGTAAGATCTTTTTAATGGAGCGTTCAAACCGTCGGTTTTCGTTCCTCTGGTAACAACTGGTAAGATTTGACGAAAATGTCCGGCGAACAAAACTATGCAGCCACCCGTAGGTGTGTTCCGATTCCTTAGATCACGCAAGGTCCTGTCTACAGCTTCAACGGAAGTTTTGTGCGACATTGTAGCCTCATCCCATACAACTAAAGAACTATTTTGGATTAAACTGGCAGTGTTACTTTGTTTTGAAATATTACATACCCTTCCATCATTACTGCTAACTTTCAAAGGAAGTTAAAATATTGCATGTGCTGTTCTTCCCCCTTCCAAAAGAGTGGCTGCAATTCCAGATGATGCGATGGCAAGAGCAATATCACCTGGCCTCACTTTGGCGAGTAACAAACGTTTTGCCTATACCTCCAGGGGCATCGAGAAAAATTATTTTACCTTCCTTCTTAGTGATGCTAGATATGATGGTGTCATAAGCTTGTTTCTGATCGTGGATCAGACGGTGTTCTTCTTGAGCAACGGGTTGAAGGGGCCGAGGACGAGGTCTTTCTTTCTTTTGTGACAATCGAGAAATTATTTGTTGCTCTGTTTCATCGTTACGTAATTAGCGCTTTTCTTTTCGATGTCAATGAACTATGACCTATATCCGTTTTACATCTCGGTATGATGGCTTAAAATCACTGACTGAACTATTAATTATAATGAATTCTTGTCAGACGTAATTTAAGAATGGCGAGGTGCATGAAACGCAAATCCCCCTTCCGTCCAATCTTAACTTAACTGTGTATTTTGTGGAACGGAAAGTTCACAGGCGAAATGAAGAGTTGCACTTCCAGGGAATGGCGAGGTGCATGAAACACAAATCTCCCTTCAGTCCAATCTTAATTTGACTGCGTATATTGCGGAACGAAAGGTTCTCAGGCGAAATGAAGAAAAGCCAAGTTGCATTTCCAGAGAATGGCGAGGTGCATGAAACACAAATCCCCCTTCCGTCCAATCTCAACTTGACTGTGTATTATGCGGAACGGAAAGTTCACAGGTGAAAAGAAGAAAACCCGAGTTGCACTTCCAGGGAAACTCCAAACACAAGCACCCTTCTCTGAAGTCTTAACTCAACACGACTCGACGATTTGCTGCTGGCTGTATCTGGGGGTAATAGGTTCGCCCGCTATTTAGCCTGTAACAGGGGTGATAGACTCGCCCTTAGCTATCTCGTAAATTGTCGCCTCAGTATTTGAACGGACATGGTTGGAAGAAACGAAAACGTGAAAACACTTAACTTACAGTGGGCGATGTATTGAAGATAGAGATATGCCCTCACGGGCTTTTTGTAGAACTTTTCATGCTGAACAATTCTTACACTCATACTGTAGTATTTAGATATTTTTAACGGTTTGTCCAGCGTACGCTTACAAAGCGATCGGGCGCCAGATTTTTTCGACTTTTTCACTGAAATTGTTACTGCTCGGCTTTCTTTGATCATAAATAAATTATTTTCCACAGAAATCATCCTCGAGATATCTTTTACAGAATTGTGAATACCGCATCAAAATCCATCCAGAGGTTCTCGAGATTACCCGTGACATCCAAGAATCGGGGACATTGTTTTATACTAAGTAGAGATATGTAGGCCATAGATTTATGTACTATTAGATAAAGATCATTGCGTAGGTTCATTGTTTAAACGTTGACCTTGCTTGAATGACTAACACACAAGAAATAGAAACGTAATTTTAAAATTTCGCACAGCAGCCATCGTGAGGTTATGTAAATAATTTAACTAAATTAGATGTCAGTGCATTGCAATGTCTATAAACAATTGATGTACAAAGTTTCATTGCGCTCGGATGGTTAAATCGCGAGAAAAATCTCTCTCTATATAAAAATGAAAGTTTGTCTGTTTTTTTCTGAATTTCCACGGAATTTTGAGTTATTAACGCGTTTCAGACTGGTTTATGACGGCTGCGCGCAAAAACAAAATTTTTGTCTGTCTGTCTGTCTGTCTGTCTGTTTGTGTACAATATTGCACGCGTATCACTCGAAAACGGCTGAATGGATCAATGTAAAATTTGGTACAGATGTCCATGAGAGGCACGAAAGTAATCATTGATGTAACTCTTCTCCATACCTTTCATAAAAGAGGGCCTACCCCCTTAAAATGCATGCTGAAATGGGCGTAGAAAGACGGGACAAAGCTCATTTTCAGCGTCTCAATGCGAGAAACAAAACTCGGGAGCCCTACGGGCCCCAAAAACCACATTTTAAGGTCCTAAAACCAACAGTTTTTGAGATATACCCAGAAAATTAATTTCATTTATTAATCTATTGAAAGAATGCAATCCGGTAGCCATGGCAACACATTCTCTGAAGTCCATCTATTTCTATAAGACGCAATGCCATTCCATTTATTACATTACTGTGAACGTTCGCAAACGGCTATAAGGTTATCACGGAACCAACTTAAGCTGTAAAATTCATCAATACGTATATAATGCGCTTAACGGGGTCAAGGGGTACTCTTGAATTTTTTCACGTGATTTACACGGGCGGGTGTGGTACTAAAGGTCTATTATATCGCTATCTCTATATTAATCAATTATTATTATGATTATTATTATATAATGACGTACAAGGACGAGACAAAACTCATTTTCAGCCCCTCGGTGGCTCGGAGGCTACTACGTTTTAAGACTCTAAAACTACGTTTCTGAGATATTCCCAGAAAACTAATTTCATTTAATAAACTAATAAATAGATGACGAGTACAGAAGAACACCAAATCAGGAGCTATATAAATATACTGAGAAAATCACAGATGTGGCCAGGAAGAGACATCTGGCTTTCTACGGACATGTGTCATGGATGAACCCAACAAGACCAACCAACCGGCTTCTCAACTACTGGGGGGAATAGAAAGAGCTTGACACCGCCGCTAACAGTAGTTAACAAGGATACCCAAGAACTGAAGATAATGAAATGTGATATTCGAAGCCGATCACATCTCAGAAAGATACTTAAACAGAAGAGTTTTCAGACAGACCACCCTGTAAGAAAACCGGCATCATCTGGACAAAAGAGAGAAAGGAGAAACATAGCCAGAGAATGCGCGAATATTGGGCAAACATCAAGTCCCTCGCCAAACTGAAAAGTTGAACGTCGTGGTCCTCAGCTGGCCCATCCGAAAGAGGAAGAAGAAGAAGAAGAAGAAGAAGAAGAAGAAACTAATGAAGTAATGCAAGCCGGTAAACATGACTACAGTATCACAAGAGGTGACAACCAAATTTCCATGTATTTCTGTAAGAAGCAATGCCACTCAATTTATTACATTTTTGTGAAAGTTTGCAAATGGCTATAAGGTTATCGTGGAATCAAACATAGACAGTAAAATTTAACAATGCGATTAAGGGGTTCAAGGGGTACCCTAGAATTTTTACACGTGACTTACACGTGCGATATGTTGTACAGAAGGTCTATTAAATCTCCAAACAGCAACATTATTTTCAAATATTCCTGGATTGGAATAGTGTTTTTTGCAGCTTTTGGGAATTTGGGCCATTGGAGTCTAAAAATCCCGAATTTTCATGCACCACAAGCCTTTATAATTTATTAAGGGAGTCTTCCTGGGGATGGGTACTTTCCATAACGGTGAGGGTCAGTTTTAATTTGACATATATGGCGTTTCGTCTGCGAGGTTTTCAATATTATTGTCACGTCAGGAAGTACACGTTAGGTGAATTTAGTTTGAGAGCACATTTTAAGTAATCATATTTTTGTCGACAAATGGGTTCATTGTAAAGATGATTTTGTTTGATACTGTGTGGTTGATACATATTTATGTTTATGTACGCCTATAATTCATGTTGGGGTGCTTGGAGCATCGTAAAATTCGGTATTGTAACCATGAGTCAATCAATACATAAATCATTTAGAAAACTCTTCAACGTACTTCTCATAGAAGGGTGGGTATAAGGAACAACTTTTCAAAATACATGCTAAAATAGGTGAAAAATAAACAATATCCTAGAAGGACGACCAAAGCATATGTTGTGCTTCTCAATGTGTGACACAAAACTAGGGAGTCTATAAAGGATCTTCGAAAACCACATTTTATGACCCTTAAATAAACAGTGTCTGCGATATAGCCAGAAAACTAACTTCGTTCTGATAAACTTATGAAGGAATGACAAGCCCCTAACCATTTCAACCGTAGCTCAAATGATAAGTTCTGGTTATTAATACCGAAGACCGTTCGAAGAGCGGGTACTTCTGCTAGTCTATTTATATGCTTCAACTTTGCTTGGCCGCCAAGTTCGTTTTGTACTTAACAGGTTTTAGAAAGCTACACAGGTGAACTTGTAGTTTTGCCGTTTATAGCCGTACAAAATTTTAGGGTAATGTCTGTAATAGTTTCGGAGATATAGAATGCCGGTGAAATAATTCGCACAGCCGCCATGTTGGATTAGTGAGATGTAATAAAATTTGAAGGGCACGGTCGGGGTAGGACAAACTGGTACTATGACCTTACCGAGTTTCATTGAAATCGCTCCAGCCGTTTAGATTTTACTAGGGACACACACACCCATACGCACACACACACACACACACACATACATCACACAAATGGACAACAAGTGATCTCATAAGCCTAATTTTTCATAAATTAAAATAGGCTAAAAATGGCGTCTGTGCAATTTTCGAAATCTCGTTTTCATTTATCGTATCCTAAGTAATACCAGTGGGATATATGAAAATAGACCATTGAAGTCTTCACGGAACTATTTGTTTAATAGTTATTTGCCCACTTCAATGTGATTGTTATCCATGGCCGAGACCCCTGCCGAAGATTGTAAGGGCGTCTTTCACAAGTTGTTTTAACAAACATTATTTGAAATTAAATAGTAATTCGTAGCTTATAATAACGTGTAACGTAACAGAATTATTCCTCTCCACGTTACAGTTCGGTAAGGTGGTAACGCTATAGCCCCCCACCCTGTATTATTGTGATGGCTGTATTAGTGTGTTTATTTAATTGAGGCGAGTATGGTAGAAGAGGCGGCCGTGGCCTTAAGTCAGGAACCATCCCAGCAGAAGTGGGGAAACACTGGAAATCCACTTCCAGGATTGCTTATGAAGGAATGGAACCCATAACCTATCAGTGCGTTAGCCCTCAGACCAAAATTAAATTTCTTATAGCAGAGGCGGGATTTGAACCCGGACCTAAGGGGTATTAGACAGGACAGCTAGTCACTGCGTCACGAGGTTGTTAATCTATAAATAAAGCATCCGCTACTTCTCGTATATACCATACTTCTTACACAATTCCTGACTGTATAATTGATTGCTGGTACCGTACTTCATTCCCATCTACTTTCTCTCTATCGGTAGGGCTGCGGATGAATGTTGCTGCGCTCTGGTGGGAAGCAACTCAATTATTCCATGTGAAATTTTGGTCAGTGGAGCAACGTGAATAGGCTACACCAGTTGAGGGATCCTTTCAAGTTCAGGATTACTAAACAAGTTCTTCAAAGAGTAGAATAAATTGATCTGTGGATGAATGTAACTAAACACACTGTAATATTCACCTAGATCGCAGAAGCAGAAGAGTTCCTAAAAAACATTGTTTTTAATATGTGAATATCCCTACTTCATTCATACGGCCTCTGAACCCCAGGCGGATATCGGCAGTCAGTTGCTGCTACCTCCCGCACGGTGCTTGTCATTCATCTGGCTTAAATGTATATTGCTCCCTTTCTACTGTCGACATTTTCGCATGGATTTGTGTCTATGTTTAACAGAGCACAGTGTACAAGAAAGAAAGAAAGAATGCGTTGAGTGAGTAAAGCTGACAGTGACCGACTTGCTGTCTTTGGAATGCGTGGTACACGGTACGCGGGAAGGCACCCAAAGTTCATAGCTAGCTGACTTCTCCTGGCGCGCTGCAAATACTACGATCTCGCAAAGACCCTAAATGAAACAACAACAATCACGAGAATGGGTGTCCTAGGACATAGTGGCTGCTGTATGGAGCTCGTTTTTATATCGCCATAAAAGATTAGTTGACGGTTCTACTTTGTCGCCAATTGGTTCATCATACGCCACCGGGATACACTTCTCGAATACAGATTCTGACCCGCACGTATCACGCAAGGGGCATAAATAACAGAGGTCGCACTCTCTATGTAGCTACGAACTTCTTAGATGAGACCGTGATGACATAGTGTTTGGGTACGAATGCCATGCACATGGAGAACTCCAACTCCCCCTATATGCAAGAACTGACCGTACATCGAAGCAAAGCATATAAGTGACCCAAGGAGGGTTTTGCCGAATACCATTGCCAACCTATGCAATGAAAGTTAACTCATAGACTTGAGTTATCACGAATATAGATCATTATTGATTGTACGAATTTGTATTTAATAACGAACAAGTAGTTCCGTGAAGAACTATATAGCCTATTTTCATATATCCTACTTATGTTAATAACCTATATCAATATACAAAATTTCAATTTGATTGCTCTGATAGATTCGCAGATATTTAGAACCGTCTAAATATTTCGGATGGTCGCCATGTAGGATTTTTATATAAAGGCCTTAGAGTGATGTACCATTACACGAAGATTATTGTGTAGGTGTTTTATTAAAACTTCAATCGCAAGATTAGGACACAAGAAATAAAAACGAGATTTTAACATTTCGCTCAGCTGCCAACTTGTGGTTATCAAATTAATTTAAATGAATTAGATGCCAGAGGATTACAATTTATATAAGCATATACCATACCAAGTTTCACAGCGCTCGGATGGTTAAATCACGAGAAACATCCATTTGAATATTTACATTTCGCGTTGCCGCCATGTTGTATTAGTGCTCACCAGGTTATTGAACGTCCCATAGGCGAACTTATGTTGATAGCCTCTATACACATACAAAATTTCAGTTTGATTGCTGTATTTACCATTAGATGAGGATTATCGTGTACGTTCATTATTCAAACGTTGATTTAGATCGCATGATTTGAACACAAGAAATAGAAACTTAATTTTAAAATTTCTCACAGCTGCCATCTTGAGGTTATGTGAAAAATTGAACTAAATTAGATGTCAGTGCATTGTAATTTGTATAGTCACTTGCTGTACCAAGTTTCATTGCGTTCGGATGGTTTAATCGAAAGAAAAGTCTATTTCAATGTTTCAACTTCGCTTGGCCGCCATGTCCGTTTGGTAGTTAACAGGTTTTTTAAAATCACATAGGAGAACGTCTAGTGGTGCCTTTATCACCGTACTAAATTTGAGGGTGATATAATGTTTTCGGAGATATAGAATGCCAGTGAAATATTTCGCACAGCCGCCATGCTGGATTGGTGAGAAGAATTAAATTTGAAGGGAACGGTCGGGTTTGGCCAAAATAGTAGTATCACCTTACCGAGTTTCATTGAAATCGCTCCAGCCGTTTAGAGGTTATTATGGGGGCACTCACGGACGCACACACACATACACACACATACAAACACACACAAACGGACAAAAGGTGATCTCATAAGCCTATTTTTTCATAAATGGAAATAGGTTAAAAATTACAGAATCCGTAATGTTAGAAGGAATACGTCTGCGGAAATGTCTGCGAGATCCGTTTATTAGTTTTATTCCGTAATGTTGGTAAGATTTCTAATTTCTCCGTAATGTCCCAACTTCGTTTAATAATAAAATGTAAACTATTGTTGCTATTCGTAACATTATGGTACCATAACCTCCAAAGTTGGTACCCCCTTCCAGCCAAGATAATCGGCAGGGTTTGCTCCTTGTTTTACATTGCAAATTATGTTTGCTTGGTGACAATATTAAATTACTTTATGAGGTTCAATGAACCGTGAAGAGGTCATCAGAGAATCAATCTAATCAATAGCATGAAAATATGGGATGTTAATTGCATTCAGCACAATCACATTCTCATTCAATATGAACTACACACGTAAATCCTCCCTATATTATTCTGCTAAGGTCCCATTCCGGTTTTGTACCGAAAATAAGGTCCTGTTAACACCAACCTACACAAATGAGGTACCTACAGGTTCCGCATAACCCCATGTGTGATCGAAACGCACTCACTTCCTCTTTAAATGCCTCACAATTAAATAAATACCTTAAAAATGTACATTTACAATGGGAGCACTGTAACCTGGCGAGGCTGCCACTAGAACGCAGGGCAGCGTGGCGGCGGCAGCCATCTGGCGGGAGCGCGGTGTACTGCTAGGCGAGCCAGCCACTAGAGCGCAGGGCAGCGCGGCGGTAGCAGCCATCTGGCGGGATCGCGGCGTACTGCTAGCTGAGGAGTCTCTTTTACGTACGGTATGCCGTTTAACAACAATAAATACATTTCTTCAATATTTAAAACTTCGTTCTCCCACATTCTTCCCTACTACCCCATAAACCTACTTTCACGTTGCGAAAGCTCGCACGGGCCCACTAGTAGAATATAATCCCTGAACTAGCTGCACACACAACTGCAATTATATCCCATCTTAATAATAATAATGTCATTGAGAACAGAACAATCACCGCGTTACAAAATGCTTATCTCCTCTAACTTCTCTAATAAGTCGAATTAGCCGCTAGTCACTTGTTTCTTTACAGGACCAACACAATAGACACTAAAGTCACTTGATAGGGTTGGCAATCAAGAGCATTCCAATTGTTTCGCCATGTTTAGCTTTGTACACAAAATTACGATCTCCATGATTCCTATGAAGAGTATACGCCCTGGTAACACGCACGTAGCTTGTGAAGGAACTTTGACGACACTTGACTCTATTCCGGAGGTTATTGGCGGTTGCTCAAAACACTTAAGGCTTGTCGTTGACTGTAGCTCTTCACGATATTAATGATCGTACATAGCTATTCCATGTCCTACAAAGTACAGTCCTTGTGGGAACTCTCTCCACAGTGAAGCGATCCCATAACACGGCACGCCATGTGACTTTGAGTTGGCGAAGCTGTAGCCGGATCGAGTATATGTGTCACAGTGCGATCTTAAGTAAGGAAATTTTGACCACGTTGTGGACGCAAACAGGGTGTACTATACATGCTATATGACACATAATTAATTACTGTCATCATTGCTGTCATTTCAAGCTATGTTCTTAGTTCTATTTTGCATCAGAAACATTACTGTGCTTTTAGTGTTCCACAACCTTTGCTTTTATGCCTGGAATAGGACGCATTTTACGGCCGTCCATCTCGTTGCGTAGTGGCTAGGATTCTTGGCTGTGTCCGTAGAATTCCCGTGTTTCGATTCCCGTCTCTGCCAAGAAATTTAATTCTGGGTTGAGGGCTGGAATGGGGTACACTCAGCCTAGTGAGATAAAATTGAGAAAAGGTGGGTTCGATTCCTACCTTAGCCATCCTGGAAGTGGTTTTCCGTAGTTGCCCATTTCTACTCCAGGCAAATGCTAGGATGGTAGTCTACCTAACGTAAGGCCACGATTGTTTCTTACCCAAATCCTAACTCAAGTACAAATACTCGCACTAGTACAGACATGTCAGTGACACAAGTTATCAGACAATTTCTACACACACCCAAGTTCATGGGGCTAAATGACCGATGTTTCAAAGTCCCTAAAGAATCAACAACTACTATTTTACTACTGCCTTCCGGGATGTTTACATTGTTCTTCCCTGTTCCTTTCCTTCTTTCTTTTTCTTACTGCTGTTGTTTCATTCATAGACGTGGACATCGCGATCATCAGTCCAATGTACTTGTATATAGAATTTGTGTGTTAACTTGAGTTATTATGGTGTTTGTATTCATATGTGTACTTAAATAGACTTTAGGATTGGTAACGTGTTGGCCGTGGCCTTTCATTGAGATACCTCCCAACATTTGCCTGAAGTAGAAGTGTGAATCTACGAATACCACTTTTAGGATGACTGAGGTAAGAATTGAATCCAGCCATTCGACCACAATTCACTGTATTGGCAAACCCGGGAATATAGTCTGGTTCTCATTGGAGTCCCGGGGCACCAACATCATTCCCGACCGTAATAATTGCAGCTACACATACAACTACAGTCACCACAAAAACACAGTTTATCAGTCAAATCCAACAACCACCCAATTAAACGGGGCTGCTAAACAAATGTCCTAAGCCCCTAAAATGATTTAACAACAGCCACCACAACAAGCTTTCGTCCCATTGCTAGTCTCTTCCAACAGCATTGCCAACAAAAATATTCCTTTACAGAATGTCCTAAACAATTGGAACCGTATTTAACAATAATTAACATTCGGTAAATATATCATCTCTGATAATTTGTTTAATAATAATAACGTTATTGGTTTTACGTCCCTTTCAACTACTCTGACTTTTAGAGATGCCGAGGTGCCGGAACTTTGCCCCGAAGGAGATTTTTACTTGCCAGGAAATCTACTGACACGGCTCCCTCGCATTTGCGCACCCTCAATTACCAACTCTGACTGCGTCAAGATTCGATCCTGCAGTCTTGGGCATATAATTTGTTTAGATAGAGTGTTTACACTCTTGGTATGTGCTAGAAGGTTTTGACGTTCATTGTCCTTTTGAAGAAAACAGCAACTGTTAAGTCGAAAGTAAGGAGAGTAAGTTAAGTCACCATTTCCTCGCCTCATGTTCGCTCATGTTTACGCCAGGCAGTGCACTGTCGCCATCAGACTACTTCAGGTATAATACGAACACAGTGAAGGTTCTCTAATCAAGAGTTGTGTGACATGTTCTTAATTCACGTTGAAACAAGTTGTGGCAGTGTAAGGGTAGTACGGCTTCACGACAACGATTTCCAAATCGAAGTTATCCATGTGACCGGGTGTTAGTTAAGATGCTTCAAACACTTGGAGACAGTTGAGTACTACAGCCCCGCCTTCGCTTTGACCAGTACAAATTTCACATGCACTGGCCGAGATTTGAACTTGGATGCAGCGTTTGAAGGCCAATGTCTAAACTTCAGCGAAATTATGAGTTTAAGTTTTTAAACGAAAATTAACCCTCCACATAGTGATGAGCTTCTTTTTTGCTGGTCATTCGCCTTTCAACACTGTGTTCAAATGTCGGTAGGACCAAGTGACATGTATGAAGGACAGAGCTTGGGAGACAACGTTTTAACATGCGATTTCAAACATCCTTCCACTCTAAGACTGATTGTCAAATTTATGTTATTCTTTACAACAACAACAACAACAACAATCAAACAATCAATTAATGGCTTCCATACTTACAAAGCAGGCTAGGCAGTACTACCGGTCCTAACATCCCAAGCCATCGTGTGAGTTATCACCATCAACAACAACAACAACAACAAACACAATTTGCTTACGTACTACCCTACCGGCGAATTGTTACCGGTGGCGGAAATCAGAACTAATGCGCTCCGCCCAGACACACGCCTGCGATAAAGTGCAGTTGTCGCCAGCGAAACCTCATCGCGTGTCATTTGTGTGCATGATTCATGCTGCGTCATGCGCTGTGTGGTGTCTTCTCATTGTATGACTTACATGCGTTCCCCCTCTTGCACCGCAACCACTCACTGCAGCCATAACGAGGCAGTATGACGTTATGTATACACAGCAGCTGCGCTCCACGTCTAGCGGTAACACTTCCCTGGTAGCGTAATAGGAATTTTACAAGACGAGTACCGCTATCGTATCAGCTGATACCCTCCCCTCCTCAACAGGTAAGGTCAAAAACTTCTTCGCATCTCCTCGCACTGCCTCGCCCCGCTCCGAGGTTACCGGACTTTGTTTGCACCTTCTGCTTGAAGAGTTACTGTAAAATCTACAAACATTGGCTTTTTAATGTTTAATATTCAATTTAAAGATAGATGATAATAATTCTTTCACCTAGCATGCTTGGAATAGCTCCTTCTACCACCAGTGTAACGGAGTACATGTATAGCAATTATACCCTGTATATACAGTAGCATCATACACAATTGTAGTTACCACAGTAACAACAGTTATCAGACAAATTTAACACATGCCCAAGTACACGGGGCTGATGACAAAAGCTGTCCCAAGCGTCTAATACGAAATAATAGCAACAAAGAATAATGCATACAGGGTGAGTGGAGCATTACTAGGCAGCCGAGGAAATATGATTCCTCGGGTCCGGAAGCGCCGTTTGCGTGGTTTAGCAGGGGAAAATGGTTACAATGATCTTAATCATCCATTTAGGGACATTGTGCCATCGTGGTCTTATAGTCTCGTGCACTGTCTGATAACCTGTGGCATTGTGATGGCTGTGGTAGTGTGTATATTTGTAAACTGGGGCAAGGAATTGGTAGGAGGCGGCTGTGGCTGTAATTCAGGTACCAACCAGACATTTGCCTGGAGTTTAAGTGGGAATCAACAACTTCATCTTCAAGAATGGCTGAACTGGGTATCGAATCCACTTCTTCTCAGTTCATCAGTAAGAGCCTGAGTGCACCCCGTTCCAGTCCTCAAACCAGAATTATATTTCTTAGCAGAGCCGAGGTTCAAACACATACATCCTTGGTGGCAGCCAAGAATGCTCCTCAATACGCCACGAAGTGGACATTAGTTACATTAAGTAAACATGTCTAGCAGGCTGATCGTGCGCCTTAGTACATTGTGTGGTGTATCATAAACTAGTAAAGAAGTTATGTCCAGGGTGGACTAATGTATGGCGAGAAGTTCTCCCAAAATTACATGTCATTGCAATCACTTTGTGAGAAACCGTTCTCTGTAATCAGTCTGGCAACCACGCTTGAGGTGTCGTGTGCCAACGGATGGAAATGCAGTTGGACGAGATGGGTTCCATCTTACTCTGCGAGACTCACCTTCTCACGTCCTGCCTGAGTGACCTTCTACTGGATGCCAGCTGACTACACACCTGTAACGTGTAATCCTATTTACGTTCCTCAGCTGTGTTGTTCTTTACGTACAGAACCAGTTTGTCGCGCCTCTTCTTTTCTTTCCCAGGTTATCGCACAGTAGAAGGCTTTCAAGAGGTGTTACCGAATTCAACGCACTGTACCCTTATTACAGGTATGATCCACCAATATCCCCAGCTGGAAAATGGATTGTAGCATCTTGAAGTTTCCGGCTAGAAAAACCACATAGTGCTACTTGGCAAATACACTCAGGATAAGGAACAGGGATTTACAACCGAATGTGCTGTAGAAACTAACTACAGAACAAAAGGTTCTCTAAACTACTCGGGAATACGAGAATCAAAGAAAATCTCGGGCTTAAGGATATGGATCAGGTCCCTAGGAAAACCTCTACCCTATAGCACATTGCTCTACCATTAAACTACAAAAGACAATGCCAATTTTCTATAAAAAGATCAGGGAAACGTAAGTTACGTGCCTGTCATTTATTCAACGACACGAATACACGCAAACGAAATTCAAACACTGAATTAAAAACTTACGTCTGTAAAAAATCTTAAAACTACGTAAATGGTGTTAATTTCAAAATATTTACATGTCATTTTCCTCAAGTAACCTCTAATAAACCATAACAATGCTTTCATAAGCTCAAATAAATCAAAAATAAATAAATTGTGGCAAACTACTGCTGTTCCCTAGATAACGGGAGCTTAACAACAACAACAACAAATTAAATTAATGTCGTTGAATTTTTAAAATCCCCGCAAAATAAAATGAATTTACCCATGACGTAGATCTCCGTCATTACAAAAACTATCTGTTAATCTATACAATCTAACTCCCGTCTCCTATCTCCATAAAATCCTTCCGTAGAAGCGTTAAAAAAATCTGTCATAAAATTAAATTAAAATACGCATAATATATTACTCTTGAAAATCCCTATAAATATTATACACGGTTTATATACATGACATAAATTTATGATGAAGTTCGTCAACTTACATCTTCAAATGAACTATTCACAATTGGCCAAAATGACATGGTGATAAATGCGTAGAATAATTTCTATCACCTTACTCGTTGCTTTAATTGGTTTCACGTATTTCTTCTTTGTAATTGCAGAATAAATGTAGATATACTGTATAATTACGCAAACTAATACGCCGTAATTCTCGTTGCTAATATACTGCTTGTAATAATGACTTCTTCGATGATATATCAATATCTATCAGCATTGCTTCCAAATGTAGAGTAATCAGTGGACACGTCCACTCTTGACGAAGTCGTGAATAATAAGAGCCACGATCTAAGTCGCTTGTCCCCCACTCTGACAATAAGTTGGCGTCCACTCATTAAAAAAACTTGCCTATATGGCGCGTTAATAGCGAATATGATATTATTCCATAATTAAGCATTTAATCAGCTGCAAATATCATCAAATACATCTTATTTATTAATTAACAATTTCTCTGATGTTTCGAAGTGTTAATATCTCGCTGGTAATTAGATATGCTAATTGCGCTAATTGCTTTCTTGTCTGTAACGCCTCTTCTTATTGGCTGTTACTGCCACGCATTTGGCTCGTGTCCCCCTCTACTTGCTTGCGATCAGAATTCCTTCGAACGCGTCCCCGACATAGGTCATGTGTGAAATCGGAAGTCTTCGGCTGGTTTCGCGACGTCAGACAAAGCCTAGCTCCACCCGAGCCATCCTGCCTGTCACGTGTGAGCTGGGAATTACTTGATTGGCTGCGCTAGGTTAACAGGTTAACTGGCCGAGATGTAACAACCTGTTTCTGGCTTCTTTCCAGACACTGTTTAATATAGCATTGGTTAACTATCAAAATTTTCAGATGATAGAATATTTCCAACCACAAATACGCGTACTGTACTTCTCCTCCTGTTTTATCCTAAACCACACACATTTAACTATACGAATTTCATATATTCCGGCGCTTCTAGTCCTGGGGAATCCTATGTTCCCGGTTGTCTAGACTAGTAATACCTCACCCACCCTGTATTTGCTAAGCTAAGTTCCAATAGACGTTCTTCTCAATATTGTTCTAACTCATCATTTATTCTTCTCTTTTACATGACAGTGGAACAATGGTTACGAGGGAATAAAAGTAAATTGAATGACCAGGATTATCGATGTTGCATTCAGTACTCTAGCCACAAATGACCAGTAATTCTCGGTTGGTTGCGGCCTTCTGGTAGTCAGATTAATGGCATGGTGAATTTTATAAAACAAACCATTATCACTTAGGATGGGTTTCCACTCTATTGCGCTTTAGCACGTGTCACGCCACCTTAATCCCTGTTGATGCTGCACTGTAACAGATGGTGATGTTTCACAGCTTCTAAGCACTCAGCACAGCATAGCTTCGTATAGGACGGAATAATAGCCATGGTACCCCTAGATACCAGCAGTGACCCTCAGAAATGTAAGCTAGGACATTAATCGTTTAGAATATGATGCCTAACACATTTAAAAAATTATTAACACATTTGAACACAATGATTCTTTCTTTAGAGAGGAAAAATGCATGATTATTTTGTCAATCCTGTTTCGAAGGAACACCGTACCTTGTAAAGGGCGAAGTGAAGGATGTGATGCCTCTTTTACTTCAACAACACTGAGGTTTGATAGGCTAAATAAATTTCCACCATTTCAGAGCTTGTACTGTCGTAAAATATGTGCCTAAATCAGAAATCGCTATGATGGGTGCAACAATGTTGTGAGATTATTTCACTAATTCGCCACATTTTTTATTTGCATCAATAACTAATAATGTTATTGGTTTATGTCCCTTTTAACTACTGAGGCTTTTAGAGACGCTAGGGTGCCGAAATTTTGCACCGAAGGAGATCCTTAACGTGCTAGTAAATCTAATTAATAATGTTATTGATTTTACGACCCGTTTAACTACTGTGGCTTTCAGAAACGCTGGGGTGCCGGAATTTAGCACCGAAGGTGATCTTTAACGTGCGAGTACATCTACTGACATGGCTCCCTCACATTTGCGCACCCTCAAATTCCAACTGGCTGCGCGAGGATTCAATCCTGCAACCGTGGGAACAGCAGGTGAAAACGTTACCGCTGCACCACGCAGCCAGTCAATAACGTCAATAACTAGTGAGAATTGGAGTAAGGCCAGCCAATTGCAGTACTCTACTTCAAAAACTTAACACCATGCGTGTTATCCTATTTTACTGATCACAGCGCCTATAATTGTTCTTTTGTTGACAAAGAACCGAATTGTTGTTGTTAATTTATTCCAGAAGTTTGGGACATATTGGTCACCATCCCCATGTACTTAGGTGGCTGTTGAACTTATCTGATAACTTGTCTTTCTCAGGCTTATATTCGGGTACAATACCCACGAGAACATGAAGAATATCATCTAGATAAAGCCATAATCTCAGAAGCACTCGTTGTTTTACTTACGGTAATTGTAATATTTTACACAACCGAAGGGGCAACTGACAATGAAGTAACATTCAAAAACCCTACAGAGATGTCAACTAGATTAAAGTGGATTTTACGTCACCAAAGTGTCCTTTCATTTTCAGTTCAGTTCAAGAATCATCAGTGTTAAAATTTTGCCATTTTTCGTCACCAAACCAGCAATCTGAGAACTAAAGTAAAGTACTGAACCTTTGTGTCTTATATAAGAGTCAAGGCCATGTCTGCTTGTTGTTCTTCGTACAGTGTAAAGCATTTCTCTTGAGGTAGAATGTCTCAATGCAGTTTCTATCGTTTCTGAAGTCTGAATGACGCACTCATTTCCAGTAATCTTGTTATTTATTTTTATATGCTGCAAGGAGCGTGTTTTGTAGGCCTATGACCCAACTGAAACGTTACATGTTGTTGATTCATTGAGGGTCTTGCGACATCGTGGTCATGTAGACCCGAGTACTTGGGGTGTGTGTGGAATTTGTCTGATAACGTGTGTCACTATGGTGGCTGTATTAGTATGTGTAGTTGTAATTCAGATGAGGATTTGGAAGGAGGTAGTCGTGGCCTTAATTTAGGGACTAATAAGGCATTCACCTGAAGTACAAGTGGGAAACCACGGAAAACCACTTTGGGGATGGCTGATGTGAGAATCGAACCACCTCTTCCCACTTTTGCCTCACGAGGCAGAGTGTACCCCGTTCCAGCCCTTAGACCAGAATTACATTTCTTGGCAGAACCGGAAATCGAACCCGGGCCTCCCCGGTGACAGACAAGAGTGCTAGTCATTGCTCATCGAGGCGCACGAAACGTTACAGATAATGCTGACTTTGACAAGTGATTTACTGTACTATTTTCATCACAGTTAAGATAAAGCTAACGTGTTTTAAAATGATTCGCGATCGTCTCCTGAAGATGAGACAGCGTATTATGTGTCTGGAACATAAACCCTTCTAATACCATCAAAGGAGCCAGCGCACAAAACTATCCTATTAGTTATAATCAGCCCTTTAGTTCTAAGTACCTGTGAACCCAGTGCTCTTGAGATAAGTTAAAGTGGGTTGGTTTCAAACTACAATCTTGAAATCAAACAGGCTTTATATATAACTTATATAACATTGAGCTTCTTGAGCGTCACTCCAAGAGTGAGACGCTACTCGCAGAATTCCTAAATTAACAGCTAGAAATTAATGTGGCCGCGGGCGATATATCAAGGGTCATGGTCACTACAGCAAATATCTCAGCACAGACACATTCTCCTTGAGGAAAAAAAAGGAAACTGTGCGCTTTGCTGCGTTTAATGAGAAATGCATGGAATGGTTCATGACGACAAACGAACAAGTTCTCGAAATTAGATTTTCAAGACGATATTGATGATCAAAGAGAATTTCAGCAATTCATTTGTATTGTGTACATTGAGTATATTTCATTTTCATTTCATTTCATATTTATTTAGCCTATCAGTGCCTTACACTACCGGGTGAGTTAGCCGTGGTCGTTACGGCATGACTGCTGGCAGTCACTCACATCCGGGAGGCGAGGAGTTTCGAATCCCCCCGCCGGCAACCTTGAAGATGGTCTTCTGTGGTTTCCCATCTTCCTTCCAGGCAAATGCCGGGGTTGGTCCCTAACTATAGGACTCAGCCGCTACCTTCCAACTCCTCGTCCTTACATACGAACTTCCCTCCCCAACGGTACTTGTAGCTCACCCATTGGGTGTCCATCTCGAAGCAGCTACAAAATTGGCGAGCCGAACATGTCCTCGGACACTCCCGACACTAAAAGCCATACGCTAAAAAAAAGTGCCTTACACTATATTTACAGTACACTGAAGGGAGTCTCTGAAAAGAGCAAAGTCCCACTTCGCATTCGGGATGCGTCAGAGCCCCCAAGCCATCTATAGGCTGTATTGTATGTGATAGTCACGTCACCAGAAGATAGGAGACGCCTAACAAAGACAACTTTATACTGTGCCTGGTTTCCGAGTTATCCATCCAGTATGTATTGCCAGACAGATACAAACCACATGTGGCAATATAATAAATGAAAAAGAAAATCCACAGCCTGCTTCCAGTCTCCGACCGGGTCAGGAATGGAATGAATGAAGCCCCCATCTAGCGACGAGGATATGAACTGTGCCGGCTGCCGAGGCCTGACGCACTCCTCTGGGGCAATGATTAAATGAATGACAGATGAAATGAAATGATAGTGGAGAGTGTTGCTGGAATGAAATGTTGACAGGGAAAACCGGAGTACCCGGAGAAAAACCTGTCTGCCTCCGTTTTGTCCAGCACAGATCTCACATGACGTGACCGGGATTTGAACCGCGGACTCAGCGGTGAGAGGCCGGCGTGCTGCCGCCTAAGCCACGGAGGCTTGGCAATATAATAAATAAACAATTTAAAAGTACGAACAAAACAAAAACAAGAAACACGAACACAAATAGAAAGGCACTGTTATCTATCAACAATCATTCAGACACGCACTCAAACAAAGAGGCAAAACACGTATCATAAATGGAAAGATAGGAAGAAAAAGTTCAGAAAAAGGAAATAAAAATAAAAAGATGACATCCGAGGATCTAGAAAAGAACAAAAGATTACATTTCTTCACTCGCTCGTACATTCAAATAAAAATCAGTCAACCATTCATTCGTCCACATACTAAATTAATGAGCCAAACTATTAATCCAAATACAAATAAGTAGGGGATTGGTGACAGTTCCCGGTCAATGCATGTGAGATTTTCGAAGTGAAATGCCATGTCCTGTGGTTCGGATTCCACGTAAAAAGGAGGTCCCGTGGCTCATGATCTCGAGATTGACGGTCACGTTAAACTACAAGCTTCCTTTTTGGTGACAGTTCTAACCAGTGTCATGGCCGCCGCGTGAGTCCAAGCCAATATCTCGTGAACCCAATGTCAAATGATGACAAATGAGGTGTCGTTGGACTCGAGCTGCCGTCCTCTTCCCTATGGACCACTCGTTATATTTTTGAAAAAAAAATTGAACATTTTTGTTTTCGAAAGTAGGTGATAGTTTGAAAACCAAACATGATAGAATGTTGTGCAATAGCTTAAACAAACGGTCTCTATGTCCCTTTATGTTTTATAATAAAACTTTTTAATTTTTTATGTTTTTTTGAAAAATGTTCAATTTTGAAATTTTTATATTTTGAAAATTAAAGAGTTTACAAAAAAAATTGTTTGACTTAAATGAATACCCCCAAAATAAATTTCAAGTCTCTAGGACTAAAACTGTGCTGTAGTGTGGTAAGGGGGGTTCTACCTATAATCGCGTGTGTGCTTGAATACGTATGGCTATGTTGGAAAAAGTTGGTGGTGGGGGAGGACTAGGGTCGAGTGAGGGGTCGTTTAGATGGTATTTTTTCCGCTCTATTTGATGGTGAGGTTATTTTTTACAATGGGTGGAATTTGGAAACGCAATTTGAGGTAAACGTGCGTTTTTGACATTTTGGTGATATTTAATGAGCTTGTAAGGCTAGAACGATGTGTTGTTTAGGAACGGGGTGACGTTCTCTTGGCTAAGCATGTGTGATGATATTTAAAAAAAAAATTGAAAATTTTTGTTTTTTGGATTGGCGCTATTTTGGAAACGGTGAATTGGAAAAAAGTTTGTTTGACGTTAATGAAAGGTGGGTATGCCCTCTAGGTGAGTAGCAAGTTTCGTGGGTGTAGGAGGAAAAAAAAAAATGATTGCCTACTCTCTCGCGAACATTGGTGATCATGGGCGAACGGATGGTCGGATTTTAACAAATGAGGTGTCGTTGGACTCGAACTGACGTTCTCTTTCCTATAGACTATTCGTTATATTTTTCAAAAAAAAAATTGAAAAATTTTGTTTTTAAAAGTGGCGATAGTTTGAAAACCAAACATGATAGAATGTTGTGCCATAGTTCAAACCAATGGTTTCTATGACCTTTTTTTTAATAAAACATTTTATATTTTGAGATTTTTTAAAAACCCTTTAATTTTTAATTTTTACTATTTTGGAAACTAACAATTTCACAAATAAGTTTGTTTGACATAAATGAAAGGTCCCTACCCCCTCTACCAGGAAAATAAATGTTAAGTCTCTAGAACAAAAAACTAGGCATTTAATTTTTTTTTTATCTTTTTTTAATAAAAGCGTGTTTGTAGACAGAGAGCCGGTAGCGCTTGACGTATGTTTGAACGAGGCTATGACTGAGCATGGTGAATACTGGAAATGGCTATTTCGACGGGGGCGATGTATGGCATAACGAGGGGTTGCTTTTCGATATTTTTTCCTATGACGAATGAATGAAGGCGAATATTTTGAAATGTGACAAGCATGCTAAGATTTTTTTACCCCTGATGGGGATCTTTAACGTTTTAGTTAACAGTGATGAGCGAGATCGCTCTCTGACACAACAGACGGTTGTAGGATATGACCAAGTGATTCTTAGACGTTGGCGATGTCGGTGACCGTGCCCGGAAGAAATGTATAGCTATTTTGGTGGGATGGCGGGGGCAGCTTATGACGGTTGGTTTTGTGACATTTCCTATGACGGATCGAGGTGAATATTTAAAATGTGTTAAGTGTGCTAGGATTTTTTTTTTACCTCTGAAGGGGATCTTTAAGATGCTAGTAAACGGTAATAAGCGAGGCTGCTGTCTGCCACAGTAAATGGTTTTAGAATATGGAAACCTATAACAATTGCTCGACCAAGTCATGTGCATGTACGCAAAGAGCCAAAACGGTAAGGTCATTGGCCTGAAATGTTATAAACTAAATTTTGAACTGGGAAAAGTCATGTGTTTTAGGATGAAAGTAAGTGGTTAACATGATCATGTATTGAGGATGGCCGCTTGCTAGTAATTATTACTATTACACTAAAATGTTTAAGAATAATAATAAGAAGAACAAGAAGAAGACACACATGTTTTCAATGCTAACACACACACACACAGTCCTGCTCACTGGTGACTGAATATTGTACCTAGCCAGAGGACTCGTGAGAGAGACTGCTGATAAGACAAAAAATGTCTACGTCAGCAGGAAGTGTGATATCAGCTTACTTGCCTCGTGGTGGCTAGCAGGTGTGCTGTTTAGGCAGAGACCGCCATTTTGGTTCTGAGACAGTAGGACTACCGATGTATATGAGGCAGCCCTTTTGGTTACTTATTAAAAGCATGAAACTAGTATAAGGTACACGAATCTTATTCAGATTGAGGAATGTGAAGAGGCGTGGGAACACGTGTGAAAGAGACAACATTTCAAGGCCAAAACTCTGAGAAAATGCAACTCTCTCTGTTGCTAGGCTAACTGATAACGATTGCGTTAGTCATGCACTTGCCATTTTAGCACACGGACGTATACAGTAGAGCTCTGAACTGAACTTTGGAAGAAAAATCCTTTTATTTTTTTGGTAAGTACCTATGAATGATTATTTTAATAATGTCATGCTAATGAACCTTAAATTTGTAGTTATTGATTAGGTAATTAATGATTTTTATTTATTTATTTGTTTGCAGATAACCGGTATACCTTACATTTCAGAGATACAAGAAACCATTGCGCTTTTGGGCCCACTAGAAGGAAACAGTAACAAACCACTGCAAGTGAAGGTGAGATTATTTTCTTAAACTAACTTGTTTCATTTTTTTTGTTTGTTATTATTTTATTTTATGAAATGCATGTATTAACCTGAATTTAGGTATTTATAGCGATTTATTTTATTTATTTTTAGAAACTTGGAAAGAAAAGCCTTACCACTGTAGCAGTTGCTGATAACCCAAGACGCAGTAGAGTGCAACCATTGTATCCAGGCAGTAAACTATTGAAAACTCAGGTAAGTCTAACTTAAAAATGCTATGCCATTTTACCACTAATGAAAAACCATAGACAAAAAAATATTCATTACCTGTACATGACTGGTACAATGATTGCTTTCTTGAATAATGGCCATGTATTGACAAACGGTACACGACTATATTGGTTGTTGACTGGGGAAAGTACAAGGCCATATTGGATTTTCTAAAAACAAAAACAAAATTAATTTATGGGTGGTTCCCTATGCACTCAACAAATATCCACAGGTTTGAACAAGATAATCTGAACAAAGTGACATGACATTCATTTTTGTTTATATATTGGTTAAAGGGGGATGTAAATGACTAAAGCTTTATAAAAAGAAAATAAGTGCATGGGTTACTGTTAGTGCCAACATACAGTTTATTTTTAATGGTGTTTTGATATATTAACGTTTAAGTTCAATTACAAGTATTGAATGATTGATTGATTGATTGAGTGAGTGATGGGTTATTTTGTTTGTTTTTAGGTGTGGTCATGCACCATTAACGTAGTGAACAGACAGTCAACAAGCATACATTATGCTTTAAAGTACTCTGTGCTCTTGTGCAACGTTAATAACTTGCAATAAAAGAAGTTTTATTATAACACATGGCGTTAGTACTGTGCCCAATCAGTCACGGCAGTCTGGCATCGAACTCGGGTCTTATCAGAGAAGACCAGGCACATGATTATGCCTAGAGTCGAACCATTGATCTCTGAGGGGGAGCAATTACAGGGAACCCAAAGAGCAATGAGAGGTATATTGACATATAATATGTAGCATGATTTCACGACCTGTATGTGAATATCATAGCAGTTTAAGGTGAAGAATTGCAGCCAAATGCAAGGAAATATACGTTTTCAGAGCATACGAGAATGAGAGGAGGCCAGTTTGAAGTTTTACAAATTACACTTAGCAAGTGGGCGGAGATCGTAGGCGCCGAGCGCACTATTTACGTCTGGACCGAGGAGACAGCCCAAAATTAATGGCTCGGGTATTCACCGCTTGACAACGATGGAATCGGGAGTAGGGATGATTGCCCACGGGAATTAATTAATTACAGCCAAGTGGAGCATTGAAATGGAGCGAAATATACACCCAGGTGAATATATTCACGGAGAGGTAATTTAGGAGTGGTTTTTCACCTAAATTAATGTCTATATTTACAAATGAACGAATTACAACCTAGCCTACGCTCGAGAGCAGTGATTTTGTGACCAGCCAAAGGGGAACCACCACGATGGCGTCCTAACGCGCTGAACTAAGGCAATTAATTGTAATTAATTGGCCGAAGTGATCGCCGGCACGCGAATGGTTATGAAACCTCCACACCTAAATAAACAAGATGTATATGTCATTTCGGCTGAAGAGGTATTATTTCAAGAAAGGAGTCGCTCTCATGTGTCCAGTGGACTATTTTGTACGAGAAACCTTTATAAGGTGGGAGCAGTGCAGACCAAGGGAGTTGTCTTGTTGTCTTCAGTCTCTATACACGTAACTAATACGCTGCTAGTGAGAGCGCGAAATGTTAAAGTATCAACGCCGAGCCGTCGAAGAACAATAGAAGCAAGTCATAAAGCTTCATAAGTAATCATGAAGTGCGTCGAAGTAATTTAATACAGATATTTATCTATTATCTGACGCAAATATAAATTCGCCACAGCGAAAGAGGAACTTATAATGTTTTTGAACATTTCATATACCGGGAGGTATTGTCAGAATTGTATATGACATTATCATCAGGATCACTACAATGATGGGAGCTTGGGAATCATTGCCACCTAATCTGGATAGTGAGCTGAACGATGTTGCAGGTGACGAGGATCGAACGTCCGTAAAACGCTGTTAGATTTTCACGTAGACCAGCGGTTGGAGTAATCGCATCGCATCTCTGAGATCAGGCGTAGGAAGAGTCCGAGTAAGGATCAACCTGTGAAGTAGTGAATAAGTGTACATAAATTGTGTAATAGTGATTTAAAGTGTTCATGTGTATAGTGATTAATATGCATTGTGTAGAAGTGAAAGAGGCCACTGATAAAAGTATGTTTATCAGGTGGAAAATGTGTGAATTTAAGTGTTGTGTAAAATATAACATGATGGCTTAAATCAAGCGTCATGGTAGCGCTGAAGCTGAAATGCTGGCACTATCCAGCGAAAAAGAAAAAGTGAGTACCAATTTACAATGTTATTATAACTAAATAGTTCACCATGTAACGATTTATCACTTTGAAACTAAGATGTAACAGTCACTTACTGAACGAGTTTTCACCACTCGTCTTGAATAAATATGGCTTGGAAGGTGATTTGTTTAGGGCCATTCAGGTCGAAAATAGTGATGGATATAACGGTAACGTTAAATGAATAATAATAATAATCTGGGGTCGGCAGCAGTAAAGTAATAGGCATTCATGGCCTAAATAACGTTCAAAGTGTGTCATGTCTAATATAAGGATACTGTATTTTGGTAAACAGTAAGAAAGTAACGTGGAATATAGCGAAATACGAGAGCTTTTTCAGTGTCAGTGAAATGTGGAATGAATATTTGATATGGTCAATCCTTCGGATTATGTTTGAGGACCATTAAAGTAAAGTAAGCCAGTAAATTTATACATTTTTATTAGGATCTATTTAAAGCTTTGGCTTAAGTTTTATTACAGAGAGAACTCGGGTGCCTTAATAATTGAGTCATCTATGTGAAGTATTGTTTGAAGCCGCATATTGCGTGCAGAAATAACGTAGAATCCAGTGATTTACGTAAATGAATAATTGCGGGGACCAACTAGTATAGCTTGCGCGTTAGGTGAGAAGTTGGCTAAATCTACGAGTAGTATCGCCCTTGAGCATACTGTATTATTCGCAGCGAATTGGACAGAGCCTGTCTGTATCCATCGTTTGCATGAATTATGGCCACGAATGACGTCCATCGAGACGCAGTGAGCATGTGTATAAATGATCTACCCTGAGAGGTAAGGATCATATTCGTCGTTTAGGAAACGCAGATTTCCTGATATTTTATTGACAGCTGCTGGTGAAAATCGTGGATTTTCACTATGATGCACGTCTAAAGCCACTAGTAGTCACCATAGAACGGCAAGGCTATCACAGGAATACCATCCCCAGCCATGAATGTTAATTAAGGAGCCGAGTTGAGCCCAAAACACTATAAAGATAGGTGTTAAATAATTAAATGACTCAATTACCTAGGAACCACACTTAGCGTAACTCCAGTACTGCAATTGTAAACAAACTTGACCTTGACAGCAGATGAGAGGAGGTGGGGTAGTAGACCACTTCTGCGGCAGCCATCTTGACTAGCCAGCTGGAACGAATTTTATTGCCTGCTGAGGGGAGAGAAGGTCGACCACTCCCTTGTAAATTAGAGTCATAGTAGGACACTGAAGAATCTCGATATTTCAATATGCAATTAAGATATGATTATTATGATGGTGCCAAGTCAATTGAATGGTGTGTTGCAACACACATACGTTGTTGGATCATAGAAATCAGATAATATTTGGCTCAGTTATTCTCTGAGGAGGAAAACTGAAACAAAATAATGTAGGCATCTTCTTTTGGAATGCATTTAGCCAGTTCACGCTAATTTATGCAGACGGGTATGTGATTTCCCAGAACATGACACGTTTGTAACGATATAAGCCCGACAAGACCCAGAAAATCGTTGTATGGTGAAACTATAAACAATTCTATCCATGTTTATTTTGGAAGGGAAGTGTACCACTTTTTAAAGCGTTCATAGTGATGGAAAGAAGGAAGATGATTCACACGACACAACAAATATTTGTTAATGAATGCAGAAATTAATGAATTTATGCTAATCAAGGTAAATGCCATAAGAAACGGAGTAATGTTGTATTAATGTCATTTAGATGGGATATGTGATTTTTGTGTTATGATACTCCAGTTAACTAAAATTGTGTCACTTGATGAACACTATGGAAACCCATGGAAGTCTGAAAGTATCATTGACAGGATGCTAGAATTAGATTTGAGTGCAGTGTAGCACTATTTTAAGAAGAAAACTCACAGAATAACCCTATTTTTATTTGTGTGAATTAAATATAATTTGTCCTTTATTTGTATTTGTTGTATAGCCATGATTTTATACCAGTAAATATTTCATTTTAGGAATATGTTGTGTATTTCATGTAGAGTAGTTACCTGGTAGACATGCTTGGAAAACAATGGGTAACATACCCATGTATCCATTTTACCGAACCACAAGACCATTGGCCGCTACTTACGTTGCTGAATCACAAATAAATAATAATAATAATAATGATGTATTACCAGCCAACAACGGTAGTGTCGATATATGTGGTCCATATGGCATAGACAGTGTTGAATTGGCATGTGCTTTTGAAAAATTGGGAGTTTGCAAGACTAAAGCACTAGCACACCCAGAGTTGAAAATCGTTTAGAATCTTATAAAAATGTTTGGCCATTAATATTAAAACACCTTACCAAACAGCTAAGTGAAGCTGGATTTTTTTATACTGGTGAAGGGGATAAAACAATATGTTTTTATTGTGGATTTGCTTTAAAGGACTGGCAAATGACTGATGACCCTTTTGTGCAACACGCTCGTTGGTTACCTAACTGTAAATACATGGTGTTGCTTAAAGGTCAGGAATTTGTGAACACTATTCGTAAAGAAAACGTGATTGCAGCACAAGACATAAAAGTGCCTTTAGAGTTAGAACACGCGGAGCAAATACATGAGGCTGAAAAAAAAGACTTGTCTCACGAACAGATACAAAAGTGTGACCAACAATTATGTAAAATTTGTTATCAAGATGAACTAGGTGTTGTATTTTTGCCTTGTGGGCACATGATAGCCTGTGCCAAGTGTGCATTAGAACTCAACACTTGTGCTATATGCAGAAAAGCAGTATCTGCTACAGTTAGGGCATTCTTGCATAAATAGTAAAATTTATCAGCCATGCATAGTGCAAAATCCCTAATTGCACAATATTATTAAAGCTGTTTTAGAGTGTAATAGATATGCTTTTCTTTTGTTTATAGACTACTACAATGAATGTTTTGAATGCTGTGGGTCAAGCATGTGGCTTAGAGACAAAGTAGCTCAGCGAATTGCCAACGCATATTCCATTCCGCATTATCAAGATTCGGAAATTGAAAACAGCATATGGTGATCGTGTACTTCGTGTATGTGAAAACTTTGAGACATTTCTGCCTACACGGTTTAATGATATGTCGGAGAGTGTTTTTGATGAAGTCAATAATGCTGTACAACCTGTACACTTAATTTATGAAGGTTTTAAAAACAATAGGTGCATGGTTCGTTTTAATTAAATAAAAAATAGCAAATAATAATGGAAGATATAAGTAATGACAATGGACTGAAAGAAAAAAAATGTGTATAGAATAATAATGTTTTAGTTTTTAGTATTGTCTTAAAAAATATCATGAAACAAAAAAATGTATATAAAGTTTATGAATAAATGCAAAATGGTGTTACAATGTTGTTTTATTTTATACAAAGTTAGAATATTTAACTTTGCAGAATAGACATGATTATGACAATAGATGCACACTTAATACAACTCTTTCTCTCTTTACAATAGTCTGTTATAGTTTTTAAACACAAGGCTTGTTGTAGATCTTTTTATAGCAATGTCCATTCACTGTTGATTTCAAAAACTGAGGAAACCGTAATGGTTTTATAGGCATAAAAACCTTATTGTTATTACTATTTAGTCATTTTGATCCTCTTGCAATACTACGGTACCTTTTTGCATATCAAGAGCAGATGACCTAGTTGTTCAACTCCTTAAAAAGACGACAACAACAACACTACCTCTTGCATAGTTTGTGATGTTGATGGCTCTTGCGATGTGGAAGGCGGATTAAACATAACTTTTAGAACAGGTGTTAAACGTTGCTCATTAAACAATCCACTATTTTGAGTAGCAATATGGTTTTCTTGATTTTTTTGTCGACGGCAACTGTGTTTCATGCAGTACACTACATTGATGATCACTGGCACTTAAAACCTCACTATTTTTACTTTTTAGGTCACCACGACAATGCTTGGAACGTTGTTTTGAACAGCGCCAAATAACAGTTCCGTTTTTATTGGTTCGTTTCACAATTTGTGAATACCCTTTATAGTATGCATAAGGCTTACCATACCTTGTCACTGATATTTCCATGTCAACTGTCAAGCATAGACTAAGCTCTAGTAAAGTCAACTTGGTAATAAGAATAATAGTTTAATGTGAGAGCAAATATGGATCCAAAGGGCTCAGGTAAAAGTGAAAGCAAATAAGCAAATATGAAAACCAAGAGTGGGGGTAAAAGTGGTCGCAAAGTGGTAGACCCATTACACAATAATTTTAGCACGACGTAGCTCTTGTTAAATTTCTTTGATTTCCCAATCGTGACCGGTATGCCCAGTTTGTTGTAAAGCATGCAAGGGTCCAAGCCGTTGAATTAGCTTACTGGGTTTGTTCCAGTACACAAATTTAACGAATGAATTTTTAGGTGTAAACAAAGCATTACCATTATCATCATCATCATCATCAACATCATCATCATCACCATCATCATCATCATCATCACCATCATGATCATCATTATCATCATGACCATTATCACTATTACTATATAGTCCTTTTTGATCCTCTTGCAATACAACTTCATTTATAGTCCGCGTTGATTTTGATAGTATTAAAGGTTTCTTGGACGTTGACAACTGTCTTAACATGACTTTTTGAGGACATGATAAGTCCTTTTGAACAAACACTGCACTATTTTTAGCCGCAATATCGTTTTCTTGAACTTGCTTCTTAGCATTTTGATAATTGTTTGTAAACAGCAACCGTGGTTCGTTTGGAGCACTACATTGATGAACACTCACACTTAAAACCTTTCCATTTTTACTTTTCAGATTGCCTCGACATTTGGTTGACCTCTCTTTTGAGCATTGCCAATATATTATTCCTGTCGCATTCTGACGATTATAGTTATCAGAGTAGCATTGATAGAGTGCACGTTGCCTACCTTTGTTGGTTGTAGTCAGTTCCATAGTAGTAACTGACCTGTCAGTACGATGTTCACACTACAAAGGTTATAACTGTTTTGCTGATGGAGTGATCTACCATAAGCTTATATATTGGCTTATGTGTTGGCTTTTTGTCTTGGCTTTTTGTGTTGGCTTTTGTATTGGCTTTTTGTGTTGGCTTTTGTATTGGCTTTTGTATTGGCTTATTTGACAAGTTATTTTTGTCAATGTATTTAGTGTTTTTTTTTCTTGGAGTTGGAAAGTATTTGAAAGAGAGGGAATACTTAAAGACTTAACCTCAGCTCACTAACCTAATCTAACCTAACCTTACTTCACCTAACCTAACCTAACCTAACCTAACCCTACTTTACCTAACCTAACTTCACCTAACCTAACCTAACCTAACTTCACCTAACCTAACCTTTCAACTCTCAGATGATAATTAAATTCTGGGCATAGTCGAGTTGGAACCCAAGACCTCAAGGGTAAAACCAATTATTTTTGGTAGCTTATTTTGGTAGCTCATTTTCATGGCTAACCTAACTTTACCTAACCTAATCTCAGCTCACTTTGGATATCACTAGTAAGTGTTCATATCCTCCGCTAGGTGGTATGCTAGTTGTTCAGGTAGTGCTCATATTTAGCGCTAGGTAGCGGAAAACATACTTTGCGTGTTGCATGTGACTCTTGTGAAGTTTGACCGCGTGCATAACGTGCTTGTGTAAGTTCTATATATAAACTCAATATACAATAAACCAATAAATGTTCAGAACTAACATGTATTGCCAGGTTTAGGGTATATAGGAGACCCTTGGCAAGAAAGACTGTCTAATCCACTAGTCTACAGCCAGCCTTGTCATACGCAGTAAGCACCTGTTGGCAGTAAATCCTATACCACGTTGTTCATTACATGGCACTTAAACAGGCTCTAGATCATGGACTAAAATTGGTAAGAAAATCAACGTATGCCTTTAGCCAAGGTCTTGTTTAAACTTTAACACACGATGATTTCATGTGTTAGTTTTTGTGTTAAAGAGTTGTATTAAGGCGTGCATCTATTGTCATAATCATGTATACTCTGCAATGTTAAATATTCTAACTTTGTACAAAACAAAACAACATTGTAACATCATTTCGCATTTATTTACAAACTTTATATACATTTTGTTTTGTTTCATGATAATATTTTTTAAGACAATACTAAAAATTAAAACATTATTATTCTATACACATTTTTTTTCTTTCAGTCCATTGTCATTACTTATATCTTCCATTATTATTTGACATTTTTTTAATTAATTAAAACGAACCATGCACCTATTGTTTTTAAAACCTTCATAAATTAAGTGTACAGGTTGTACAGCATTATTGACTTCATCAAAAACACTCTCCGACATATCATTAAACCGTGTAGGCAGAAATGTCTCAAAGTTTTCACATACACGAAGTACACGATCACCATATGCTGTTTTCAATTTCCGAATCTTGATAATGCGGAATGGAATATGCGTTGGCAATTCGCTGAGCTTCTTTGTCTCTATGCCACATGCTTGACCCACAGCATTCAAAACATTCATTGTAGTAGTCTATAAACAAAAGAAAAGCATATCTATTACACTCTAAAACAGCTTTAATAATATTGTGCAATTAGGGATTTTGCACCATGCATGGCTGATAAATTTTACTATTTATGCAAGAAATGCCCTAACTGTAGCAGATACTGCTTTTCTGCATATAGCACAGGTGTTGAGTTCTAATGCACACTTGGCACAGGCTATCATGTGTCCACGAGGCAAAAATACAACACCTAGTTCATCATGATAACAAATTTTCCCTAATTGTTGGTCACACTTTTGTATCTGTTCGTGAGACAAGTCTTTTTTTCAGCCTCATGTATTTGCTCCGCGTGTTGTAACTCTAAATGCACTTTTATGCCTTGTGCTGCAATCACGTTTTCTTTACGAATAGTGTTCACAAATTCCTGACCTTTAAGCAACACCATGTATTTACAGTTAGGTAACCAACGAGCGTGTTGCACAAAAGGGTCATCAGTAATTTGCCAATCCTTTAAAGCAAATCCACAATAAAAACATATTGTTTTATCCCCTTCACCAGTATAAAAAAAATCCAGCTTCACTTAGCTGTTTGGTAAGGTGTTTTAATATTAATGACCAAACATTTTTATAAGATTCTAAACGATTTTCAACTCTGGGTGTGCTAGTGCTTTAGTCTTGCAATCTCCCAATTTTTCAAAAGCACATGCCAATTCAACACTGTCTATGGCATATGGACCACATATATCGACACTACCGTTGTTGGCTGGTAATACATCATTATAATTATTATTATTTATTTGTGATTCAGCAACGTATGTAGCGGCCAATGGTCTTGTGGTTCGGTAAAATGGATACATGGGTATGTTACCCACTTGTTTTCCAAGCATGTAAGGACAACAAGGAGACCATCGCAAATGGTATCTAAAGGGATCATCCCCTTCTTCCCAGTGTGAAAGTTCAATACGACAAAACACACAGCGCACCACATTTTCTCGGTTTAAGTAAAAAAAAAGGCTTTTGCAAGTTCATGTGTCGACAAAAAGCCTACAGGCCAGGATTCAAATGTTAACCAACGATCATGTTATGATTTTAAATTTAACCCACGTGGTAAACCAACTTGCTCACTTGTTGTATTTGGTACTAACGCCATGTGTTATAATAAAACTTTTTTTTATTGCAAGTTATTAACGTTTCACAAAAGCACAGAGTACTTTAAAGCATAATGTATGCTTGTTCACTGTCTGTTCACTACGTTAATTGCGCATGACCACACCTAAAAACAAACAAAATAACCCATCACTCAATCAATCAATCGATCAATCAATCAATACTTGTAATTGAACTTAAACGTTAATATATCAAAACACCGTTAAAAATAAACTGTATGTTGGCACTAACAGTAACCCATGCACTTATTTTCTTTTTATAAAGCTTTAGTCATTTACATCCCCCTTTAACCAATATATAAACAAAAATGGATGTCATGTCACTTTGTTCAGATTATCTTGTTCAAACCTGTGGATATTTGTTGAGTCCATAGGGAACCACCCATAAATTAAATTAATTTTGTTTTGTTTTTAGAAAATCCAATATGGCCTTGTACTTTCCCCAGTCAACAACCAATATAGTCTTGTACCGTTTGTCAATACATGGCCATTATTCAAGAAAGCAATATTGTACCAGTCATGTACAGGTAATGAATATTTTTTTGACTATGGTTTTTCATTAGTGGTAAAATGGCATAGCATTTTTAAGTTAGACTTACCTGAGTTTTCATATAGGTAAGAAACGGGTCATACTATACTTTCAACTACACTAGTTTCAACTAGTTTTCAAGGCCAAGCTCACCGAGCATTGCCGGAGACTGCCGAAGGTTGACGATTGGATTAAGTGTGTCAGGCGGGTAACAGGAAACACAAGCGGTACCTATGCAATAGTTTTATTAATTACATATATTTGCAATTTTTACATATTATAATACACTCTTTTCTTTATTTTAGTAATAACATTCATTTTCATTTTTCTACATTTTAACTTATATTTTTTTCTTAAATCTCTTAGGTCCCTTTTGTATCCATTAGTTTAATACGAACAGGGCAGCCCAAATTCTTGATTTGTCGTGCATATTTACTCACAGAACACAACTCTTTCCTTATTTTTGCTGGGTGTAGTTTTTAGAGCATTCAGCTTAATTTTGATCCGATAATTCAAATCTGTATTCGAATTTTCTAGTTCCTCTTCCAGCCAGTAATTGGATATAAACAAAGAGTCAATATTCTCCATTTCCAACACATATCTAACTTTATGTCTATACACTATTGGTTTTACTCCCTTAATAATTAGTTCTGTTCCTTTTTCCAAACTTTCAACGCCTCTTTGCGTATACGTTGTCGACTCTACTCTATAGTCTGTTTGGATGCTTGTGAAACACTTAAAATTCTCGATTTTAGCAAACGAGTTACCATTAAATGTAGTCATTCCATTGGTGTTGAATTCTGCAAACGGTTTTTCAGTTTCCAAATGCACAATGTCCAATCCACCACATGGAGTTACAATAAATCCATCCTTGTTAAGCAAGTCTAAATTACAATGGCTCTTTAAAAACATAGATTATAAATATCCTCTTATGTAGCACACATGTTTACATTTTTCACTTTCTACAAGCACTCCAACGCGTGGATAAGTTCCTTTGTAATTAACAGTAAATGCTGAGATTTTGTATTTCCCACTCATATCGAGATTTTGCCAGGGACTTTGTTTAAAGTAAACTGTAAACCTGCTTCTTTCATCCACAATCGCCTGTTCTTTCTGCAACACTGCTTCGTACTCTTCCTTTAGGGCAGTAGTCTCTGCAACATACTCCATTTTCATTTTTTTAAATCTCAATTTCCTCCAACTCCAATTTTCGTTTCCTTACACATAGCACATTAACTGTACTCAATGGGGTTAATTTCCTTAAGAGGGTATGGTTTAAGTCTGTCAGTTTTATTGTTTTTTTTTCTCAACACCTGGGGGAGAATATTATTTTTAGGAGTCAATCCTAATTCGCTAATGTTTATGTTTGCGGGAATTGTGGAAAACAATGTCCTGGATTGAGAAAAGAATGTTTCCCCAGCTTTAATGTAGCATTTCTGCATAATGTGAACATTGTTGTTTCCAGAATCATCGTTAACAATTTCTATCAAGTTTACGGGTAAGTAATTAAAACTTTAGGCAGAGAGAGCATAGTTTATATCATTTTTTCCCGATCTTGTCCATCGCGCAGTTCGATTTGCACACCAGTCAATTTCCGAGTATTTTTATTACCCCAATACACAAATTGCAAAACATTGTTGAACACCACACAGCAACTATTTTGTAGGTTATCCGATAGTTTGGTCCACATGGACATGATCGGCACCGAGTACAGGGGCGCTTCTTTTAAGTAATGTTTGTTGGCTTTTAATAAACTAACACAATCTTCGAGTGGGTCAAATACACCATCCATTTTGTAGTTGTAAATTGTTGCCTCTAGTCTTTAATACCATGTTCCTTAGCTAAGGAAGACGTAAACGTTTCCCTTAGACGGGTGTCTGGACATCGGATAAAGTCTATAATATGGTTTCCAATTACTTTGTTTACACCAGGACTTGTAATTTGACATATAAATTTGTTATAAATTTTTATTCTAGAATTAGAGTTCATTCATGTTAAACAGTCTATACCAACCGTTTTATCATTGTTCACAATCACATTACACTTTTCTCGATACTCCCCTTGCACACAAAAGTTGTGATTCAATGTTAGATAATCACACTTCTCCGCCTTGTTAAAAACACCAGCCAAATCTTGGGTTATGTCCAAATCCATAAGATAAAACTCCTCAGCACGAAGCTGTTGCAATATCTCTGGAAGTTCGGCTAACAGAACGTCTAATTTAACATCAGCTAGCTCCACTTTGTATGGTATAGCCACAGGATTTTTATACTTTTCCATAATGTTAACCATTCCTTTCTCCCCAAGTTGTGCCCTGAGTCCCCGTGCCATTGCACGCTCGTTGTTGAGTAGAGGAAATGGTATCTTTGCCTTAACACCATGTTTAGCAGAAATGAACTTGGAGAATTTACCACGTAAATAGAGGTTGAAAGCACCACATACTTCTTTCTTTAGCAGCACAGACTTACTATTTTCCAATTGTTCTTGGCAGTCCACTTGGTCACATATCCTAACCACCATAATGTTACCACAAAACGGATCCGTAATCGGTGTAAGTAGATTATAATTTTTATCACTTAGGAGCGTCTTGTTTTCTGTGTAGTTTATATTACCAATGTTTGTAACCAGATTGTCCAGGTTTTCCAACAACCACCACAACCTAAACCGCTCGTTGGTAGGCTTTATTCTGTTCCCCATAAGTTGGGGGACACTAAACACTTTAGAGAGAGACATCTTCACAGTTTCAACTACCACGAAGCACTGATCGAATGCATTTGTAGCGTCTCTTATATATACCATTAATCAATTATATTTTTAGATTATGACGTAACTGACAACGCTTGTCGGCAGAAAGCAGTACACACATAAATACACAATCTCTCGAACATTGCCGGAGACTGCCAAAGGTTAACGATTGGAACTCTAACAAGATTTAACTTGTCGCATGACGTAACAAAAAGTTAAATGACGTAATTGTATGGGAATGTTGCTTTACCTAAAATGTAATACTATGCAAGTGTTTAACATTTTACAATCAGCTTGTGTATTGGCTTTTATGTTGGGTTTTTGTTAGCTTTTGTTGGCTTTTTTTTTGGCTTTTGTTAGCGTTTTGATGGCTTTTGTTGGCTTTTTGTGTTGGCTTTTTATGTTGGCTTTTTGTATTGGCTTTTGTTTTGGCCCTATATGTTGACTTTGTATTAGCTCTCTCATATTTGCTCTTACTTGTAGGCTTATTTTGTCTTAGAAAGTATCTGAGCCCTTTTATGACAGCATAATGCTTACCACAATGTTTGTAAGCAACAACAACACACTAACATTCTAAAAATCAAAAGTATTCTAAGGTTAATGATTGACTCTCAACTCTTACTCTTATCTCTATCCCACGCCTAGTCAAAATCAATATAATTTTTAATTTTTTCTAAAAAGTTGAATTGGGAAAATAGGCTATATGTTTAAATTAAACATCCTGAAACGACATATGTTAACTCCAACACCTACCTCTATACCACTCTCAGTCCAAAAATAGTGTACTTTTCACATTTTCCAAAACATATTTCCAAAATGGGTTATATTTCCAATATTAGGAATTTTACAAAAACGTTTGTCTGACGTAAATCATTGGTCTTTACCCCCCTCTAACTGTAAACCAAGTCTCAGGTCTCTAGAACAACAAAAATAAAATTTTGAAAATGGGCTATATTTCCAAAATTAGGAATTCTACAAAAACGTTTTTTTGACATAAATCAATGGTCTTTACCTCCGCTAGCACCATACCAAATTTCAAGTTTCTAGGACAAAAGAAAATTATTTTGAAAAATTGTCACTATTTTGGAAACTAGGAATTCTACAAAAAAGTTCGTTTAACATAAATGAAAGGTCTCTATCCTCACTACCTGTAAACAAAGTTCCAGGTCTGTATGATAAAAATGAAAAAAGTTCAATTGGGAAAGTAGGCAATTTTTCATAAAACAAAACATTCTAAAAAGTGTTCTATGGGCTTAAAAGAATGGCCTGGATGTCCTTTATTTTTTATAATAAAACTTTTTTATTTTTACATTTTTTGAAAAAAGTTCAATTTTGAAATTTTTATATTTTGGAAACTAAAGAGTTTACAAAAAATTTGTTTAGCATAAATGAATGGCCCTGACGCCATCTACCACCAAAATAAATTTCAAGTCTCTAGGACTAAAACTGCAGTCGGGAGGTGAGGGGGTTCTAACGAGAGTCATGGCCGCCGCGTGAACTCACGCGGCGGCCATGACACTCGTTAGAACTCTCATCACCCCCTACTCAAATAGAAATGAACACAATATATTTCTAATATTTACAGCCCACGTGATACGTTACCCATAACAGTTGACAGAGAATCCAAGTGAATATCAGCGGCACTTTTACTCTCAATCAAGCTGTATGTTGACTGTAACCCGTCCAGATATGAATTTTGGTGAACATTAATGCTCGATCTGACCCCGTCGAACGAGTACTTCCATCTGGTGATTTTATGAGGGATGTTAAAACCCAATAATTTGCTAATTAGAGTCAATTCCGCCTTTTACCAGCTTCCAAAGGACGTCCTAAAAGTCTTACATGAATGGTTTCCTTACAAACAATATGTGACGCTGAACCCCTCCATGGCCTGCGCGTTCTCCTGACTTAAATCCAAATATTTTCATAGGGTCATATGAAGGAAATTGTGACCACCTCGTTGTGCAGTGCCTAGGATTCCTGGCTGTCACCAACGGCTCTGCCAATAAATTTAATTCTTTTCCGAGGGCTGAAACGGCCTCGTGAGGCAGAACTGAGAAGAAATGAATTCGATTCCCACCCCAGTCATCCTAGAAGTGGTTTTGCGTGATTTCCCATTTCTATGACAGGCAAATGACGGGATGGTTCCTAACTTAAGGCCGTCTCCATCCCAATCGCAACTCACTTTCAAATAGAGACACTTATAGAGCCATTGCAATAACATAGGCTATCAGACAAATCCTTAACACACCCAAGTAAATGGGGATAAACTAACCAGGATGTTGCTAGCCCCGAAATGCTGACAAGGGAAAAATTTTAAAAACTGTTTATTCAGAACCCATTCCCAACTAGTTGCCTCACGAGTCTCAGACCAGGATGTAATTTCTTGGACGACCCAAAAATTGAGCTCAGGTCTTTCAAGACCGAAGTCACAATACGTACCCCAAGACCATAGAATGTATCGTGAAGGCACTTTAACACGGCCGTCTCCAGCTTATTTCCACTTGGCCGGCTCAGAGCTGCTCAGCTGTGAGTGAGCCGAGCAACTCTTAGTGCGAGAGAGAAAGATTTATTGTGGTGGGGAGATGAGAAAAGCTGCCATAGCAACACCAAACGAATGCAGGTCCTGCCTGCCTTATTAGTCAAAACGATCTGGTAGTGGAGACAGCTTGGAATCATGCAATAAACTCTTACCAGATGCTCTCGTACAATGGGCACGACTTGGAGAGGTCTACTCCAACATAATGCGTATGAACTTCGGCTGAACTTGCTGGGCACACCACATTCGCTTTCATCATCAGTACATTTAATAGGTAGTTGAACATCTGAGCTCCAGATGTAGTATTGTCCCATTGAAGGTTATATGGAAGTTTAACTGAACCTCTGCGTGCACACTATGGCTTGCACGTTAAGTAAATGATAACAAACCCTAATGTCTTACATGTTGCGGGCCATGGTACCCCCACCCTCTCACGGAATGCATCCTTTCAGAATATATCCGCGTTTCTAATAACCCAACGGCATATACTACTTTAAATATTGTAAATGTTAAGTTAACGTGAGAGCGAAATAATGTAAACATGGCAATTTGGTTGTATTTAGCGTTGGAAGCCTTATTCAATGTTGCCAAAGTAAACTTTGTACCATATCTTCAATAAATCACAGCCGTCATTACGGCAGTATTATAGAGTTTAAGACGTACCCAATAGTTCGTTTGCGCTTGACTATGGCTCTATAGTTTGCGCGTGGCGGAAACTGAGATTGGTCTATAATAATTGACGTGTTCCAGAATACAGTAACATACATCAAAGATTCTATTCCTGGCGAAAAAAGAGAAAGATATCACAAACGAGACGGATATAGACCGGCAGGAATGTGAAGCGAGACAAGACAATGAGAACGGGAGAGATAACGTGCGGGGCAGGCCTGTACAAGGAAATTCATTCCAGTTAGCTGTGGCGATGTTAGCACCTGCTCAAGAATGGACACCACATTGCTCTAACAAGCAGTTAAGTCCTTTAATCCGTTCCCAGTCACAAACACCAACCTGACCATATACATGCCATTACAGGTTATCCCAGTAAACAAGCAAATCTGCAGGTCAATAGCCACCGGCAACACCATAACAAAATTCACACAAAACTAACAATTTCGACAAGTTGACCAAGTTTATATTAAACTTCTGTAACTAAATAAGTGTACTTAGTGTAAATACCTTAACCCACATATAGGCTGAGTGTAAGGAATCTGATGATAATCGCTTGACAATCGAAACTGGTTATCCAAGTGAATTTATTAATTTCGCACTCATGAGCCACGGGACGTCTATTTTTCGTAAAATCTGAACCAAAGGAAGTGACACGTCGCCTCAATTGTAATCTCAGGCGTACCAAGTTTGGGTTGGAAGGTACATGCTCTCAAAAACACTAAAAGTAGAAGCAAACGATAACACGAGACATTCCATCAGTACAGTAGCCTATTTACTTCAAGAATTGAAATATCAAATAATAATTTAATCTGCCTAATTCAGGTTTGAAACAAATAGATGGTTCCCTAACCTACTCTCCTATTGAGCACTGGGGTGCTAAGTTGAATGAAATTATTCTAACTAGATAAACCCTCCTGGAAATGAAAAAGTGCCTTAGAGAGGTCCTATCAAAACGAAGCAACACTTGGCAGATGACGATAGAAGAAACCCATATATAAAATACAAGTGATAAACGATAATCAATAATGAGATGGAATTTGTGTCGGATAAGGTGATGATGATGATAATTGTTGTTTTAAGGGGCCTAACATCGAGGTTATCGGCCCCTTGTCGGATAAGGGCCTGGTTCTAAATTGTCGATTTGAAAATGACGGGACCCAATAACGATAATAATAATAAAAATACCCTAACGAATTTTTCGTCATCCCCACATTTACATTTAAAGTGCTAGCCTGTTCTAATCTCCCAGCACACACTATTCCCTATCTCAACAAATTATTAATGTTCAAATTATTAACAATTTATTTACACTGATCTGCGGATTCAATCTAATAGCCGAGTCATAATCGTCGTCATTTATCGCAATCAGGATTCTAGCACTTCTCTACGTTTCATGTTACTACAGAATGAATAATTTTATAGTTATTTTATAATTTTATAGCACGTCAATAATCATGCAGGATATGAATTAAATGCTAGTTAAGTTCCATTCTAGCAAATAACAGCAAGTGATTAACCTATCAGTTTCATAGTGTGGCATTATATATTGTGGCAATTACTGTCGACCAAAGTATTATGTGTACTCGAGTTTGAAGGTTGTTTGTGAAGTAACCAATAGACCTACATAAAATCCAATAACATCATCATTTTCGTCGTTCTATTTTATGTTAGCTCATGTAGGTTTGGAATTTGTTATTTATATTTTAATATTTTTGTCGCAGTTGGAACACAAAAAGTGCACGTTTTTAAGCGTGTTTCAACCATGCGTCACATTTAAGAATTATTATCTCAAAAACGCGCCATCAGATCGAATCCAAATTTTAACACAATATACATTGGAATGTTGTATAACTGGTTTATTAATTTCAAAATTTTGCGTGTCCAAGAAATAAGGTGTTATCATTTTTGTAAGGTAACCTTTTCTCGGCTCGGGGTGGTTAGAAAATGTAGTTCTTGGACGCGATGTAATCCTTATACATCAAAAAGTTATGCTGTATGACTGTGAAATACGTAAATTAACTCACTTATTTTATATCGGTTTGTATTTGTAGGCGGAAATAACACATCGTTCACTAACGGAGGCAGACAGGTTTTTCTCCGGGTACTCCGGTTTTCCCTGTCAAAACTTCATTCCAGCAACACTCTCCACTATCATTTCATTTCATTTGTCATTCATTTAATCATTGCCCCAGAGGACTACGTCAGGCCTCGGCAGCCGGCACAGTCCATATCCTCGCCGCTAGATGGGGGCTTCATTCATTCCATTCCTGACCCGGTCGGAGACTGGAAGCAGGCTGTGGATTTTTTTTTCACCAGCTACCCGCTCCGGGAAAAGATGTACAGCGTTGCTGTGATGGAGACCATCACTTCCGAGCGAGGCACGCCATGATGCGTGATGGGCTCCATTTCGCCAACGCTGTACAGCTTTTCCCGGGAGGGTAGCTGGTGAACGATGTGTTATTTGCGCCTACAAATACAAACCGATATAAAATAAGTGAGTTAATTTACGTATTTCACAGTCATACGGCATAACTTTTTGATGTATAAGGATTACATCGCGACCAAGAACTACATTTTCCAAACACCCGGAGCCGAGAAAAAGTTACCTTACAAAAATGATAACAACTTTTTTTCTTGGACACGTAAAATTTTGAAATTAATAAACCAGTTATACAGTTATACAACATTCCAATGTATATTGTGTTAAAATTTGGATTCGATCTGATGACGGGCTTTTGACATAATAATTCTTAAATGTGACACATGGTTGAAACACGCTTAAAAACGTGCACTTTTTTGTGCTCCAACTGCGACAAAAAATATTAAAATATAAATTAAAAATTCCAAACCTACATGAGCTAACGTACAATAGAACGACGAAAATGATGATGTTATTGGATTTTATGTAGGTCTATTGGTTACTTCACAAACAACCTTCAAACTCGAGTGCACATAATACTTTGGTCGACAGTAATTACATATTCATTTAGTCATGGGAAATCCTATCACATGTTTTCCATTTATTATTACATGTAGGCCTATTAGATTTTGTTTAGTTTCTCCTCTCGCGCTTTTATGCGTGTTTATTAAACACCCTATGCACATGTTATTTGGCTAATGTGCTAAACTTCCACCATACCTGCTCTCATATCATTACTCCATTACATATCATCAAAACTTCATTTTCAACTCATATTACTGTATTTGTTGCAACATTATTCGTAATTTACCATATTAACCGTCACGTAATTGCACACAGTGATCCATAATACCTCACACGCATTACACTCTCACATAATTCATAATTAACGACATTGTCACACATCAACATTCATCAATTATTTGCCTAAAATTCCATCATGATTAAAATGCACGCGATCTGAGACACTGCTATACTTACACTAACCTGTCTTCAATAGCTAGCTAACATCATATTATATCATGTCGTATTATTCTCAGTTTAATTTCTCATCTGTCAGCCTCGTTGTGTAGTGGCTAGTACTCTTGGCTGTCACCGATACCCAGCTACGCCAAGAAATGTAATTCTGGTCTGCGGGCTGGAACGGAGTACATTCATCCTCGTGAGGCGGGTTCAATTCCCACCTCAGCCATCCTGGAAGGGGTTTCGTGGTTTGCCACTTCTGCTCCAGGCGAATGTCGGGATGGTTACTAAATTAAGGACACGACCGCCTCCTTCCCAGTCCTCATCTGAACTACAAATACACCCACTAATACAGCAATCACAATAACAGAGGTTATAATACAAATTCCACACACAACCAAGTACACGAGGCTACATGACCATTATGTCGCAACAACAACAATAATTCCTCATCTCGTGCTTTTATGCTTGTAGGTTATTCAACACCTTATACACATGTTATGTGGTAACCTTCCACAGTGCCTTCTCTCATAATTCATTACTCCATTATATGTCATCGGAGCTTCATTTTCAACTCATATTATTCGTTGCAACATTTCTCGTATTCTGTAATTTCAACCCTTCCGGTCTCTTTGCATCTGTGCTTATTTTCCATGAGATATCTCACTGTCTCATAAAATACTACAATTATACTCATGTTGCTACTTTTGACATTCGAAGTTCCTATCATATTATTGTTACGTAAATCCGCAGTAATAAGCACTTATCATGTCTCCACAATTTCTCCTCATATTTCACATCACTCATTATTTATCATCATTATTTTCAAGATGTACCACGCAGTTTTATTCTTACTAAGTAACACTGAATATTATGTGAAACCTATCCTTGCCTACATAAAATATGGATTCAAAGTATTACTAGAAAAGATCTAAATTATCAATTGAATTTAACAGAGAGGAAAAATGCTTTACACTACTAAAAGGTGGTATAGTTTTGCTGTACCTTCCGCCACACGTGGAGTAGCCATCTTTGGCAATTGTTGGTAGTCCTGGCGTCGATCCTCATTGAAATACCCTTACAAACGTTGCTCACCTAGGATTTAGCTGCCGTGATCCCTTATTGATTTAGTGCTCCATCGTGATAAATTTAGTAGTTGTCACGTGTAAATCTCACGTCACACTCGCACTGTCACAATTAGGCATCGTCATGTTCATACGGTTTATGGCTTTCCTCGAAATAGCACCTTACTTTTCACGATTCACTGGTCAGAAATGTTTAATGAAATTATTTATTGCACTCTGTGTCACTGTTATGTTTGTACTTTTGTGTGTATTTGTAATTGAGGTACGAATTGGGTAGGAGGCGGTCGTGGCATTAAGTTAGGAACCATCCCGGCATTTGCCTGGACTAGAAGTGGAAAACCACATCCAGGACGGCTGAGGTGCGAATTGAACTAATTTCTTCTCAGTTTTGCCTCACGAGGCAGAGTTTACCCGTTCCACCAGGGGGTGGTTTCTAATAGAGGAGGCAACGTGCGTGAAACCGCTGATGCCTCAAGATCCGAGTTGAAGCAGGAACATACAATTAATTATACAGCGTTGAATTTCAATTGGGGGCAAGCTGATAAAAGGGAGTGCAATGCTGGAAGTAACGCAGGGAGGCGAAGAGGTAAGCAGCTTAACCAATGCTTCATCACGCCTCAAAGCTTTTGCAATCATAGCACCCATTATTTACTGATACACTATTGGCACTAAGCTTCAGGTCAACAGTAGGGCTGTACATATTCCAACATCATTTTTTTTTGATTTTTTCGAATAATTTGACTATTCAGTGTTTTGACGAAAAATAAGAATCATTCAAATTTAATGAGAGAATAAAGATAGAAAGGAAGTGAGGCTCGTATTGAATGATGTGTACAGTATTTATAAGGAACAATCGCGGTGAATGGTTAAGGGGTTAACCCCCATCCAACCCCTCGGATTCGCCCCTGCATTGTACAACTCCACTTCTGGGCATATTTCTTTCCACAAATTTCTGTAATATGTGGGTACTTATCATCATAATTCAAATATTTGAACTGTTACATTTATTTTAATAATCGACTATTCTCGAAGTAGTCGAACTAATCGAATATTCCAATGGTATGTACAGAATTAATCAACAATTAGACTGATTGGTTGGTTCCTCAGTTTAGGGCCTGCGACAACGCGGTCATGTAGCCCCGTGTACTTTGGGTGTGTGTAGAATCTGTCTGATAAGCGGTGTTAATTGTGATAGCTGTATTAGTGTGTGTTATCTGTTTTTAATTCAAGTAAGGACTGCTGACATTGAATTTTCAAGTATTTCCAACTTTTGCCGCCAAACGCCACCGTCAACAACTACTATTTCAGACCTTGGTTACTAGACGCCACCGCAGTCGGCTCCTGGCGAGGAACGTTGGAACCTAAGAGCGTTATTCAAATTTTTAACCAATAATTTAGCTTCACGCTGTCGCCTCCGTAGCGTAGCGGTCAGTATGGTTAGCTGCCGCCCCGGAGGTCCTGGGTTCGATTCCCAGCTCTGCCACGAAATTTGAAAAGTGGTACGAGGACTGGAACGGGGTCTACTCAGCCTCGGGTGGCCCAAATGAGTAGAGGGGGTTCGATTCCCCCTCAGCCATCCTCGAAGTGGTTTTCCGTGGTTTCCCACTTCGTCTTCGGGCAAATGCCGGGATGGTACCTTCTTCAAGGTCACGGCCGCCTCCTTCCCTCTTCCTTGTCTATCCATCCTAACCATTCCATACCTCCCCTCATGAGGCCCCTGTTCGCTTTGCAGGTGAGGCCGCCTGGGCGTGGTGCCAATCACACCTCACCAGTTGTATCCACTTCGATTAGATGTTCCCAGCTCTAGGACACTGCCCGTCGAGGCGGTAGTGGTGAGTTCCCTCGCTGAGTCCTTGGGTTCCACCAACCTGGAGGGTAAACGACTAAGAAAAGAAGAAAAAAAAATAGCTTCACACAGGTAGTCTATAATTGGTGGAAGGTTCTTTAGCATGCCATAAATCTATGCCATGGAACCGCCGGCTTTACTTCCCCTCCGAAGGAAGTCATACTGAGGATTTTTAACGCTCTTAAGAAATCCGACGACTTCGACCGGGTTTGAACCCGCATAGAAGCTCATCATGCTACCAACTACGCCCCCGAAGCCGCTCAATCAACAATTAGTCAATCGGCAGGTGCACGGGGCTGATGACCATGGTGTCGCTACCAATAAAGTAAATACATAAGATGAATCAAATCTTAGCTTTTATTCCTTGGGATAACGTGCACAGAAGAAAATGGCTCTAAAAGTTAAGGAATATTGAACATATTGAGGTATTGTAGAGCTAAGTTGTATGGAAGGTTGAATATTCAAAGCATGCTCTACCTTCGCAACTTTTGAGGACAAAGGAAGGAGCTGAGTGCTCTGGAAGACTTTCTCGAAAATAGGGCTCCAGATAACAGATGTTTGAGGAGAATAAATGTAGAAAGAACACATGGCAATTGTCCAACAAGATGTCATATCACGCACGAATATTGCCTTTTGGTGGACACTCAACTAAAATACGCATTAACTCAAGTCAAAAATTAAATAACATGAAGTCATTTCGTACATAAGACCAGACATAAACTAAATTTTCAGCAATATTTCCACAAAATGTTGGCAGGGAGAGTTAGTCCAGCATGAGTCGAAAGGAAGCCAATTCAAACTCGATGAAAAACAATACAGCCTAATCATGTCCTGTTTCACTGGAAGAAGCTCCCTAGAAGACGCTGCCTTGCGTACTCTAGGGATAGCCTATGTGCTGAGACTTTTAGTCCAGGCAGAGAAAGCATTTCTACAGAAAAGACATTTGGTGACATCTAGTATAGATTTAGGTGTTAGTATGTCATTTTCGACAGCCTTTGTCTGGAGCGTGGCGCTCTATGGAAGTGAAACTTGGACTGTTGGCGCAGCAGGAAAGAGGAGAATAGAAGCGTTTGAAATGTGGTGTTACAAGAGAATGATGAAGATCAGACGGGTAGATAGAGTAAAAAATGAAGAGGCATTAAGACAACTGGGAATGGAGAGATGCTTCTGGCGACTGCTAATGAAGAGAAGAGATAGCTTGGTAGGAGACGTACTAAGACACCCAGGAATAGGAATCTTAGTTATGGAAGGAAGAGTCGAGGACAAGAACTGCAGGGATAGACCAAAGTTAGAATGTGTTAAACAGATTGCCTCGGATATATGTAGAGATGTAAACGATTACCTCAGGACAAGGGGGTTCAGACAGCTGCATCAGCCCAGTCAAAAGACTTACGACTCAAACAACAACACAATGAAAATGAAAATCTACAGCCTGCTTCCAGTCGACCGAATGGGACAGGGAATGGAATGAATGAAGCCCCCATCTAGCGGCGAGGATATGAACTGTGCCGGCTGCCGAAGCCTGTCGCACTCCCCTGGGGCAATGATTAAATAAATGACAGATGAAATGAAATGATAGTGGAGAGTGTTGCTGGAATGAAATTTTGTGACAGGGAAAACCGGAGTACCCGAAGAAAAACCTGTCTGCCTCTACTTTGTGCAGCACAAATCTCACATGGAGTAACCGGGATTTGAACCACGGACCCGGCGGTGAGAGGCCGGCGTGCTGCCGCCTAAGCCATGGAGGCTCTCAAACAACATAATAATGATAATAATTCGGTAATAATAATAATAATAATAATAATAATAATAATAATAATAATTAGCCTATAGTAATATTGACAATAATGTTATAGGATCAAGGTCACATGAAGACCCTTGGGCTAAGTAAATTATAGCCAGTTGCCTATACGAGCACAACCTAACTTGTTTGTCATCCTCTGTTGTACGTCCACCCCGTGTTCTTTCTCGTTTCTAGGGAGTCGGAATATACTGTAGGTGAAATGTGATTCTTTGATGCAGGTGGTTTTACGGCCAGATGTCCTTCGTAAATATAAACTTATGAGAAGAGACGAAATTAATAAGGAAGAATGAAACCGGATAAGGAGTTGGAAGGAGGATCCCGCGATTTACTAGATGTTGAAAACGGGAAACAACGGAAAACCACTTCAAGGATGACCAACGTCGGGGTTCAAACCCATTTGTTTTAGTGCCCTTTGTCCTACACATACCCAAGTTTGCCAATTCTAGTATGCAGAGGCCTCTTAATTTAAACATTTTCACTGTTATTTGCTAGGATCATTAAACAAGTGCTGATACGAGGACATCACTCCAACACAATGCTTGCAGAGCTGTGACAACTGCCTCTCCCTCTTCGTGGTAGGCGCGGCGGTGCGAACCCTCGGACCTCGGACACAGCTAACTAAGAACATGTGCGCCATTCATGGGGCAAATATTTTTGTTATTGTTGATGATAATTAATTTTATGAATAAGGGATATCATGATCATCGGACCCATGTAATGCGATCTGATAGATTTGTCTTGTAATCTTTCAATTCTAGCCACAAGATGGCTTCACCCAGAGAAGCCATTTGTAACTTTGAAGATACAAAATTTAAATAAAAATGAATATTCTGCCTCATAAATGGCCTTTCTTTAAAATTTAAGCAACTGACATAATTGGTATTGTAATTAAACAAATCCACCTTATCGAAACTCTTCTTATCTCCGGGCGTGTGCAGATATTCTGAAAGGACTGGCTCGTACATAGGCCTTACCAAAACCTCCTATAAATTAATAAAGATGAAGGAAGGTTTACATGCATCTGACTAAAAAGAAACTATCCAATTTAAATTTACTTTATATTCTGAAGCTGCATGCAAGAAATTGATTAATATAATAAAAAGAGTGACACACAAGAAATGCAATTAAAACTATATAATATAATAATATAATAATAATAATAATAATATTTAGGCCTTTAAAGATTTATTATTTGTTTTTCACATTACCGGTAATGCCGTCGTCTGCCCAATATGTCCATTTCATCACCACTTTGAAGCTGGTCAGCCATGCCATTATGGTTTACCGCCATGAAGGTCTTCTTCAACTTAGCACAGTTATCTTGATGGGTATTAGCCCTACTATGATTGTGGCATTACAGCCAGAACCCAATCACGTGGTACCCTCCATACTAAAACAATTCGGAGGTACCGTACGGTCTTCAAGCTTTCCGTAGAAAAACCAAGCGCTCAGCTCAAGAGAGACACCCTACACAACCTGACATCTCAAAGTCCAGCGAGACAATCACTTCCGCCGTGCACTAGGTCGCTTGCTACAACACGTCTCCCAGCCACAGCTCCTTCCAGGAAGTCTTCACAGAATTGCTATTGTCATACGCCTGTTTGTCCAGACCACTCATTGCATTTGCGCGGCCGCTTCCTCATCACCCCCTCGGGGTGAGCGAGCATACCTGCTCGAGACAATAGTGTCCATTAAGTGTTGCCTCCTGCACGTGTGACCAGAACATTAACCTGACTCCTGGTTCGGTGGTCTGAACAATATTAATAAACTTTCTTAGACAACATACGATTAGAGCTAGCTTCAGAATCTCGTCAAAAGTGACCTAAAATACATTGAATAATTAATAATAAAAAGTATTCGTATATGATAATAGTAATAATAATAATGACACTGCGTCTACTGCAGACGTGTCCAATGCAATTGAACACGTTGCCAACACGATAACATGATATAAAGAAATAATAAACCCACTAGCCTACATTAAAACTGTCATGGGGGACTCATAAAATATAGGTTACAGAACGCCCCCTTGCTTTTCATTCATTTGGTCCTATACCATAGAATAAAAAGCAATCCTTTTAGGCATGACTTCCCTTCCAAAATCCTAACTCCTTCCTTCCACAAATATATACACAACCAACAGGGCTACTAGGATACGTACATCCTCAGATTGGAAATATTGTAAATCCCTAGCACCCTTCCGTCCTTTGTAAGGAGCTCGTACGCACAGGCTCCTAATTTCCGTGCAATTTCATACGGTCCTTCATACAAATGAAAAAATTTACTCACCAATTTCTGGTCTGCGGACGAGACATGAGGCACCCTCAAAAGCACAAGGTCACCTACATCTAACTTATCTCCTGCCCGCTTCCCTTGCTGCTTCTGCCGTTTCTTACTGGCCTTACATAAATGTTCCCCAGCTAACCTGATGCTTAAATCTCTGGGTACGGCCTCCCCTGTCCTCAAACCCAAAATCATGGCAAGTTCGCTGACAGGCTTCCTGCCCAGCTGGACTTCTATGGGAGTGCGACCCGTGCTCTCGTGTTTAGTTACATTGAGCCAACGCTCAACGTCCTCAAGCATCGAAAACCAGGCATTATGTCGCTCACTCACATAAGTCCTAAACATGCGCCCTAGTTCTCTCATTACTCTCTCAGACATGTTTCCTTGGGGATACCTAATAGAGGAATACGTACACTGTATTCCCAGTTCACTCAACTTGGTCCTCCATATCTTCGAGGTGAACTGAGAACCGTGGTCTGAGAGTATTCGGAGTGGCTTACCAAACTCCGGAACATATTTCCCCAGTATGCAATTTACACAACCCCTCCCCGTGGCCTGTCTTAGGGGATAGAGCTTAACATACTTAGAAAAGGCATCAACAACGACAAACACATATTGGTAGCCATACTGAGACTTCACCAACGGCCCATAGAGGTCAACACACACCAACTCACCTGGTTTCAGAGTTAAAACAGCCTGCCTTGGCCCTTCTAAATACCTTGTGGGGTGCTTGCACTTCTGACACAACTCACATGTTGCTAGGGTTTTTCTGACTTCCCTGCCCATGTTTTTCCAGAAGAAGTTCTCCTGAATAGCACCCAACACCTTCTCTGCACCATAGTGGCCTAACTCCTTATGATAAAACCAGATAATATCATACCTCAAAGACTTAGGAACCCACACGCACCATCTCTCGCCAAAGCATTTCCTAGTTAGCAAGTCGTTAAAAAGCCTGAATTCCTTATTACCCCTCTTAGCAATGCTCATATGTTCCATTTCCTCGAGTTCCCGATAAATGTCCTGAATCTCCTCGTCCTTGCATTGTTCCTCTCTCATTTTACCCAACTTTAACCTCTCCCCGTCCCTATCTGAAATCCTAGTTACACAGACCAAAATTCCTTCCTCTCTTCTAGCTTCAACTCCCTCCCCAGCAATTTCCGGGTGGCGACTCACAAAATCCGCGAATTCGTTTTCTGACCCTTTTACATGAAATATATCAAAATCGTACTCTTGGATCGCCAATATCCACCTAGAAAGCCGGTTCGAGGTTATCCTACATGCCCTAAGAAACGTAAGTGCGTTATGGTCTGTATAGATTAGGAATTTCCGGCCAAGCACATAGGTCCGGAACTTGCCCAGCGAATACACAATGGCTAGCAATTCCTTCTCACTAGTAGTGTATCTTTTCTCCGCGGAATTTAGACCTCTACTAGCGAGTGACACGATGCCTAGATTACCATCCCCATCCTTTTGACAAAGCACCCCTGCTAAACCTAAGTCGCTAGCATCTGTCATCACTATATACTGACTATCCTGCCCGGGGTACCTAAGTGTGACAGCATCCCTAAAACCCTCTTTAAGTTTGATGAATGCCTCATCGTGTTCCTTTTCCCAAATCCACTTAGAATTCTGTTTAAGTAACCCGCTAAATGGCCCGCACAGCTGCGAATACCGCAGTACAAACCTCCTGAAATAATTACATACCCCCAGAAAAGAGCGAAGTTGTTTGACGTTACGTGGTGTCCGAGTGTTGATTATGTTGTCTAATTTCGACCCTTCTGGCGTAACCCCCTGTGGTGTAATAGTGTGGCCTAAAAACGTGATCTGTTGTGCACAAAAGGTCGCCTTCTTAAGTTTCACTGTGAACCCGGCCCGATGCAACTTCCCCAAAACGATTCTAAGGTGTTCCATGTGTTCCCCAAATGTACGTGATGCGATGACTAAGTCATCGATGTAACTGGCTGTGAAATCCCCTGTGTCGTGTCCCAGAGCGATGTTAAGTGCGCGAATGAGCCCAGCTGACGATGTTTTCATACCAAAAGGAATCCGTGTATATTATAACAGCTGGTTTTTGTAACAAAAAGCCGTGAATTGCCTATCCTCCTTCCGTAAGGGTACCTGCCAAAAACTAGCACTCAAATCTAATGTGGACAGCCATTCTTTACCCCCAAATCTCTGAACTAAATCCTCAGTAGTTTCCGGTCACTGATGATCCGGCGCAATGCGTTTATTAGCTTGTCTTGCATCCAAACATAGCCTAACTGACCCATCCTTCTTAATCACTACTACCAACGGATTGACATACTGGCTCCTACTGAATTCGATCACCTCATCGTTTAGCATCTGCGAAATGACATCATCTACTGCTTTGACATGGGCGTGTGGTATCGGGTATCTAACACCATTAAAACTAGACCTATCGGTGATCTCGAAACTATGCTCGTAAACATGTGTCCTACCAGGTTTGTCAGAGAACACCTCACTGTGCTCTCTCAAGACTTCTAACAACTGAGCCTTCTGCTCTACCTCCAACATGGTATCTTCCACAACACTTGAAAATTCGCCTTCACGCTCCTCTTCCACTACCATACTACAACTTTTGACATCCTCTGATACTATGTCGCTACTAACCTCACTGACTTCTTCCTCTTCATTTAAAACCTGGACACACACTGATATACTCACAAAGGTTCCCGAGTCCACCTGATAACTCAGACTAATCGTATCAAAATTCTCACCCCACTTGAATCTCACCTTAGATTCGCCATAATCAAGCTTACACATCTGACTGCTTAGCCAATCCGCACCCAATATGACAGGATACACTAAATTCGCGACCACTAGAAAACTCTGACGACCACATTTCTCATCAATGTACATAGGTGCGACAACCTGTCTACGCACTCTCTGTGACTTAGTCCCAACAGCAGACAATATAAATATATTGAACACAGGAATCTCCTCTATGGCTTCTCCTTTACTCTTAACCTCATCATAAAAGCCTGCCTTAATGCAAGAACACATGCTCCCTGAGTCCAATAAGGCATCGACGACTTGACCCCATATCTTCACCTTAATCACAGGACTGATCAACGTAGGCTCACATCTCTCCTGTGTAACCTCAACCTGGTCATCTAACAATTCCTTTCTAACATCAAGGTCGTATTCTATCTTTTTCAACACATGAACTGGAATACTGGGATGGGACCCTCTATCTGACCATCTTAAAGAGCCCTGTTCCCGTTTAAATTACTCGGCTGAGCTGGCAGTCTCTCTTCTTCACGCCCCCTATTCTTTAACTGCCTTTGTTCCCCAGGTCCCCGATTTTCTGCCTGCCTCTGTTCTCCGCGCCCCCTATTCCGAAAATTCCCTTGGTCACCCCTATCCCTATTTACAAAATTTCCTCTATCATTCCTCACAAAGTTACCTGGCCTATCAATATTCCTACGCTCATAATGCCTATTCCCTTCCTCCTGATACCCCTGATCGTAATTTCCTTCCCTTCCCTGTTCTTGCCTCTTACCTCCCATTCTACCCAAAGTATCAAACCTTTCTAACACACGTTCCATGTCCTTAATCGTATTTACATCCTGCATGACTACGGCCATCTTCACCTCATCAGAAAAATGACGGGCCATACGCCTAACAATATCACCTTCAGAAGAACTAGTGTCTAAATTCTGACTGATAAGGACATGTGTGAGGAAATACTCCGTCATGCTCACCCCCTGATTCGACTGATACCTCCCAAAAGAAATCTTGTCTCTTTCTCTTCCTTTAGTCTGTTCGTTCCAGAACTTTCCCTCAAACTTCTGCCTAAAATCTTCTAACCCCTGAAAACCTCCCCTAAAAACTTGATACCAAGATTTAGCCTCCCCCACAAAAGCTAATGATATGATTTCCTCAACAATATCCCAGTCTAAAGTCCCATCTTCTAACCCTTTCGAAAACCTCTTCTGAACAACTTTAACAAACTCCATAGGGTTAAACTGCCTTCCACTAAATTTAGGTAAGTCAGATTCCCGATAGAAGTTACTATGTCCTACCGAGTGATTACAATTTTCCTTATTTTACTTGGCCTGATTCAGCTCTCTTCTTAATTTCAAATGTTCGCTCTCATTAAAGGATTTCAGTTCACTAATCTCCTTTTTTACACTCTTATCTACCATCGTTACTCTGGCTGAAGAAACCGCTAGCTCCTGTTCGAAAGACACCTGCTTATTTCTAATCTCAGTTATATCCTTCATTTCTTCCTCTACAACTATCAACCTCTCACTAACTTCTTTCTTGACAATGGCTACCTCATTACTCACCTCGCCTATCTGCTTATCAACAGTATACATAATACCCTGCCTCTGTAAGCTCATCTTCTCCTCAACTTGCTCGAATCTTTTATCTACCAACTCAATTCTACTGGCAATTTCCTGACGAATTTCCTTATAGCCTTCACTCATACTCTCTACAATCTTATTAATTTTGCTCTCTAAATCCGTACTTTGAATGTCTATCTTAGTACTAAATTCACTACTTTGATTATTAATTTGAGTACTTAAATCACTACTCTGAGTATCCATTTTATTACTTAAATCACTTAGTTTACTACTGAATTTAGACATCATCTGCTCCATTAACTTGATCATCTGTGAGTTTTCCCCCAGTCCTACATTTTCCTCGTCACTATTCACTCCCATTCCTAACTCCTTGCTAGTTGCAACATCATCTTTCTCGGCCCCCTCACGTCCCTCCAACGTACCAGAAATCACATCCTTATCTGCCATTTTACTAGGAACTACTCTCGAATTTGTGGAATCTGACCGCTTATTGGTCTGCCTGTTTGACTGACTCCTGCCTCTTCTAGAATGACCAAGGGTGCTTCGATCAACACTTCTAGATCTCAACTTTAATAAATCAGGCTCACTCTTATTACTTAGCATACCCTCCAAAATCACTGAACATATATACCCTTCCTAAAATACCCGATCAGATTTCACAAATTACCTGTGCGTACTGCCATACTATGCACCAGCCAGCCTTATTCACACTCCATAGTTGGGCGCCATTTGTAATCTTTCAATTCTAGCCACAAGATGGCTTCACCCAGAGAAGCCATTTGTAACTTTCAAGATACAAAATTTAAATAAAAATGAATATTCTGCCTCATAAATGGCCTTTCTTTAAAATTTAAGCAACTGACATAATTGGTATTGTAATTAAACAAATCCACCTTATTGAAACTCTTCTTATCTCCGGGCGTGTGCAGATATTCTGAAAGGACTGGCTCGTACATAGGCCTTACCAAAACCTCCTATAAATTAATAAAGATGAAGGAAGGTTTACATGCATCTGACTAAAAAGAAACTATCCAATTTAAATTTACTTTATATTCTGAAGCTGCATGCAAGAAATTGATTAATATAATAAAAAGAGTGACACACAAGAAATGCAATTAAAACTATATAATATAATAATATAATAATAATAATAATATTTAGGCCTTTAAAGATTTATTATTTGTTTTTCACATTACCGGTAATGCCGTCGTCTGCCCAATATGTCCATTTCATCACCACTTTGAAGCTGGTCAGCCATGCCATTATGGTTTACCGCCATGAAGGTCTTCTTCAACTTAGCACAGTTATCTTGATGGGTATTAGCCCTACTATGATTGTGGCATTACAGCCAGAACCCAATCACGTGGTACCCTCCATACTAAAACAATTCGGAGGTACCGTACGGTCTTCAAGCTTTCCGTAGAAAAACCAAGCGCTCAGCTCAAGAGAGACACCCTACACAACCTGACATCTCAAAGTCCAGCGAGACAATCACTTCCGCCGTGCACTAGGTCGCTTGCTACAACACGTTTCCCAGCCACAGCTCCTTCCAGGAAGTCTTCACAGAATTGCTATTGTCATACGCCTGTTTGTCCAGACCACTCATTGCATTTGCGCGGCCGCTTCCTCATCACCCCCTCGGGGTGAGCGAGCATACCTGCTCGAGACAATAGTGTCCATTAAGTGTTGCCTCCTGCACGTGTGACCAGAACATTAACCTGACTCCTGGTTCGGTGGTCTGAACAATATTAATAAACTTTCTTAGACAACATACGATTAGAGCTAGCTTCAGAATCTCGTCAAAAGTGACCTAAAATACATTGAATAATTAATAATAAAAAGTATTCGTATATGATAATAGTAATAATAATAATAATGACACTGCGTCTACTGCAGACGTGTCCAATGCAATTGAACACGTTGCCAACACGATAACATGATATAAAGAAATAATAAACCCACTAGCCTACATTAAAACTGTCATGGGGGACTCATAAAATATAGGTTACAGTCTGATAACCTGTGTTATTGTAGTGACAGTATCAATATGTGTAACTGTAGGCTAATTATTAGGATCAGGGATGAGGGTTGATACCCCAGATGCTGTAATATTGTACAACCCTGACATTTTTTATAATAATAATGATAATAATAATAATAATAATAATAATAATAATAATAATAATAAAGACCGTGGTAGCCACACGCCCCAGAAATGCAAGGTCATAGGGTCAGGTTACCTTCGGACTCGGTAAACGAGTTGTTTGTTGTTTCATTTGAGGGGCTTAGATATCGTGCTTATTTAGCCCCGTGTACTTGGGTGAGTGCATAATTTGTCTGATAACCTGTGTTCTTGTGGTGTCTGTAGTAGTAGTAGTAGTGTGAATATTTGTTATTCAAGTGATGATTGAGAAGGAGACAGCCGTGGCCTTGAATTTGGAACGGTCCTGGCATTCGCCTGGAGTAGAAGTGGGAAACCACAGAAAACCACGTCATGGTGGGCGGGATGGGAATCAAACCCACCTCAGTATTACCTCACGAGCCTGAATGTATCCCATTCAGTCCTCATACCAGAAATAATTTTCTTGGCAGAGCCTGGAATCGAACCCGGACCTCCATGATGACAGCCAAGAATGCTAGTCGATACACTACGCGCTGGTCTGGTAGACGAGATGGATCGAATCCTATCATTGGCCGTCCTTGAAATGATTTTTCGTGATTTATCCATTTTCAACTCCAGCCAAATAATGGAACGGTATCTTCCAATATGCCACGGTCACTTCTCCTTGCCCACATTCATTCATTTCATCTCTCAGTAACTCATTTGATGAGGTTGGCGTCAGTATGGGCATCTGGTCGTGAAATCTATACAGCACATAATATTCATCACATTTTATCCTCGGTCATCGGAGTAATAATAATCATAATTGTGTAATAATAATAGCAGAGATTAAATGAAATGTGCTGAGCGTATGATAGCTAGACTATGGCTGATCTGTGGGACCCAGGTGGCCACAAACAACAGACTCAAACAATGCTACAGCCAATGAATACACGCCAGGACAATTCCTGCACTCATTCAGTGGAACATGACGTGCTTTGTATTGCTATTATGAAAATGTAAAATGGAATCCCTGAATCGCGGTTCAGTCAACCGTATTTGCTGATATGATTGTATTTAACGGCAATGTATTCAAAGACTGGTGTTCAAAGTTTATCAATGGAGACACACTGTACTAGTGCACTGTGTCTGCTTACAGGGCTCCCGAGAATGTTCTCCACAGTAGGTACGTGCAGCTGCGAGTGGTTGAGTCATAAGTTAAGTTGGCTGCACTGTGTCCTTGAAAGGGGGACTCCCGCGTGTGGGCTGTCAGTGTGTATTGTGATAAGCGAGCGAGCCTGCATGTCTTCAATGTGTATTACAGTCAGCGAGCGTTCAGATAGAATATTAGAAGAGTGCAACAGTATACAGGCGGTAATGTTTACTACTGAAGAGTTTTTTTGTTTGTTTGTGGAATACGTTTTTCGCGAAGGCGATCGGTTTACAGAAAATGTAAAATTAAGATTTCAGGCGCGGTTTCCTAATTCAAAGTGTCCAAACCGTGATACCGTTCGGGATTTGGTAAGTAAATTTCGTATGACTGGCTCAGTTCACGATGTACCACGAACAGGCAGGCCTACGCTTTTAACAGACGAAAAACTTGATGAAATCTCTGATTTAATGCTGCGTAGTCCAAGTAAATCAACTCGAAAATTAGCTCAACAAACAGGAATATCTAAGTCGACAGCACATAAAGTTGTAAGAGACAAGCTTCAGTTGTTCCCTTATAAAGTTACCGTGGTTCATGAATTAAAACAAACTGATTACGGAAAAAGAGTGATGCACTGTGAATGGTTCCAGCATCTGTTACGAATGGCTGTGGTGAGTACAAAGTTTACTGTTTATTTGTTATGATGCATGCGGCAGCCGTGCTACCAACGTAACTGCTCGCAGACGCATGTAGGCGCTGCGGAGAACATTCCTGGACTCACAGTACTAAAGAAGACAAAGCGCGTATATAACGCTGTCCAATCGTCCGCTAACTCACCGACAAATGTTGAATACACTTTAGATTTAGTTGGTTCTGTAACTTAAATCATATTTAATACTTGTTAACGTTCTTGATATTTTATCCATTAGTCATGTAGTTATTGAATATTTAGCCTATTTTCATTAATGAAAAAATAGGCTTATTAGATCACCTTTTGTCCGCGTGTGTGTGTTTATGTGTGTGTCCACCCCTAATAAAATCTAATCGGCAGAAGAGATTTCAATGAACCTCGATAAGTGCATACTACTATCTCGTCCGACCTCGACCGTGTCTTTAAAATTTTAATACGTTTCACCAATCCAACATGGCGGCCGTGCGAAATATTTCACTGGCATTCTATATCACCGGAACAGTAAATGATATCGCCCTGAAATTTTGTACGCTGATAAAGGGTACCACTAAAAGTTCATATATGTGATTTTCATAAACCTGTTAAGTACATAACGAAAGATGAAACATTTAAATGGAATTTTCTTGCGATTTAAATATATGAGCGCAGTGAAACTTGGTAAAGCAATTTTTTTTACACATTTTAATGCACTGACATCTAATTTTGTTCAATTGTTTACATAACCTCAAGATGGCAGCTGTGCAAAATTTTAAAATTAAGTTTTTATTTCTTACGTCCAAATCATGTGATCGAAGTGAAAGTTTGAATAATCAACCTGCAGAACGCAGTAATCTTCATCTAACGGTACGTAACTCTATGGTCAACTTTATAACAATCCAACATGGCGACCATCTGAAATATTTAGACGGCTCTCAATATCTACGAATCTATTACAGCAATCAAACTGATGATAATAATGATGATGGAGGCTATTACCTTAAGTTCACCTTTGGATCGTTCAATAACCTGGTGAGCACAAAACCAACATGGCGGTGACGCAAAATTTAAATATTTAAATGGATTTCACTCACGATTTTTCATCCGAGCGCTGTGAAACTTGGTACGGTATGTCTTCATACAATCCTTAATATACTGACGTCTAATTAAATAGAATTTTATGAGAATTAAAAAATGGTGGCTGTGAAATTTTTTAAAATCTTGTTTTTATTTTTCGTGTCCTAAGTAAGACCAGTAGGATATATGAAAATACGATATTAAGTTATTCAAGGAACAACTTGTTTTAAGCCCATAGGCTATTCTCCCAGTTAGGCTTCACTCACGGACTCCGCGAGGGATCATTCCTCTACTGTCGCAAGGACAATATCTGGAGGCTGATAACATTTTGACAGCAGATACAACTGGGGATGGGGACAGGTGATACAACCGGGGATGGTGAAACACCGTCCCGACATTTGCTTGTTGGCGAAAATAGGAAACCACCAAATCCATATTCAGGATGGCCGAGCTGGCATTCAAACCCACGCTTCCCCGATGCCAGTGAAGCACGGGCCACCATGGACGGTAGTTATTCTATTACTTATTTAAATTCAAATTATTTCGTTATTAGGAATATTCTGTTAATTTCCATTGACTATTTTTATGATTGGTGTAACTCAAGCTTAATAAATATTCCATCTCTATTTTAGTAATCATTGTTGGTAGTATTTTTATATCTAGCTTATAGTGAACATTTCCACTTATTGTTCTGTAACATAAGTTGTGTATTGTGTATCTAGTTAGATGTAAAACAAGACTGGTCTTAATCTTGCTAGGCCAAATAAATCAATACTCAATTAATCTTTAAAAACAATTCCATCCCGGGCTCACCAGAATTCAGACATTGGCTATCCTGGCATAAATTTAAAAACTGTCCCCCAGTACGGTCCACACACACACACACACACACACACACACACACACACACACACACGGGGCTCTTGACAACGACGTCTCAAGCCTCTAAATGAGACAACAGCAACAACAAGTACTACTATTACTTCTGCTACTACTACTACTAGTAGTGTCTGCCTTTAAGGATAAATGTCCCTACATTTTGGTAAGAAAATATTTCAACAGATGGCAGCGCAAACGAAGCTGAATTTATTTATTATTTTTTTCTTGAAGGGGAGCTCCGATATTCGATACGAAAACTGCTATATGCTCTGTCTAGTAGCAGAATTGAGATTAATTCATTGATACATTTTTAATTTCCAAAACAGAAAAGTTGCTGTTGTTTTTCAAATATCTGATTACAATTTGAAAAGAGCGAGTAATACGAACGTTGAGTTTTATTCACTGATTCCAAAGCCGTATCGAAAACCTAAATCGGTTGAATAGAATCGTCGGGATCACTTTGTGAACTTTGCGAATAAGAGAGTAACTGTACTAGGAACATAAGGCGTGGTAGCCTAGTACAACAAGGTCGGAGAGAGCGGTGGCGTGGGGGTGGGGATGGTGTGGGGCGGGTGAGGGTGGAGGTGGGGAAGGTGAGAGGGGGAGGTGTGGGGTGGTGGGGGGCGGAGGGCAAGTGAGAGAGCGGTGACCTTACTTGCCAGTATTAGATTCCTGAGCATCAAGTCCGATGTTGTGATTGACTGTGACTGTGATGGCTAGTTCTGAATTATTGTCCAGTTCTAGATATTTCTGAGTGATCCTTTTTATCTTACCAGTTTGTACTTACGAATTCTAGTTTTCTATGTTGTTTCTTTTCCTGTTTTTAGTTCATCGATCCCTTTAATTACGTTGTACTTAATTTAATTTACAAGCAACAGTGAAATGAAAATCCACTGCCTGCTTCCAGTCTCCGACCGGGTCAGGAATGGAATGAATGAAGCCCCCATCTAGCGGCGAGGATATGAAGTGTGCCGGCTGCCGAAGCCTGTCGCACTCCTCTGGGGCAATGATTAAATGAATGACAGATGAAATGAAATGAGAGTGGAGAGTGTTGCTGGAATGAAATAGTGACAGGGAAAACCGGAGTACCCGGAGAAAAACCTGTCTGCCTCCGTTTTGTCCAGCACAGATCTCACATGGAGTGACCGGGATTTGAACCACGGACCCAGCGGTGAGAGGCCGGCGTGCTGCCGCCTAAGCCACGGAGGCTCTCTTACAAGCAACAGTATTATTTTTAATGTTCGTTAGGTGTTCTATTTTCGGCACTTTATTTTTGGGTCAGTAATTCTGGTGGAACAGATACATGTACGATGTACATATAGGTACGACTGATGGAGAGCATTACGGTCAAGTGCAGTTAGTTTTATATTTTAGGTGAAAAATGGAGCCACCACCAAAACCGATTCAAGATGGATCTGGCATGCAAAACGAAATGTGTTACCAATTTAAATTAGCGTCGTGAAATTAAATTGTTCAAAGGAATACAATTTCACTCCTGGCGAGAATTAAAATTAGATACAGAATTTTAATTTTGCTCCTGGTGCGAAATAAAATTCGTTACAGACTTTAAATTTCACTCCCGGGGCGAAATAAAATTCATTACAGTCTTTTAATTTAGCTTCCGGTGCGAAATAAAATGCATTACTGATTTTTAATTTCGCTCCCGGCGTGAAATAGAATTCGTACCAGACCTTAAATTTCTCACCCAGCGTGAAATAAAATCCGTTGCAGACTTTTAATTTCACTTCCGACGCGAAATAAAATTAATTACAGACTTTTAATTTCGCTCCCGGCTTGTAACAGAATTCTTAACAGTCTTTTAATTTTGCTCCTGGCGTGAAATAAAATTTATTATAAGACTTTTCATTTCACTCCTGGCGTGAAATAAAAACCGCCACAGTATTTTAAATTCGCTGCTGACGCGAAATAAAAAACATTACAGACTTTTAATTTCGCTTCGGGTGCGAAATAAAATTCGTTACCGACTTTCAATTTCACTTGCGACGCGAAATATAATTCATTAGACTACAGACTTTCAATTTCGCTCCCGGCTCGAAATAAAATTCGCTACAGACTTTCAATTTCGCTCCCGGCTCAAAAAAAAAATTATTTACAGACTTTTAATTTTGCTCCTGTCGTGAAGTAAAAGTCGTTATAAGACTTTTCATGTCGCTCCTGGAACGAAATGAAACCGTTACAGTCTCTTAATTTTGCTCCCGGCGCGAAATAACATTTTTTAACGACTGATAATTTTGCTCCTGGTATGACAAAACATTGCCGGCCCCATTGTGTTGGGGTAGCGTGCATACCTCTCACCTGGAGGCCCCGTATTCGATACCTGGCTCCGTCAGGGATTTTAGAAACGGACGTGTGGGTTGGAACGGGGTGCACTCAGCCTCGAGAGTAGCTGTCTGACAGTCACGAAAATCAAGATTAACGGCCGAGGAAACCCGATGCGCTGACCAATATCTGCAGACCTAATGGCTGGGCAGCGGTCGCTTGGTAGGCCTAGGCCCTTCATGAGCTGTAGTACTGTGCCCTTTTATCAAGAAATATGCAAATCACAGTATGCCAGCAATGCTCAAATCGGGATTTTCGGGGTTTTGGTATGTTCTCCCACTCTGTGACTTACACATTTTGGATTAAATAGAGGATACACTTCCAAAATAAAAACAAAATCAACTCCTATTATAAAACATTTAATTAACCAAATATATGGCGCTACAAACAAATAAAACAAATAAACTACTGACCAATCCTTCTAACTTGTTCAAAGTGAACAAAGAATACATAAAATCAAACAAATGTTATATTAAAATACATGGTTTCCTTCAAACAAACAAACTTATAATTCTTTTCACTTCCATAAATTATCCCTTTTAAAATTCACTACAATATATAATCTTATTGAAAGTAATTGTTACTCCTTTACCTAATTTTTTTTTTTTTTTTGGGCTTTCCACAATGTTCTCATGTTACCACCTCTCTCAAGTTAACAAATTCACTACAGTGATCGGGAAAAATACCTGTGCACTCCCGAGTTATAGAAGACTACTTGAACAAAGTCAAAAATTATGATCACTCCCGAAATCTAATTGTCTTCATTGAACTCGTGAAATCCTACATCAATATCTCATTACATTAGGGATTTATATTTATTATTATTTGTCTTAAAAGACCATCATCTCATAAGAAAGCAAACGATCTGAACTTGCAAGCGGTAACTTTCATCTACAAGAACCTCGGTTCGAATCCCGGGTCATTAACAAACTCTAAACACTCATGGTTTATTATTACTTCAAATAGACGGTTCCCCTGACCTACCATACTTTCAATAGCGAGGGGTTGGACCGTGACACTCGACTTGATTTATTGCCCGGGAGGGAGACCCTCAGTATCGCCCACACGGGACCGCTCTACTCATGCTTTAAAACAGCTATTTCTCAAACACAGTTCTGTGAACAGACCTGGCGTTTCTTTCATTCATTTTAACAACATTATTTAGGTTCATAGACCACTTTCGTAACCTTGGCATTTAATAATTATGAAGTGTCATCATTGATGGGTAAGAATAATTCAATACATCAACAATATTTAGGGGCTTCAACAACTATACGAGTCTGGGTTCGACTCTCTCAACTGCCTCGGGAACCAATTCAATACTGGAGGACTTTACAACAAATTAGCGGCTTAGGGCGACCTCGGTCTAACCTGCGCTCATCAATAAAATAATTCGCACCCATTATACAACGCCTCGTGATCTATATCACTATATGGAGGACTTATCATCAATTACCGCAATCAACTGTCCCTCACAATTAATTTACCAAGTGTATTTAGATTCAACGCCTTCCTAGCGTGACAATTATCTTTAATGCGCGACAATGCGCTATACATTACTTTAAGGCCAGCGTCTTCCAGAGAACTGATAAATTCAAAATCATCATTTGATCTATATCTCAAATTTTCATATTAATCCTCTCCCGTGACAATAATCGCTATACTTTAAGAACATGTACTCACACCATGTCTTTATACTTTTACAGAAGCTCAAAAGCAATTACTTTCATATAATTTAACTTAATCTTCATTTATATAATTTTTATTATTATTATATTTTTCCGCTTGCTTTCATAACATTTATCAAATACCCTGATATTTTATTTCATACATTTTCTCTAAGGATTTATTCATTTCACATAATCATTTTATAATTTCTCAATTTTTATTTGTTCAGATCGCGCTCCTATTCTGTTATTTGTTATTCAAAAACATCCCTATTTATCATTCTCAGGTGGATTGCACACAAATATTCCCCCCAACACATAACATAATGAAAATAGTTACTTACATGTTCAGACGGTCCATTACCGTGCTTTCCAACGATGTTTCATTTTTGCCCACTATTTGTGATTACACCATCGTGCTCAAATTCATTTCATACAATAACATATCTTGACACACATATACTTTATATACTTTAAACACTGGTAACATTTTAAAATACACTTCGGTATTCTTCTATTACACACAATAAAATCACTGAAAAATTACTATCTAACACAAATTTTATATATTTACACTACACTGATTCTAATCACTGAGGCTTTGATTAGGCCTTGCACACGTGATATTTGCTTCCCCGTCTCCAAGGGTTAAACTAGTAGATGTCGGCTTCCTATCTGACCAGAATATGAAAGTCTCGAACACTCTACCCCTCCCTGGAAAGGTACTTCTTCGAATCCGGTTTCCTGATGATCGGCTATTATTATTATTAGCTTAAACTTGCTTCTTTCTAGACCCTATTAGTCGTCTAGTGAAAGTCTGTCTTGTTCTCGATCTCCCAAATACTCTATCGGTGACCTATTTTTTTCTAGCATCTAATACTCCTCGTACCTTAGTGCTTTTTATAGTTCGTTCGTTTCCCTGAAACAACGTCTTGAATTTACTTCTCCTTTCTGATTACTCAGTTCTATAATTCCTCTCTTTTCAGAATACTATGCGGACCTTATTTTGTCCGACCCTGATCGGGTTTTTAACGTTGATAGAATGTTTGTTTCGCAGTTATGGTACTTCAAAACGTTACGATACACTTGGTCGTTTAAATAAACTGTTATTGAAAACCTATCGCCTATTCTTTAAGTTCGCAGCCTACTTCGACTGTAATACTGAACTTTTCACTATAAGACTGATAATGACGGAACTAAATCCTGTATTAAAATTTTCCTAAGTCTTCACACGGCGATACTTTGATGATACTTCTCGGCCACTCCTTGCGGGTGCACGTTGGTGATTGATACAGAGTATCACGACCTCTCGAGGTCTAGTAAGTACTGCATGATTAGCCTGGCCCTGCCAGGGCTTTTATACAAATCGGCGACAAAAAGATAAATTCTACGTCTTTTTCGGAACCAACTTTTGAAGTAATGGTCGCACACTTTTAAAAAGTATATCTCTGGAAAGCTCGTTTTCTAAACGTAAACTGACTTCTTTGCACATGAAAATCGATCGTGCAGTTCTGAGATATTAAATAAAATTTAGTCTTCAGCTGTGTGGGTGTTACAGTTGTTTTTTAATTCCCCCCTCCTCGGGTCTCGGGAAACCCCCAATGACGTATGACCACGTCGGCACTTCTTTCCTGGGCATTTATTATAACATCTTTCTCCACACAAAAATCTCTATTCCGAAATGATTCACAATGCTCTATTTCTTTAGTTAATTTTATTCTTGCAAATGGGTTAAATCTAATTATTCTTCTTCTGGCACAGCTGCGCGGTTGCCATTTTACTGCAAGGTAAGGGCGATTTCCGAAACACGCTCTTCGTCACTCGCTTGGAAAATTCCACTCGTTCTATTTATATTCGTGACTGGCTCCTTATCAATGCGTCAGGCATGATCTCATTTCCTGGCCACCTGGCTTCAGTTTATTTCACAACGTTATGCTAGCCTTCTTGTATAAAATCTTTCTATGTTCCTCTGAAGACTGTATATTTCCTTCCTTCCTTTTACAAAAATACATGGATTCGACCCCTTGAACCAATGGTACATGGGTTCATCTCTCCCCTCCTTAGGTAAATAAATTTTCGAAAAATTTTGAGGAAATGTATTTCAATAATTTTCATAAAAAATCTCTTTTTTCTTCATTGTCGAAGCCATCATAACGTTTATCCGTACCTTCTGATCTTTATTCCTTTAAAATCCCACGATAATTTGGGTTTTTCCACCTTTTAAGTCATATCCGGTAATAGTGTAGGTTTGGTACGCTCTGTCCCTACCCTTTCTTTCTTTCTTATTTGTCTGGACTACAAGTTTCCAGAACATAATTCTTCGATACGGGTGTGGTCTATGCCTGCCCGTTTCTTTATTTCATCATTCTCTCTTCTTAAATTGAAATTTTCCTTTTCAACAAAATCAATTATTTCTCTTATCTCCCAATTCAGTTTCTCTAATTCGCATTCGCACACGAATGGTTGAGCTCTGTTTCCTTGTTGTACCTTACTATTGTTTCTATCAAAAGTGGATTCATCATCTCTAAATTGTTCCATAACCAGGGCTTGTTCATTTGCTTCATCGAAGTCTTCGGGAGGGTAATATACTTTTAAATTCGCCGGGTTCATGGTCACTTCGTGATTCGTTTCACAGTGCCGAATTCTATAGGCATTATTTCTTAAATCTCTTATTATTTGATACGGTCCGTGGTACATTTTCTGGAACTTTTTGTACACGCGGTTCCCTGGATCCGAAATGGCTGGTCTTTTCACTAACACCATTTCTCCTGCTAATAGTGGTCGATGATACCTCTTGTGCCTGTTTCGTCTTTGCCTTCTATCGGCTTGAGCTTTTAGATGCTCAAAGGCTCTTCTAATCCGTACATTTCTTCCAGGCTGAGTGTCTGCTGGCCTAGGAATTACCAGACTCCAAGGTCTCTCTGGTTGCTCATTCCGATGTAACGTTATTGGTATCTCTCCCGTAGATTCATGGATCGTGTTGTTTATACAATATTCGATAATATCCAGGATATCTATCCATTTTCAATTTTCCTCGGCACAGTATATCCTACAATACTTGGCCGTCTCCCTCATCACTCTTTCCACAGGATTTGCCTCAGGATGGCGAATACTTGACAAAATCTGACGTATTCCAAGTCTCTCTAATTCCTGTCTGAATTCTACACTTGTAAAACAACTACCGTGATCCGACAACAAATTCTCGGGTTTTCCCAGAGTAGGTATCACTTTTCCTTTGAGTCGTTTTAACACCTGTTTGGTACTAGTCTTCTGTATGGGAGCAAGGACAACAATTTTTGTGAAAACATCCATAGCCACCATTATGTGTCGATTTCCTCTCCTAGCCTTTTGCAAAGGTCCGAAATTGTCAATAGAAATAATTTGACCTGGCCTCTCGGGCAACAATGGTATTGGCTTTTGTCTCATCAAAAACGCATTTGGCTTAATCCTTTGACATAGATCACATGTCTTGAGCGTATCCCTTACAGTTTCTCTCAGTCTCGGCCATGCAAATGCTTCTTTCAGCATCGAGACTGTTTTGTCGACTCCCATATGTCCGAACGATCTATGGGCTAACCATACCATTTTCCTCTGCAGAATAGCAGGTACAACGATCCTTAATCGTGTATGGTCAGAGTCCACAAACTTACACAACAATCCATTAAAGAACGTGTAATCCTGAGCTATCTTGTTCGCTTCAGTATATGCCGGTGTTCCCCTTATCAAACTCCCTTCCAAGAAAGATATGAGCATGTTCATCCACGGATCCTCACGTTGTCGTTGACCAATGCTTCTTAACTCATTCAGAGTACACTGATCCCTGTCTTCCAAATCGATAGCCATTACATCCTCTTCTGTGGACTCTGGCTGTCTACTTAAATAATCTGGAACTACATTTTCTTTCCCTGGGCAATACTCTATATTTACGTCGAACTGTTGAATGTATAAAGCCCAACGCATCAACCTTTGACTGGATAAATCAGTCTTCATCAAAAAGGTTAAGGCTTTATGATCCGTCCTTAATGTGACTTGAAACCCATACACGATCTTTCGCCAATATTGCAACGCGTGCAATATCGCTAACAGCTCGATCTCGCGGATTGTTTAATTTTTCTCGTGTGGTTTCAGTCTCCGACTTGTGAAAGCTAGATAATTTTTCTTCTCAGGGTTATCCGGGTTTTCCTGATATAGCATTGCCCCTATTCCAATCTGGGATGCATCTGTTTGTATGACAAATCTCTGATTAAAATCAGGATATCCTAGCTTCACATAATTTAAGAGCATTTCCTTGGCCTCTATAAATGCTTTTTCTGTTTCCTCCGTCCATTTCCACTTGCCCCCCTTCTTCAGTAGGTCCTGTAGTGGTGCAACAGTTTTGGTGTATGATGGACAATGTCCTGAGAAAAATCCAATCAATCCCAAAAACTGGCGAACGTTTTTCACCTTCAAAGGTCTGGGAAAATTTCTTATCGATTCTAATTTGCATGGATTTGGTTTAACACCATCCTTATCAATCACATGCCCCAAAAATGTAACTTGTCTCTGACAAAAATTTGATTTCTTCAAATTAATCTTAATGTTAGCCCTTCTTAAATCTTCCAATAATTTCTTTAATTTTTCCAAATGTTCCTCAATGTTTTCCGAGGTAAGCAATATGTCATCCACATAACGAATAGTGCAATCTTTCACTTCCTCTGACAGGTTTCGATCAAGCGCTCTTATTAAGGCGGATCCCCCGGTCTTCAAGCCAAACGGACATCTCTTGAAGCAATATGTTTGTTGGTCGAACTGAAATCCAGTTAAAAGACTGGTTTTCTCTTCCAGTTCGAGATGATGATACGAAGAAGTCATGTCAATATTTGTGAATATCTTCTTGCCTTTAAATTTCCTCAGTATTTCTTTTATGGGTGATGCCGAATCATTTTCTGGTATGATTTTCGCATTCAAATTCCTGGCATCCAAACACACCCTTACTGAGCCATCCGGTTTACTCACAATCACTAATGGACTAACATATGGTGTCGCCATCTTTTCTATAACACCTGCATCCATCATCTCCTGCAGTGTTTTCTTCGTTTGTGGGTAATGTTTTTCTGCAACCGGGTATGGTTTTTGTCTGAACGGTGCCCAATCATTTACTTGAAAAGCGTATTTAAAATTTTCAATCTTCCCTGGCTTGGAATCAAATACGTCCCTGTAATTTAATAGTAATTCCTTTAATTTTTCCTTATATTCGAGGTCAACTTTAGCTTCCTCTATTTTTCCTGCCAGGTTGGTTTCGAACTCAGTTTCCAAACTATCTTCAAGTTCTATATTTAGGACTTCAAATACTTTTTCTATGTCCTTACAACCTTCTTCATTCACTTCTTCCACATGCCATACCTGTTCTCCTATTTTCGCATCCTGTTCCTGTAGGTTAACGTTTTGTTCGTCCACATCCTCTCGTTGAATCCTAATGCAATTTTGCGCTAGGTCTATAATGACCTTGTTCTCACGGATAAAATCAATACCTAATATGACATTATATGGCAATTGATTTACCAGCAAAAAGCATTGCGAAATTTCAGCGTTACCTATGATCAAATCAATGTATACCTGAAATTTACATGTCAAAGATTTTTCAGGAATAATTCCCTTAATCTTCACACTTGAGGTGGGAATTTTCAATACACGACCTCTTGTTTCCAATTAATTTAGGAGGGTTTGCGTAATTAAACTTATGGTTGATCCAGTATCAATTAATGCCCTAACCAGTAATCCTTCTATCCTTAGCATGATGATAGGTAGTTCTCTTCTAATAGGTGGGATTCCTTCCACATCCTCTTTAATTAGCTCATCTGGTCTTGCTATCCAATTCACAATCTCTACCTCCTCCCAGCTCCTGGTATGTTTCCACTTTTGATGATTTAATTTTGAAGTTTTTTTTATCCTGAGGGCTTCCTTTCCCCTCATTCTTCAATTGAGCTTGTAACTCCAAGCTTTGAGCTCCTTCTAGTCGGTCGGGTGATTTTCGGTTCTTTATTGCCTCACTCCAACGGACTCTTTGCATTTCAGGTTCGTCCGTTCGTTCATTCATGTAACGAAGACTTTCCTGATATCTTTCTTCTATTTCGGCCCGATATTCATCACTTCTGTGTTCCGGCCTCACGTTCCTTCTGGGATAATTTTCCCATCTCTTTCTGTTATCCTGCCTCTGATTATTATTGTTATAGGGTCGGTTCTCTTGTTGCCTATAACCCGTATTTCTAGGATTTCTTCCTCGATATCCTGCTCTATAGTATGGCTGTATTCCCCTAGGCTCTTGATGTCCATATTCATGACCCAGTCCCTGAGTATCAGTACTAGTGGACTGATTTCTGGTCGATGGTTTCTCTCTGTTTTCTTGACTGCTGGCCATATGTACCTGTTCAGTCTGTCTTGGATGCCTGGGAGCAACGTGTGAAGTCGTCATACCTAATTGCCGTAAGACGCTCTCCACTTCCACAGCACTTCTGGCTTTAGATGAGATTAACAACCTCTGGATCTCATATGGAAGTTGTCTTGCAATGGCGGCACACAGGTCGTTCTCAGCAGGAGCAATGTCAAGTTCCCGGAATTTACACAGCTGACCGGTGAAAAATTCTGAATATTTAGTTGGGGCATTTGTGCTATACTTCCTAGAGTACAGATCTAGCCTCAGATTCTCTTGGACATCTGCTGCCCAATATCGTTTCAGAAAAGCTTCTCTAAAACCTTCTACCGTGTCAAATGTATACCTGAAACTCCTGAACCAGGTGAGACAATCACCTGCCAACAGCTTCTGAATTGCTCTCAGTCTCCGATCCTGAGGAACTTTCATTTCATTCAAGTACTCTGCGACCTCCTTCAACCAGTATTTAGGAGTAATTGACATATTATTACCCGTAAACTTCACCGGTCTGTCCTCATTTGACTTGATGATATTTATTATTTGACCATTTGTTTGGTTCATATAAGGGGTAGACATCGCCATCGGATATCCTGGGTTCTTATAAGGGCTCTCCCCTCCTAAGTCCCTATCTTGATCTGTGCCTCGTTCGTGGGGATCTACCCATCCTGTCTTTTGGAACTCATCCTGACTTTCAAATTCTAATTTCCTTTCTCTTCGGGCACTTTCCTCATTAGCCATGAGTTGAATTTCCATTTGACTGTTCTTATGTTCAGTCCTTTCCAACCGGGATCCAAATTCATTCTGAATTCTTTCTTGATTCTTTTTACTGTTTTCCACTGCTTGTTCGAGTTGGAATTTCTCTTCCCTGAAACTATCCCTCATTTCAGCAAAATGTTCTTCTACCTCTTTCTTGATGACCATGACCTGTTGTGCTATAATTTCTGGCTTAACGTCACCTTCGGTATCTAAGTCTTCTCGTATCTCCTTTATCTTTTTCTCCATCTCTTTTTGTCCTTTGACCATATCTCCCTTAATTCCTTCCAGCTTTTCCTCAGTTTTCCCTTGATTTTTATACAATTCCGTTAAGTCATCTTTGACAAGTTTTACTTCAGAATTAGTTTTTTCTACTTGTACCTTTAATGTTTCCATGGTTCCCTGAACCCCATTGATACCCTTACTTATTTCCTCTATCTGCAGGGTATTTTCCTGATTTTCTTCCTTTCGTTGCTCTCTTTCTTCATGGATATGCCTGTCGTATGTACCTAATCTTTCATTTATTCCCTCCTCGTGCCTCCTTAAGTTCTCATCTACCTGTCCGGTAAAATAATCAATTTGTTTTTTCATGTTCTTCACATCTTGTTGATTTTGACTTTCCATCTCAATTACTTCAGCCTGAACTCCCCCTACTTTTTCCTCAAGTTTTCCTACTTGGTTCTCAACCCTTTCAAATCGGTTTCCTAGCTTATTTACACTTCCTTTTATCTCATCCCGGGATATTTCACAAAGATTCATGTTAGATTTTATCTGATCTTTCAACTCATTCTGCACCTCTTGGATCTGGGTTACAAGTTTCTTTTCACAATTATCACCCTTTTCTTCCATATTAATTAATTTAGTTTCCATGGAACTCAACTTTTTATTCAAAATTCCAAAATTTTCTTGGCATTCCCTTCTTGACTCATCTAACTTAATCTCCAATCCCGCGTCAAAATCTTGAAATTTGGTATTCATTGTCTTTTCTATTTCAGCCTTCAGTGCTTCATTGTTTGCTTTACTGTCGGCTTTTACAGACTCTAACGTCTCATCTTTTACCACTTTCAACTGTTCTTTAATGCTATCTCCATTTTCTATTTTCATTTTATCTATCTCAGCCTTCAGTTCATTGTTCATTCTTATACAGTCGGCCTCGATAGTTTCTAATTTAGTTCCCATGTTATCACTATTAGTTTTTAGTGATTCTAAACTTTGATTTATGGACCCTAAATCCCTTTTATTTTCACTCTGTTGGCTGTCCAACTTATTGTCTATGGCCTCCAAGAGCCGTTGCATCTCCTCACTCAATGCCATCTTATTAGAATACAGTGGGCTACTATGCCACATCGCTGGTACATGCTTGAGAGATGGTAATCCGAACTATTGTGTCCCAATTTCCAAACATTTTACCTTGATACGGGTGTTTACTAAAACGTACCCTTTTGATATACTCATTCAATGACAGAACCTTTATGGAAGTATTTTAAAAATTCAAAATTCGAAAAACCATTTTTTTTTTCAAAAAATGAAAAATTTTGATTTTTTAGAAAACTCGGGTTTTCCTAGGAAAACTCATCCCGGCGTACTGGGCGCCAAAATTAGTGTTTAGTACGTGTATGATATAATCATACAATCCCCACGTTGGAAAACAGATTAAACAAATAAAATACTCCGGTTCAAAGTGGAACACGGAGTCCATAGAATCCAACACATAACATAATGAAAATAGTTAATTACATGTTCAGATTGTCCATTACCGTGCTTTCCAACGATGTTTCATTTTTGCCCACTATTTGTGATTACACCATCGTGCTCAAATTCATTTCATACAATAACATATCTTGACACACATATACTTTATATACTTTAAACACTGGTAACATTTTAAAATACACTTCGGTATTCTTCTATTACACACAATAAAATCACTGAAAAATTACTATCTAACACAAATTTTATATATTTACACTACACTGAGACTTTGATTAGGCCTTGCACACGTGATATTTGCTTCCCCGTCTCCAAGGGTGAAACTAGTAGATGTCGGCTTCCTATCTGACCAGAATATGAAAGTCTCGAACACTCTACCCCTCCCTGGAAAGGTACTTCTTCGAATCCGGTTTCCTGATGATCGGCTATTATTATTATTATTAGCTTAAACTTGCTTCTTTCTAGACCCTATTAGACGTCTAGCGAAAGTCTGTCTTGTTCTCGGTCTCCCAAATACTCTATCGGTGACCTATTATTTTCTAGCATCTAATACTCCTCGAAACTTAGTGCTTTTTATAGTTCGTTCGTTTCCCTGAAACAACGTCTTGAATTTACTTCTCCTTTCTGATTACTCAGTTCTATAATTCCTCTCTTTTCAGAATACTATGCGGACCTTATTTTGTCCGACCCTGACCGGGTTCTTTTAACGTTGATAGAATGTTTGTTTCACTGTTATGGTACTTCAAAACGTTACGATACATTTGGTCGTTTAAATAAACTGTTATTGAAAACCTATCGCCTATTCTTTAAGTTCGCAGCCTACTTCGACTGTAATACTGAACTTTTCACTATAAGACTGATAATGGCGGAACTAAATCCTGTATTAGGATTTTCCTAAGTCTTCACACGGCGATACTTTGATGATACTTCTCGGCCACTCCTTGCGGGTGCACGTTGGTGATTGATACAGAGTATCACGACCTCTCGAGGTCTAGTAAGTACTGCATGATTAGCCTGGCCCTGCCAGGGCTTTTATACAAATCGGCGACAAAAAGATAAATTCTACGTCTTTTTCGGAACCAACTTTTGAAGTAATGGTCGCACACTTTTAAAAATTATATCTCTGGAAAGCTCATTTTCTAAACGTAAACTGACTTCTTTGCACATGAAAATCGATCGTGCAGTTCTGAGATATTAAATAAAATTTAGTCTTCAGCTGTGTGGGTGTTACAGTTGATTTTAATTCCCCCCTCCTCGGGTCTCGGGAAACCCCCAATGACGTATGACCACGTCGGCACTTCTTTCCCGGGCATTTATTATAACATCTTTCTCCACACAAAAATCTCTATTCCGAAATGATTCACAATGCTCTATTTCTTTAGTTAATTTTATTCTTGCAAATGGGTTATATCTAATTATTCTTCTTCTGGCACAGCTGCGCGGTTGCCATTTTACTGCAAGGTAAGGGCGATTTCCGAAACACGCTCTTCGTCACTCGCTTGGAAAATTCCACTCGTTCTATTTATATTCGTGACTGGCTCCTTATCAATGCGTCAGGCATGATCTCATTTCCTGGCCACCTGGCTTCAGTTTATTTCACAACGTTATGCTAGCCTTCTTGTATAAAATCTTTCTATGTTCCTCTGAAGACTGTATATTTCCTTCCTTCCTTTTACAAAAATACATGGATTCGACCCCTTGAACCAATGGTACATGGGTTCAGTACCACGGTTTATTTTAATGACACAATATTCCCAAACAGCATTTAGTTTCGCCCCCCGGCGTGAATTTAAAATTCATGGAACATTTCATTTCATGTCTGAAATCTAATCTGGACTGGCATGTGAAACAAAATGGCTGTGGGCGCGTAAACATTTTAATTTCACCGTGAGCGCGATATTTGGGTGCGAAATGATATTGATTGTCATCGCGAAAATAAAAATCGATGCAAAATTTAATTCAAAGCACAATAACATGGTGGAAAGCGACGCAAAACAAATTGCAGTGCGAAACGAAATACTGAACGTGGCACAGGGGTTTGATTTCGTGCCATGGTCAGTAAAAATGCGCTGAGGGTAAGAAGGAAGTAGTAAGGAAACAAGGCCCCCCCCCCGAAATTTCCGGAAGTGTAAGAATAAAGAATGTAGAAATGAGAGGAATGACACCTCACCTCTCTTGTTCGAGTAACCCCCCTCCGAAACAGAACTCCATATACGCCGCTGGTATTATCACAGACGATTTACTCTTAATCTCTTCAGTCGGTCTACACTAATTTGCCCGATAACTGGGCGGGGTACAACGTATATACAGTAAGATGTAAATAACATTCCTGGAAAAAATTACATGTATTAGATTAAGATCACTAAAATTGCTGCATTATAATAGTGACCATAAACTAATACATGTAATGTTTTCCATGAGTGTTATTTACATATTATATACATTGTACCCCACCCAGTTATTGGGCAAATTAGTGTTGACTGACTGAACAGTTACAACTGACAATTTGTATTGTAATGGGAGTTCTTCACTTATCTTGAATGTCTGTCCGCACAGCATATTCGTCTTCTTGTTCGCTATGGAATAAGTAAAGGTACTTGTTGCCCCGTTGTACACAAAGTATTGCGTTATGAACGTCAGGGAGGGCCAACCACGATTCCGAGGTGCAGTCAACGACGATGGTGATGTTGATGCCATAGCACTGACTTTCTCCTACACTGGAGTGATAACCATTGTATGACTCACGTTACTGTTGTGGCTCAGCAGATTGTGCAGGCGGTGTACGGTAAGACTACTGCTGCCAACGTAAGGACTTTGGACATTTATTTATTTATTTATTTATTTATTTATTGGTGCCTTTATTGTGACGAAGTTGGAGCTCTAGGCCTTCTCTTACACTTAACCACACACAGCGCAACTTACATGAATACTCAAGTATGTTATAGGCTTAACCTACCAAATTTAAATACTAGGAAAACTTAAATACTAGAATTAAATTAAATTAAATTAAATTGGCGACTGCGTGATATTAACTAAGCTATACAATTTAAATGACATACATTTTTAACAGAATTATACTATGGTCATTCACTCACACATTCATACACAAATTGTTCTAGTTGGCCTACGAATTCAAGAGGAAATCTTTACATGCAAGTTTGAAAGTTGTTAGGGATGTACAATTTCTAACGCCACGAGGACAGTTATTCCAAATTCTAGTTCCCGACACGAGGAAAGAGTTGCAGATGAATAATGTAGAGGAATTGCAATTATAGATCCTGATCGCGTGTGACGATCGTGAAAGGAAGAAAGAAAACGAAAATTACAAGAGAGATTGTGAGGTGTACTTTCGTTGAGAAGTCGATAGATGAGGGTACATATGTGCAGGTTTCTTTGTTTTCTACTTTTAGCCAGGAAAGTAGATCATAAAAAGGAGACACGTGTGAGGAAAATTTCAAGGAGAAAATAAACCTAATGCAGGAATTTAAAGCTCTCTGAAGTTACTTATTTTGTTCTCCGGTAGCATCTACTAATACAACATCGCAGTAGTTAAAAATAGGAAGTATCAAGGTTTGGACGAGTTTTATTTTCAAGTTACGGGGTAGAACGGACTGGTGAATCTTAAGTGGATGAAGTGGCGAGTAAAATTTTCCTGCATGTATTAGTAACGTGCCCATCCCAATTCAAAGTTTCATTTAGTGTGACTCCAAGACTTTTTACCGATTTAGGGAAGGGGATAGCAACATCATTAAGTTGAATTAAGGAAAGCGGTCTACTGCGTAAATGGAAAAGCAATTTAGTCTGCCCTATTACGATAGCTTGTGTTTTAATTGGGTTGATGGCAAGAGAATTTTCAGTTGCATAGCGGCTGATCCTCTTTAGATATAGATTCATATTTTCAATTGCCGCATCTATTGTAACGGTTTTCTTTAGCCCTCACTTTTGCGTGACAAATGTAATGCTTCTACCGGCCCTGCCTTGCACCTTGAAATATTTACTCTGCCTAAGATATGTTGTTTTAATGGGCGCCAAGACCTCAACGCTATGTTGAAATCTAAATTTATATTTAACAACACCTAGCTCTGGTAGAACACCTTCAAGAATCTATTCACTCAGATGTGGTATGATTTGATCATTAACCCAACAAACAATTGTATCAGGAGAAGGAATTGGTCTATATGTAATGCTACCTACTGAAAGCAAAGATTGCATGGTTAAAAGAAATGAATTTATTATATAAAACAATTATGGCAAAATTAATAGTAATAATATATTCTGAATTTAAATTGGAGCGTTGCGATATGAATATTACCGCTAGAAAATTACGTCAAAACGGAGTCGGATAAATTATTGATTTTACTCTTATTCCCAAGCTATGAAGTTCCTGAAATACTGAAAATGAAAAAAAAAATAAAGATGAGAGATTACGTAGTTCTGAGTCATTCGCGCTTACCACTGGAAATTGCCGAAGCATTTCCCTCGTACTGGATGTTGAAGAGAGCTTCCCACAGCCTCCTGGACGTCGTCATCTTCTTCGTTAATTGATGAGATACTTGTAGATACGATAACCTTATGGTCCGAACATCGGAGCTAATCACACGTACAACCACACTGGTTAAGTTTTACAAAGATAGTCCCCTGCCTCCTCGGCGCGCAAACCATATATGCACTCGTCGTATCCCCTCTCTGGACCCGGCTTCTTCTCGCCCGGTCTCCTCTGATTGGCTGAGCCGCCACGCGCTACCCCCCTCCTCAGGGCCATTACACTCGGCGCGAGGATGATGTCGATTACCATTCCATACTATTTCACCTTTTCTTGAAGCAGCAACCCAGGCTTGCGTCATGCTTCTTGACAAGAATAAGCCTGTAGCCGAATTCCCCGTGACTCATCTCTCTCATAATACCCTAACTGACAAAACTCCGTAAAATTCCGTAATCATATAATTTTCTATGATAATGTTGTTCGTAATAATTTGCTTGATAGTGTTTTCTATGACATAGAAAACCTATCTGTATGCTTATAATTTTATAAAAATGCTCCAAAAATACCATAATAATAATAATAAGTTAATAATAATAATAAATTAACATGAAAATTTCTCTTGGCTGAACAATTTGCCGCGTAAATAAATATAGAATGGCTTCCTACTGACTTACGTCAGTGACATAAAATCCCCTCGAAAAACACGTTACATATTCGCCTCGGATCATCGGATGATTTACCGTGACGACGGTCCATTATCCGATTATCCCAGACACGTTAATAATCCCCATCCAAAATACATATTACATAAATGAAATCACCCTAAATTACATATATATACACTCATAACTTTTCTTTACGCACTTTGCGTCAAAGTTTGTTGTCACTATGGATTGCACTTTGCAACCAGTCCAATGTTTTTCATATAGAATAATGTTCCACGGATATTTCCGCCTCTCAAATTTCTCTATGTTGGAAAAATAGACATAAATAATGTGTGAGCACTATGTATATAAGATGTCACATCACACGCATCAAAGGTGTTCTGATATATTTATCACCACAGAACTTCCTAATTTCACTGGAGGTCCCTTCCTTATGGTGAAATTTAATCTCACTGATCTCACTGAGCACACGATCACACTATTGTGGCAGCGCATCGTGACCATAATACTTAATCTCTCTTTATAAAAGACGAAATTAATATTGACTTCTGAAAAAAAAAACAGTAAATGCGCATTACATATAACACCAAATATTTCTGTGCCGTAATCGCCCTGTCTTCTTCAGTTCCCGTAGACCATATTCTACTTAATACTAGTTCTCAACACAGACCAGTTATCCTCACACAAATAATACCATTGTACAAATTACCTTAAATTACACACTTACAAATCTTGCATGGCGAGGCCGTAAACAGAAATCACGTGTGCTGTTATTTATGAGTTTCATGAAGGACTGTCTCGCCTTCTGATGGCCCATCTATTGTCTCGTGGACGCCTTAAGCAAAAAATACCCTGTTCAAGCGCTCACCCATCTCTAGGAGACAAATGGGAATTCTCCATCGCTACCAAATTCTGGCCTTGGTGTATCGAGACATTTTAGTGCTCAAGAGCATCCGACAATCCCGTCAAATTTCCCTGTACCTTAAAAACACTCAATTACTTACATACTACCCCCCTGTATGACTTCTGATACGCCTGCCTGGAAGACCAGATCTTCCACGCACCAAATACCACACTTAGTCATTTGATAGGCTGGCTTGCCAGCTAAACACACTTACTTTATGGCACATACTTTCGTAGACTATGTATATTATACGTCCCGTATAATCTGTTTCCCTTACTATCCTCCAGCACACATGCTGTTTTGCCAATACGTTTGGAGACTATAAATGGGCCCTCGTAGAGATAAAAGAACTTGGAAATGACTTTCTCTAGCTTAATTGACTGTTTCGGCACTCTAAGTAAGACTCTGTCTCCCGGCTCGAATAGGTCAAATTTAGTTTCTTTTTTTTGGCGAATTCTCTTTTGTGCTGACTTAGATAAATTCTATTTCGCCAACTGGACAATGTAATCCATCCCCGGTTGCTTACCCTCATTTAAACCCAACACCCTCGCTAGTTCATTTTGTGGTCTTTTTCCGAAGTGAACTTCGTATGGTGTCAATTTCGTGCTCTCATGCTGGACAGAATTCAGCCAAGTCTCGACCTTGGGAAGATGTCCAACCCAGGCCGTATGCTTGTCATGCACTAGAGTCCGAAAAAGACGAGCCACTTCCCTTAATGGACGCTCTGCAGAATTACCCTGAGGGTACCTTACAGAGGAATGAACGTGTGTTATACCAGCTTCCTGCATACTGGTTCTCCATTTCTTTGCAGTAAACTGTGGTCCACTGTCAGATAGTATCCTGAGAGGAATGCCAAACTCAGGTACATACTTATTAATGATCAGACGGCTACACGCTAGTCCCGTGGCTTTCCTTAGCGGATATAGCTTGACATACTTACTAAAAGCGTCAATAACTATAAAAATGTACTCGTAACCGTACTGTCCTTTATCGATCGGGCCAAATAAATCCACATACAGTAGTTCGCCGGGACTACTGGTGAGAACTGCAGATCTCTCCCTCACTAAATATTTAACTGGATATTTGCTCCTTTGACAGGTGTCACACTTGGCTAAAATCCTCCTAACATCCCTTCCCATTTTACTCCAAATGAAGTCACGACCAATTTCATAGAAGACCTTGGCAGCACCAAAGTGTCCTAATTCCCTATGAATGAACGAAATTAGCTCCTCCCGCAAAGTGGCAGGAACACATATTGTCCACCGATTATTCCTACATTTCCGTGCAAGAAGCCCATCCTGCATCTTGTACGTGAACCGTCCTACTTTCACATACTCTTTTTCACCTATTTCCAACCTAGCCAGTGGCTCCCTTAACTTAACGTCATCACGTTGCTCCACTAGCAAATTTCTCAGTGTCTGTAACGATGCCCTGTTGCTACTGTCCACACATGCACATATTAAAATACCGTCCTCTGCTTTAACCACAGGATAATCCCTACTTAAATTAGTGTCCCTCGATAGCATGTCTGCAAGAATGTTATCTTTACCTTTCATATATTTTACTGTGAATTCGTATTCCTGCAGAGCAAGAATCCACCTACTAACTCTGTTAGAACTGAGTTTACAAGTCCTCATATACAGTAATGCATGGTGATCTGTATGGATCTCAAATTTCCCCCCTACTAAATACATTCTAAATTTCCCTAAACTGAAAACAATACCTAAAAGCTCTAACTCAGTAATCGTGTATCTTTTCTCTGCTGCTGTTAGTCCTCACGAGGCTAAAGATACAATCCACAGATTACCCTCATCATCTTTCTGACATAATACTCCAGCAATGCCTATATGTGAAGCATCTGTCATAACCACATATTCCTTATCTTTCAAAGGATATTTCAGCACTACAGCTTTCTCAAAACCTTCCTTCAGCGCTCTAAAAGCCTGATCATGCTTGGACTCCCAACTCCACCGAGTCCCACTTTTAAGCAATTTCCTGAATGGTTCTACCAACCCTGAGTATTTAAGAACGAACCTCCTGAAAAAGTTGCAAATTCCCAGGTATGTTTTTAACTGTTTAACATTCTGTGGCACCTCTGCGTTAAGTATCTTATTAACCCTACTTTCCTCTGGGGTCACACCTCTACTCGACACTCTATGACCTAAAAATGTCACTTCTGACTGACAGAATGACGACTTAGACAGCTTCAAAGTGAACCCTGCCTGATCTAACTTCTGAAAAACTATATCTAAATGACGTAGATGCTCCTCAAAACTGCGTGAACTAATTACCATATCATCAATGTAAATGGTTACAATCTCTCCTGTGTCATCCCCTAATGCGATGTTTAAAGCCCTAATTAAAGCTGCTGAACTACTCTTTAACCCATAAGGTGTTCTACAAAATTGATAAAGGTTATATTTATGACTAAAAGATGTAAATGGTCTATCTCGTACATAAGTGGCACTTGCCAAAAACTGGAACTCAAATCTACACAAGTGAAATACTTCTTCCCCTCAAATGTTTGCATTAATTCCTCTATTGACATAGATTTCAGCTGATCTGAACTAATTCTACTGTTAACCAAACGAGCGTCTAAACAAATACGAACTGTGCCGTCGGCCTTGGGTACCGTGATCAAAGAATTAACATATGGACTGTTAGAGTGCTCAATAATCCCATCTTCAAGCATCTGGTTAATTTGTGCCTCAACTGCACTCTGATAAGCGAAAGGTACAGGATATCTATGTCCTGTGAATACTGACATATCAATAACGTTCAAAGAATGTGTATAGCAATTGGCCATACCAATGCGATCCTCAAAAACTCTCCTATTACACAATAACACATCATAGAGCCGAACACATTGTTCCACCTCTATATTTCCCTGAAATGCAGCATCACGTAGCGAGTCCTCTAGACTACCGTTCGTAATCACACTGCCCACAAAACATGGAGAACCCCGCTCTACGGCTGGCGATATCGCATTTAAAGTACAAATCACACCTACAACACTACTTCTCTGAATATGGTCATCGAACGCTACTTCTACTTTAGAATCACCCCATTTAAATTTCAAACTCCCTACATCATAACATAAGTTACCAGACACTCTACTTAGCCACTCTGAACCCAAGATAACACTGAATACTAAATTTGGAATTACAAGACAAATCTGCTTCTCTACATGATTATTAATTTTAATGTCTACTAAAACTTGCTTAGAAATTACTTTAGACCTCTTCCCAACAGCTGTGATAACAAAAGTGCTTTTAATTGGCATCTCTTCAAAATTTACTCCAGTTCCTTTCATTTTATCATAAAATGCACTACTTATGCAACTCTTCATACAACCACTATCAATTAAAACATCTTTGTACGCCTCGGACACGTTAAATTTAACTATGGGGCTCTTACAAACCACCTCCTGAATAATATCTTCATCACTTAGTTCATGTAATAATTCATTTCTTACTTTTAGGTCATAGGGTTCCTGTATAAGTGTATGGACAGTGCATGTTTCAGACTGAGATTATGACCTTACATCGCAGCCTGGTTCGTGTTTAAAGCATTACTACCGCTTGGTGTAGTACTACTCACAACTGCACTGGTCTGGTTGTTCTGGTTTGTATTAACGGTATCTCTCTGTCCGTTATTACCATTGGGCTGATTCCCTCCTTGACCCCTGTTCTGGTTATAATTATTATTATTATTATACCTCCCTTGGTTACCCCTAAAATCATTATTTCGGCCTTGATTTCCCCTGAAATCATTATTCCTACCTTGGTAGTTCGTACCATACCCATTTCCTCTGTACTGGTTTTGCTGATTATTATTATTATTATTTCGGTTCCCCCTATTTTGAACGTTAGCCCCTTCGCCACTGTTCCCTTGAACTTCCTGGTTCCTATTCTCATTAGGCCTGTTATTATTGTTACCCTGGTTCCTACCGAAATTCTCCTCGTAACCACCTCTTCCCAAAGCATCGAATGTACTCAATAAATTCTCCACTTGTGAAATAGATTTAACATTTTGGATACAGGCAGCTTCCTTGATTCTATATGGAAAATGTCTTAGTAATAGCCTGACTACATCACTTTCCTCCTTCAAACCATCCAGATATTTACACGTCAATACCTGTCCTAAAAAGTACTCGGTCATAGTGTAGTTTCCTCTCGGGTTATATTTCCCACACACAATTCCCTCACGATGCTGAGACTGAATGACCTCATTCCAAAATTTCTCACAAAATTTAACTTTAAAATCTGAAATATTCTCGAAAATGTCTCTGTAGACAGCAAACCAGTTTCTTGTCTCCCCTACAAACGCTTGCTCTAAAATTTCAACTACCTGGCACCACTCAACACTACCATCTTCCAACCTCTCCCCGAATTTATTTTCTATTGTATTCATGAACTCCATTGGACAACCCTGCCGATTACTAAATTTGCCTAGTTCTATTTCCCTGTGTGTGCTATTCACATAAACTGGCCTGCTCTGGCTATTTTCCTGCCTAATTCTAGCTTTCAACTTCTGTTCTAATTCAGCAATTTTCTCCTCAGCTTTTCTTTCGATATTAGTTACAGTTAACTTAATGCTCCCTTCCGATGCTTCAACTTTACCACTTAATTTAGCTTGTTTCTCACTAATCTCATTAATGCTTTCCTTATTCCTCTCCCTTAAAGTATTAACTTCAGTGATTATTTCTGCATGTACTTTATCAATTCTTCCCCCCAGCTGTTCTTTAACCTCTTTAGTTGCTACCTGAATCTTATCAATTTCTCCCCCCAATTGCTTTTTGACCTGCTGTGTTTCAAGTTGCACTAGTTCTTTTAAATTTTCAGCCTGTGTACTGATTCTAATTTCTAACTCCTCCTGTACTTTTCCTAATTTTCTGTCTACATCTGCAATAATCTCTTTAGCCTTCTCTTCCATCACCCCTCTGATCTCACCTCTAATCAGCTCAAATTTATCACTAATTTCCCTACTGTTTTGTTCAAGTTAGCATTATTTTGTTCGAGTTTAACGTTTAAAGTTTCAGTACTCTCTTTATTTTCCCTACTATTTTGTTCGAGTTTAGCATTTAAAGTTTCAGTACTCTCTCTATTTTCCCTACTGTTTTGTTCAAGTTTAGCATTATTTTGTTCAAGTTTAGCATTATTTTGTTCAAGTTTAGCATTTAAACTATCGCTCAATTCCCTATTACTCTCTTTATTTTCCCTACTATTTTGTTCAAGTCTAGCGTTTAAAGCATCTGTACTTATTTTATTTTGTTGCATAAACTGAAGAAGCAAACTCTCTAATCCTGCTTGACTGTTCTGATTACCCCCTTCAGTATCGGGATTTACCTCCGACATCCCTGTACTGCTTTCATTTCCAAGACTAGCCATACTGCTCGTATCTTCACTATCCAACTGGTGACCACTACGCAACTTCATCTCTTCCTCAACACTACCCATGCTGATACACACCGATAAATGAAAAAAAAAAAAAAAAATACAGGCACAGAAATATATACCCTTCTCCTTCCACAAATGTTATTAGGTGTTCGGCCCCAAGTTGGTAGCGACAAGTGTAACGGTTCTACTTCGTTGGGTGACAAGTGAAACGGCTTCTACTTTGCTCCACGTTGAGCGTAAAAGTGAAACGGTTTCTATTTGCTCCACGTTGAGCGTACAATTGAAACGGTTCCTATTGCCCTCACTGTTGCGTGACAAATGTAATGCTTCTACCGGCCCTGCCTTGCACCTTGAAATATTTACTCTGCCTAAGATATGTTGTTTTAATGGGCGCCAAGACCTCAACGCTATGTTGAAATCTAAATTTATATTTAACAACACCTAGCTCTGGTAGAACACCTTCAAGAATCTATTCACTCAGATCGTGGTATGATTTGATCATTAACCCAACAAACAATTGTATCAGGAGAAGGAATTGGTCTATATGTAATGCTACCTACTGAAAGCAAAGATTGCATGGTTAAAAGAAATGAATTTATTATATAAAACAATTATGGCAAAATTAATAGTAATAATAATATATTCTGAATTTAAATTGGAGCGTTGCGATATGAATAATACCGCTAGAAAATTACGTGGAAACGGAGTCGGATAAATTACTGATTTTACTCTTATTCCCAAGCTATGAAGTTACTGAAATACTGAAAATGAAAAAAAAAAAGATGAGAGATTACGTAGTTCTGAGTCATTCGCGCTTACCACTGGAAATTGCCGAAGCATTTCCCTCGTACTGGATGTTGAAGAGAGCTTCCCACAGCCTCCTGGACGTCGTCATCTTCTTCGTTAGTTGATGAGACACTTGTAGATATGATAACTTTATGGTCCGAACATCGGAGCCAATCACACGTACAACCACACTGGTTAAGTTTTACAAAGATAGTCCCCTGCCTCCTCGGCGCGCAAACCATATATGCACACGTCGCATCCCCTCTCTGGACCCGGCTTCTTCTCGCCCGGTCTCCTCTGATTGGCTGAGCCACCACGCGCTACCCCCCTCCTCAGGGCCATTACACTCGGCGCGAGGGTGGTGTCGATTACCGTTCCAGACTATTTCGCCTTTTCTTGAAGCAGCAACCCAGGCTTGCGTCATGCTTCTTGACAAGAATAAGCCTTTAGCCGAATTCCCCGTGACTCATCTCTCTCATAACACCCTAACTAACAAAACTCCGTAAAATTCCGTAATCATATAATTTTCTATGATAATGTTGTTCGTAATAATTTGCTTGATAGTGTTTTCTATGACATAGAAAACCTATCTGTATGCTTATAATTTTATAAAAATGCTCCAAAATTACCTTAATAATAATAATAAGTTAATAATAATAATAAATTAACATGAAAACTTCTCTTGGCTGAACAATTTGCCGCGTAAATAAATATAGAATGGCTTCCTACTGACTTATGTCAGTGACATAAAATCCCCTCGAAAAACACGTTACACTATGTAATTTACTTTTGTGTGGCAATATATCTGAAGGTCGTCTGCATATAGATGGTAGTTGCAGTTTTCCAGTTTCGATGAGATGTCGTTCAGATATAGAATGAATATAAGGGGAACGAGAATTGAACCATGAGGTACTCCATTTATTTTGAACTTCCACTCAGTTCTGTTTTCATTTAGGAGTACACGTTATCTTCGGTTATGAAGATAGGAGGTGAATAATTTGAGAGCAACGGGGCTGAGATGGAAGGATTGCAATTTAGCCATAAGTATGTCTGTATTAATGGTGTCGAATGCACTGCTGAAGTCTAGAAGAATGAGTATAGTCACTTTGCGCTCATCCATTGCTTGTCTTACGTCATCATAATTTAACTCCCGAAACGAATACATTTTAATTTCAACAACGAAATGAAATGTTCCATGCATTTTAAATTCACGTCTGAAGGCGAAACTAAATACCGTTTGGGAATTTTATTTCGCACCGGAAGCGAAATTAAAAGTCTGTATTGAATTTTATATTCCGCCGCGAGCAAAATTAAAAGTCTGTAATGAATTGTATTTCGTGCCGGGAGCGATATTAAAAGACTGCAACGAATTTTATGTCGCACCGGAAGCGAAATTAAAAGTCTGTATTGAAATTTATTTTGCACCGCGAGAAAAATTAGAAGTCAGTAATGAATTATATTTCGTGCCGGGAGCGAAATTAAAAGACTGCAACGAATTTTATTTCGCACCGGAAGCAAAATTAAAAGTCTGTATCGAATTTTATTTTGCGCCGCGAGCGAAATTAAAAGTCTGTCATGAATTGTATTTCACGCCGGGAGCGAAATTAAAAGATTGTAACGAATTTGTTTTCACGCCGGGAGCGAAATTTTATTCATTTGCACAATGTATTCGCGTTGCTATTAAGTTTCGCGTTGATTTCGCTACGTTATTTCGCTTCGATTTAATTTCCCGCCGACAATCTTTATCATCTCGCTCCCGAGTATCGCGCTCACGGCGAAATTCAAATATTTTTGCCCCCACAGCCATGCATTTCGTTTCGCATGCAAGCCCTGATTCAAGGGCATACCACTAAATCCCAGGGGAGATTGCGACTCAGAAGATAAGTTATGTACCAAGAAAGGGAAGCCAGGCCCTAAAAAACACCTCTACGCACACATAAGATTGTTTTCTCTAGTTTATCTTTGAACTTAAGTTATATATTTTTTACGCTTGCATTAGAGAATCTGTAAAGTGCTGAGCAGTTTTGATTTCACTTGTATTTTATCTGTACAAGTTGGGTGACTAAAAACCACCCCACAATCTGCAGGCTGCATGGCAGAGCAGCGGTAGCTTGGTAGGCCTAGGCCCTTCAACGGCTGTCGCGCCACGGGTTTAGTTTTTTTAAACTTCTAATATATAAGTGTAAGATCACGAACTATTCAGTGACAACTTTTTTTTTTCAGAGAAGCAAGTTCGAATTCAAATGGAAACAAAGCGTTGTGTGGAAAATTAAAGCGTTGCCATTGTGAAAATGGAAAATTGGTCTCCGTAAATACTGACGACAGTCAAGCTCCATGTTATATTGGTGAAAACGTTCTGCATAAATATCCACTTCCTTTGTACGCCCACAGAAAACGAAGAAACGTCCCAGCAGATCTTGTGAATTGGCGCATTGAACGAAAGAAAATGTAAGGAACTGAAACAATGTTTCTTAGAGCAGATGTTTATTGCCAATCAGAAATTCCTTCGTATTTTATGATTTTTCCTATGAAACTGTCATCAGTCAAACATCTCTCATTGACTAGTTCTACACCTGTCAATCAACCTACCATTGTGGTTGCACCTGAAGTTCAGTTGTGTTTTGTGTTTCCCAGGTTTTTTCACACTCCCTCCAGGTAAATGCCGAGATAGTACCCTACTTGAAGACTCAGGGCACCTGCCCCATCCCTGATTCTAATACACACATAATCAACTACACGGGACTGATGACCAAGATGTCCTAAGCCCCTACAATTTATTATTATCAACAAGAACAAGAACAACAACAAGAATGTAAGTAAGAAAGGTACAGTATCTGTACTAACACATTGTGTCAACGTTACATAAGCGTGACACTACTATAATTGTATTGCTCAGATATTGTTCCACGCCTAGGCACTTGTACATGTAACTCGCCGAACTACAATATTCGTCAACTCGGCGTGTTCATCAATTTCCTCGCGCAAGAGATCTTGTCAAGCTGCACTACTACTCCTACCACCCTTTTCAAATCAATTCCCAAACTAGGCCTAATTCTGACGATTCCGTTCACCCGATTTTATTTCTGAAAAATGTATTGGAATCAGGAAATAAATCTCCGTTTTCGAATTACCAGGTTTTTTCATGTTTAAAGCAGAAATATTAAAAATGCTAGTAACTTTTTTGTTTTTCACATTTTGTAAAATGCATTGAATTAATATCAATTCTATTGCACTCTAGTATACCTTGTGGTTTTCCCATCGCAAATACGAGTTTCTGTTCAAGAGAGAACTGAAAAAGAAATTGTTTCACTTTGGTGCTGCTACGTGGTGTCAGAATTACAAACAAAAAATCGGGACATTCAATCGTAATGCCCATCTATTAGCTGGTTGAGACGTAGACTGGATAAGAGGGTGGAGCTAGAGGTGTCTTCTGCGCAGTCTGTGATGTGTAGTGTCGGTTGTGGCTGCACGAGTCAGCGCCTGATAAGAGAGCATTGCTAGCAGTCGATGCCTCTCTGAAAAAACAATAATGTTGGTTTCTTCTTTAAACAGCTGCTGGCATGGAATTCAAGTATTTAGGGCCCCTTGCTTACTAGGACGCCCGTTATCAGGAGCAAAGCTACTATCATAAAATCGAAATAAGATGCTGTAATTTGGATCAATTTAAAAGATCACCCTGACAGCATATCAAAAAACCGTCGCACAGGAAGAATGAGTCAGTGATTATCAATGACAGAATAGTTTACAGTTTATAGTTTGTTTGCCCCCTACGCTTGCTTGTTCAAATAAGATTTTCAAGAAACCTTATTTTCTTGCACATGATTCTCGATGTAATTATATGCGTCTCACTTCAAAGCATCCATGCGAGTAGCTGTTGTTATTGGAACATTTACGGGCTTGGGTAACTTGGCCAGCAGCCTCGTGTGCTTGGTTATGCACTGTATTTATCTGATAACCTGTTTTATTGTAATAAGTGTAGCAATGTGATTATTTGTAAATATTATGGTCAAGATTGGTGTAGGATCTCCGCGACTGAGGCGTAACTGATGGCGTAACGGTCAATCTGCATACCACTCATCAAGACTGTCTAGGTTGGTTTCCCGGTGAGATTTTTTAAGGCAAAATATCACATCATGTGATTCGGATTCCACATAAAAATGAGGTTTCATGGCTTATGGCATCAAGCTGAACTGTCACATCTTCCTTCCTCTTTTGCAAAGGGACTTCACTTGAGGAGCCTACTGGCACAGCCGTGAGGGAAGTGTGCGTAACTACACTCTGGATCGCTGCTGTCAGCACTGGGATATCTTACATATTACAACAGTAGAGCGTGACTCAGGGCACTCGGCTACACTGCCGAGTCCTCCACACGAAACAGTACAGGTACATTAGATATTAGTCTACACAGAGTGCATCAAAACTCTACGGCAAAACTTCAGTATTTGTATCCAATAAACAAGTATGGCAACGTGTGTCCAAGAATTCATTAATGCAGAGATGTTCGAGCGTGTATGTACAGAATACACGCCGACTCGTCCTCATTGCTGGAAGAAAATGTAAGATATATTTCAGTATCTCTGCCTTAATGCAAATTGTGCTGCGAACAAGATAGGTAGAGGTGGACCAATTGCTTAGCCCCCACGCTCGCTTGACTTAACACCACTGGATTTTATCATTTGGATCACGTAAAATCAGTCGTGTAATCGGCTCCTGTTGATTTTGAACCAACTATCAGCCTGTCAGACAGTATGCACTATACCAGTCACTTTTATCCTGTTTGATATTCGGTTGCAAAAGCAAGCAGAAGCCTGTATTGTGACAATTCGAACATTTTTCTGATACGTGAACAGTGCGTTCCAGCTAATGTTGCAGACATATCCAGTGCAACCATATTGGCAACGTCGGATAGCACTAACGGTACTAATAGGTCGGATAATCCCGTAGTCTATTTATTTCTGGACCCATGCCGTCATACATTTTTTTCACCCTGTAATGCTGCTGTTGAGCATCGATACATCCTATCATCTTCCCTTTGCTTTGACAGATCCGAATGAACTGGTACAAGAAATTGTTACACGCGATAACAATAGCATTACAAGCTGTCTACCTGTGGATATTGCATGCTCCCTTCAGTTACAATAGATAGAGCTCTGGTCACCGGGAAGTGTAATTAAAATTGTCGTCAACCTCATTTCTCTGACGAGAACAGTATGGTTCTGACGATAAAAGGAAGAAAGGGCTGATTGCTATCAAAGACCAGCACATGCCAGAGTAGGCCTATATATCGAGTAGACGTGCTACCCAAACATAATGCTCACAAAGTTGTTCAGCCACGCCCATGCCATTTGTGATCTCAATCCCATTGAACTTGCATTAAGTTACGTTTAAGGCAGTGGTCTAGTCGGAGGTTAATTACTGTCAGAATGTTCGTATGCAGAAAGCGGTTCACATAAAATCATTTTGTTGGTCTTCTATGAAGAAGAAGATCGTTTCATTCCTCCCGAATTCTCATTACCACCTTGGTCTTGTTCATTTGCATGTTCTGCACAAACTGCAATAATGTGTATAGAAGATGGAAGATACCTACGTCACGAAACTTTACATAGGTATTTAACATGAGACATAGAGCACAATGTGTTGCAATGAAGCAACGATGCAATGAAGCAATGAAAAAGGAGAAATATATTCTATGCCACATGTTTGCGATGCTTTGCTGACTTAATCTCTCATGACACGGGGTGTATGGCGCAGTTTTATTTTTGACAACTGTACTGTCCAATTCAAATGATCATATTGTTTTCACAGTAGTTGCATCGTGGGAGTTGGAATTGTCGGGCAAAGTAGTGCAATATTAGTTACTTTCCTCTACTTCTTGGGAAACGGCTTCGTTTTCAAACGGACCTACCCACTGCCATGCAAGGAAATGAACTCTGACACAATGCTGCTCATATGAGGTGATTGTTGGCACAGTGGGGATGAGAGGCCCCGGAGCACCCACCCTATTCACTGGATACAAGTCCCTATGACTCAATTCCTTCCCCAGAACTAAAGGAAGAACTTCGAGGAAAGCGATTCCAATCAAGAGACACCATACTTCAAGCGGTAGGATACTACATCGTGGCCGACAACAAAGTCGGCGTGGCTACTAGTAATTTGCACCTTTCAAACGGGTACAATATGATGAAGGGGAGTCCCGTGTCATAGCCGTGGTCATTAAATCGTACACTACTACCTCGTGGGCAGCTGCAGCCAATCCAGAGATCGTAGGTTCGAATCCCGGCGCTGACAATAGCTAGCCTGTGTGTGGGTATACCAAACTCCCTTTATGCAAATGCAAGGATAGCACCTAATTTCAAGGCCCGGGGCACCTACCCATCCCTGTCCCAAATACAGCTACACACACTACTACAGTCACCACATAAATACAGGTTATCGAACAAATTTAACACACACCCAACTCCAAAAGAACACAGGTTGTCTGACGGGTTCCATACACACCCTAATATATGGGGCCCTAAGCCCCTAAATTGAAAGACAAAAGCTTTTACCTCGTGATAACGGAAGAATTACATAGACCATAGTGCAGGATGTGAAATTTAAACACGAATACCAGGAACACCCAGACATTATACGACATGTAGGCCTATTACGTATTCCACATGATTTTCGAAGCAACCTTTTGCAGGAGACGATTTATGGGGCAGGTAAGAGTCAAGCAAAAGCCAATAACGGCATGTAAGAAGAAGACTCCACCAAGTCTGCTAGTCTAGCAGTCTCCCGGGAAACTTTTGCTATCTCAAACTACTTTTATCTTCTCTCCCTTACATCAGAATTCATTGCGTTTGACGCTGCTCGCCGGTCAACGATCGACCATCATTTATTTCAATTCTTTTCTGGAACATTTTCAGGCTTTCTTTCCGACTCTTACGTGACATTACAGTCCAGCCGCCGAGTGTCCAGCTCTGACATTTCTCATGAGGGAGGGAGGCAGCGTTGCCGGTTCTGTGCCACGAAATATAAAACAACGTGGTCTACATAAAATATTTCACATGTTTTTAAATGAATTCTGACGAACCGCTGACCATATTACTAAAGTAATATGCTTACACAAAGTTAACCGGTATTTGTGCACACACAAGACAATAAAACAACAAACCTGTACTAGCACAAAGAGCAACAGAAGAGAGCCTTGGCAACATCGAGCTAAATTTAAAGACCGGCTTACCGGGAAACCCGCTGATTGGTACAGGTGACAACATTCCTCATGGTAGTACGCGACTTCCCCAACATAGGCGGAATTCCACTGCGATCAAAGAATCTAGGTTTTGTAACCGCATAATGTCGGAATAACAAAATGATGCATAAAATTGCAAATGGGGTGTGGGACTTCCACGTTACATAGTGAAGACGCTAGAGAAGAATTACAATGATGGCAAGTTTCAAGGTTCTATTAACAGCTTCTCACAGCCATAGGTTGGCTATATTGTTCTCTCTACCCCTCTTCTCCCACCATCGCCAAACGTCAGAGCCAGACACTCAGCGGCTGGACTGTAGACGTACCCAGTAGTTATGAGCGTACAGACCACTCAATTCCAAAGGGTTAAATCCCTTAACGTGTGAGAAACTGGAGGCCATGAATTCGAACAGCGGTGACTTTGTATTGGTCATCCAAAATTGTGTTCCCGTGCACGATACATTAACTTATGGAAAATTATGGGGTGGTGCCTAACCTCAATAGTTTCATGTTTAGCTCAGCATCATTACAATAGTGCTATTTTCATCACATGGCAAGATATCCGTCAGCACCCACATAACCTACCTACGTAGCCGAGTGTTTTATATATGTACGTATGCTTATTAGGTACAATATGTGCAGGTAGAGGAATTTGTCCCAACTCAGGGAAAATCTTGACGAATGTTCCACCACTCAAAGCAAGTTAACAATCAACTTATTTAGTTTCTCGTTGCTTTTTCAAAATTCCTGGTAACGCCAGTCTCAAAGTATGGCGTATACAAATACATGTAGTTTTGAAAGACATTTCTCGGGTAATATAGGCCAAGAGTGATCATCAGAGTCCCTGGTGGGGTTTTTACTGGCAAATTACTCTGCCAGCCTCAAAACTTTGTGAAGTGAGAGGAGTAGCCTTAGATCATCCCCATTAAGCTAAAAAACTAACAGACATTCAATTTTATTATAAATGTAGAAATTCACCTTCGGTTATTACATCGCTTGGCTCTTGCTGGAGCGCGTCTAAGTTTCTCTGGAATACCGAGGCTGACTCTCACATCGATCAATGTTGGACGCTAATTTACATACAGTACATTATAGCAGCGATGTTCTGCTCCAATTCTTTCATAAGAGACAGAAGAGCTCTTCACTTCTAGATTGGTGCTTACGGTAGACTCAGAGAATCGCCAGCATTATCACCAAATGACGGATTAAACTGCAGCATACTGGACATGTTCATGAATACAAATCATTATAGTACAACGGTCTTCAGGACTCGTCACAGCAGTGGTCAACACCTTCTTTTTGGTAGTGTTGAGTTGAAAAGTGAATCATCGTGTGGATGTATTAGAATCTAACCATGTAAACATGGTCCATCCTTCCTTCATTACCCCGCGGCGTAGCTGAGTGCGTTACATCGTTCACCAGGACCGCGATGGGGAGCTGTAACAAGTCCGGAGATCGGAGGTTTAAATCCCAGCACTTACAGCGGATATCCTGAGGGTGGTTCTTTCCCTGGTTTATCCACACTCCCTGTAGGGTATAGTACCTAATTTCAAGTCTTGGGGCACCTACCCCATCCCGGACCCTCTTAATTACAGCTACAGTCACCACAGAATCTCCGGTTATCAAACAAATTCAACACACATCGAAGTACACGGGGCTGATGACCAAAGATTTCCTAGTCTCCTCAAACAAATTCACAACAACATCAAAAATTGTTCCTTCATTGAAAGGTGGAATCATTGTTAATTTATGTCCCATTTATCTGTCTTGCTAATGCACATATTTCTTCGCCCTTTGTCTATGATGTCATACTTCTGTAAGACTTAATAGTACATTATGCAACGAGCCTATAATGGCCATAATTAAGACACGAGTATGTTTATAAAACGAGCGTAGCGAGTTTTATAATTTACATACGAGTGTCTTAATTACCAATATAGGCATGTTGCATACGACTGTTTATGTTCGACGATAATTATAACTTGATTATATGTTTTAACATAAATATTCATAAATATCTGTGGGATTCAGTTACTTCAGTTAGTGAACAGGGCGCGCTGGCTTTGCTGACTGAACAAAGTGCATGCGTGGGTCAAAGCACTTCGAAAGCAGATACCATTTACTTTGCTTGGCAATGCTATTGTTTACAGCCTGCATGATGACTAGTGCCGTCCAGCTCTAGCATTCTCTAATGTTGGTACCGAAGTCGTTTGAAAGCACGCTGTGTAGAAATTGGAGTTGGTGATAATATGGTACAGTGCTATTTCTTGTCTCATATTCGCCAGTTTATTTACGCGAACATATGGACGGTGACTTTCCATGTCGGTAACTGTGTTGCTAACTTCTGGACGTAGATTCAAAAATTTCTTGCATATGTCATAGTATTTTCTTGTTACCGTAAAGGTTCGTACTGATTTTGTCTTTGTGTTTGGAATTGTAACTACAATGGTTGATCCGATATTCAATTTAATTTTTCAAATCGTGTAATTCATGACCGACATGTTGGATTTTGAGCGCATGCGCGAAACTATCCTTACCTAATTGGTCAATGTATGAGCTCTGATTGGCTGGAGAACTTGTTTCATAATGAAAAACAATACTATAATGACCATCATTATGATACAGTTTTCTGACGTATACTATTTACATTTCGACATCGTCGAACATAAACTACAGTAGAGTACAGAACTGCTGTCACCCAGTTGTTGATGAAGAAATGTCCTACACAAAGTGGGATCCGAGCCTTAGCACACATCTGAAGTACCAGTTGGTGATGAAGAAGTGTCCTACACAAAATGGGATCCGAGCCTTACCACACATCTGAAGTACCAGTTGGTGATGAACAAGTGTCTTACACAAAGTGGGATCCGAGCCTTACCACACATCTGAAGTACCAGTTGGTGATGTAGAAGTGTCTTACACAAAGTGGGATCCGAGCCTTACCACACATCTGAAGTAGGCCTACCAGTTGGTGATGAAGAAGTGTGTGACACAAAGTGGGATCCGAGCCTTACCACACATCTGAAGTACCAGTTGGTGATGAAGAAGTGTCCTTCACAAAGTATAAAGGATCCAAGCCTAGCACACATCTGAAATACCAGTTGATGAGTCAGAAGTGGCATACCAAAAAGGGATTCGAGCCTTACCTCACTTCTGAAGTACCAGTTGTTGAGTGAGAATTGTCCTACACAAAGTGGGACCGAGCCTTACCACATCTGAAGTACCAGTTGTTGTGTAAGAAGTGTCCTCCACAAAGTGGGATCCGAGCCTTACCACACATCTGAAGTACCAGTTTGTGATGAAAATGTGCCCTACACAAAATGGGAACATGATAGTTGTAATCAGAAAATGAATGTCTTAGCTCTGTTAATGAGGGAAGTGCATTATGTGGAGTATTGGAAACGGTGCATTTTGTTTCTGAAGCAGCCTAAGTCATTCCTTAGCTGGTTTCTCTGATGAACTTGCAAATAGAGGAGCAAGTACCAATTAGAGATATAATTTAGGTAATTTGTTGTTAATACTTTGTACATCAAAATGGAAGTCGCTTGATCCCACGCAATCATTTTCTTAAGGGGCTCCAGAATTTCCCAGAGGCTGCCGCCTATGTTCATTTTCAACTATTTTTAGCCTACTTACGAGTTTTGCAAAAAATGAAAGTAGACTTATGAGATCAACACAGGGCCAAAAATTGTGTGTCTTTCTGAGTGTCTGTGAGTGTGTGTGTTTGCATACCAGTTGTTGAGTCAGAAGTAGCATAATAAAGTGGGATCCGAGCCTTACCACACATCTGAAGTACCAGTTGTTGAGTAAGAAGTGTGTCCTACACAGAGTGGGATCCGAGCCTTACCACATATTTTAAAGTCTGCATGTCTGTCCCTCCTATCAATTCAAACACGGTGAAACTGAATTGAACGAAGTTTGGTACAGAGGTAGCACTAGCAAAGGGCACCTCAGTGTCATGTATTATATCGCCGCCATCTTGAGGGAAAAGTAATGGCAGCAACCCAAATGTTCAAAGCTTAAATCAAATTACGACTATCCTAATCATCTGATCTCTACCAAATTTTGCAGCAACATACATTTATGTGGGTAGCCTTCTTTTGACCATACTACACGTTCATCAGCCCAATAGTTTGCAGATGGCGACCATATATGTGTGCAAATGTATTCCCCCTATCAATTCACACACGGAGAAATCGAATGGAACGAAATTCGGTACAGAGGTAGCACTAGCAAAGGGCACCTCATATTCATGCTTTACATCACCGCCATCTTGACTGAAACGTAATGGCGCCACCGAAATGTTCACAGCTTAAATCAAATTACGACTTACCTAATCATCCGATCTCTACCAAATTTTGCAACAATATACTTTAATGTGGGAAGCGTCTTTTGCCAAATAGTTTCAAGATGATGGGTGTATGAATCATGCAAGTGTTATAGCCTAACCGTAACTTATGATTCAACAAGGCCTGCCCTCAACAATTCAGCTTATCGTACATAGAGGGGTTTAATCTGTCCTCAAGGAGGTGACTGGTAGGATATTAGCATATTATAATAGAATATGTAACCGTAGAAGTGACTAACAGGTCAGCCTTACCGTGCCATATCGTTGTGGGTCTGTGCCGTCCCGTTGTCAAAATGGCCGCTGATTTTGCTCGTAAATACATATATTTCCGTAACTTCCTAAGTTTATATCCTTTTAGGAATGCACTGAACAAGATAATACATATTTAGTATCAAATAGTTTATAAGAACGCCAGAAAACGCTAATGAAATCGTTGATTTCAACAATAAATAAGATACAGTTATACTAAAACAGTTGTTTATCAAGTACTACCGTAGCGCATCCGTGGCGTAATGGTGGCGAATTGGGCTCATAGTCTGGGGGTACGTGGATCAAATACCTGCTGGTTTAAAATTTTTACTTCATTTTTTTGGTATTTATTGATTTATTACTACTCACACGTTATAATGTTAAGCATATATAGTGTGTATTTGCTATCGAAAATATTATATACTAGCAGTAGTACCCGGCTTCGCCCGGTGGAATAATGATAATATTTCAGTCTCCTTAACACTCAACGTCATAAATTATATTTATGTATTCATTTCTTACATTATCAAACCCATTGACAATGTTTATACTTAAGTCACTATGGGAAGGCTCTGTAAAATAATGATCATTCACGTGATATTTGTCTTCAGTCCGAGTCGAGATATGTCGTTAGCGGTCCCAGAATTCGTGACATCTCAGTCGTAGAAGACTTTATGTGGTGGTGATTAGAAATATAATGGACTTAAAATCTAGGTCATTTGCCCTACTGATCAGGTTGATATTGAAAATTACTACATAACTGACATATGAAACTTAGAAAATAATTGAAAAAGTTATTTTTAGGACTCACATTTCGGGAAAGACTTGATTATTTTTTGCGAAAGAGCTCCCACTTAGTTCGCTATCTGGTTAAAAGTTTCGTCTTGTTAAGGTTTAAACTGTACGATAAATGTCTGAAACAATTCCTCAAAGAGAAGCTTCCAGATTTCGCAGTCGATATATCGTTAACGTTCCTGAGCATCCAGTTGTCTTTTCTTCTGACGCAAAACATCTTCTACATAGTGATGATGAACATAGAAGCGACTACTGGCACATGTAACTTATCAACGAATGGGAAAAATTGATACTTTAAAGGAACATTGTGGTGTTTGAAGCCATATTTTCAGTGTTGCCTTAGTAAACAAGAGTTTAGTGCTTTTCAGTCCGACTGAAAAGCACTAAACTCTTGTTTACTTTAAAGGAATGAGAGGTCATCTGCCCTTTTGATGAGGATGACAATGAAGACTACTACTACTACTGAACGGGTATATCAAACTTACAAACTAATGGAAATACGTATTTTTAAAATCACAGGCTAGGTAGACTCTGGTGTTGCTTAGTAGTATAATGGACGTAACATCTAGGTCATTTGCCCCTTTAATGAGGATGATAATGAAGACGATTACTACTAAACGGGTATATCAAACTTACAAACTAATGGAAATACACATTTTAAAAATCACAGGCGATGAAGACCGTGGTGTTACTTAGTAGTATAATGGACGTAATATCTAGGTCATTTGCCCTATTGATGAGGATGATAATGAAAACTAATGTTGAATTGACACGACAAACTTACAAACTACCGTGATAGAAAGAAATATTTCAAAATTCACAGGCGATAAAGACTTATTGTGTGTGGTGATTAGTGATATAATGGGCCCTTATGATGATAATAATAAGGTAATGAAAAATGACTACTAAACGAACTTGGTGTAATTTTAAATCTGATATAGGTAATTCAGATTTCTACCTTCGATGTCTTCCAAAGTCTGAACGTTATTTTCTGGCTTAGGCCTATACTCGATGCGTGTAGTGAAAGGGCTTATCGAGTACTGCTCGGGTCCAAGCTGCACGAACCTGAGAATATCGCAGATGATGACGATATATGATGACAAACGTTCGGAGGGGGGGGGGGGGGTGTTCCCGGTCCTATTCACATTGACCGGTGAATCACTCATTCTTTCGTAACACTACAGTGGTTTGAGCAAAGACCCTGTATGAACATCAGGATAGTCAGCAAAACCAGGTAACACGGTGGGGTCTGGACATTTCTCTCATGCCACCTCGCGATGAATCAGCAAGCTATTCTCACACCAGCCCCCTCCTTCCCCCTCCACCCACCAGGGACTCACAACTTGTGGTACGTGGGTTTGCGACCACGGGAACCCAGCTGAGTCCGGCATTGTTTCTACTTACTGGTGCCGGGCTCCTTTCAGTTCTCTTTCCTGTCAGCCTCCCTTGGTCAAACTCTTGTTCTCTTCCGACCCCGATGGTATCAGGGTATCCGGGGCCTAGCGACTCTTTCACTTTCCCGCCTTAATTGGCCCTTGTCTAATCATTCCTGATAGCCTCATTCTTCGAGGTGTCAGCCTTCTTTTTCTTTTCTTAATATCTCATGTCTTCTGCTCCAGACCCTCAAGGAGGCAGGGTGTGTGTATCCCCACCACTTCTGGTGCACCCTGGATAGTGCTAGATCCTCAAGGGCTCATGGCTGGTGAGTTCGGGAGCTGGCAACCCTGAGGGTTTCCTGAGCGGGTCCGATTTTACCCCTTTTTTCTATTGCCTTTGGGACGGACCCTGTCCTCTTTCCGGGAATGGAGTGGTATGTCCGCAATTTCAAGCAGACAGTGTTACTCGCAGGGTACCAAAAGGTAAGTATACAAATTTTGGTTCTGATCGGTGAAACGGTGTAGATTTGTGCCAAAGTGCTTAAATGCAGGGAATGGGGTGATCTGTCCACAATTTCAAGTGAACAGGGTTACCCGCAGGGTTCGAAAGGGTAAGTATACAAATTTTGGTCCGGATCGGTGAAACGATATAGATTTTTGGCAAAGGGCCTAAATGCAGGAAATGGGGTGGTCTGTCCGAAATTTTAGGTGGACAGTGATATTCACAGGGTTACAAAGGGTTAGTATACACATTTTGGTTCAGATCGGTGAAACGGTGTAGATTTGAGCCAAGGGGCCTAAATGCAGGGAATGGAGTGGTCTGTCCGCAATTTCAAGCAAACAGTGTTACTCGCAGGGTACCAAAGGGTAAGTATACAAATTTTGGTTCTGATCGGTGAAACGGTGTAGATTTGTGCCAAAGGGCCTAAATGCAGGGAATGGAGTGGTCTGTCCGAAATTTCAAGCAGACAGTGTTACTCGCAGGGTTCCAGACGGTAAATAACAAATTTTGGTTGAGATCTGTGAAACGGTGTAGATTTGGGCCAAAGGGCCTAAATGCAGGGAATGGAGTGGTCTGTCCGCAATTTCAAGCAGACAGTGTTACTCGCAGGGTACCAAAGGGTAAGTATACAAATTTTGGTTCTGATCGGTGAAACGGTGTAGATTTGGGCCAAAGGGCCTAAATGCAGAGAATGGGGTGGTCTGTCCGAAATTTCAAGTGGACAGGGTTACCCGCAGGGTTGCAAAGGGTAAGTATTCAAATTTTGGTTCGGATCGGTGAAACGGTGTAGATGTTTGCCAAAGGGCCTAAATGCAGGAAATGGGGTGGTATGTCCGAAATTTTAAGTGGACAGTGTTATTCACAAGGTTACATAGGGTAAGTATACAAATTTTGGTTGAGATCGGTGAAACGGTGTAGATTTGGGCCAAAGGGCCTAAATGCAGGGAATGGGGTGGTCTGTCAGAAATTTCAAGTGGACAGGGTTACCCGCAGGGTTCCGAAGGGTAAGTATACAAATTTTGGTTCAGATCGGTGAAACGGTGTGGATTTATATACATAACAGACAAACAGACAGACAGACAGACAAACATTGAGCTTTATATATTGAACCCATGTGCCATAGGGTCCAAGGAGGTCGAATCCATGTATTTGGGGAAGAAATGAAAGAAACGTACAGTTTCTAATGTAACATAGAGAAAGATCAAGCCAGGATTCTAGCCTAACATTGTGCAAGCAGCGCGAGCCAGGTGTTCGAGAGATGAGATCACCCCTCTTGACATTCAGAAGGAGCTGGTCATGAGTATTAATAACCGAGTGGAAAATTTCGACTGTTAGACAAGGAAGCCTGACTCGGAAATCGAGCTCAGCTTGCTGGAAAACGACAACACCGCCTATGCGCCAGAAGAGGAATAATTAAATTTAACCCGTTTACGAGTATAAAAATAAGTAAACAATTAGAGTACGGTGAATCATTTCGAATTAGAGATTTTTGTGTAAAGAAAAACCCTTTAATAATTGCACAGGAGAAAACTGCAAACGCAAGTAGACGTCATAGGGGATTTACCAAGGCCTGTGGAGAGGGGAGAATGCAAATGAACAGCAACACCCACACAGTTGAGGACGAGAAATTAATTAATATCTCCGAATTGCACGATCGATTTTTATGCGCAATGAGATTATTTAACATTGAGAAGACGAGCTTTTTGAAGGTATAATTTTTATAATGGTGCAACCATTATTTTAAAAGTTGGGCACGGAAAGGGCTAGAGTCTTATCTTTTTGTAGCGAAAGAGTATAAAGCTCCTGGCATCACCAAGCCAAACACGCAGTTTCAAACAGTCCAGGGGACGTGACGCTGGAGCATCAGTACAAGCAGTTCCAAACAGCCCGAGGGGGGCGTTGCTACGCTTCAGTATTCAGACAGCCGTGTGGGGCGTGACTCTGCGTCACATCGAAGACAGTTTACCAGTACTCCTTGAGGGGAGAAACGCTGTATTACACCACAGAATTAATATCCGATAGCCACAGGCGTCGCAGTATTAACAACTTGCGTGCCTCCATAAGGAGTTGTAAAGGAGAAATATTAAAGTATCGCCGTGTTGAAAAATTAGGAAAATCCTAGTTACAGGATTTAGGTCCGACAGTACACAAGTTTACAGTGAAAAGTTCGTAAAATATAGTCAGAACAGGCTGCGAACGTTGGACTTAAGGCGATAGGTCTTTAAATAAACGACCGAAAAAATCATAACGTACGGAAGTACCGTAATAGAAAGATAAACAGTTATCTAATTTAAAGAACCCAAACAGGGAAAAACAGAGTAAGGTTCGCAACGTATTTCAAAAAGGTAGGAGTGCGAGAACCGAAGAAATAAAAAAGAACGGAGACTATAGACATTATCTCCAGAAAGCAGACGAACTATTCTAAAGCACTAGACTCGAGAAGTACTAGCTGCTATAAAATAAATCCATCGATCATCGATAGGTTATCGAGGGAACCTCGATCCGAACAGACTTTCATTAGGATCGATAAACTAGATCTAAAGGAGAAGCCGTTCAAGCTAGAGAAATAACCGGTCATCCAGAATAGAATTCGAAGAATTAGGATTCGAGGGAAAAGTAGATGTTTCGAGACTTTCGTATTCTGCAGGATAGGAAGCCGACATTGAATAAATTTCACCCTTGGAAACGGGAGATTAAGAGGTCACGTGTGATAGGCTAGGAAAATACGGCCTAGTGATCAAAAGTTGTGAAGTGTAAATTTATCAAGATTGTGTGTTAAAATAATATTTTTAGTGTTTATTGTGTGTTCTAAATGGATACACCAGTGTATTAAAAATGTTGTCAATGTTAAGTGTATTGAAGATGTGTCAAGAAGTGTTTGTACATGAGATGAATTTCTACAATATGAGTTAGATAATTAAAAGTGGGCCAAAATGAAACACCGCACATGGATAAAGGTCCTGAGACGACCTTAAAAACATGTGAGTAATGAATTTCATTATATTTTGGTGTCAGGAAATGATTGTGTACGGATCCACCGGAGTTTTTGAGTAAAAGGGATGTGTTTAAATAAATAAATACTGAATAAAGAAAACGCGGTCTGAACAATAATAAAAATTTGAAAAACTATAAATAATTATGTAAAAGAATAAATCCAGTAGAGGAAATATATGAATAAAATGTCAGTGTATTTGACGAATGTCATAAGAGCAAGCGAAATATGAATAATTATCATGAAAGATATTTAAATAAAATTTGAGTTATATGAAAGAAATAGCTTTTGAGCTTTTTGTAAAGAATGAAGATATGAAATAATAATAATAATAACCAAGTAAGGAAATATTAAATAAAGATCAAATTAATTGATGTGAACATAAGAGCGTTAGAGCCTTAATAAAAAGTAAAAAGAGAGAAATTTATTGTCAAAGGAAAAGAATAATATAAAAATTTGAGATGTGTATCAATGGTTAATATGATATTATCAGTTCTTTGGATGACGCTAGGCTTAAAAATAAAGTATAGCGCAAAAAGAGCGCAATTAAAATAAAATGTCACGCTAGGAACGCGTAAAAGTTAATGTACTTGGTAAATTACTTATGAGAGGTAGTTGATTGTAGCGAATTGAGAATTGGTGTAAGTCCTCTATTTGTGACGTAGTTTCACGAGGCCATAGTGTATTTTGTATTGAAAGGGAGCAAATGTATGGTATTGAGCGTAGGTCTTAAGCTATAGGCTGACCCTAAATCGCATTTTGTATAGTCCTCTATAAGGGAATGGTTCCCGAGGCATGTGAAGAGATTCGAACTCAGAATCCTCTTATAGTGAAAGCCCCTTTATTATTCGTCGTAGAATGTGTATATCTCTTCCCCAATCAATGAGGACCTTTCATAATTAATAAATGCCAAGATTACGAATGTGGTTTATGAGCCTAGTAATATTGTTGAATTTAAACGAGAAATAGAATGCCAGGTCTCCCCAAAGAATTGAGAATGAACGAAAAGCTGTTTGTAAAAGCATTAAAGAGAGCTCTATCTACAGACTAGACGGGAGGGTTCCCGCATAGTCATAAATAACTCTCAAGTTTCACGGTCAGACCCTTGGTGTAGGAGGGTGTCTGGAGGCCGTCTTGTAAGGAGTAATGAATACACCAGGAGTGTTTAAAGTTGTTAACGACCCGGGCGTTGAACCGAGGTCCTTGTAGATTGATATTTCCGCTTGCCTGTTCAGATCGTAGTTTTTTTTAAGTGACAATGGTCTTATAAGACAAATGAAATAAATAACAATCCCTATTGTAATGTTGTATGGAAGTAGGATTCCATGAGTTAATTGAAGGCAACTGGGTTTCGGGAGTGACCATAGTTTTTTGACTGTGTCAAGTATCTTCATACTCTGGAGTACACAAGTAATTTCCTGATTACCTTGATGTATTTGTAAAACTAGAGAGAGATGATAAAAGCTGAAAACCGGTGAAATGCCCAAATATTGAGTTAGATAATTAACATGTAATTTTAAATGTAATTATACATTTGTTTTGATGATTAAGAAAATATAAAAAAGTAGTATTTGAGGTGTACAAAGAATGACACCATTATTATAGAAAGCATTGAGCCAAAAGAGCTCGGAGTTATATGAAACTTACAGTTGATGCTTTATGGAAGTAAAAATAATTAGGAATTGTTGGTTTATATGGAAACCATATGTTTTAATACAATATTTGTTTTATTCTTATGTTATTCCTTGTTCATTTGGAACAAGTAGATGATTATGGGTCAGTAATTTAATTGTTTAATTGTTTGTAGCGCCATAATTTTGATTAATTAAATGTGTTAAAATAGGAGTTGATTTTGTTGTTATTTTTGCAAGTGTATCCTCTAATTAATCCAAAATATGTGAGTCACAGAGTGGGTGAACTTACCGCTGCCCCGAAAATCCCGAATTGAGCTACGCTGGTATACTGTGATTGGCATATTTCTTGCTAAAAGGGCACATGGGTGCATAGAAGTAATGTGCTGGATTAATAACTAGAGGAACGCTTAAGACGGTCATAACATGTAAATTAAAGTAATGATAGGAATAGCTACAACGTAAAATATTAACTGACCGCATGGGTCCCTGGAAACTCATACCGAGCAGCCCTGAATTATATAATAAACCCCCCTAGCAAATCCGAGATTTTGGCGCCCAGTACGCAGGGCTGAGTTTTCCTAGGGAAAACCCGAGTTTTATCGAAAAATCAAAATTTTCATTTTTTGAAAAAAAAATGGTTTTTCGAAATTTTGAATTTTAAATACTTCCATAAAGGTTTATGAAATTGAATAAAAGTATCAAAAGGGTACGTTGTAGTAAACACCCGTACCAAAGTAATTTTTTAAAGAAATTGGGACACAATGGTTCAGAGTATCATCTCTCAAGCATGTACTAGTGTGGTGGCATGAGTAGCCCACTATATTCTAATAAGATGGCATTGAGTGAAGAGATGCAACGGCTCTTGGAGACCATGAACAATAAATTGGGAACAATAGACAATACATTGAGTCTCCAAAAGGATGAAAATAAAAAAGAGTTTGAATCCATAAATCAAAAGTTAGGATCTATCCAAGCCGATTGTATTAACATGAATAGTACATTGAAGGCTGAGATAGAAAGTAAGTTGGAAAATATAAGGACAGAGAATACCGATCATTTTTCAGCGCAATCCAAGGATTGGGAGGATAAACTAGGAATAATGGAAGTGAAACTTGAAAATAAATTACATTCGTTTCAGGAGAAGATGATAGCCGATAATGTTAGGAAAAGTCAAGCCATGAACACTAAACTAGAGGCCATGGAGACTAAAATACAAAGTAATATAAATGAAAAATTAGAAGGGACAATGGATAACAAATTTCAAGGGTTTGACACTAAGTTTGGGGACAAGTTAACTGAATTAAAAGGGGAAATCACAAGTGAAATTAAACAGGAAAATAAAGAATTTCATTCAGGATTGCAAGCCCAAATACAGGCTTTGAACAAAAGTATGGAAGAGTCCCAAACTAGGTGTCAAGAAAATTTTGAAAATTTGGAAACTAAATTAAGTATCATGGAAGGAATGTGCAAAAAGAATGTAGACGATTGTAAAAATGAACTTGTAACCCAGATCCAAGAGGTGCAGAAAAATTTAGAAGCTCAGATAGAATCGAACAAGAGTATTTGTGAAAAATCTCGGGATGAGATAAAAACAAGTGTCAGTGAGCTAGGAAACCGATTTGAAAGAGTTGAGGAGAAAGTAGGAAATCTTGAGGGAAAGGTTGATAAAATTCAGGATAAAGTGGATAATTTGGAAACTCAGAATCGCAAAGATGTACAGGGTATGAAAGATCAGATTAATCAATTTACCGGGCAGGTAGATGAAAAATTGAGGAAGCACGAGGAAACAATAAGTAAGAGACTAGGGACTTACGAAGAGCATCTCCAGGGAGAAAGGAAGAAACGAGATGAAGAAAATAAGGGATATACCCATAAGATAGATGAAATAAGTCAGGGTATTAATGAGGTTCAAGAAACCATCGGAACATTAAAGGTTCACGTAGGAAAAACCAGTACTGAAGTAAACCAGGTCCACGACCACTTGAGGAGATTGTATAAGAGTCAAGGGAAAACTGAGGAAAAGCTTGAAGGAATTAAGGGAGAGATGGAGAAAAAGATAAAGGAAATGCGAGAAGACCTAGATACTAAAGGTGACGTGAAGCCAGAAATTATAACAGAACAGGTCATGGTCATCAAGAAAGAGGTAGAAGACCAACTAAATGAATTCAGGGATAGCTTCAGGAACGACAAAAACCAAATCAAACAAGAACTGGAAACCAGTAAGAAAAATCAGGAAAGAATTCAAAATGAATTAGGATCCCGATTGGAGAGGACTGAACATAAGAATAGTCAAATGGAAATCCAACTCATGGCTAATGAAGAAAGTGCCCGAAGGGAAAGGAAGTTAGAATTTGAGAATCAGGAGGAGTTTCCAAAGACAGGATGGGTAGATTCCCGTGAACAAGGCACGGATACGGAGAGGGACTTAGGAGGGGAGAGCCCTTATAAGAACCCAGGATATCCGATGGCGATGTCAACCCCGTACATGAATCAGGCAAATGGCCAGATAATAAACATTATTAAATCGAATGAGGACAGACCAGTAAAGTTTACGGGTAATAACATGTCTATTACTCCAAAATACTGGCTAAAGGAAGTTGCAGAGTATTTAAACGAAATGAAAGTTCCTCAGGATCGGAGACTGAGAGCTATTGAAAAGCTGTTGGCAGGTGATTGTCTCACCTGGTTCAGAAGCTTCAGGTACACCTTTGATACGGTGGAAGGCTTTAGGGAAGCATTTTTAAAACGATATTGGGCAGCAGACGTCCAAGAGAATTTAAGGCTAGATCTGTACTCTAGGAAGTACAGCACGAATGCACCTACTAAATACTCGGAATTTTTCACCGCTCAGTTGTGTAAATTCCGCGAACTTGACATTGCTCCGGCAGAGAACGACCTGTGTGCCGCCATTGCAAGACAACTTCCGTATGAGATTCAGAGGCTGTTAATCTCATCCAAAGCCAGAAGTGCTGTGGAAGTGGAGAGTGTATTACGTCAATTAGATATGACGACTTCGCACGTAACTCCTAGGCATCAAAGACAGACTGAGCAAGTACATATGGCCAGCAGTCAGGAAACCAGAGAAAAACCAGCGACCAGGAATCAGTCCACCAGCACGGATACTCAGGGACTGGGTCGAGAGTATGGGCACCAGGAGCCTAGAGGAATACAACCATATTACAGAGGAGGATATCGAGGAAGAAATCCTAGGAATACAGGTTATAGGCAACAAGAGAGCCGACCCTATAACAATAACCATCAATGGCAAGAAAACAGAAAGAAATGGGAGAATTATCCCAGAAGGAACGTAAGGCCAGAGGATAGGGATGATGAATATCGGGCCGAAATAGAAGAAAGATATCAGGAAAGTCTTCGTTATATGAACGAACGACCAGATGAACCTGATAGGCAAAAAGTCCGTTGGAGTGAGGCAATTAAGAACCGGAAATCACCCGACCGACTAGACGGAGCTCAAAGCTTGGAACTACAAGCTCAATTAAAGAATGAGGGGAAAGGAAGCCCTCAGGATAAAAAAAAACTCCAAATTTAAATTGTCAAAAGTGGAAACATACCAGGAGCTGGGAGGAGGTAGAAATTGTGAATTGGATAGCCAGACCAGATGAGCTAATTAACGAGGATGTGGAAGGAATCCCACCTGTTAAAAGAGAACTACCCATAATTATGCTAAGGATAGAAGGATTACTGGTCAGAGCATTAATTGATACCGGATCCACAATAAGTCTAATTACACAAACCCTTCTAAATGAACTGGAAACAAGGGGCCGAGTATTAAAGATTCCCACATCAAGTGTAAAGATTAAGGGGATTATCCCTGAAAAATCTTTAACATGTAAATTTCAGGTATATATCGATCTGATCATGGGTAACGCTGAAATTTTGCAGTGCTTTTTGCTGGTAAATCAATTACCGTATAATGTCATATTAGGTATTGATTTTATCCGTGAGAACAAGGTCATCATAGACCTAGCGCAAAACTGCATTAGAATTCAAAGAGAGGATGTGGATGAACAAAACATTAACCTACAGGAACAGGATGTGAAAATAGGAGAACAGGTATGGCATATGGAAGAAGTGATTGAGGAAGGTTATGAGGAAATAGAAAAGATATTTGAAGTCCTCAACATAGAACTCGAAGATGATTTGGAAACTGAGTTCGAGACCAACCTGTCAGGAAAGGTAGAGGAAGCTAAAGTTAACCTCGAAAATAAGGAATAATTAAAGAAATTATTATTGAATTTTAGGGACGTATTTGATTCCAAGCCAGGGAAGATTGAAAATTTTAAATATGCGTTCCAAGTCAATGATTGGGCACCGTTCAGACAAAAACCATACCCGGTTGCGGAAAAACATTACCCACAAACTAAGAAAACACTGCAGGAGATGATGAATGCAGGTGTTATAGAAAAGATGGCGACACCATATGATAGTCCATTAGTGATTGTGAGTAAACCGGATGGCTCAGTAAGGGTGTGTCTAGATGCCAGAAATTTAAATGCAAAAATCATACCTGAAAATGATTCGGCACCACCCATAAAAGAAATACTGAGGAAGTTCAATGGCAAGAAGATTTTCACAAATATTGACATGACTTCTTCGTATCATCATATCGAACTGGAAGAGAAAACCAGCTTGTTGACTGGATTTCAGTTCGACCAACAAACCTATTGTTTTAGGAGATGTCCGTTTGGATTGAAGACCGCAGGATCTGCATTAATAAGAGCGCTTGATCGAAACCTATCAGAGGAAGTGAAAGAGTGCACTATCCGTTATGTGGATGATATTTTGCTTACCTCGGAGAATATTGAGGAACATTTAGAAAAGCTGAAGAAACTCTTGGAAGATTTAAGGAAGGCTAATTTTAAAATAAATTTAAAGAAGTCAAATTTTTGTCAAAGGCAAGTAACATTTTTAGGGCATGTGATTGACAAGGATGGTGTTAAACCAAATCCGTGCAAATTGGAATCGATAAGGGATTTTCCAAGGCCTTTGAAGGTAAAGAACGTTCGCCAGTTTTTGGGATTGATTGGTTTCTTCTCAGGACATTGTCCATCATACACAAAAACTGTTGCACCACTACAGGACCTTCTGAAGAAGGGGGGCAAGTGGAAATGGACGGAGGAAACAGAAAAAGCATTCGTGGAGGCCAAGGAAATGCTCTTAAATTACGTGAAGCTAGGATATCCTGATTTTAATCAGAAATTTATAATTCAAACAGATGCATCCCAGATTGGAATAGGGGCAATGCTATATCAGGAAAACCCGGAAAACCCTGATAAGAAAAATTATCTAGCTTTCACAAGTCGGAGACTGAAACCACACGAGAAAAATTATACGATCAGCGAAATCGAGCTGTTAGCGATACTGCACGCGTTGCAATTTTGGCGAAAGATCGTATATGGGTTTCAGGTCATTCTAAGAACGGATCATAAAGCCTTAACCTTTTTGATGAAGACTGATTTATCCAGTCAAAGGTTGATGCGTTGGGCTTTATACATTCAACAATTTGATGTCAAGATAGAATACTGCCCAGGAAAAGAAAATATAGTTCCAGACTACTTAAGTAGACAGCCAGAGTCCAAAGAAGAGGAAGTAATGGCTATTGATTTGGAAGACAGGGATCAGCGTACTCTAAATGAGTTAAGAAGCATTAGTCAAAGGCAACGTGAGGATCCATGGATGAACATGCTCATATCTTTCCTTGAGGGAAGCTTGATAAGGGGAACACCAGCGTACACGGAAGCTAATAAGATAGCTCAAGACTACACGTTTTATAATGGATTATTATATAAGTTTGTGGACTCTGACCATACCAAATTAAGGATTGTTGTACCTGCAATTTTGCAGAGGAAAATAGTATGGTTAGCCCATAGATCGTTCGGACATATGGGAGTCGACAAAACAGTCTCGATGTTGAAAGAAGCATTTGTATGGCCGAGACTGAGAGAAACTGTAAGGGACACGTTAAAGACATGTGATTTATGTCAAAGGATCAAGCCTAATGCATTTCTGATGAGGCAAAAGCCTGTACCATTGTTGCCCGAAAGGCCAGGTCAAATCATATCTATTGATAACTTCGGACCTTTGCCCAAGGCAAGAAGAGGAAATCGACACATAATGGTGGCTATGGATGTCTTCACTAAAATGGTTGTCCTTGCTCCCATACAGAAGACTAGTACCAAACAGGTGTTAAAACGACTAAAAGAAAAAGTGATACCGATTCTGGGAAAACCTGAGAATTTGTTGTCGGATCACGGCAGTTGTTTCACCAGTGTAGAGTTCAGACGAGAATTAGAAAGACTTGGAATACGTCAGATTTTGTCAAGTATTCGCCATCCTGAGGCAAATCCTGTAGAAAGAGTGATGAGGGAGACGGCCAAGTACTGTAGAATATACTGTGCCGAAGAAAATTGGAAGTGGATAGATATCTTGGATATTATCGAATTTTGTATAAATAATACAATCCATGAATCTACGGGAGAGATACCCATAACGTTACATCGGAATGAGCAACCAGAGAGACCTTGGAGTCTGGTAATTCCTAGGCCAGCAGTCGCTCAGCCTGGAAGAGATGTACGTATTAGAAGAGCCTTTGAGCATCTAAAAGCTCAAGCCGACAGGAGGCAAAGAAGAAATAGGCATAAGAGGTATCATCGAGCATTATTAGCAGGAGAAATGGTGTTAGTAAAAAGACCAGCCATTTCGGATCCAGGGAACCGTGTGTACAAGAAGTTCCAGAAAATGTACCACGGACCGTATCAAATAATCAGAGATTTGAGGAATAACGCATATAGAATTCGGCACTGTGAAACGGATCACGAAGTGACCATGAATTCAGCAAATTTGGAATTATATTACCCTCCCGAAGATTTCGATGACGCAAATGAACAAGCCCTGGTTATGGAAACATTTAGAGATGAATCCGCTTTTGACATAAACAAGAATAAGGAAGAAATAGAAAATAGAGCTCAAGCAGTCGAGTGCGAATGCGAATTGGAAAAGTTGTATTGGGAAATCAAAGAAATAATTGAGTTTATTGAAGAAGAAAATTTCAATTTGAGAAAGGAGAATGATGAAATAAGGAAACGGGTAGGGATAGACCAAACCCGTAAAGAAGAATGAGGTTCTGGGGACTTAAAGCCCAGACGAATAAAGGAAAAAGAAAGAAAGGGTAGGGACAGAGCATACCCGACCTACATAATTACCGGATACGACTTTAAAGAAATAAAAAGAGACGGAAGGTACGGACAACGTTATGATGGCTTCGACGAATAAAGAAAGATAAGATTAATTGAAATAAATTTCCTCAAAATTTTTCGAAAATTTATTTACCTAAGGAGGGGAGAGATGAACCCATGTGCCATAGGGTCCAAGGAGGTCGACTCCATGTATTTGGGGAAGAAATGAAAGAAACGTACAGTTTCTAATGTAACATAGAGAAAGATCAAGCCAGGATTCTAGCCTAACATTGTGCAAGCAGCGCGAGCCAGGTGTTCGAGAGATGAGATCACCCCTCTTGACATTCAGAAGGAGCTGGTCATGAGTATTAATAACCGAGTGGAAAATTTCGACTGTTAGACAAGGAAGCCTGACTCGGAAATCGAGCTTAGCTTGCTGGAAAACGACAACACCGCCTATGCGCCAGAAGAGGAATAATTAAATTTAACCCGTTTACGAGTATAAAAATAAGTAAACAATTACAGTACGGTGAATCATTTCGAATTAGAGATTTTTGTGTAAAGAAAAACCCTTTAATAATTGCACAGGAGAAAACTGCAAACGCAAGTAGACGTCATAGGGGATTTACCAAGGCCTGTGGAGAGGGGAGAATGCAAATGAACAGCAACACCCACACAGTTGAGGACGAGAAATTAATTAATATCTCCGAATTGCACGATCGATTTTTATGCGCAATGAGATTATTTAACATTGAGAAGACGAGCTTTTTGAAGGTATAATTTTTATAATGGTGCAACCATTATTTTAAAAGTTGGGCACGGAAAGGGCTAGAGTCTTATCTTTTTGTAGCGAAAGAGTATAAAGCTCCTGGCATCACCAAGCCAAACATGCAGTTTCAAACAGTCCAGGGGACGTGACGCTGGAGCATCAGTACAAGCAGTTCCAAACAGCCCGAGGGGGGCGTTGCTACGCTTCAGTATTCAGACAGCCATGTGGGGCGTGACTCTGCGTCACATCGAAGACAGTTTACCAGTACTCCTTGAGGGGAGAAACGCTGTATTACACCACAGAATTAATATCCGATAGCCACAGGCGTCGCAGTATTAACAACTTGCGTGCCTCCATAAGGAGTTGTAAAGGAGAAATATTAAAGTATCGCCGTGTTGAAAAATTAGGAAAATCCTAGTTACAGGATTTAGGTCCGACAGTACACAAGTTTACAGTGAAAAGTTCGTAAAATATAGTCAGAGCAGGCTGCGAACGTTGGACTTAAGGCGATAGGTCTTTAAATAAACGACCGAAAAAATCATAACGTACGGAAGTACCGTAATAGAAAGATAAACAGTTATCTAATTTAAAGAACCCAAACAGGGAAAAACAGAGTAAGGTTCGCAACGTATTTCAAAAAGGTAGGAGTGCGAGAACCGAAGAAATAAAGAAGAACGGAGACTATAGACATTATCTCCAGAAAGCAGACGAACTATTCTAAAGCACTAGACTCGAGAAGTACTAGCTGCTATAAAATAAATCCATCGATCATCGATAGGTTATCGAGGGGACCTCGATCCGAACAGACTTTCATTAGGATCGATAAACTAGATCTAAAGGAGAAGTAGATGTTTCGAGACTTTCGTATTCTGCAGGATAGGAAGCCGACATTGAATAAATTTCACCCTTGGAAACGGGAGATTAAGAGGTCACGTGTGATAGGCTAGGAAAATACGGCCTAGTGATCAAAAGTTGTGAAGTGTAAATTTATCAAGATTGTGTGTTAAAATAATATTTTTAAATGTTTATTGTGTGTTCTAAATGGATACACCAGTGTATTAAAAATGTTGTCAATGTTAAGTGTATTGAAGATGTGTCAAGAAGTGTTTGTACATGAGATGAATTTCTACAATATGAGTTAGATAATTAAAAGTGGGCCAAAATGAAACACCGCACAAGGATAAAGGTCCTGAGACGACCTTAAAACATGTGAGTAATGAATTTCATTATATTTTGGTGTCAGGAAATGATTGTGTACGGATCCACCGGAGTTTTTGAGTAAAAGGGATGTGTTTAAATAAATAAATACTGAATAAAGAAAACGCGGTCTGAACAATAATAAAAATTTGAGAAACTATAAATAAATATGTAAAAGAATAAATCCAGTAGAGGAAATATATGAATAAAATGTCAGTGTATTTGACGAATGTCATAAGAGCAAGCGAAATATGAATAATTATCATGAAAGATATTTAAATAAAATTTGAGTTATATGAAAGAAATAGCTTTTGAGCTTTTTGTAAAGAATGAAGATATGAAATAATAATAATAATAACCAAGTAAGGAAATATTAAATAAAGATCAAATTAATTGATGTGAACATAAGAGCGTTAGAGCCTTAATAAAAAGTAAAAAGAGAGAAATTTATTGTCGAAGGAAAAGAGTAATATAAAAATTTGAGATGTGTATCAATGGTTAATATGATATTATCAGTTCATTGGATGACGCTAGGCTTAAAAATAAAGTATAGCGCAAAAAAGAGCGCAATTAAAATAAAATGTCACGCTAGGAACGCGTAAAAGTTAATGTACTTGGTAAATTACTTATGAGAGGTAGTTGATTGTAGCGAATTGAGAATTGGTGTAAGTCCTCTATTTGTGACGTAGTTTCACGAGGCCATAGTGTATTTTGTATTGAAAGGGAGCAAATGTATGGTATTGAGCGTAGGTCTTAAGCTATAGGCTGACCCTAAATCGCATTTTGTATAGTCCTCTATAAGGGAATGGTTCCCGAGGCATGTGAAGAGATTCGAACTCAGAATCCTCTTATAGTGAAAGCCCCTTTATTATTCGTCGTAGAATGTGTATATCTCTTCCCCAATCAATGAGGACCTTTCATAATTAATAAATGCCAAGATTACGAATGTGGTTTATGAGCCTAGTAATATTGTTGAATTTAAACGAGGAATAGAATGCCAGGTCTCCCCAAAGAATTGAGAATGAACGAAAAGCTGTTTGTAAAAGCATTAAAGAGAGCTCTATCTGCAGACTAGACGGGAGGGTTCCCGCATAGTCATAAATAACTCTCAAGTTTCACGGTCAGACCCTTGGTGTAGGAGGGTGTCTGGAGGCCGTCTTGTAAGGAGTAATGAATACACCAGGAGTGTTTAAAGTTGTTAACGACCCGGGCGTTGAACCGAGGTCCTTGTAGATTGATATTTCCTCTTGCCTGTTCAGATCGTAGTTTTTTTTAAGTGATAATGGTCTTATAAGACAAATGAAATAAATAACAATCCCTATTGTAATGTTGTATGGAAGTAGGATTCCATGAGTTAATTGAAGGCAACTAGGTTTCGGGAGTGACCATAGTTTTTTGACTGTGTCAAGTATCTTCATACTCTGGAGTACACAAGTAATTTCCTGATTACCTTGATGTATTTGTAAAACTAGAGAGAGATGATAAAAGCTGAAAACCGGTGAAATGCCCAAATATTGAGTTAGATAATTAACATGTAATTTTAAATGTAATTATACATTTGTTTTGATGATTAAGAAAATATAAAAAAGTAGTATTTGAGGTGTACAAAGAATGACACCATTATTATAGAAAGCATTGAGCCAAAAGAGCTCGGAGTTATATGAAACTTACAGTTGATGCTTTATGGAAGGAAAAATAATTAGGAATTGTTGGTTTATATGGAAACCATATGTTTTAATACAATATTTGTTTTATTCTTATGTTATTCCTTGTTCATTTGGAACAAGTAGATGATTATGGGTCAGTAATTTAATTGTTTAATTGTTTGTAGCGCCATAATTTTGATTAATTAAATGTGTTAAAATAGGAGTTGATTTTGTTGTTATTTTTGCAAGTGTATCCTCTAATTAATCCAAAATATGTGAGTCACAGAGTGGGTGAACTTACCGCTGCCCCGAAAATCCCGAATTGAGCTACGCTGGTATACTGTGATTGGCATATTTCTTGCTAAAAGGGCACAATATATAGATAGAAGATAGAAGATATATATTTATAACACGAAATATTTCACCACTCGAATACAGCGATTAATATTCGTTGACCTTGATCCGCGGTAGAGACCATTGTTGTTGTTGTTGATTCTTTAGGGGTTTTGCGGCATCATGGGCTTGTAGTCCCGTTTACTTGTGTGTGTGTAGAAGTTGTCTGATAACCTATGTCACTGTGATGCCTGTAGGCTTACTAGTGCCTGTACTTTTATACGAGGAAGGATTTGGTTAGGAAGCTGTTGTTATTGTTTTTTCAGTCGAAATACATGTACATCATGGTCATTTAGCCCCGTGTACTTGGGTGAGTGTTGAATTTTGTCTGATAACCTGTGTTATTGTGATGGCTGTATTAGTGTGTATTCAGGTGAGGATTCAATCAATCAACGGATAATATCCGTATAGCACGTTGTATTTCAACAAGCTACTACAACCAATATTCAATTATACTCCTTGAAAAGGACAAGGAGTTATAACTATACCCATGCATCTTGTTTTTTTAATCTTTTCCTCTGAAATTATTTAAAGAAACTAATTAATTTTTTCATGGATTTTCCTCGAAACTCTTTCCTTAATTTAGCACAGGCTTTTAGAAAATAAATGTATTTTTGATTTTTCAATAATATTTTTAAATGGCTTAGTTTCAATAGCATTTCCATGAACATTACCGTCTGTCAAAATTTAATTTAAGTAAATTTAGAGAAAAAACTGATGTGTTAAAATATGACTAAAATAAGAAGAAATTACTTGTAAAGAATCCAGCTTACTATCTTGATAAAGTTCAGAAACAAAGGTAATTTTTATATTAAAGATAGTTTTTAGCGACAAACTGGATTCAAAGTTGCCTTCGTTAGCTGAGGAAGTGATGACCGTTTAAGCTTTAGGGTGGGGTACACTCCAATATAGCAATACCCATTTTGCTTTCTTGTTACTTTTTAACGTACTTTGTCCAATAGAGGGGAACATTTTTAAAAAACCAGAGTGGGTTTGAAAATCGGACTCACGGGGGAGGGAAATTAGAAGGAATTTAGCCTCAAGAATGATTAATCAAGGAAATAAATATACCATTACATAGCGAATGGTCCTCAGCTAATTGTGTCGTAAAAATTATATTTCATACATTTCGAAGAATTTCGGCATTCTGGACACCCTTAAGAGGGACAGAATTACCAATACCTAAAATACCGGTGTCATATGGTTTAAATTAATTCAGATCGTGGTAGCACAATGGTAAAGCTACTTGCCTCACATCGTAGTGGAACAGTTTCGATTCCCGGCTAATGCATGTGATATTTAAGAGGTGAAATGTCACGTCCGGTGGTACGGACTCCGCGTAAAAAGGAGGTCAAGTGGCTAATGATCACGTGATTTACAGTAACACAAAATAAAAGCTTCATTCCCTCAGTTGCATTGTTGTTATGAAACTCCTTATTTCAGATGCTCTTTGAAAGTAATGTTCAAAATTATACAAATCTATTGAGCATTTCATTTAAAATAAGATAATTAATATTACTTAGTTTCTGGTTAAATCGGAAGTAGAAAAATATGCACGGCATCACATTGACGTTCCCCGAGTAGTGTCGTCCCAGTGAGCTGTGTTTCATTTCAATGATTTCCATGCGTGAAATGACATTGAGATGGAGGTTGTTGTTGTTAATTCATTTACGGGCTTTTGTGACATAGTGGTCTTTTATCCCCGTATACATGGGTGTGTGTAGAATTTGAGTGGTAACCTGTGTTTTAGTGGTGTATGCAGTAGTGTTTGTATTTGCAATGCAGTTGCGGATTGGGAAGGAGTGGCGGTGACCATAGGTAAGGGACCATCCCAGCATTTTTCCTGGAGTAGAAGCGGGAAGCCACGGTAAATCACTTCCATGATAGCTGTGATGGGAATCGAACCCAGTTCTTCTCAGTTTTGCCTCTCAATGCTGAGTGGACCACATTTCAGCCCTCAGACCAGAATTAAATTTCTTAGCAGAGCCGGGAATTGAACCTGGCCTCCGCGGTGGCAACCAAGAATCTAGTCACTACGCAACAAGGTGGTACATTAAGATGGTGCGGAATATACAGCTAGTATACTGTATATGGTGTTACTTTTTGTTGCTGTTGTTGATGTATTTAGGGGATTATCTACATCGTAGTTATGCACAGCCGTATACTTAGAAGTATGTGAAAATTGTGTGATAACCTGTGTTATTTTGATGACTCTACTAGTGTGTGTATTTGTAATTGAAATGTGGGTTGCCCGTGGCCTTCACTTAGGTACCATCCTGGCATTTTCCTGGAGTAGAAGTGGAACGCCATTGAAAACCGCTTCTAGGATGGCAGAGGTGGAAGTGGAACCCACCTCTTCTCAGTTTTGCCTTACGAAGTCGAATGCACACAATTCCAAACCCCAGACCGGAAATTAATTCTGGGAATTGAACCCGGACCTTAGGAGTGGCAGCGAAGAATGCTAGCCACTACACCAAGAATAAGGTGGGATTTCCTTTTCAATGAGATATAGTAGAGAAGTGATCTCTGTTAGATGTTGCAGAATTACGTGGTGTAATTTTGCCGAGCAGAGTTAGACTTACTTGACATGAGATAAATTAACTAAAACCTCAGTCTGACTCTAATTTACAAGAGCTCCCGCTAAGTACCAACATTCTTGATGAACTTGTTCGGAGGTGGATTAATTGAAGAGTGCTTAAGTTTAATCACGTCTTATCAATGGAAACACGTCTATTATTGGGTGGTTCTTATCACATTACCCACGGCTTCCCATGTGAAACGATATAAGTTTAGGAATGTCATCAATCAAACCACGTGTCGTATCTCATTTGAGAATTGGCTGCTTTACTAACAAGGGGACCGCACCTACTCGCCATCACTGATTTCGACCAAATGTATGGTAGGCTATATGCTGGGCTTAGGCAAAAATGAAAGTAAAAATGTGGCTACACACGTAACTGCAAACTTGACAAGCATGCATGATCAATCTTGTTGGGCAAGCAGGCTTAAGCGTCTGTAGGATAATTCTGCGCTAGCATTTTAATTGTACAAGCAGCTTGAAGATGGATTGAATTATAATCATGCAAGATTGTACAAGCCCCGTTTGTCCAAGCGATACGGAGTGTGTGCACCAAGGATGTGCCAGTTTGTGCAAGCAAACGTCAGTCGTGAGTGAGCTCTACAGGTCGTGACATCATTTGGGCCATGTCTAGTGGTCTGAAGAAGGTCAACCGGCAATAACCATTGTTCGCTACTGACCTATAGCTGACAGTTCTTAACCAATACCATACTTCCTCTATCACTCCACGCGAACTCGCATGTCCCGTCCTGGAGGCCAGCTCGTGTGTCACGCAGGTGTGAAGTGTCCAGTGTTGCACAGTTGCACACAGTTCTCTCCAGTCGCACTGCTTGCTCTCAGCAGCTACGGTGTAGAGTTGGCAATACTGTGCCTCGCGCTAGGAAATCCTTGGCTTCCCGCAGACATGCATTGTAAACATATGCGCCCGTGATCGTATTCTTCTTTTCAATTAAAGGTGTTACGAGTGACAAAAGGTTAAAATAAGTTTCTTCATTCATTCTGACATAATTGTGCCAATCACGCGGACATATCTTCAATTCATTTAGCAAATTAACGTGGGAATAGGTATTTCTCTTCAATAACCATTCTTTGCACCACATATCACGCTTCTTCTTTCGCGTTTTCCTCTTGTGGACAACGCAAACCCAAAGCGAGTGCATCGTCTTCCAAAATCGTCAGTTGGCGCTTGTTCAAGCATACTTGTACCGTGTGGTGTCGTAGGGAAATTTTGCATTCCTGTACAAAACGATTGATCATGCATGCTTGTCAAGCTTTCAGTTACGTGTGTAGCCACCTAACAGCAGAGGTGGGAGCCCTAGATGGTCAAGCGTTTACAAATAAAATAGCATTTTCGGCGCGAGTTGGTTGAGACATGAGCCATTTATGTTAGCGTAGTTTCCAGGCAGCGGTTGGCGCAGCGGAAATAGTACAGAATTGTAATCCGAGGGTCGTGGGGTCGAGTTCCTATGCGGTTTTTTCCCTTGTTTTTATTCTTGATTTGTTCGCTTTGCTCATCTCGTGGGGAGGCCAAAGAAATTCACAATTATACGACAAGATTTCTCAAGATGAAATATGATTGCCATCGTGCAGTAATAAATGCACTCCACTAGTTAAACCCTGCGATTTCCATTTCTATTGCCAGGTAAAGAATTTGATCAAAATGTTTCAAAGCTGCTCTTATCTCATCGAGAGAGAAAAGGAAATCACATCATGAGATGACTGCATCAAAATACACCCTCTGTCTGAAAAGTTCGGTGAATGGGTCTATATTACGAACGGATTGTTGGCTTACCTGAAAGAGCCGTTACTATCCTTCGAAGTAATCCCCGTGGATGGTTATGCACTTCTTAGAACGGCGGTACAAGTCCTGGCATAGGCTTCCTGAGGGATAGCCTTCAGTTGGGTCGTCACATTACGTTGGATGTCCGAAATGTCCGAAAACCTCTGGCCATTCAGGGCTTTTCGGCAACTCTGGACCCCAATACTCCATACCTTGACGCTTGCCTTCGAGGTCGTACCTCAGGCACGAGGACTCGTCACCCGTGACGATGGTGTTCAGGACCATTCCATTCCACGGAACATTCGCCCTTCTCACTGCCACCCATCGAACAGGTGTGCACGTTAGGTTACATAAATTCCCCCTTCTCACTGACGCCCGTCTTTCAGGTGTGCAAGGCAGGTTGCATAAATTCACGCTTCTCTCTTGCTTTCAAGTTAGAGTTTTGACGACCCAAACTGAAGGCTATTCCTAAAGAAGACTATGCCAGGAGTTTCCAGGACTCGTTCAGTCGTTCTCAGAAGTGCATAACCATCCACGGGGATTACTTTGAAGGACAATAACGGCTGTTTCAGGTAAGCCAACAATCCGTTCGTAATATAGCCCATTCACCGAACTTTTCAGACAGAGGGTGTACATTCCATTGTCATCACCAGCTATCCTTGCCGATATTTGGCAACATAATGCGTTGCGTGTGGTTTTCTGTCAAATTGTGCGGTGAGAGAGAACCTTTTATGAATGTAAACCAAGTTTGTTTTTATAGCAACTTTGAAACATCCATGTAATTGTAAAACTGTGGCGTGTATAGCGTGTGCAAGATGTCGAGAAAATGATTGCGTCTTCTGTGTTTGCGATGAATATCACCCCAGCACGTGTAAATCATTAACTGTAAAATCATAACTGTATCTAACCTACTAATAGAAAAAGTATATTGAGAATTATTTCGGTATGAGTAAATACAAATAAAAATAAAAATTACGAGCCTTGCAGTAGTCGCATGTGATGTGTAACATCTGACATGTTATTCGAATAATTCCATATTACTCGCATTTTTTAAAGAATGAACTCATAGTGCTGCCTTGTGCCAGCAAACATGAAAGGATTCTCCAATGCATCTGCAGTAGTGACATATACCTGCAACTGTATGCGGGAGCAATCCACTGCCTACTTGATGCGAGCAGCGCCTTATACCGGCCAGTTAGTGAACCCATGCCAGCGGTGTTATTGAAAATGGCCTCTTATTGCCGATATAGCGCACTGCCAAGTATAGGCGCGATTAAAAATTAGGAGTGTAGTAGGTATATTAAATGCGTTTCTCCCAGTGATACGTTTAGACCAACGAAGTTTCAATTATTGTTAGTACTGTAGTCGGTGTTAATATACTGAATTCCTACGTTGTTTGGAGTGTTGATTGATGAGATATAGCACTCGAGGTATCGAGTGCTTACATTAAATAAGAATACAGCAAAAGTATGAAGATTTAATAAATCGTAATTGTTTTCAGCAAATATGATATAATGAATATTTTCACACCAGAGAACGACAACTTGAAGATGATTTATTGTAGGAATTTCTTTAAAGGGGCCTCCAAACCTCCGATTTACATTCCACATAGTCACATGGCATACAGTACGTCGTTGTACCGATCTTCACCACCGCGCGCGCTCATTGCTTCCGTCCCATGCACTTCCGTCCCATCCACTTCCGTCCCATCCACTTCAGTCTCTTTTCCAAAATCACCCCCCACAAAAATGTCCAGCTACCGAGTGCCACAAAAATATCCAGATACCGAGTGGAAAGATGTTACACATCAAAAAAATAAAAACAAGACAAAATAGTTTCCGCATAGGAACTCGACCCCCACGGCCCTCGGATCACTCTTTCTGCTGCGCCAACCGCTGCTCATGTCTCACCCGACCAGCGCCAAAAACGTTACTTTTTCCAAAACGCTTGGCTATCTGGAACTCCCACTTCTGTCTCTTCCATTTTATATGCCATAAATTTGGACGAAACCGGTGATGACGAGTAGGCGCGAATCCCTTGTAAGTAACTTTTCATCCTGAACAAGGCACAGCTACTAACGAGGTGAATCACCTGCCCCTAATAATATTGTTTTATGAAGCCCAACTAACGCGTGTTGGCAGGAAAGTCGATATTTCTATGCCTGCATCTCGTTTGATACTAATGCACTACAAGCATGTCCCGCAAACGATACTGAACACTATTATCTCTACCTCCGATTAGTCTGTAGTCACATCAAGGGATGGTGCTTCAAGTTTATATGATTCTGCCGTTATTTGCTAATTCATTATAGGGGCTTGGGATACCTCGATAATCAGCTCCGTGTTCTGATATGTGTGTGGAATTAAAATGATAATATTATTTTCATTAATGCAGCCAAAGTCCATTTGGGGGGGGGGGGGGGGAGGGGACGGGTCAGGGAAGGGATTTTGGGAGGGAATCGCTCGTGGACCTATTGAAAGGAACCGTCCTGGTATTTGTCTGGTGGTGAAGATGGGAAACCACGAAAAGCATTTTCAGGACGCCCGAGGTGGGATTTGAACCCACACTCTCCCGATACCAGCGGAGCACGAGTTAGTGCGTTTTGCGCTCTCGTCCACCGTGGAAAATTGAATTAAAATGATAACAAGTACTATTTAACCGGCTTCTTCCCATATTATCATGAGCCTAATTCAGCCATTCTTGGAAGATAGGGAATCCATTATAGGGTTTTTAGGACAGATGTCTCGATACGTTATCTTAGATCTCACATGGCGGAGGTACATGCTTTCTTAAAGTTGTCGACACTTTATAGTAGTATTTTCCACTTCTGCATAGTGAAATACCTTCAGCAATCCTTCCATAATAACGCATAATTCAGAGCAACGATTTCCAAAACTCGAAATGCTGAAGATGATGGCAAATATTTTATATTTAACATAGAGTTTTGTGTTTTAACTTATATATGCGATTAAAATTAAGTTATTCTATGGTGCGGACTTGGTTTGGACTGGATCAACCAAGTGGATAAGTTGGTAGGCCTCAGATGTTCCATTCTACAAACGCAACAAAATAATATTTCAACCAGTGGTAAACAGAGGATGCATAATACTTCGCAGTTCCAAAACGAAAAGTTCACAAACATACTTAATAAATTGAAGGATTCACTGTAGGGCGTTATAAATGTCCCTATACAGTATATAATGGTTGTTGCTGTTTCTTCTGGCTCATTGGTAGATTTGCTTGAAGAATTTAATGTCAAATTTAGCGACTTCAGAGACGATGAATTGCAATTCAGTATTTTCTCATCACCATTCAGTAGACTATTGACGTAAGTAGTGCTCCTGATAATTTGTGAATGGTACTTATTTAACTTCATGAAGATTTGGTGATGAAAGGAGTATCTAAGGATACCTGCTTACAAGATTGTTAAGTGAAATACTTTCCATGCAAGAAGTACCCTAACGTATTTACTCTCAATGGAGGATGGCTTTGTTTGGCATCACGTATTTATGTGAGCAACACTTCTCGCGCATGAAGGGAATGAAATCCAAAGAGAGGGGAAGGATAACTGATCTCCACCTTGAAAACAGCTTGAAAACCACCTAAACTGGTTCATAACACGACGGACCACGTTTTCCATTAGAATGGGAAGTGGGGCCGATAACCTCGATGTTAGGCCCCTTAAAACAACAATCATCATCATCATGATCATCAGAATGGGAAGTAAGTACACAGGCTATGCATTTTCTTATTCTGTTTAGTAAATACAGATTTTGGTTACCGTTATAATATTCTTGTGTGCGTTTTTGTGATCTTAATTTGTGATGATCAAGTTTCTTCATTGACTGTGGCTCCTACGTTCTTTTGAAAATATTATGCATTGCTAAGTAGGACCCGCAACGCTCAAGTCCTCTGTGGTTTGCCCACCTTGTGTTCCAAGTTGCATATGCCTGCTGTAGACACCTCCAGATATTCGTAAAAGCGATAAGGAGTGTGCTATAAATGCTGAGAGTGAGACAGAATGGAGGGCAGACACCGAGGAGCAGTCTTGGTGGCTATCGATCTGTCAGTAAATTATATGATCCAAACTTTGCTCCACTCAGCACTTGAATAACTTCTTTTTGCTTCTTCTTAGATAGCGAAGATAAACTTGAAACATATCGCTGACTACAGCTAGCCATGTATTCTTGTTTTCTATGTTTTCTGCTTATTCCACTGCCCTAGATGGCTCCATTCACAAGAAGTCATGAGATGAGACCTAATATCCACAACTATATACGACTTACTAACTTTCTGCTTTCCGGAACACAACCACAAATCTCTTTCAAAGCAGTGAAGACTCAATAACAGTATTTGAACTGCAATGGTGAGGCGCCTATATGTCTTGACTTTATACACTTGGTGAAATGGCTGAAATACGCAACTCATGAATTTTTCCGATTTCCAATTGTATACGAAAATTGATGTTACCATTGTTACAAGCAACGATTATGTCTTACAATATCAAGGCTAAAAAACTTGCATCATCGAATGGTAACTAATACTGGTGCCAGCTTGGTCTAGGTGCTCGGATGGAAACCTCTATCCCGATGATCTGGGATTTGAATCCAAAGTCTCAGGGTTTTAATAGAGTACACTCAGCCTTGTGATGGCAAATGAGATGAGATGTGTTTAAATCTCACGTAAGTCATCATAGAGGTGTTAACGTGGTTTCCCACTCCATCTTAAATCAAAATGTGCGGAAAATACACAACATAAACCCATGGGAACCTGCTTTCCATCCTTTGCCCCTATTGTGCAATAGTACAAACAGCAAAATAGCACTGATTCAAACATACAAACATACCAAAGTACACAGAGCTGAGGACTTTGATGTTACATGACCCTAAGAGAAACAGGATGAATTTAAAGAAGAGAGAATTTAACATTGTTATTGGTGTGGGACTTGGGACATCAAAGTATTCATACTCGAGCATGTCCGTTTGCTTAAATCTAATAGTAGCAATTTATTTCGCCACTTGTATTAGTTTATTTTATTATCTTCGAGCGATGGCAGTTTTTAAGGTTATATATATTTCTTCTCCTCTGTTTAAATTGAGTTGATATTCCAAGCATCTCAAGGAGTTTATTTACTCGGTCAGCTGCGAAACATTAGAGAGGGTAGGGTAGTATTGGAGAGCGGTCGATATCGGACGGTGCAAGTTTCTGGGTTTTGGCCAAATGCTGTAATACCTTCCGGTCAAGTGGTATTTATGAGGTGTGAGAAGTGTGGGGACCATTTGGGAGTCAGTAATAACAAAATTGGACACGTGGTGGAAGCTTATGTTACCCGTTGCACGAATTAAATTTTAATTGCTTTCCAGGCGGTCAACACCATGGTACCCTATTGTACCCTTTACCTGAACACAATTACATCACATTAATAAATTCACTTGAAACCTTTGGATGACTAGTTTCGATCGTCAAGCGATCATCTTCAGATCCCTTACATTCAGGTTTTTAAATGAATATCTACGAATATGTGTGTGAAGTTATTTATAATACACTACCTAGGTATATACAATTTCACAATTTAGTTACAGTAATTTATCGTAATGTTGTGCAACTTATCAAGTTTAGATAGTAGGCTATTATGTGATGTGTTATGATATTGTTGGTGGCTATTGACCTTCCAGTTTACTTATTTAGTGTTATAACCAGTAGTGCTTGGTAAATATTCAGTTTGATGCTATAGTAATTTTTGAAATTGATTATTGAACGTAGCTGGTTATTTGTTTGATGTAGTATTCGTTCTCGAGTCAGCTTCTGCCACTGTTCACTTGTTCTCCGCAGTGAAACACGATACCGTTGTGCGAAGTTAACTTGGCAAACTAGCTAAGCTAATAAGTGTGAGTGAAATTTAATATTAGGAATGGCTAATTGCTTGCGATAAGTTAATGAATATGCAGACAAAATAACGGTTCGTTAATTTCAGTGCGTTTCGAAAAATGATTACATAATACTGGCGAACGGTATCGGACATGCCAATGGCGGATGATATTGGGCAGTGATATTCGCCCGTCATACGCTTAAACCCAATATACGGTATTTCAGTGAGTTTGGTGTGTACGGATTCCATACAGCTGTGTGTCAAACTTTGGTGAAGTTGTCCCTCCAGCTCAATATTTTCCAATGCAGGTGCCACCTGAACATCAGCCGTATTTAAATACTCGAAATGAGGAACAAGTACGATTGGTTTGTGATTAACGATCTGTTAGTTAGTTAGTTATTGTTGTTTTAAGGGGTGGAACTACGAGGTCATCTGCCCCTTAACCATCTGTATTTAAAGAAAAAGAACCTGCAGTATTACAGGAGTACAGCTTCTTACGAACATCAAATAACACGTTAAACCGCTTTGGAAATTAGCCACGTTTATAAGATGTCTCGCTGTACGGTAATATAGTCGCTTTCCTTTCATAAAGCATTTCCTTTTTCATTGCGTATTTTGATGAATATGTTTCTTGATTACTTTATCCTCAAAGAGGCTTTAACTCCTTTTACAGAACTCAGTATTTCAACAACTTTACTGAAATAAGATAAGGGCATTTATGTGTTTGAGTCTAGATAACCAGCTCTATTTGCTGAGTGAATGAAAAGTACTGTACATTTCTCAAGTTCACTTTGAAGTACTGGATGAGTGGGTATTACTAGTCAGCCGGCAACATACGATTTACCCGGTTCGGTCAAGAAGTTCCGTAAAATGCGATAAGTGTGTAGTACGAGGTGCGTGACTAAACAGAAGCCAGGAGGATAAGTACGTTGCACTTATCGTATGTTTTACTTTTCACGTGAGGAGGAGAGGTGACAAATTGGCTTTCTGTGTGAACAACATACATACACATCAACAATTATGAGAAGCTCAAATAAAATAAGTTGCAACCAGTTTTTTTCATGTCAAGGCCAAGTAGACAGGTCACAAGGAATAAATGGTTTCCCTGAGTGGGAGAGAACCCGTCCTATTACATGCCCTCTTAGATAGGGACATATAAGGATAAATAAAAATAATAATTAAATGAACGAGTGAACGAACGAACAAATAAATAAATATATTAAAAATTAATGAATAAATGAATAAATAAATAAGTGAGTTAAAATTTAAAAACAAATTAAATAATTCAATAAATGAATAAACAAATTAATCAATTAATTCGTTGAATATATACATAACAATAATTAAGTAATTTAAAACTAAAAATAAATAAATAAATAAAGCCAGCACTTAGTATAACTCAAAAAATTAACTCACTTTACATTTTTGACTCATACGTTTTTACTGACATATTTCTGCCAAAACGTCTGCCTGCTAGAATTATTGTATTACAGTATTGTATCAATTCCCAAGGTATATGAGTGCAGTGCATCGTCTTGACAATAAAATATTGTTCTACCTTGTTTAATACCGCAAAATTGTGATTATTGTGTTCCGCTGTACCAACTGGTGTAGCTGCGTACGTTAAGGTGCAAGACCATAAAATAAGGCTTTCCAGACTCGGGAGACAGGAGGATTCGAACTCCACCGTTGACCGTTTTAGAAATTGTTTTCCATAATTTACCAATTTCAACTCCAGCCAAATGTCGGGAAGGTATCTTCTAACAAGTCACGGTCATTTTCCTCCATCACCTTTCCAAGTTTTATTCTTCTTCATTCAATTCCTTACTACTTTATGGTGTAGAGTCTAGAATACTTGGCTGCCACTCCAGAGATCTGAGTTCGGTTTCCAGTTCAGCCAAGAAATTTAACTCTGGTCTGAGATTTCCAACGGGGTTCACTCAGCCTCGTGAGATAGAACTGAGAAGAGATATATTCGATTCCCACCTTAGTCATGCTTGGAAGTAGTTATGCGTGGTTTCTCATCTACTCCAAGGAAGTGCCGGGCCAAAGACACCACAATAAAAGCGGTTATCAGATAAATTGTACACACACATCCAAGTACACTGGACTGAAATGACCTCAATGTTAATCACTCATTGAAACAACAACAACAACAAGAACAACAACTCTCGTTAACTCTTCTTATGAGGTTAGCTTCATGAGGGCATCTCGCCGTAAAAACCATTCCACGTAAAACCTTATGTCCCCTTATCATTGAACCTGTAGATAATTGTTGTTTCATTTAGAGGATATACGACATAGTGGTTGTGTAGCACAATGTGTGTAGAATTTGCCTGTTAACCTGTGTTATTGTGGTGCCCGTATGAGTGTGTATATTTGTCAACTGAGGTGAGGATTGATGCGACAAATAGGATGGAGGTAGCCGTGGCCTTAAGTTAGGAGCCTTCAGTAGAACTGGGAAACCACAGAAAACCACAGCTAGGATGACCGAATTGGGGCAAATACCCCGCCTTTTCTCAGTTTTTCCTCACGAGGCTGAGTGTAACTTACCCCGGTCCAGCCCTCAGACCAGAATTACTTTTCTGGGCAGAGCCGGGAATCGAAGCCGGACTTCCGGGGTGACAGCCAAGAATGCTAGCCGCTACACCACGAGGTGATCACCCTATAGAAACGGGAATGCATTTACATGCTCTGTTGTCACATTTTATCGTGGACTTGCTTATCTTGCTATGTCTCGCTCTGGTCCCCACTGGTCGGGACTGTTGAAAGCCTCAGCGACTTAACGAGAGTGTTTAATTGTTTTGCTGCGGGCACGGCAGTAACAGCTGGACAGGTCGTTAACTATTTGATTGACGGACTGGATTAAAGAATCCGTGTTGCGGTGGATGAATTTAGTCTGTTGTACGCTCTATCCAGCATTGTATTACCCACCGTCCACAGAATCATTTCCACCACTTAATTATCGACTAGCAACTTTCATTCCCCGCTATTGACGCGATGGGGTTATTGAGTACAGGAAGGCAGATTATGTCAAAAATTTCTAGATCATTTCCCCGTCACTGTTAAAAAGAAAGAAAAGGCTTCTGAAACAAGAAGATGTTCAGTACAGAACATGTATCCTTCCTTTTCTTAAGTTCTGTAGTACTTCCACTTTGCATCCAGAGGTATTGATTGGAACATAAGAGTTGTTGTTGTTGTTGATTGTTTACATACTTTGCAGCATCGTGGTCGTGTAGCCCCGTGTACTTGTGTGAGTGTAGAATTTGTCTGGTAACGTGTGTTACTGTGATATCTGTACTAGTATGTGTATTTGTAATTGAGATATGATTTGGTAGGAAACAGCCGTAGACTTAAGTAAGGTACTGCCCCCGAAAAATGAATTATTTGGGACTGAAATGAGAATATGTTTCGAGCCCATGATATAATTTAACATGGCAATATAAATCCTGGAACCTGACGCAAACCAGTCGTGTTAGTGTCTCGAGCAGGCAGGGAGATTCCAATCACGTGATATGTTGCGCAATAGAAGATTCTATTAGCTTGAAATTGACATAGCAACAGTGAATTAGCTATGGAATATTATAAATATTGTTATAATTTATATCATTGGACATAAGCCCCCAGCCAATGAAGAGAGTTCTTATTGAAGATTTATATTATATGGAGAATTTTTACATTTAGGCCCCAAGAAGGATATGTTATTCATTGGTAATGAGAAGAAAATTAAAGGAAAATACTACAGATTCTTTGCAAGTCGCCGAAAGGACGAATTACGCAGTAATAAGCAATTTTAATGTGCGCACTAAATTTCTGGAATGAGGCAGAAATGGCGGCCAGATTTTCGACTTGGAGAGCGAACTCCAAGCATCCAAGTTCTTATTCCTACAAACTTTGAAGAGTGTAGAGGTGTATTCCGGTGTAACCGAGGTCCCGAAGGCTTTATCCGAGTACGGTGTTCGACTACTCGTGGAGATAGCGCGATTGCAGGGTAGATATTGGAGATCCCCGTGCATACAAACTAGGCGAAGTTCGCAAGAGACTTGATATTGCGTTTTATCATTGTTAGTTGAGATTATACTTCAGCTATTTGTATATATATATAGTACAGAACGCATACTATTATTCTACGAAATTTTAAAGTCACAAACAGAATACTTTCGAAGATATTAACTTTTTAGAAGTGTATAACAAAAGTGACGAACGCAGAGCTGTAAAGCATTATTAGTTGGAACGAGATTGCAGCGAACAAAGTCCAAGTGAGTATCAGTGATTGACTTTAACATAGAGCAGCATACTAACAGTATTTCATTATGACTGCTAATGCTCATCGAGAATTATTATTCGATATTTTTCACTTATTTGAGATGATGAACTAAGGACTTAATGCGCCAGGGACATATTTGAAGCAGAGATATAGATGCAACATGGAGCTTCGTTAACCAGAATACTTCTGAATGTAGACGATATGTAAAATTACATCTAGTGCATTAACGTCATTTCACGAACTTTAATATAACATCTACGAGCTATAGAAATATTTCATAAACCACCTACTGTATATGAATATTTATACAATATTACTCGACAATGACATTAAACTATATCTACGACGGAGAATGAAGATTCATCATAAGAAGATTTGTCAATATGCCAGGGAGGACCCGGCAACAAGGAAGACCTATGAACGGGAGGTTGCTGTTCGATTCCTGACGGTGATTGGTGATTACCGGAGAGGAAATTCCTTCCTTATCCGATGGTCGTTGGTTCGAGGAAACGGACAAGGGTCCAACTCAGTATCTTGGATTGAGGAAACATCGAAGTATTTTCCAAATACTTAACCAGATCATCTAGATATCGTCTGATAAGATAGAAATGTTATTTTCCTACGTAGTTAGAGCTTTTTAAGGGCATTCAGAGCAAGCGTTTTACTCCATATTTTCTTTATTTCCATGTTTCGATATATATTTATACTTCATGTGTGTAACAAGATTTTATTCTCCAAAATCATGTGAGATGATCGTCTTTCATCATTTCACATTTACATTCTACGATGCAGTTTCTGAACTGACATGTTTATTTGTTTAAGGAATCAGTATTCCTTATTTACGACCAGTCATTTTATTTAACTTTCGACGTTTTCCAATTTTATTTTGAATTGAGGATGCAGACATTTATTCGTGGATGCCAATTAGATTCCTTTTAATAATTTAATTTTGGCATCTTTCTGTAAGGAAAAGCTTCAAGAACAGAAGAAACTACGAATGATATATTGTTGTATTATCATCATTACTATGAACTTTACCTCGATCTGGCAAGAAATATTCGTCATGATATGATAGAAGTCATATACCCATAGACATTAATGTATAGAATGGAGACACATTTCGGAAGTGACAATCCTTACTCTATGTGAGAAAGCTAAGGGCTTTAGTCATTTAATTTTATTAGGAGATATATCTTCAGAGAATATAATTTTTATCATACGACAGGGAATTCAAAGCTAGTTTATCCCAGTCAAGATTTGAATTCTATTGGACAAATAAATAACATGTGAGGTTATTTATACACAATATGCGGTGTCACGTCATATTGTGGACATGCCATTGCAAATACGTGTAATTTTAAAGCTAGATAAGAGTGGTGGAACATAATAGTATTTCAATTAAATGTATATGTAACAATTTAGTGGAAAATTAAGAAACATTTTATAAAGTAAACTCTTGGAGGTCATACACGATACGTCTAAGGTCGTCTTTTATAAATGGAGGTTTCTTTTAAGAACAGGAGGAAGTGTTCAGCATACCAGCAGTTGAGTGTTACAATGCTGAGGAATATTCCAGTTGAAAACAATTAATGTGTGTTAAGGAAATGTCCAACATAGTAGATGAGAGTTTTTATACCGTATACAGGGTGTATATGAGGCTACGTGGAGAAATGTTTGTGCTCATGCGAGGTTGTTCCGCATTTGAGGGAAGTTACAAAATAATAGTTCTTTTGGTAAGAACATGGCATCAGAGCAGTGGAGTCATTGTGTTAAGAACTCCGATATATGTGAATTTACGACTTAGAAGTGATGACGAGAGTGTTAATGAGCGGAAAATAATTTGGGAAATAATGTTGTCTACTTATGTTAACTAATACTTCTATTAAATATTTTATTAAAACACGGATTTGAGTATCTACGTGCATTTGATCTTTGTTGGTTGAAAGCATTAGACTGATATTGACTATAAACCCAATTATGACAGGGTGTTGCAGTATATTAACATTGGTGAGTGATAAAGAAATTATATGTGAGGATCACATTGTTTATACTTGATAAAAAGGTATATTTTGTAAGAGAACTAAGACTCTAATATACAGTGTGGTCCACCCGCCCCTTATTATTTAGTTTTATGAAACCCAACTAACCCTGCATTTCTCCCGATGGTCGATATTGCTCTGCCCTCTGACTGTGTGACAGCAATGTAATTGGGTCATGGGTCTAGCAAAGAAAAACCGACCTTAAACTTTTCCCCGCCAAATACTTTGGCCCATTCTACTAACATATGACTTATTGCTCCTTGAAATAACACACATACACGTAATACGATCGAATTAATAGCTTACGCCACGTGATCTGTAATAGTAGAAAGTTAAATCAACACCATAAACCGTGATTGAAGACTTTGAGATGGACTTAAACGTTTGAGGTGGGACGGCTACAGTAACAACTGCAAGTGCAGCGCGCGATGTCTACCATGCATTGGTGGCTGATTCGATAGTTGGTCACTAGTCGTGGCCTAGTGCGGTACGTGCGTGCGCGCTGTGTGACCGCATTGGAAGAGTTTACGGTTCCTAATACCGGTGCTTCTTTAGTTCCACGTGTGTACTGACCTTCCGTGTGTCATTCGGACAATACTTTTTCAAGTAGTGTTCCAGATAGGACAACAAAACCAGAAACCCAGAAAACCCCGCTGAAAATCATGTCCGGATACCAGAGAAAAAACACCGTACGCTGCCAATGGGACAGGCAGAGTTCTCGCCCCTCACCAGGAGAAATTCACCGCTGGATTGGCGATACCCTCCGGTTGACTGTCGACCAAGTAGAAGCCATCCAGTTAAATGCGCACGAAAAAACCATGTACATCAAGGTAATCAGCATATCTATTTATAAGAAATTGTTAGATACTTTTGCAGATCCTATTAAATTTCAGTATGACTCAGGCGAAATGACAAATGTTAAGCTCTCCACAGCGGTTTCCAATTTTACCACAGTGCGTATATTTAATGTCCCACTCGAAGTACCCCCTGAAATTTTCAAATCCGTCCTGTCGAAATATGGCACTGTGAGTGACATCAGGAAAGAACAATGGTCTTCTGCTTATCAGTTCCCGGTGTATAATGGAATACGTGCCGTCACTATGGAAATCAAGCAAGATATCCCCTCCACTGAGACTTTTGGTGGCCATTCTGGCTATATAACGTATAATGGACAGAAACAGACCTGTTTAATTTGCAATGCTACCACACATTTACGTATTAACTGCCCAAAGAAAATGATTCCCCTCGGTATAACTCCTACACAACAACGACGTGTCCAATACTCGGAAGTTGTGACGCAGCAAACGCCATATGAAAACATGCTTATTGATCAGTCAGCTGGGACAACACCAGAAGTGACCTCGGATACATCTGACGCAGAACTGGTACCTTGCCCTGACCAGAGCTGCGAGCCACAGAGTGCCCCTGTGCTATCGGCAACCTGTATCGCAGCCTTAGAACCAACTATGCCGTCACTACAGGCTGCCACAGAAATTTTGTCTTCACTGCCCCCACCTTCGCTGGTCCCTACCGACTCACTTAAGAATGTTGATCGGGGATTCGAGAACGTCTCTAAGAAGATAAAAACAAATGCCTCGATTGCCGTACCAGCCCCGAAGAATCAAACTGGCTCTACAAACGTTCCCGTAGCTGTGAAAAAGAAACAAAATCTTCATCCTACGTCATCTAGGGACCCACGAACGCTCTCAACCGCTGACAGCCGGCCTATGAATGGCAGTCAAAAGGAACTAACTCAACCTAATTTGACATAGTGCACCAGTATATTTCTCACCTGTGTCTTTTTTTCTTTTTTCTTTTTTCTCGAGTCCAACTTCCAGTATGTCTAGCACAACATTTATACTTCTCTTAATGGCGCAATTTCTCACTGTGGCCACTGTGAATATCAATGTAATAGAATGCCCTCTGAAATGTCAACTGTTGGAGAGATTCCTTCGAGATGCAGACATTGACATTGCCTTCATTCAAGAAGTTGCTCTACCCTGTTTGCCCATATCTGCCTTCTACAAACAATACATCAATACCGGTAATACGAATAGAGGGACCGGATTCCTCATAAGACATGATATCCCACTCGAAGGTGTGCTATGTCATCCATAAGGACGCATAATATCTGGACACATAAACAATACCACCCTGATAAATGTATATGCCCCATCCGGGTCCAATAAACGTGTGGAACGGAAAATGTTCTTTCAACAGAGTATACTGCCTCATCTGCACGACGTTAAGGAAAAAGTTATTCTTGCAGGGGATTTCAATTGTATTCAACGCCCAGAAGATTCCACTAGCTCATACCAAGGTGTCAACCCGGCTCTCAGGACCCTTCTTACCTCCCTACACCTCATTGATGCTGTGGATAGTTTAAGGGTGCCCCTGCCCCATTACACCTGTATAAGTCACAACTCCTCATCACGACTTGACCGCATCTAATTTCACAGGAACTTATCCAGCCTAGACGATATGAAGTGATACCTGCCAGTTTCACTACCCATCATGCTGTTGTATGTACAATCTCTTACCCCCATCCCATATTTCACATAGGACGAGGTTATTGGAAGCTGAATTGCTCGCTGTTACTGGAGGAGGAATGCCAAGATATTTTCAGACAACACTGGACTCGATGGGTCCAACAAAAATGCAAATTTCGCGACTGCACAGACTGGTGGGATATTTTAGTTAAACCAGGGATCCGCCGCGTCTTTAAGAACATATCTTACCAACGAGGTCGGGAAAGACGGGATACAGTTGAATTTTACTATCGAGTTCTTCGCCAGCTCCAGCAAAGATCTGATGCTGGGGAGCGTATATATGACCAGATCCGGGAAGTTAAAACCAAGCTCCTGTCTCTACAGCAACGAACGCTCGCTCATATAAACGTGGCTTTAAAAGATCGTACAGTGCTCCAGGACGAAAGTGCAAGTGTATACCATATCGCCAAAGGACAACGTGAGCGGCAACGTAAATATATCCACCGCCTCCGCATCAGTACTGGAAGTGTCGTCACCTCCCCTGACGCTATACGTCGTGAAATATCATTATTTTATCAACGGTTCTACGCTAAGGCTCCCATTGATCCACAGCAGGTGACCCTATTGCTGTCATCTTGCAGTACCCAACTATCTCCGGACAACAAAACTCTGCTCAGCGCGGATATTACGGATGAAGAGATTCACTCTGTGGTTAAACAACTCCCAAACAACCGCTCACCTGGCATTGATGGACTGCCATATGAAATGTATAAACACTTCTGGCCTCTCATTGGCAAAGAATTTTGTCATGTCCTGCGTACCATTCTCCAACGTCGTGCTCTTTGTCAATCACATCACGAGGGTACCATAGTCCTCATACCAAAAACATCCTCTCCCATGGCAGTTGGTGACTTCCGACCAGTTACTCTGCTCTGCAGTGACTATAAAGTCCTTACCAAAGTACTTGCATGCCGATTGAAGACTGTTCTACCTGATATCATTGGTGATGAACAATGTTGCAGTATTCCTGGAAGAACTCTGTTAACAAACTTAGCGATACTACGGGACCTACACCTAAAAGCCGAAATGCTAACCACTGAGCCAATGAGTTTTCTCACCTTAGATCTTGATAAAGCTTTCGACCGCATCAGTCATGAATACTTGTACATGGTCTTGCAACACTTCGAATTTCCTGAAATCCTTATTGACTACATTCGTATGATAAATTGTAATGCTACGTCTAGAGTGCTCGTCAACGGTTTTCTTTCCCCTCTGATTCCAATACAACGATCAGTTAGGCAAGGATGTCCCCTTTCTATGCTACTTTTTGTCATTGGCCTTGAACCGTTCATTCGGACTACCCAGGTGAAGCTACAGGGTTACAAACTGTCCACACATGTTTTTGGAATGTGCGCCTATGCTGATGACGTATCAATATTGATCCGCAATAAAGAAGACATCTCCCACATCGATAGCGTCCTTCAGCTCTACCATATCGCCTCTGGAGCACAATCGAACCCCCAGAAAACTGCTTTGCTTCCTCTCAATACTAACTCAGTGTTTACCCCACAGCCCTGGTTCCGGATAGTAAATGAGGTGAAAATTCTTGGCATTACCTGGAAGCAATCGCTTCTGGACACAGTGCAAGCAAACTGGACTAAGGTCATTGCCAAAGTTAGGGGAGTCCTGATCCAATTTGGTCAAAGAAACCTCAATATAGTGCAACGGGTCATGGTCCTCAACGTGTTTGCGCTCTCTAAAATATGGTATGTCGCACAACTTTTCCCACTTCCCAAAATGTTTGAGAGCCAATTGGCAAAATATACAGGTTGGTTTATATGGCAAGGATTTTTGTTCCGAGTACAACGGGAATAGTTGTATCTCCCATCCCGGCAAGGCGGGCTAGGGCTAACAGCTCATGGCATGAAATGCCGTGCACTCCTCTGCAAGAACGATATCACCATTCTTTCCCAACATGACACTTTTACGAAAGCGCTATACAAAGATATTCGAAACACAGCCCGTGGTTGTGATAGAGCTTTGCCGAAGATATTTAGGGACCATCAACAGCACCTTCTGGAAACTGTTCGCCAAATGCCTTCAGGGACTGTTCCAACGACGAAAAGTATTTATAACATGTTGCGGCAAGTGGTACACTCCAAACCGCGAATCGAGGCCACCACCCTCTACGTCCATTGGCCCACTGTTGGGAAAAATGTTGGGGCTATGACCATTTCTTCTGCTGTACACTCCCAGGTTTTTATCCTCCTCAACGATCTCATCCCAACGGCTCTACGGCGATATACCATCCGTCTTGAAGCTTACCCATGGTGTACTATATGTGCTCAAACTGATACGGCGATACACCGCTTCACATCATGCACGCGAGTTGCCTCCACGTGGTTGTGGTGTAAGGGAAAAGTATGTCAACTATTAAATGTGCCCACGGATGACCTTGATGACAGGAAGTTGGTTCGTTTGTCGGTGACCGCCTTCCCCCAAATTAAACAGACTGCCATTGTGTGGATAATGGGACAATATGTACACTTCGTGATGGACAATGATCAACATTTCTCTTTCCTGGATCTCAGGTATCACCTGCAAAAAGAGCGTTGGAAGCTTAGTGAAAGTGGACAATTGTACGATAAATATGGACACTATCTGGATTTATTGTGATGTATTAGTATGGTATTTATCATATCTGAAAATTCTGTAATTCTGTAAAGAGCTAATAAAAAAAAAGGCTAAAGCACGTCCGTAGACGGCGGGCGAGTGGGTAGAATAGTGCATCGAATCCAGTGATAGGCATATTTTTTTGAATGAAAGCCCACGCTCCATTTTAGTAGGGATGTAACTACATAGCCACATTCGTTACCTTACGATGTATTTTTGTGAAGAGTAGGTTGAATTTTGCTGATTTATAAAGAGAATACGACCGAATTGATAGCTTTTGCCACGTGACCTGTAATGGCAGAAAATTTAAAAAATGTCATGGATATTAACATAACATATCGACGTGTCGCTCCGGAGGTCCAGGTTCGATTCCGAGTTCTGCCAAGAAATTCAATACTGGTCTGAGGGCTGAAATTGGATATACTCAGCTTCGTGAAGCAAATCTGAGAAGAGAAGGGTTCGATTTCCCCCTCAGCCATCCTGGAAGTGGTTCTCTGTGGTTTCCCACTTCTGCTCCAGGCTATTGCCGGGTCGGTTTCTAACTTAAGGCCCCCTGGCGCAGTCAGCTGGCATTTGAGGGTGCACAAATGCGAGAGAGCCGTGTCAGTAGATTTACTGGCACGTTAAAGATCCCTTTTAGGGCAAAATTCCGGCACCTCGGCGTCTCTAAAAGCCAGAATAGTTAAAAGGGACGTAAAACCAATAACATTATTATAACTTAAGGCCTCGGACGCCTCCTTCTCCATCCTCACCTTAATTGCTAATACATAAATTATACAGACACCGCTATAGACAGATTATCAGAGGAATTCTACACACACCCAAGTACACGGGGCTAAATGACCGCGATGTTCTAGCACCTCTAATGAAACAAGATTCTGATCGCCAGTGCTAGCATCGAAGTATACGTATTCCTTAAAATTTCCCGTGGTATTATTTTGTTCGGGGTCTACTCAGCCACGGGTGATCCAAATGAGCATAGAGGGTTCGATTTCCCCTTCAGCCATCCTCGAAGTGGTTTTCCGTGGTTTCCCACTTCGTCTCCAGGCAAATGCCGGGATGCTACCTAACGTTAGGCCACGGCCGCCTCCTTCCCTCCTCCTTGTCTATCCCTCCCAATCTCCCCATCCCTCATAAGGCCCCTGTTCGCTTTGCAGGTGAGGCCGCCTGGTCGAGGTGCTCGTCCCACCTCCCCAGTTGTATTCCCGTCCAATGTTTCAAGCTCCAGGACTCTGCCCTGGAGGCGGTAAAGGAGTGATCTCTCAGTGAGTCCGAGGGAAAAGCCAACCCTGGAGGGTAAACCGACTAAAAAAAAAAAATATGTATGTTGTCATTAAATTCTAGCAAGAAGAAGAACACTCTATTTGACGTGTACGTATTAAGATGTTTCGTGTAATACCGAGTTCAAACACTACGTAACGTTCATGTAATCCAACCTGAAAATGCATCTGCTCTCTATATTACTAGTGCCCCATCCTCAATAATTAACTGTGACCTCTTGTATCATTTCTGTTCGATTCCCGGTCAATGCATGTGAGATTTTCGAAGTGAAATGCCATGTCCTGTGGTTCGGATTCCACGTAAAAAGGAGGTCCCGTGGCTTATAATCACAAGATTCACGGTCACGTAAAACTACAATCTTCATTTTTTGTATCATTTCTGTCGTAAGACATTGGTAAAGTTGTCGACACAGATGATAAAACGTACCGAAAACAAATTATAAATCTCCCCCCTCTCCTAAGTATCGAACCCCGAATCCTTCCATCCGCAGTCCAACGCGTTACCCTTTTTTTTTTTTTTTAGCTCTCTACAGAATTACAGAATTTTCAGATATGATAAATACCATACTATTACATCACAAGAAAATCCAGATAGTGTCCATATTTATCGTACAATTGTCCACTTTCACTAAGCTTCCAACGCTCTTTCTGCAGGTGATACATGAGATCCAGGGACGAGAAATGTTGATCATTGTCCATCACGAAGTGTACATATTGGCTCATTATCCACACAATGGCAGTCTGTTTAATTTGGGGGAAGGCGGTCACCGACAAACGAATCAACTTCCTGTCATCAAGGTCACCCGTGGGCACATTTAATAGTTGACATACTTTTCCCTTACACCACAGCCACGTGGAGGGAACTCGCGTGCATGATGTGAAGCGGTGTATCGCCGTATCAGTTTGACCACATATAGTACACCATGGGTAAGCTTCAAGACGGATGGTATATCGCCGTAGAGCCGTTGGGATGAGATCGTTGAGGAAGATAAAAACCTGGGAGTGTACAGCAGAAGAAATGGTCATAGCCCCAACATTTTTCCAAACAGTGGGCCAATGGACGTAGAGGGTGGTGGCCTCGATTCGCGGTTTGGAGTGTACCACTTGCCGCAACATGTTATAAATACTTTTCGTCGTTGGAACAGTCCCTGAAGGCATTTGGCGAACAGTTTCCAGAAGGTGCTGTTGATGGTCCCTAAATATCTTCGGCAAAGCTCTATCACAACCACGGGCTGTGTTTCGATTATCTTTGTATAGCGCTTTCGTAAAAGTGTCATGTTGGGAAAGGATGGTGATATCGTTCTTGCAGAGGAGTGCACGGCATTTCATGCCATAAGCTGTTAGCCTTAGCCCGCCTTGCCGGGATGGGAGATACACCTGTTCCCGTTGTACTCGAAACAGAAATCCTTGCCATATAAACCAACCTGTATATTTTGCCAATTGGCTCTCAAACATTTTGGGAAATGGGAAAAGTTGTGCGACATACCATATTTTAGAGAGCGCAAACACGTTGAGGACCATGACCCTTTGCACTATATTGAGGTTTCTTTGACCAAATTGGATCAGCACTCCCCTAACTTTGGCAATGACCTTAGTCCAGTTTGCTTGCACTGTGTCCAGAAGCGATTGCTTCCAGGTAATGCCAAGAATTTTCACCTCATTTACTATCCGGAACCAGGGCTGCTGGGTAATCACTGAGTTAGTATTGAGCGGAAGCAAAGCAGTTTTCTGGGGGTTCGATTGTGCTCCAGAGGCGATATGGTAGAGCTGAAGGACGCTATCGATGTGGGAGATGTCATCATTATAGCGGATCAATATTGATACGTCATCAGCATAGGCGCACATGCCGAAAACATGTGTGGACAGTTTGTAACCCTGTAGCTTCACCTGTGTAGTCCGAATGAACGGATCAAGGCCAATGACAAAAAGTAGCATGGAAATGGGACATCCTTGCCTAACTGATCGTTGTATTGGAATCAGAGGGGATAGAAAACTTTGACGAGCACTCGAGACGTAGCATCACAATTTATCATACGAATGTAGTCAATAAGGATTGCAGGAAATTCAAAGTGCTGCAAGACCATGTACAAGTATTCATGAATGATGCGGTCGAAACCTTTATCAAGATCTAAGGTGAGAAAACTCATTGGCTCAGTGGGGAGCACTTCAGCTTTTAGGTGTAGGTCCCGTAGTATCGCTAGGTTTGTTAACAGAGTTCTTCCAGGAATACTGCAACATTGTTCATCACCAATTATATCATGTAGAACAGTCTTCAATCGGCATGCAAGTACTTTGGTAAGGACTTTATAATCACTGCAGAGCAGAGTAACTGGTCGGAAGTCAACAACTGCCATGGGAGAGGATGTTTTTGGTATGAGGACTATGGTAGCCTCGTGATGTGATTGACAAAGAGCACGACGTTGGAGAATGGTATGCAAGACGTGACAAAATTCTTTTCCTATGAGAGGCCAGAAGTGTTTATACATTTCATATGGCAGTCCATCAATGCCAGGTGAGCGGTTATTTGGGAGGTGCTTAACCACAGAGTGAATCTCTTCATCCGTAATATCTGCGCTGAGCAGAGTTTTGTTGTCCGGAGATAGTTGCGTACTGCAAGATGAAAGCAATAGGGTCACCTGCTGTGGATCAATTGGAGCCTTAGCGTAGAACCGTTGATAAAACAATGATATTTCACTACGTATAGCGTCAGGGGAGGTGACGACACTTCCAGTACTGGTGCGGAGGCGGTGGATATATTTACGTTGCCGCTCACGTTGTCCTTTGGCGATATGGTATACACTTGCACTTTCGTCCGGGAGCACTGTACGATCTTTTAAAGCCATGTTTATATGAGCGAGCATCGTTGCTGTAGAGACAGGAGCTTGGTTTTAACTTCCCGAATCTGGTCATACATACGCTCCCCAGCATCAGATCTTTGCTGGAGCTGGCGAAGAACTCGATAGTAAAATTCAACTGTATCCCGTCTTTCCCGACCTCTTTGGTAGGATATGTTCTTAAAGACGCGGCGGATCCCTGGTTTAACTAAAATATCCGACCAGTCTGCACAGTCGCGAAAGTTGCATTTTTGTTGGACCCATCGATTCCAGTGTTGTCTGAAAATATCTTGGCATTCCTCCTCCAGTAACAGCGAGCAATTCAATTTCCAATAACCTCTTCCTATGTGAAAAATGGGATGGGGGTAAGAGATTGTACATACGACTGCATGATGGTTAGTGAAACTGGCAGGTATCACTTCATATCGTCTAGGCTGGATAAGTTCCTGGGAAAAGTAGATGCGGTCAATTCGTGATGAGGAGTTGTGACTTATACAAGTGTAATGGGGCAGGGGCACCCTTAAACTATCCACAGCATCAATGAGGTGTAGGGAAGTAAGGAGGGTCCTGAGAGCCGGGTTGACACCCTGGTATGGACAAGTGGAATCCTCTGGGCGTTGAATACAATTGAAATCTCCTGCAAGAGTAAGTTTTTCCTTAACGTCGTGCAGATGAGGCAGAATACTCTGTTGAAAGAACATTTTCCGTTCCACACGTTTATTGGACCCGGATGGGGCATATACATTTATCAGGGTGGTATTGTTTATGTGTCCAGATATTATGCGTCCTGATGGATGACATAGCACACCTTCGGGTGGGATATCATGTCTTATGAGGAATCCGGTCCCTCTATTAATAGTACCGGTATTGATGTATTGTTTGTAGAAGGCAGATATGGGAAGACAGGGTATAGCAACTTCTTGAATGAAAGCAATGTCAATGTCTGCATCTCGAAGGAACCTCTCCAGGGGGCATTCTATTACATTGATATTCACAGTGGCCACAGTGAGAAATTGCGCCATTAAGAGAAGTATAAAAGCTGTGCTAGACATACTGGAATGTGGACTCGAGAAAAAGCTAAAGAATAAAAACAAGAAGTTCCATGACGATTTTTTTAGCGTATGGCTTTTAGTGCCGGGAGTGTCCGAGGACATGTTCGGCTCGCCAGTTTTTGTAGCTGCTTCGAGACGGACACCCAATGAGTGAGCTACAAATACCGTTGGGGAGGAAGTTGGAAGGGAGGGTCGAGGAGTTGGAAGGTAGCGGCTGTGGCCTTTAGTTAAGGACCAACCCCGGCATTTGCCTGGAAGGAAGATGGGAAACCACAGAAGACCATCTTCAAGGTTGCCGGCGGGGGGGATTCGAACCTCCTCGCCTCCCGGATGTGAGCGACTTCTAACAGTCATGCCGCAACGACCTCGGCTAACTCACCCGGTATGACGAACAAAAGAGCCTACTTTTCTTAAAATTTAAGATTCATGCCAATGATTAATCTATATGGATCTATCTAGAATAATGACGAAATTAAGTTGGTAATATTGAAATTTCTAATTAGTTCGAAATACTGAATAATTTGCAATTTGTAGCCTAATTGAGAACTACAGTTGGCAGCCCTGGTGACTGAATATATTCGTAGTTCCATCTCTTAAGGTACAGAATACAACATTTCGTTGAAGTAAAATGGATAGCATGGAAGTTACATGCAGTTAAACATTGGATCTAACAGCGCGCGTAAAATCATGTTGGCAACAATGACATACATGTATTGGTCAGAAATAATCAGAAATAATCTGATATATTGTTGTGTCAATTTTGAATGAAATCCATTAATTAGTACAGAAGTTATATTCATTTTAAAATTGGACCTATCAGCAAGCTTAGGATCATGTTGGCAGCACTGGCGTAGGCCTATATTAGTTACACCAAATTAATCTAGAATGCCAGGTACTATACGTGTGCAACGTTTAGAGCTATTGGTTTGCATACTTTCTGATATATTGATATTAGGGTAACAAAAATAGAGACAGCTTTTATTAACAGTTGGCAGCCCTGGTTACTCTTAAGAATCGGCATAGTCATATCTGTTATGGTGCACATAGCACACACAAAATTTGGTTGAAATCCAAATGATAGTATAGAAGTTACATGTATTTAAAGTTGGACCTCTCAGCAGGCTTAGAATCATGTTGGTAGCACTGACGCATATAAGTTACTCAACATTAATATAGAATGTCAGGTACTATACGTGTGCATAGTTTAAAGCTGTCGGCTTGCATAATTTCTGATAAATGGGTATTTGGATTTAAAAAATTGAGAGCATTTATTAACAGTTGGCAGCCCTGGATGGTCTTAAGAATACGCTCAGTCATATCTGTTTATGTACACATAGTACATACGAAATTCGGTTGAATTCCAATTGATAGTGTAGAAGTTATATGTATTTAAAAATTGGACTTTCAGCAGGCTTATAATCATTTTGGCAACACTGCCATGTATGGCCTCCTGGAAATTAAACTGCAATATTATTATCTATACGTGTGCCATTTTTGAAATAGCTCCCATTCATACCTTCCAAGATATCCAACATGGAGCTCAAATTTCAATTGCGTTTTTTCAGCAGTTGGTAGCACTAACATCATTTTCCAATATGGCAGTGAGATATTCAGGTATAGATCTTTACTTCTACCAAATTTTGTTTCGATTGCTCCAGCCGTTTAGGAGTTGATAGGGGGACACACACACACAGCCAGACAGACAGACAGAAGGACAGACAGACAGACGGACACACATTTGCCCGATCTCATAAGTCTAATTTTTCCTCATTTTTGCAAAATGTGAAAAGTAGGCTAAAAAGACACGGGTGAGAAATATACTGGTGCACTATGTCAAATTAGGGTGAGAGTTCCTTATGAGTGCCATTCATAGGCCGGCTGTCAGCGTTTGAGAGCGTTCGTGGGTCCCTAGATGACGTAGAATGAAGATTTTGTTTCTTTTTCACAGCTGCGGGAACATTTGTAGAGCCAGTTTGATTCTTCGGGGCTGGTACAGCAATCGAGGCATTTGTTTTAATCTTCTTAGATACGTTCTCAGATCCCCGATCAACCTGCTTAAGTGAGTCGGTAGGTACCAGAGAAGGTGGGGGCAGTGAAGACAAAATTTCTGTGGCAGCCTGTAGTGACGGCAGAGTTGGCTCTAAGGCTGCCATACAGGTGGCCGATAGCACAGGGGCACTCTATAGCTCGCTGATCTGATCAGTGCAAAGTACGTGTTCTGCGTCATGTGTGTCAGAGGCCACTTCTGCTGGTGTCCTAGCTGACTGATCAATAAGCATGTTTTCATGTGACGTTTGCTGTGTCACAACATCCGAGTGTTGGACACGTCGTTGTTGTGTAGGAGTTATACCGAGGGGAATCATTTTCTTTGGGCAGTTGATACGTAGATGTGTGTTAGCATTGCAAATTAAACAGGTCTGTTTCTGTCCATTATAAGATATGTAGCCAGAATGGCCACCAAAAGTCTCAGTGGAGGGGATATCTTGTTTGATTTCCATAGTGACTGCACGTATTCCATTATACACCGGGAACTGATAAGCAGAAGACCATTGTTCTTTCCTGACGTCACTCACAGTGCCATATTTCGACAGGACGGATTTGAAAATTGCAGGGGGAACTTCGAGTGGGACATTAAATATACGCACTGTGGTAAAATTTGAATCCGCTGTGGAGAGCTTAACATTAGTCATATCGCCTGAGTCATACTGAAATTTAATAGGAGCTTCAAAAGTATTTAGCAATTTTTGATAAGTAGATATGCTGATTACCTTGATGTACATGGTTCTTTCTTGCGCATTTAACTGGATGGCTTCTACTTGGTCGACAGTCAACCGGAGGGTATCGCTAATCCAGCGGTGAATGTCTCCTGGTGTGGGGCGAGAACTCTGCCTGTCCCATTGACAGCGTACGGTGTTTTTCCTCTGGTATCCGGACATGATTTTCAGCGGGGTTTTTTGGGTTTCTTGATTTGTTGTCCTATCTGGAACACTACTTGAAAAAGTATTATCCGAATGACACACGGAAGGTCAGTAGACCCGTGGAACTATAGGAAGCACCGGTGTTAGGAAACGTACACTCTTCCAAAGCGATCACACAGCTCGCACACACGCACCTCACTCGGCCACGACTAGTGACCAACTGCCCTTTCAGCCACGGTTGCTTACACTTCAGGTGGTGCAGAATACACCACAATGATAGAAAGTGAGAAGTGGGATGCCACGGGAAACCACTTCCTAGATGATTTAGGTTGGCCTCGAGTAGCTGATAAAGATTTGATAATCAATTCCACAAGCATGCCAACACACGTTATTTCGTTTGCACAAAAATAATCCTACCTGAGAGTTAATTCAGCGGAAAATTAAATATTCATAAATAACTGTCGAGTTTCGTTTACTGAACAGTGCGCATTGGACGCTTATATTCTTTCATGTCCTCCTCGAATACGCCACTATGACACTTCCCATGCAGTGAAATTTAAAATAGGAGGCCTTGTACGTCAGTGCATGTACGATGCGATCCTTACCTAATTGGTCAAACAGCTCTATCGTAATGAAAATCTTGAGCTCTGATTTTGGAGAACCTCTATCATAATGAAACTTGAACTATAATGAGCCTCTTTAAGATGCAGTTTTGTAGCATATCATATTTATATTTCGGCATGGTCGAACATAATAGTGCATTATGCAACGAGCCTATAATGTCAATAATTAAGACACGAGTATGTTTATAAAACGAGCTTATGCGAGTTTTATAATTTCCATACGAGTGACTTAATTACCACTATAGGCGTGTTGCATACGACTGTTTATGTTCGACGATAGTTATTATAACTATTTCATGTTCGAACATAAGTATTCATAAATATCTGTCGAGATTTCGCCAGTTTTATGCACTGAACAAAGCGCATGTGACGCAGAGAATGCCTTGTATGCAACCATGGCCCCTCGACACCCCACTATGACACTAGGCCAGGCAGTGAAATTTAAATTACAAGGCCTTGGAACTCAGTGCAGGTGCGATGATATCCTTATCTAATTTGTCAAACAACTGTTTCTTGAGCTCTGATGCTGAAATCTGCATCAACCAAGGTGGTCAACATTTCGAACACTTGCTACACTGAATATGTAGAGTACCTTGCTTTATTTCTACAGGGGGGTGTGGTGGCGCAGCGGTCAAGCTCTTTGCCTCTCACCAACGACATGCCCTGTGGTTCAAATTGACGTAAAATTGAGATCCCGTGGCTTATGATCACGAGATTAACGGTCACGCTAAACTACAAGCTTTCTTCCTTTTCTTCCTACAGACCATTATGTCATCGTCTAACCTGCCTACATAGCATCGAATAAAAACGGTCCTTTTCAGGACCAAATAAAAATTCATTCATTGGAACAGGTAGATATGTGTCCGTAGTGCAGCTACTGTAAACGGCATTAAGCGAAAAAAAAATAACTTAATTGCCTTGGGATCGAACCTGCTACCTTGCAGCATGCAGCACACAAGCACGACTTAACCATCTTAGCTACCGTGAGCCGTGGTGGGATTCTGTCACGTATTGAGTCTATTTGTAGTCCTCATAGACACTTCATGTCCTTCGTAAGGCAGTGTTGTTCGGATGTGTCGATTTACACATTCGTTATAGTTGATGGCATTGAAATAACACTGCTGCCAATGATTTCGACTATATTCGCGAGCATGAACTCAACCGTAAAGTTGTACTAGTCCGTAAAGGAGCAAGTGCGAATGTTTTTAGGACGACTACGATATACGCGTTAGTTGGGTTGCCTTCCTTCAAAAAAAAAAGGGGCTGGTGGACCACACTGTATAACGTATGGATATCGTTATACAACGTTAAACATAACGAATACAATGTTTGTAAATACTTTTCACAATTATTCAACTATGGGAATAATTTTATTAATAATTATTCGATCATATGTTTTTGAAATGTAGTGTATTTTAGAATGAATATTTTTGGTACGAATGTTTTGAATTGTTAAGACTGTATGAGGATAACTTCGGCAGTCATGAATGTCGCGAGGGAATGAATGGATGGTTGTGTTAAAATTTGAGTGTATTTGGTCGAGAATTGTGAGAGTTATAGCCAGTTTTGTAAAGAGAAAATGTAATTCTGAGACAAGGCTACTGTCCGCACAAGCAGCGTGCTCGCAACGAATGCAAAGGGAGAAAAGTGTCCCGCTATAATTCAAGGCCAGTATATTACATAAAATGGAAAGAGTTGTTAGCATGCTACAGCTTGATGAATGGAAACAAGTTACCGGCTAATTGAATGTGTGTCAATCTATGAATGGGTCGGCTAACCAGATGTGCAGTGCATGGAGCGTGCCATTTTAATAGCTCCGTAGGAACTCCATGCACGCCGGAATTTTTGTTATACGTTTTATTACTTGTAGTAGGTTTAGGCCGTTCAAAATTTATTTCTGTATAACTGACAGTATAGTAACTTCAGTAGTGTGTGTATTGTGAGAGAGGAGAGTGTGTTAATGTATAAATTAATTTATTAATTTAGGTATTGTTATTATTTGTTTTAATTTTAGAAATAGCATATAATTGATAATAAATTTACTTAGTTCGTTTTCTATATCGTTTTTCGAGTGATTTATTTAAGATATAAAAGGAACAATGGTATTGTGGACCCCTTTTCAGGATGGAGAATAAAGACCCGAGAATAAAAGGTAGGTGTTCATCTGAGCCCCAGTGTATTTTGTTGTATATCCATAATATTATTGTAGAATACTGTGTAAATTCCCGAAGTACTTGTTGGAGCGATTTTTGAGGGCATTTTAGTCGGAGCCTTTTTAGAAATTAGCAATCCAGCTTTGCTATGGATTTCCGACAGGCAACTTCCCGAATTTACGGATACAGTACCATCACGGCATTTTCCAGGAGTAAAAGTGGGAAACTACGGAATATCACTTCCAGGATGGCTGAGGTAGGAATCGAACCCACCTTTTTTCAGCTTTGCCCCACGAGGCTGAGTGTACCCCGTTCCAGATTTCAGACCAGAATTAAATTTCTTGGCAGAGCCGGGAATCGAACCCGGGTCTCCACGGAGACAGCCAAGAATATCCACATTTAGGATTTTGGTACACCCTTGGTCATATGCCCCGTGTGCTTGCGTGTATGATGGATTTGTATGATAATCTGTTTTTGTATGGTGATTTTAGCCTAGTAGTGTTTGTAGCTTGAGAGACTTGAAATAGGGCACTATTCTTCCATTTGCCTGGATGAAGTGTGTAAAAACCCATGGAAAACTACAGTGAGGGTAGCCACTCTTAGCGCTGGGAACCAAACTTCCAATCTTCGGAATAACTGCAACTACCCGTGCGGTCTTGGTGAACTATTAAACGCACTCAGCTACGCCGCGGTGACCAAAATTAAACTGAGGGTATATTCGGTCATTGTACAACTCATCCGGGATAATTACAAAGTTTGCACAGAAAAATCCTAATGTTTTGACAGAAAGCTTACTCTATTTATAGAGATGATGTGGTTTCTCGCCTATCACACTTCTCTGACTAGGCCTATGTGTTTCTCTGTATCAGTACTCCGGCTTCGTGGCTAAGTGGGTAGGACATTAGACCTTCAAACGAGGGGCCCAGGGTGCCAAGAAGCGGGATTTTATCTTAGGATGCTTCATTCCCTATCTCAAGGACAGGGTAGTTTTGACGTTTTAACCCCGCATCGTAGCCGAGTACGTTAAATGAATCACCATGCCCGCCAGTAGCCAGTTCGGAGATTGGAGGATCGAATTCCGGCGTGGACAGAGGCTATTCTGGTTGTGGTTTTCCCTCAGGTTTTTCCACACTCCCTCTAGGCAAATGCAGGGAGAGTATCTTATTTCAATTTTCTTGGCACCTACCTCATTTCCGACCCCAATATTTGGTGTTACACAGGCTACTTGTCACCACAGAAATATAGAACATAACCACCACAGAATAAAGCTCGGAGTGCTTGGTGTTCAGACATTCTTATACAAGGACCCTCACTTAACTTGCTGATAGCTAGGCCTATATGAGAGTAAATATTACGCGCATATAAAAATAAACAACTCAACACTCAACATCATACATCACAGATGTTTTCCATGTGTCCTATGAGATCAGGAAGTTGGTGTTTGCGAAGTTTCCTCGTCCTCTTGTAGCTCACCTAGAACGGGCATGCAGAAAGTAATAGTGGTAACATAAACTTTTGAAAATAGAGACACTCGCCGTTTGCAGGTCCACCGCCGACCTCGTTTCTTCGTTTTATGTCACACAACGTAGTATATAAACAAAGTTATCGAACGTACGGTTAACCCGTGGGATTTGTTTAAATACCATGACAAAACCACTTTTTTCTCTCAACCACACACCTACTATAGGCGTAATACACCACATCATCATGTGAGGCGTAAGCAGTAATGCCCAGAAAGGAACGCTCAGGAGAATGGTGTCAACAGTTTGGTATTAAGGTTGATGTACCAAGGTCGTTAGCCTCAGGCCCTATGTGTCAAGGGAGCTGATTATTAACCATATGTTATTGTGGCGTGTGCAATGTACATATTTTGGACTTGAATTCAGGGAGCTTCCTGGAGATTATTAAGTGCTATTCCAGTATTTTTGAGTATACAAAACTTTGTAAATTATCGCACTGAGGATAGCCACCGCAATTAATCGTGGCTTGGTACATAAACACACCCATAACTCTGGACGGAAGTTTGTAATTTAACTCTACTGTTAATCTTACGATCATAAGATACAGGACCTCAAGTTTACGAACCACCGGACGTGATATTTAACCTCGCAATTCCCATATAAATTACCTGGGAAACAAACCCGGTCCACCTTGGTGGGGGGCAAGCACTATCATGCCCATACAGAACTCAAATGGAACGTTTCTAAGCATGCTGAGCTGCCGATGTGGATCCCGCCTGCGTGTGTATTCATTCAATTTCTGTATGGCTGCACAATTTTAATCAAAGTTCATTCAAAGGGATCCTCGACTGGGACATTTGAAACTCTTTTGAACTTCATTACTCTCATGCTGCTAACCACGCCGCCTCATTGAGATTTTGATAGAGTGTCATGATTAAGGCCAGGATGTTTTTGAAAATGCATGTGCGCATTTGCGAATGTATATTTCGAGGGTTATTAGAAATATTAATTGGGCGGCATCGGTGGCGTAGTTGGTAGCATGCTGAGCTTCTATGCCCAAGATCGCGGTTTCAAATCCGGCCGAAGTCGTCGAATTCTTTAAGAGCATTAAAATCCCTCAGTATGCCTTCCTTTGGAGAGTAAGTAAAGCCGGCGATCCCATATCATAGATTTATGGCATGTAAAAAGAACCTTCCACTAAGTACACTTGTGTGAAGCTAAATTTGTAGGTTAGATTCGATTAACGCTCTTTATATCCCAGCGTTCACCGCCAGGTGCAATTGCGGTGGCATCTAGTAGTCAAGTTCACAGCTAGGTGTCGTTAACGGTAGCATTTGGTAGCAAAAGTAGGAACTACTTGAAATTGATCGTCTGCAGTCCTTACCTGAATTACTGGTAACACACACTAATACAGCCATCACAATTAACACTGGTTATCAGACAGATTCTACACATACCCAAAGTACGCGTGGCTACATTACCGCGTTGTCACAGCCCCTAAACTGAGGAACCTCTCAACCAGACTTATTGCGTATTCTAAACATAATGGCATAATTCAGCATATATGTGTGAAATTTAAGGTCACTTCAGTAATATAAAATATCTGTTTCCAAAGGGAACTAGAATATTTACATCACGATCAAGAGTAGACTATTGATATTACTTTTTTTTCGTGTGGCCTCCTGAGAGGCCAAGTGCAGGTATTTCTAGTCTACGCCCGTGGGCGACCTGAGCGTCGGGATGAGAGATGGAATGGATGAAGATGAATGAAACTGGGCAAGGATGTGGAAGGAAGCGGCCGTGGCCTGTCAGAAGGTACCGTCCCATCATTTGCCTGGTGTTGAAAATGGGAAACCACGAAAACCATTTCAAGGACGGCCGACGATGGGGCTCGAACCCACGCGTCTACTGAGTCAGCAGAGAGCTTAGCCCCATGGCCTAACGCTGCGCTTTAACGTGCGTAGCCACTGCCGTCGGTATATTACTTATTATATAAATTAATGTTTCAGTAATTTTGTAACAACTCAGAGATACTGTTTATCTAGATGTGAAATTCAACTATTCAGATTTTTCTACACTTTCAAAACCAATTGTAAGCTTACGTTGTTGAGGTTCTTTTTAGGATGATGATAATATTTTTTTTAACGGGCCGAACATTGAGGTTATCGACCCCTTATGGTTTGGGTGATAGTGAACACAAAAGATGATGACATTAAACCTACAACTAAAACTAACTATTGACTTGGAGACTAACTTGCATACTAGAAGAGGAAAAGGACTAAAAGAGCAAACAATTAAGGGGAAAACGGACAGGAAAAGGAAATGCTCTCAACCCTTCCAGGAATGAGGAATGAGGGACTTGGAAATAAGTAGGGTCATGAAAGGCAAATAAGAACGGGAAAGAGGAGAGGAACTGCCCCAAAGGCAACGGAAAAAGGGCAGAAACGGGACTCAGCTCAGGAATCCCTCAGGCGTTGCCAACTCCCAAACCTACCAGCTGTGAGCCCTTGAGGGTGTAGCACTATCCAGGATGCACCATAAGTGCTAGGGCTACACCAACCCTGCCTCCTTTAGGATCTTGTGCTGAATGCAGGAGATATCAAGAAAAGAAAAGCAAGACGTCTGACCTTTCGAAATATCAAGGTTATCAGGAAAGATAAGACAAGGGTCAATTAAGGCGGGAAAGGGAAAAACTGCCTAGGCATCGGATACCCTAATACTGCAGGGCTCGGAAGAAAATAACAGTTGCACAAGGGAGATCGACAGGAAAGATGGCAGAAAGGAACCCGGCACAAGTAAGTGGAAGCAATGCTACCCAACTCAGCTGGGGTCCCGTGGTAACAAACCATGTCCCGCCAGTCAGTTCCAATTGGGGGGAAGGTGGGGAGAAGGTCATTCAGGGGCTTGTACAACGCGATCATTCAGCCCCGTGTACTTGGATGTGTGTAGAGTTTGTCTGATAAACTGTGTTATTGTGGTGTCTGTAGTGGTGTATGTATTTGTAACCGTGACTGGGAAGACGGAGGAACCATACCGGCATTTGCCTGAAGTAAAAGCGGGAAACCACGGAAAACAACTTCTAGTGGGCTTAGGTGGGAATCGAGCTCATCTCTCCTCAGTTCTGCCTCACGAGGATGTAGGGCCTACCGCGTTCCCGCCCTTAGACCAGAATTACATTTTGGGGCAGCGCTTAGAATCGAATCCAGGACCTTCGAAACCACAGTCTCAATACGTATCCTAACGTCACAGAAGGTGTCATATTCATAATGGCATCATTTAAGTTGCATACACGCACTAAACAGCAGAGGGAACGAAGGGTAGTGAAAGGATTAATTTGCTAAATGTTGATGTAAATACGAGCACCATGTTTGCTCACTTGACGGCACATCATTAACTGGTTGTTGGCAGTGTGTACACATTTCAGCATTCGCTTGAGAACACTTCGTTAGAAGAGCTTTTCTCTTTCATCAAATGAATATATTCTGCAGTTATATAGAGTAGCTTCAATGTCGTTATGACGTGAGGGTTTGGAGTGGGGCAATACTCCTGAAATTAAACCCATTGGTTTTTACCGCTGTGTTTTTGGAATTCCCCACACAATAGCTTCCTTTAATTAGACGCTTGGAATTCTACAAGCAAATCATTGTAGGAACAAACAATCTTCCTCATTAACTAGCTACTTGTTTTTTAAGGTACGCGCTAACGCTTCTTACTAGACAATTAAAAAGTTCCTTTTATTTCGTTCGACAGGAGTGAGGGAGGGGAAGGAATTTTTCATTCAACCTCCTCTAATCTGAGGTTGTCCGCTTCGTTGCGTAGTGGCTCGCATTCTTGACTGTCACCACAGAGGTCCGGGTTCGATTCCCGGGTCTGTCAAAAAATGTAATTCTGGTCTGAGGGCTTAAACGGGGTACACTCAGCCTCAGAAGGCAAAACTGAGAAGAGGCGGGTTCGATTCCCACCTCAGCGATCTTGGAAGTGGTCTTCCGTGGTCTTTCCAACTTCTACTCCAAGTAAATGCCGGGATGGTTCCTAACGTAAGGCTACGGCTGTCTCCTTCTTAATCCCCACTTGAATTACAAATACACACTCTAATACAGCCATCACAATAACACAGGTTATCAGACAAATTACACACACCCAAGAACACGGGGCCACATGACCACGATGTCGCAAACCCCCTAAATCAATCAAGAACAATCATCTGAGGTTGCCATAAGAACGATCAAACACTAGGTATTTAGTTGTCATTGTTGTTGATTCAATGGGGGTTTTGCGAATTCATGGTCATGTAGCCCCGTATACTTGGGTGTTCGATGAATTTGTCTGATAACCTTTGTTATTGTGGTGGATGTATTAGTGTGTCTTGTTGTAATTCCGATGGGACTTGGGAAGGAGGTGGCCGTGGCCATAATTTGGGAACCATCCTGGCATTCGCCTGGAGTAGAAATGGAAAACCACGGAAAACCACTTCCAGGATGGCTGAAGTGGAAATCTAACCGCCTCTTCTCATTTTGCGTTACGACGCTGAGTGTAACCCGTTCCAGCTCTCAGAACAGAATTACCTTTCTTGGCTGAGACGAGAATCGAACCAGGGCCTCTGCGGTGACAGCCAAGAGAGCTAGCCACTACGCAACGAGGTGTACGAGACTAGTTATTTAAAGAATGCAGGTGTTTTCACATTGAAAATAAAATAAGGTTAATCTTGTTTCATTTGAGGGGTTTGGATGTCGTGGTATTTTTGCCCCGTGTACTTGTGTGTGTGTGTGTGTATGTATGTATGTATGTATGTATGCATGCATGTATGTATGTATGTATTGTACCCGAAAATACAATGGTGAAGCTTGGTGTGAGATTAGCATTGTTTTATACAAGTTGAAATCGAGAATCTCTAGTTGCTGGAAAGCTACATGTATTCAACACGTTCTGAGTGTCGAGTGAGGGGGAGATTAGCAACGAGTTTACCACAGCCAATCAGAAAATTGTATTTATTTAGAGGAGATAGAGGCAGCAGAAACTCGTTCTCAAAGGAGCTGGCCGACACGAGAACAGTGGAGCGGTGACAGGGGAAGAGAGACTCGCCCGGCACAACTAAAGCGTGGAGATCACGTGGCGACTCGTGATCATGGAAAGGGGCTAGATCTGCGCCTGGATTTAATGAATTTATAAAGCTTCCTATCAGTAATTAGGAGGCTAATTGCTAGTAATTTTAATTAAGAATATGATGGTAAATATTGTTTGGAAATATCCCAGCACTTTTGATAAGAAGAAATTAGCACAGATAACAAGTAAATTAATAACTTACTGTTACCGCCAGTTTTTTATATGACACCGACTTTCCGCGCGAAGAGGGGTGATAGCGTGATTGACACGTGGCTTATTATTTGTGACAGCCCAGGAGGTCAGGTGTGTAGATCTGCCCGGCGCAAGTGCGAACGTAATACAATATTATTATCGGCAAGTAATGCGACGTTACAGGCGAACTAATAGAGGACGACCACACTAGTCGAACTACAGACTTAGTAAATTTCTGCAGTATCATGGAAAGGACTTACTAAAATTTACTACAAGTTACTCATAATCTTCAATTCCCCTTTTATAGCTGACACCGGGTGGGGGCAAATATGGTTCCTCTCCACTTTGTTCTGTCGTCCCACCATTCCTCTTCCGACACGGTGTTTCAATCCAGGTTCCGTTTTCTAATGCTATTCTTCACCGAGTCCATCCAACGCATTCTTGGTCTTCCTCGTCCTCTCTTCTCTGTCATCTGTCGTTCCAGTGCTCGTCTTGGCAGCCTTACTTCATTCATCCGTTTGACATGTCCAAACCATCTCAATCTGTTTTGCTCCAGTTTGTCATTTAGTTTCTGTACTCCCAGTTCTTTCCGTATATCTTCATTTCTCACTCTGTCTCTCCTCGTTTTCTGGAGCATACTTCTCAGGAATCTAATCTCAGCTGCCTGTACTCTGCTCTCACCCCTCTTAGTCATTGTCCAAGTTTCCACTGCAATGTAATTATAAGAACATAATATGCTTTGTACATAACTTCTTTAGCCTTAATTGGTATATCCGTGTTCCATACTAGTCCCCGTACCTGTTGGGAGAAAGCTCTCCCGAGTTGTATTCTTCTGCTAATTTCCAAATCTAGTCTTCCATCTTCAGTCAATTCACTTCCCAAGTATTTGAAGTGTTTCACCACTTCCAATTCCTTATCTCCGACTTTGATTTTTCCATTCCTTCTTTCTCGACTCTACTCATCACCACTGTTTTACTCTTCTCCACATTTATCTTCAATCCCCATTGCACAATCTTGCCATTTATTACGTCTAACTGGTCTTGTACCTCCATCTCATCCTCGCCCCAGATCACAACATCGTCTGCAAACAACATTATCATCAACTTTGCCCTACTATAGTCATCCATTGCTGTCTTCATGATGTCATCCATTACCATTAAGAACAATAAGGGTGACAACACACATCCTTGCTTTAGTTCAGTGTCAATTTTTAACCATTCCGATGTCCCGACTCTAGTCTTCACACTACTGTAGCAATCCATGCACATTCCTTTTATCATGTCTCTCAGTTCCTTGCCTATCTCTCCACACACTCTTGAGAAGTCCGTATGAACACTGCAGTCCCACTGGTTCTGCCCCCTTGAACATTTCTATTGCCACGTCGTCTATTCCCAGAGCTTTCCCCATCTTCATCTTTCTAACTGCCCATTCCATTTCTGCCATAGTAATGTCTGGTTCTTCTTCTATTTTTTCCTCCACCGTTTTGGCTGTTTGCGTAACTTCTCCGCATACCTGACGTCTCACCTTCAACAGCTCGCTGAAATATTCTTTCCATCTGTCCGTTATCTCTTCTGATTTTGTCAGTATTTTTCCTTCTTTGGTTTTCACGAACCCAGTGTTCACCTTTTCATTCCTTCTACAGTATTTGTTATAATTCCAAATAGCATTTTTTTTCCACAATTTAAATCCTCCCTTATTTCCTGGGTGAATTATTCCCAGCTTTTCTTCTTTTCCTCTGCAATTACTTTCTTGCAATCTCTGTTTGCTGCTATATATTTTGCTCTACTTTCTTTAGTCTTTTTTTGTTTTATATTTCTTCCAAGTTTTCTTCTCCTCTTGTAACTTTTCTTTCACTCTATCATACACCATTTTGCCGCCTTTTTTCGTACCTTTCTTGATGTTCTACCACATGTTTACTCTTCACTGATTACACATTCCCTCTTAAAATGTCCCCATTCTTGCTCCACATGGGTAATATCTATCCTTGGTATCTGTTCTTGCAGTTCTTTCTTAAACTATTCTGCAACCTCCATTTTCTTCAATATCCAGACTTTAATCTTTCTTTCTTTTTTTCTGGTAATCTCTTGACCTTTCCTATTTTTAGTTTTGCTACTACTGCCCTGTGGTCTCCTCCAAAGGCTTCTTCTGGCATGGCTGTGACATCCATTAGTTCTTTTCAATGTCCTTTTTCGACTAATACATAGTCTATCAGAGCTTTCGTTCTTCTATCTCCCCATCCATATCTCGTTATCTTCTGACTAATTTTCTTTCTGAACCATGTATTCCGTATAATTAATTGGTTCCGCTGACAGAAGTCCATTAAAAATCCCCTTCTGGATTCTTACTGCCATAACTATATGGTCCCAAAATCTCCTCTTTTCCTTGTCTGTCTCTTCCCAATTGTGCATACGGATCTCTCATTATCATTATTTCCTTATCCTCTATATATTTTTCCATATCTTCTGGGAATTCTTCTAAGTTCTCTTCTTTACTCCCCGTTTTTTGAGCAAATACTTGGAACAGATCGTTTGTCCCTGTCCGGAACCGTATCCTTCCTATGATCATCCTGTCACTTATCTTCTTCACCTCCTCCACATACTCTAGGACATCCGTTCTTATAATCATTCCTACTCCATTTCATGCCTCCTGTCCTCCACTGTAAAACACCCTGTATCCTTCCCTTTGTTTTCTTTCCCCTTTTCCTTTCCATTTCGTTTAACTGAGACCAAGGATGGCTATATCCTTCTCCATCATAAAGTCCACTAGCTCCTCAGTCTTGTCCGTCAAGGTAAAGATGTTGACTGTCCCTATCCGGATGTATTGTGATGCTGGTCGCCCATTTCTCACAGCTCCCCCAGTATCGGAAGAACTGTGTGTCGCCTGCAGGGGACGCCCTAGCATTTTCCGAGGCTGAACCATATTTGCTGTCATTTTAGGCTATTATTAAGATGGGGTCGCCACTCCCAAATGCATTTTATGACCTACTGCCAGGTATGAACTAGGCCGCTCCTAACATGGAGAACATACGCCTTTTGTAGCCGCTCCTCTGGAGTAGAGACGCAACGAGTGTCCATAATATGGACAAATATATTTTACTCATTTAACCCCGAGCATTGGGTTGCCTCTTCCTCCAACTTCACTGCACCGAAGGACTCCTTCACCACCGCAGGTGCCGTTGAGGTGTTCACTCATACCCTGAGCTGGGCCCTCTATTTTTATAACCCCTGGAGAGAGGGTGTCCCAGCATTGTAAAGCCCCCCAGGAATTGGGCTACCTGTTGGTCCGCGGGTTTGGAGGGTATTAGAACCAACCCTAACAATTCAGTTAGGGCTCCCCTATCCGCCACCTGGGGACGCGCCCTCTAGAGGTTACAGGTTCCCCCGGAGGTAATGACAAGTTACTATTTAATAATAGTGAACATAAACATTTTTCTGCGAGAATTGTTATAAACAATTACAACGATTATAACGACGCTACGAGTAATATTTTATATATTTTGATATTCCAAAAGTACCACACATATCACCATGATTAACACAGTGAAATTGGGAGAGTCGATTCGATATTTTACCAGTGAGAAGATGATGGTGCACTAAATACCATAAAGGAAACATTAGCTACAGGTTGATGAAGATATTTGAAGTAACTTAACGCCAATGAAGAAAGCAACTAATTTTGACAAAAAATTGAAATCATGGCAAACTAAAGATGAAATGACTAAAAGAATGAAATTCTCTAACTTTATTATTAGCGAGGATGAAGACGAACTAGGGCCATCCCAGTTCGCGATGCAGTTCGGCTTAAGAACTAGGGCCATCCCAGTTCTTGACTTCCGAATTAGGGCCACCCCGGTTCATGATGTCAGTTTGATGCCCGGACGAGTAGATGCTGTGAGGGATGTCTACACGATGATGTCTGGAGTTCGATTTTGTACGAGAGAAGCTGATTCAGGAACACCACAGAACAGAGGTATGAGAGGAGACCTTGGTTATGGAATTCAACGCAAGAGGAACCTCCTCGAAACATTTATAACCCGACACAAGTTAGAGAATGAATTTCATCATGTAGAATTTTTATAGTTTGCTGGCTTAGGAATTTATTTAAAGCAACCATATTTCTGATTTATTTTTGGTATTACATTTTCGAATTTAGGATTTTGAACTTAGTTTTCATATAGGAGTTTTGAATTAGCAACGTTAGATGATTTTTGAATTTGAATTCGTGGACCAAATATTTTCATTTTGATATATTTCAGCATTTTAATCCAGTTTGGAGAATTTTACGATATTCGATTTTTTAAAGTAGGATTTATAGGATCGTTGACCGTATTCTAGATCACGCATATTTTAGCAACGCTCGATGATACGATTTTAAACGATTTGAGGAAGGTCATTTGCACTTAGGATCCATTTAAACATGAAACACATTGAAAGTGATGTAATACATATTTAACATTAAGGAAAATCTTATGAACTTGTATGGAAAGGTTTCTACAATCTAATATAAAATGTAACATGATATTTTAATGTAGGAAGAAATATTGGAGAATGATATTTGAACATTCAGTCATAAATTATGCATTTCATGCAGTTGAAAGATAAGTTGACGAGAGCTATTTACATTTATTGAAGTGGTATTACATTATATTGTTGTAAGATTGTTTTGAAACGAGTAATTGAGCTTATATTGAATAGAATTGATAAAAGAAGACTGTATAAGTATAGTATATTTGACGAAAGGAAGGTATTATTTTGCAAGATTTGTTACGCATTTTGAGAAAGAGAATGACGCACGAGTTTATTGTGTGATTTTTGAAACTGAGGAGATTGTATTCCAGTTTATTGATTTTATTGTTGATATTGTGCGTTGATAATGACAATGTGTTGTTGACATTGTTCATTTATGGTATAGAAAGGATTATTCTTCGAGGAAATATTTTGACAAGGAAATAGTGATGTTTTTAAGAAAGAAATGCGTTGTCTGTAGAGCACTTTTGTATTTATTGAAGGTTATTTAAAGATTTTTTATTTTTTATTTTGCAATGTAGAATGTGTGACGATACAGTCGAAGTAAGCAGCTGATTAAAGCTCTATTTTATACATGATAGATATTTGTTTGAAATGGAGAAGTAACAGTAATGGCAACAATGATAATTAAAATAAACAACTTGTATTATTATTATTAATATTTTATTGAATGAAAGAAAGTAAGGAGGACAAGAGTACTATAACCTAGGCTTTGTTGCGCGGATTATATATCCGATTTTGACTTTATAGACCGAATTTAGACAGCAGCAAGTGGTGAGATGTTTGAATTGTCGGAAGGACAATTATTTTGCGTATTATATATAAATATTGAAACGGAATAGGAATATTTTGAATATTTAAATGAATTATTACATTAGGAATTGTTAGGAATGGATTAATTAGGAACAAGGAGATTTGTACACAGTGGAGTTTAAAGGTTGTAATAGCGAAAGGCCATCGCTAATTTATTTTGAAAAGTAAGTAAGATAGAATATTTTCTTTTCACTCTTTAAATTTAGGACACTATATTTTCATGCCAGGAGCATTCTTTATTTTATTTTGAATTTAGTTCGTTTTAAATAGGAACGATTAGGAGAGCTATTTTATTTTATTTTATTATTTTATTTTGCCCACGTTTTAAATTAAATGTAATTATGTCTTTATAAATAAATCAAAGCAGATACGTCATTACGAATATCTGATATTTTTATAGAACATTGATTTATCTTTCGCAGTTAATTAAGTAATTGTAGTGGCTTAACACCCACAGCTGTTTCCTGAATCACAAGTCTCTCACTCTCCATTTATAGATAGGCACCCATTATCCGGATAGAGTAGTCCTATAGCACATTAGTAGTAAGTGTATCCCATCAGTGTTTTCTGTCAGTAGTTTCTTAGTAGTTCTTCTAGCTGGGTACTACAAGTTGCTACAATCCACGTGCGGATCCTGGCAGGTTCTACTAGATTCGTGTACAGTATGTATGTATGTATGTATGTATAAGGTATATACAGTATATATATATATATATATAAATATCGGATATCCTGCGTTAGTGTGGTGTCTGTAGTACTGTGTGTGTTCGTAATGCAGGTGAGGATTGGGGAAGAGACGGTTATGGCCATAGCTTAGGAACCATTCCGGGATTTTCTTGGAGTAGAAGTAGGAAACCACGGAGAACCACTTCCAGAATGACTGAGGTGGGAATCTAACCCACCTCTTCTCAGTTTTGCCTCACGAGGATGAATGTACCCTGTTCCAGCTCTCAGGCCAGAATTAACTGTGTTGTCATAGCCGGGAATCGAACACGGACCTCCAGGGAGACATTCAACAATGCTAGGCACTGTACCGTGAGGCGGACTTAAAATACAACATATGAATTCCGAGGCGTGTTCACTAATGACAGTATACCTTATTCCTCATTACGGCTATTGATCCTTCCAGTGTCGTGGTAACTATGTCGGGCAGTAAATTGAGGTTGACTTTATACAGTTCAAATGCCTCCACTAATTATTCTGGAATGGTGTCACTTGCGCCTATCATTAGCCGTAGAACCTTCATATTCGCATTTATTATGTATAGACTATTTATTTATTTATTCAAGGTAGGGAACTGTGGACTGGTCGATGCCTCTTTTCTCATAATCCACTCTATTGTCCGCACACCAGGAGAAGTCAACTGGGTGTGAATTGCAGATGCTTTCCCTTGCATTGCATACCGCGCATTCAAAAAGCATCAACTCGGTTACTGCTGGCGTTTATCATGGATATGTTTTTGGGCTGAGGGTCAAGCCATAATTTCCGTGATACAGAAAATGTGACGGTCTACCGCGCACCTTGCCCCTAAGTGGGCACGCGCAGATACTACCCGTATCCCATTGTGCAGTGAAAAACATATCCATGATCCGATGTTCCTCAGTGTAGCGACGGAACTTAAAATTTCATTTTCAATTAATTGTCCTCGGAAATCTAAAAATGGGAAATTTCTTGAAGTAGCCTGAAATGGAACCCAAGCCCCAAGGTGACAGCTTTGAATGCTAACCACTGCGCTGCGAAGTGGACGTAGTGTCGGGTTAATTCCCCGGAATTTTACCATCGGGAATGTTTCCCCAAAATTCCCAGCAGTCGAAAATGTAATATTAAGTGGGAATGTTTCAATCAATAGAAACTGAAAACTCTGAATATTCCTTCACATCTAAAACATCAAAAAAAAAAAAAACATTTCTTAATACTGTTACTGTTCCTTCATTAATATTGAGAACAGGTGATATTTTACATCACTTGAAGTGTAACTCGAGTGATGTTGTTAATGCTTTTAGGGGCTTTGCGACATCGTGGCCATGTAGCTCCGTGTACTTTGGTGTATGTAGAACTTGTTTGATAACCTGTGTCGTTTTGATGTCGGTACTAGTGCGTGTATTTTGTAATTGAGGTAGGATTTGGATGAGAAGTGGCCGTGGCCTTAAGTTAGGTACCATCATGGAATTTGGCTGGGGTAGAAGCGGGAAGACACGGAAGACCATTTCCTGGATTTCTACTGTAGGAATGGAACCCACCTGTGTTTTGACTCACAAGGCTAAGTGTACCCCGTTCCAGCCCCCAGACCAGAATTGAATTACTTCTCAGAGCTGGGAATCGAACCCGGGCCTCCCTGGTGACGCCAATGAGGCGAACAATGAGTAATGAAATTCATGAAATTTTTAACAAGATGAGAGGGAGAACTTATATAGGTATTCCCTCAATTAAGGGTGACTCTGGTAACTTCACGGTATGGCTAATTTCGAGTACTAGAAATATACTTTTTCTGCATATATATCCCAGCGCAAGAGACGAGTTCATCTCACCTGTTGTGTTGAGTCAACTACTTGATTTCCCTTGACTATGAATTTCGAAACGACAATGCTACCACCTAGCGGCAAAATCGTGAAAGCCTGTGTTGCATTATGTTTGTGAATATTTATAAAATATCATGTATTTCGGTGATGCCATAGTTGTGGTAGTAATGAAGCATATTACTCCTACCATATCACAGATTTAGAAAAGTTATCCCGGATTTAGCCCAAGTACCACTACTATCGACAAAAAGAAAAACTAATAGTTACTAAATTCAAAATTCTTGAAAAGTGTTGGTAATTGATTTAGACAACCCATGCCTGGTGACATTTTAAGAGCTGAATTTATTTATGTCACAAATATGTAGTAATTTAATTCCTATGTTAATTTTTTGAAACCCTTCCCCTTAATATATTATGTTTACCGTCAACCCCTTGATATTGAGGATTTAGCTGGGTCTCCCCTATATAAACTGAGATTCATGCATCTCGTGCACGTCTTGCTTACAGACCTCAAGTAGTTTGTAAGTTTGTAATTCATAGCTAAAATAAAGGAAAAACTTACAGCATTAAAACTTCCCAGTCTAGAAATATTCCCAAATATCCGGCCGGGAATATTCCCACATACACTTATTCCCACGGGAATATTCCTGCGACCCAAAACTAGGTGGACCTACCTGCGAGAAGACGTACATCCGTCATCTTGAAAACGATTCTTTCACTCTGAAAATGAAAGGCCTTTCTTGATGTAAAATCACCGGTTACCAGATGTATAATCTGGTATTTTGAAGGGTGGATTTCATAAGAAGTATTAATGTGGAAGTTTACTCGTGATATCTGACGGTAAAATGGAGAACCTTCTAACTCATTATCTATCAGGCATATTTTAACAATTTAATGTCATGCTGATTATTTAACAAACTTTTCCAACGAAAATCCCTTCGTATAAACTGAGAGACAATACAACGTCAAAAACAATTCAAAAAGAATTATAAATTATTTCTAAAATCAGTTAATAATGGAAAATAAAAATGTGTGAGAGGGGATCGGTAGCTCTTTACATATGATGATATCCTACAACTACTTGCACGTAATAATGTATTAGCAAATTTCAATCATATTTTTCCTATAAATTGAATTTCCTTATGCAACGAACTTCATTGCTTGTAATATATACTGTACATGCAAATATTTTAAGAAAGTGCGTGTTCCTATGGGGTTGGAGAGGTGGATGTGGTTTTACGCAAGGACGCCCTCTCCGACGTACACCTCACCAGTGGAGTTTCCTTTAATGGCAATTGGCGTTTAGGCCATACAAACAACCACGTTATGAAACAACAGTACAGACAGACATTTTATAATGTTCAACACTGTTATGTAGGCTATGCATATTGTCCATTATTTGAAGGATTTATGGTGTAGTAGTATCGAGAACCTGCAAAAACAATCAAACATGGAAATTCAGATGATAACACTGGTTAATACAAAAGATAGAAACAGACAGAGACCTATATTTGAAGTTTGGTGTCCTTCAGATACTGGATTAGTGCAAGGTAGGTCTCCCGGTTCTGGGTGGCTAGTAGGGTAGAGATGCCAGTTGGAAGGTGATGGTTCTGGATCCTCTTGATAAACTTCGCCTGTTGTGTTCTGAATCTCGCACACGGAAGAAACAAGTGATTGATGTCAACGAAAGATGTGTTATCAGACGAACAATACGGAGTGGTAAGTCCGTTTAAGCTAAATAAATGACTGGGTTAAATTTCCATTGTTATATTGCGTTCTGATTAGGGAAGTGCTACCATTCCATTTGGAGAACCAAGCTTTCCGTGGAGGATAAGGCTGGATTGTAAAATAATAGTGACCTCGAGAGTCTTCGGACAGCAACATTTTACATTCCGCGTGCTCTGTCCTTAAATGGTAGTATGAACTACAAGAAGACATATACATTTTCGAGTTTAAGTGTCCTTTTCTCACCATATCGATCCAATTGTTCGAGATGCCTACAAAATGCTGGGATTTATTAGAAAATGTCCATATGGTTTTAGGAACCGGAACACTAACGTATTAAAATATATAATGCTTTCGTAAGAAGTAGACTTGAATATGGTTCAATAGTTTGAAACCCAATGAATGCCAACGATGAAATTGAAATGATACAAAATAAATTTCTTAGATACATTGTGGGGTTTGAAGCCATTTTTTCAGTGCTGCGTTAGCAAACAAGAGTTTAGTGCTTTTCAGTCGGTCATGTCATTTATTTCAGGATTAGGGCATAACCCAGCTCTTTTGGGTACATTCGTGTTGACCGACTGAAAAGCACTAAACTCTTGTTTCTTAGATACCTGGAACACAAAAGGACATATGTACATCCTAAGCATGCCAGGTATAATTTCTTACAGACGCAATTATTTTATAAACCATTAGAGACAAGAAGGCAGGCAAATATTCTGTTATTTACTTTTCAAATATTTAATAACATCATTGATAGTTCTTGTAGCCTCCGTGGCTTAGGCGGCAGCACGCCGGCCTCTCACCGCTGGGTCCGTGGTTCAAATCCCTGTCACTCCATGTGAGATCTGTGCTGGACAAAACGGAGGCAGACAGGTTTTTCTCCGGGTACTCCGGTTTTCCCTGTCAAAATTTCATTCCAGCAACACTCTCCACTATCATTTCATTTCATCTGTCATTCATTTAATCCTTGCCCCAGAGGAGTGCGTCAGGCCTCGGCAGCCGGCACAGTTCATATCCTCGCCGCTAGGTGGGGGCTTCATTCATTCCATTCCTGACCCGGTCGGAGACTGGAAGCAGGCTGTGGATTTTCATTTCATTGATAGTTCTTATTTGTATCTGAATTTAAATTATGTGTTCCTTCGAGGTCAATGAGACCGAAATGTATTACATTCCACTGTCCAATAACCAAAACAGAGCAACATAAATGTTCGCCTCTATTGAAGACATTCAATATCTGCAACAAATTATGCACACATTTCAACTTGAATATATTTGACAGTACCTTTCGTTCTTTTACTTCTTCATGACTGGAAATCAATAATTAATATCATACTCTCCTTAGCAGTAATTTTGTAATATAATTTCCAGTATCGTACTTACCTTTGCACTACTAGAATAATCTTTAGCATAAGTGTTGTAAAATTATTTTATTATTGTTATTTTATTCTTATTACCATTATTATTTTAGCACAAGGAAATTATTAAGAGTAGCTTATATTATTTTGATATGTGTTTCTCATAATTAGGTTGTAACCTGTTAGAAGCACTATAAATAAATGAATAAATAAATAAATAATCTGAAGGGTGAACTGGGATGTTCCAAAACTTGTCTCCTTGTCCAGCTTGTTTTGCAAGGTGATCAACCACCAGTGGAGTTAATTGCAGATTAAAGTAATGCATAAGGGGTAAGGCGTTGGAAGAAAACGGCTGTGGCTCGGTATTTGCTCTTAGCTGAAAATGGACAGCCAGGGAATCGACCGGCCCTCTGTGTAGAGAATATCGATCCGCAAAACACTTTAAAAACTAAACTAAACCCACGATTAAGCCCAAAGGACCACGCGCTTCCAAGAACGACTGCTGCCCAGCTCATAGCCTACAGATTGTGGGGGACGCGTGGCCAGCATCACAACACTCTCAACCAGTGTGGTTTTAAGCCATAGGGCGTAACGTCTCATATAGAGCAGCTAGTCAATTGTCCCCATGAGGCTGAATGCTACTCGATCGAGCCCTCACGTCAGATTTAAAATTTCTGGCGGAGCCGGAAATGTTATTCGGGAATTCCTAGGTTATAGGCAAGCGTGCTACCCCTACACAGCAGGGCTGGTCACAAAAGACTTCTACTATCACATTTGGTGTCCGTCACCGGCATTGAGTGGTTAGCATGCTGGGGTTTGGCCGAAGGTTCCCAGGTTCAATTCCCGGTCGTACAATGGCCAATTTCTCTGACTCGGGGGCTGTAACGGCCTAATCATTTATTCCATCCACATAACGACGCGAGGGTCACAATCCGCCGCGGCGTCAACTTGAAGGACTCGGGTAGATAATGTTTCAGTTTCAGACACGAGAAAAAGATCAATACAATATTAATGTGTTGGCTGCATAGAAGATACCATCTGAGTCAACAATCTTAGGTAGCCAAGAGCATAATACTATTATTAGATTAGTATCATTATAATTTTTATTATTATTACCGATGTCAAAGTGCGCTGTTTCTTCAGTTATTCAAAACGAATTTCTCTGTAAATATCCTGGTTGTTACGTGTTTCAAGCTTTATCGTTCAGCATTTCCACCAATGATTCGTATAACACTGTCTCTTCTTTCCAATTTACACGCTTTTACATATCCCACACGTTTGTATCCCAGATATTTGTTTCCTTTGAGTGATAACAAGAAATCAACACACCCTAACGAGCCGTCATATATTTCATCTGGTTATTGCTGTTGATATTTTTTTCATTTAGAGGCCTTGGGACATGTGACCCACAGCCCCGCATAGAGTCGTTCTCATTAGTGTTATTGTACAGCAGTGTCTCTACTAGTGAGTGTAGTGTAACTGGGACCATGATTAGGAATGAAGCATCCACCATTTGAAATTGGATACCATCCCAGAATTTACCTCTAGTTGGGGTAGGAAACAACGTAAAGCCACTCTTCCGTCGCATCAAGTGGGGGTCCAATCCAATCTTCTCGGTACTCATACCAACACGAGACACGAGTGTCAAAACTTACCTCAAGCCCACGGAGGATTCGCTACCTATCAGGGGAAGAATACCAACAGTTGAGCAAAACTGGTATAGCGATGACAAGCACTTTTCTGGGGGTGCGGCAGCATCAAATACTGAACTATTGTACGGCTCCTCCAGTATTATTTTGAGCACAACATTTAAAGTATCTAGCCTGCTCGATTCATACTTATGATTCTTAAGAAGTGTTTTCGATGAATGGTATTCGAAATCTTTACTCCCGAGTGTTCCTAATTCCAAGAGAAATTACGTATGGACTGCATGATATGATTGCGACATCACAATTTGCCACCCAGAGTTTGAAAGACGACCGTCAACCTGTAAAATATTACTGAGAATTCTTCAAACTCGTTGTTGGTTATCTTGGTGAGTCTTCTCCTCGAAGACATTTCTATTTCAATTTCCTTAAGCTTTCCACCATGCCAGGTGGATGGCTAAAGCGATACACTATTTGCGGTCCATTCTAATAATAGTAATAATTTACATGTTAACAAACTAAACAAAAGGAATACTGTGTACTGTGTATTGTGGAATAATAATAATAATAATAATAATATCAATAAATTTGGTTCAACGTCTAATGACAGAAGTATGCGAAGCTAAATGACCACGATGTCGCAAAGCCCCTAAAAGAATCAAGAACAACAGCAACAACTAACAATCACAGATATCACACTAAACAAGCAGACTTCAAGGTCAATCACCCTTAACAGTATCTTAACAAAAGAAACATATAACTAACAAATCTAGACAAGATGCGCAAGCTTATAGTAACTGCTGTAACTAAACAAATATATACATTGCAAATACCACCACCCACATACTTGTAGACATAGATTTTGCGGCTGAAGTGTAAATGAACTAATGATCATCACTTGACGATTTATTAATCTCATGTACATTCTATCAGGTTTAGGGAAACACCCATTATAATTGTGCTTGCTGATTGAAAAGCATGAAGTCTTGAAGATTTCACTTAACAATCTAAGATAAGATAGACACATTGGTGGGTGCATTATTCTCGCGCATTTTACCAGATCAAGCTTGTTTCCATGCAATGATTTCTGCAGGAAAATCTTGGAATTTTTGACCTCCGGCTTTGTACCACTAAGTTAACGGTTGGCACTTTAATTATCACTTGGTAATAGGTTAGAATCCCACATGGGACAGACATTTAAATTCTTCACCCTCCATGTACATGGCCTGAATGACCTAAGAGCCCAAAACCTTCATCTGTCATTATGATGGTCACAAAAATGCAATTCATCGAATATATGACTAGGCAAAATCCACATCGTCATAAATGTATCACGGCCAAGTGTCCCATTAGCTCAGTATTTAGGATAATACTAATGTTATTGGCTCTACGCCCCTTTTAACTACTGAGGCGTTTAGAGACGCCAGGTGCCGGAATTCCGACCCGAAAGGGGATCTTTAGCGTGCCAGTAAATCTCCAAGTGACTCCGTCAGGAATCGATCCTACAACCTTTGGTACAGAAAGCGAGAACGTTACTGCTGCGCCACGCAACCAGTCTCAGTGTTTAAGAGCAACGGTGTACAAATCCGGAGGTTATATGTTCACATTTAGGTGCATAAGACATTTGAAATCTCTAACTTTCACCTACATGGTTTACAGTCTTTGCGACCTAATGAAGGACAGCTGGTAGAGTTCGCCTTGCAACTGAGCACAATATTACAATAAACATTGAGGCCATCTTACTCCTACGCCATTAATTTCAAAACGAAATTAGTGATATCTCCTGAACCAAGGGAAAGGATATTGCTGTGATTCAAATGCCCAGTTTTTATAAAATGAATTTTAAATTTAACCTGAAAAATGATTTTTGAGAATGTTTGAATCTCTTTATGTACACTTTTCTCAGAAAGTAGCTGACAGAGAGCAACTAAACTGCCCACATATGGTTAGATTTACACCGTATGCGAAAGATTTTATACATGATATTATTATTTGGCCAATTTAAAAAAATGTATTTGATGTTCCAAATGTTGGTAATGTGTTTGTAATACTTAATGTTTCGTAGGGCTTGATATCAGTTTATATCCAGTTATATTTCACCTGTTGTGTTTATAATGACCCCATGCATACCCATTAAAAATTTCATGTAAATACGTTCTGTAGTTTCTTCGAAAATCTCACATTGAACTCGGTCCACCTCGGTGAGAGGCAAATTGCTGGACCGCTCTGCCACCACGCCCCCTTGATATTAAGGATTACAGGTTTTGCACCTATCAAGGGGAAGAATTATAGGGGATGTGACAAAAAATATGAACTTTTTAAATTTTGCACCAGGCATAACTCAGGACCAACATTCTCCACACGCATGGAGCTCATGAGAAATTACACCCCAATCTCTTACATGAAGCAACTACAACCTTATTTCGTTAGAGAGGACTCTTTGTATTCGTGGCAGCAAATTATCAAAACAAAGAACGAAATTAAGAAGTGCAAAATTTGATATCAAATATCTTGTAAACAATTTCATCTGATTTCTGCGTAGGGAAATCTCTTCTTGATATTACAGGCACTGTTGGCATATCTAGTCATCAGAGACATCGTGGCGCAGTGGTCAATCTGCATGCCTCTCCCCGAGGTTCACTGGGTCCGATTCCCAGTTAATTCATATCAGATTTTCTAAGGTGAAATTGATATTTCAGCTGTGGTTCGGAATCCACGTATAGAGGAGGTCACTTGGCTCATGATATTGAGATTAACGGTTACGTGAAACTACAAGCTTTCTCTCTATCCGTCAGACAGAAGTAATGAAGAACATGTTCGTCCAAACTTGCTTGTATCCTACTACCTTCTTCTTTGGTTTTAACGAAAAACTGGGATTTCTAAACAGCTGTGAAGTTAAAAGCTAGTTTTGCACATTGTAACATGCAGCATCGATTGGATGCAATTTTTTTGTCTACAGTACCATGAATGAAATCAAAAGGGTCATTGTGTTTGCTATGTTGGTAACGTCATCCGTTATACGTACTGAAATATCTGTGTTACTTTATGTTTTGCAACAAAATCAATGCAAAACCAGGGATGCCAATTGTACCTAAATTAGGCCTAATGCACAGTGTAAAATAAGCAAATCATTATGGTACACGGAAACACCATGATTTCAACACTATGTAAATTATAATTATCATAAATTAATTGCCTTATTCACATTACAAAATATAAAATTCAGAACGAGAACTACCATAGTTCCACACTATGCTGTAACACCTCAGGATGTATGGATTATGAGCTAACCTGGGGCCACTAAATTAAATCACAATGACAGAGTGGGTGAATCACGAGCGCATTATGCTAAGTTATTGTTGAATTTTCCCGAATGTGCTCAAGAAATGTTATGCATTTATTAGTTTGAGGCAAGTTGTTTCTGCAGATTTTCTCTTGTTAGGATATTGCTAGTGTTCTCACCTTATATGTTCGTACATCTTTTCTTTTACACCAAAATAAGGATAATTTCATACAGAAATTTAGAATACAATGTGCTTTTACTAACGTATTCATGGTTATAAAAATATTCTGTATTTTAAGCAAGTTCCAAGTAGTAAATTTGTTTTCAACCACCCATTCTGTTTGGTTATGTTACCACCAAACACACGCACTTACGTTATTCCTCGACACACGAGAAGTGAAGTGTGACGTTTTATAACCATTGTTTATAAATATGTAAATACTGACTCACTCCCCTCGTCAATCAGTCTGAAAGTTTCAAACAGTCAGAAAAGCACCTAGTTTTGTGATGCATGACTATGTAGAGTGTGAACCATAATGTCGAATTGTTGGTATGATAACTTGAACTTCTGAGTTTGGCATCCCTGTACACAGGGCAGTAAACCAAATAGTGTAATGTCTCTAAGATAGAATTCATTAAATACGCCAATGCATTTTTTCGGTCACCTGTTTCATTCAGAATAAGATGTGATTGATTGCATCTGGCCATTTGCTTCAATTGTCTCGATTAGCATGCTTCTCTTTGAAGATAGCGAGTGATATTTCTTACCAAAAAGTATAATCACAAAATGATGTGAGTATTTTAAAAAATACATTCTTTATGTGTATTTTCAATTGAAATTCATAGACCTACCGTACTTTCCATTCCTAGAATTTTAAAGAACGAATTAAATCATACTTCAGCGGAGTAAATAATACATTATTGACATACTTTACTAATAGACTAGTTGGTGTTTAACCACACTTTCCTCAAGTACCATAGAATTCTGATTAAATACTTGTAATAATTTGAATTATCGACACATTTTTCACGAAGGTTTCAATTACTCCCCACAGAGTATTTAAATCATAAGAATGAATTTCAGAAGCCTTTCTAACCACCACTCTCTAGGTGAATACGAGTGTATTTGAAAGCAGAAATATCATTGGCTAGACGGGGATTGCTGTGTTGTGCGACTTATCGATGTGTATCGATAAAGTGCAACTTTCAAACGTGCCATTTGGGCAAGAGGAACGGAAGGCAGGTGAGTAACGTGTCGCATTGAAGTACGTCAGGCAATGACCAATATGCACCTAGTATATTCCCTTCCGGGAAGTAATTGAGACTTGACTGAGTATATCGATTTCATTACTTTGACTTGAAGTACTCGGAATAGTCCGGAGCAGTGGCCCCGCCCTGCCCACGCCACCTGCGAACATCAAACCGAACTATTGATTCCCAATAGCTCGGGAAGAGCGTGAAGAGCTGTGAGCCAGGCAGAGCACTCTATTTTCTACCGCTGAGAACTAACTCGGGGATTACAGAGCACTCTTGTGGTGGTATTCTCAGGTAAAAATATATAGATTTGGGCCGGAAATCAGCTGACTTAAATAGATCGTTATCCCCGTCTTCCCGCCAAGAGCAAGGGAGCGTTTCATTGAATGAATTAACAGATGTTCTCAACCTAGAGGCCGCACACCCCTGCCGTGGTGGAAAAGACAGTATCTCCAAGAGATATATAACGAGTTGTGTGGATAGCGTCAGGGGCGGATCTAGGGGAGGGCGAGGAGGGCGACCGCCCAGGGCCCCGCGGTTTAGGAGGCCCCGCGACATGGATTTTTTAAAATTTAATTAATTTATTTATTATAATTTTCAAACTAATTTGTAATTCATATTCCTTTTTTCAGTGCAGCTATGATCTCCCGAGACCGTTTAGCAAGTTTAGATTTCAGTGAAATAATAGAATACTTCAGCCGGGAAAAAAGTCACAAAGTAATATTTTAATATTTCATAGTTTACATAATCTTTTTCAAGAGGACTTAAAGGTTTCTTTCTTATTAATAAAAAAATGTACTGTAGTGTATTCAAAATATTGTAACTACTCTTTATTTTATTATTACCAAACTATTTGCCATTTGATTAGATTTTTTTCCTATTGTTTTGGGCCCCACCTTATCATATCGCCCAGGGCCCCGCAAGGCCTGGATGAGCCACTGGATAGGGTTATTCCCAGACAATTCTATGGATTGAGGAAAGAGTGGGGATAACTCTCATAAAATATTTGTTTAGTGACAAATTCACAGACAGCTATGTGCACTTGAACTCCTTGGAGTTTCAGTATAATTAGCATGTTGACCATGTGCATTGGAAAAGGTGCAGAATAGGAAGTTACCAATAACTTCATCATTAACGAACCCCTTTGATGAATTTAATGTCGCGAAGAGCCTCCGTCCGTAAAACACAATGGCCACCTATCTTATCTCACCGGTTCTATATGCATAGGGACAATAAGGGCTGGGTTCACCATACTTCGTCAAAATGTTAACAAACCAATTAAGGCCGTTAACGGACGATTACCAAGTTGTTGTAGTTCACCAAACTATAACAACCCATTAGCTTCCCAAACGAGCCATTAAAACTAATTAACCTTGACGGTCAATTTACGTACCTTTCAAATCCAAAATGGAGCGTGCATTACACGTTATTCTGAACGATGACGATGATTTTGAGGACATGCTAGATTTTCTTCGACCACTAACTTATAAATAACGATAGAATTGCTTTAATGAATGCGACGACACAGAATTTATCATGAGATTTCGGTTGTCAAAACCTTCTGTGTTGAATGCTCTACAGATGATAGGACCTAACCTGGAATTCCCAACTGACGAGTAAGATATGTATCATTTCATATTTCCGTGCAATAATGTGTGAAGCAGTACGGTAAAGCACATCCTAATTAATTTAATAAAATACTACCTAGACGTCGCAGCAACATTCCTCTTATTTTCAACGATTTCACGATACTTATCCACCAAGTGGATAAGGGTGGATAAGGAGGCTACGATCCTTTCATTTAAAGAACATTTCACAGTCCCCGGCTCTACTTGCTCTTTCCCTCATCAGCCATGCTTGTTTTTAACCAGTTAACGGCCTGCTTGATTACACCGAAGGATATACAACTACCGCCACAATCATCATCTTTCAATGAGTTTAGTACAGCCCTTAAACATAGCGATTCGTTTGCTAATGCCAATCGGCGAATGTGCTGGTGAAACGCCAACGAGGTTAATTCCAATGTTAAAATAAACGAGACATTTACTGACGGCCTGTTAACGTTGCGTTAGTGAACCCGGCCTTAAGATGTAGAACTACATTGTTAAGAAATTTTATATTACGTGATTGATAGCTCCACCACAGTATGATTGGTTATTAATGGTGGCGACCACGTGGTATACCGGCTAGCATTCTTTGCTGTCACCTCGAACGGTATGGGCTCGATTCCCGGTTCTGGCAAGAAATTTAATTCTGGGCTGGGAGCTGGCACGGGATACGCTCAGCCCCGTGAAGCAAAACTGAGAAGAGGTGAGTTCGATTCCCCCCTCACTCATCCCGGAAGTGGTTTTCCATGATTTCCCACTTCCGCTCCAGGCAAATGCCGGGATGGTTCACAATTTAAAGCCACGGCACCTCCTTCTCAATCTTCAATTGAATTACAAATTCACACTAGTACAGACACCACAATAACAGAGGTTATCAGACAAATTTGATATCCATATATGCACACACCCAAGTACGTGGGGCTAAATGACAACGATGTTCAAGACCTTCGAATGAAACAACAACAACAAGTTTTATGATGACTAGGCGTATTACAGTTCTTGTTGATTCATTTAGGGGTTTGGATATATCGTAGTCATATAGTCCCGTTTACCTGAGTGTATTTGTAATCAGTATGATAGCCTGTGTTATTGTGATGGGTGCATTAGTGTGTATTTGTAATTGAGACCAGGATTGGAAAGGAGGCGGCCATGGACATAATGTCGGTAACATCCCCTATACATGCTTGGCGTAGAGGTATGAAAGCATGGAAAACCACTTCAGGGATAACTAAGGGGGGGGGGGGGATAATCCACATATTCTCATGAGACTAAGTGCACCCCGTTGCAGCACTAAAACAAGAAATGCACTTCTAAACAGAGCCGTGAATGAAACTTGATCCTCAAGTGTAACTGTCAAGAATGCTATCCACTGTATCACTGTATCTATTAAAATGTATCAGAAATGTGATGCCAATCATCCCACATTAAGAGCATGGGAATATTGTTTTTCATTCGAAAGAGATTTTAAAACCACACATTCCAATAACTTTTTACAAGAATCTATGTGTATATTAGCCTCAAACGTATCAGAGTAACCTTATGAAAAACTGTTAAACATTGACTTGCAGTGTTTAGCTAAGAAATTTAAAAAAAGAGAAAGCACCAAAGGGTTGAATACATCTCTGATATTACACGAGTAAGTAACGAAAACCGGTTGCATTTTAGTAGATCTAAAATACCGAGAGTTATTTATTCATTAATTGACAGTTTCGATGGCGTAGTCGGTAGGCAGCTGAAATCGTGGGTTCAAACCTGGCCGAAGTCGTCAGATTTTTATGAGCGTAAAATTCTTTATTATGCCTTCCTTCGAAGGGGAAGTAAAGCCGGCGGGCCCATGTCATAGATGTATGGCATGTAAAAGAACCTACTATTACAATATTGGTAGTGTGTAACCGAATTTTAGGTTATATTTGGATGGTTAGAAACGCTCTATCAAATTCCAACGTTCGCCATTAGGTGTCAGTGAAACTGGCATCTGGTAGCCAAAGTTGAAACTACTTGAAATTGTACTTGCAGGGCGCCTATTGGCGTTCAATTAAAATACCCTGCTATGGCCATTGGCTGCAATTCATATGAAAATGAAAATCCACAGCCTGCTTCCAGTCTCCGACTGGGTCAGGAATGGAATGAATGAAGCCCCTATCTAGCGGCGAGGATATGAACTGTGCCGGCTGCCGAGGCCTGACGCACTCCTCCGGGGCAATGATTAAATGAATGACAGATGAAATGAAATGATAGTGGAGAGTGTTGCTGGAATGAAATTTTGACAGGGAAAACCGGAGTACCCGGAGAAAAACCTGTCTGCCTCCGTTTTGTCCAGCACAGATCTCACATGGAGTGACCGGGATTTGAACCACGGACCCAGCGGTGAGAGGCCGGCGTGCTGCCGCCTAAGCCACGGAGGCTACTGCAATTCATATATTATAATTAATTAATTAATTAATTAGTTTATTTATTTATTTGGAAATTCCAAAAAGGCCGCTGTGCTCTATATTCAGTGTGATAATCTTATGACTACGATCCGGAAGTACATGCAGTATTAAATGAATAAATATGCATGCAAAAATGCACTAATTATTGTCAGACATGCATCAAGTTTCAAAAAATATGCACTATGAAATATGGCAATTACGATCACTCCGTATTCTTTAGCGATTCTATTTTGAATATAAAGAAAATACGAACAGACGGACATATAATTGCACCTTATTTAAAATATCTCTGCTAAGAAACAGTTCTAAATAGTAGGAAATGTTATTTTATGGAACTACAAGCGGTGTTGACAATCAATAATTGTTTTATTACCGGTATGTTAATTTTCAAATATAGCCATTTAATTTTTAGAAATGAAAATAATTTTACAATACTTACATAGTGAATGCTGAATAAAAATAATTGATGATAACTGGCAAAGAGGACTGAAAGGTACTAGGTCTTAAAATAATTTCTGTGATAGACTCTTAGAGTCCGAATGTACATGCTTGTCTGGTGTATCTGAGCAGTGAGAGTGCAGCCAACACACAACAGTTAAGTGCGCCGAATAGCTTCGCCTAAGCTTAGTACAGGCTCTTTGTCAATTGGATAGAACCCCAGGAAGAAAATGCAAACCATCAGGAAAAATACGTTGAAATGCTCCTTCCAACGGAACACCACGCGTCCGTCGGCAGCGGAAATTCACACCTTTGTGGCGGAGATGCTGAAAATCACGGTCGACCAACTGGAGACCCTGCAACTTGACGCACCGTCCAACTCTGTTTTTATCAAGGTAATCTCTCAATCTATTATGGACAAACTTTTGAGTAAATTTGCGGGAACACACAGGCTTACTTTGTTTAATGGGGAGTCTGTTTCGGTAGAAATTGCCGCTGCCGGCATGGAAGCCACGCGGGTAAGGCTCTTTAATATTCCGCCTGAATTATCAAATGATACAATACGCACCCATTTTGCAAAATATGGTACAGTCAAATCCATCACAAATGAAAGTTGGTCCCAGTATTACAAGTTACCAGTTGCAAATGGTATCCGACAAATACAAATAGATTTAAAAAAGCAAATTCCGTCCTTTATCATGATTGATGGGCACCGTGGACAGGTTAGCTATGAAGGGCAAGTTAAAACATGTGCCATATGTCAAGCTATAGACCATCTGCGTATCGACTGTCCGCGCCGATACTCGGCCATGACGCGCCTTGAACGCGACACACGGACAACTAGCCTTGCGGCTATGGTCACCCCTAGATCCAGCCGCCGTATAGACGACTCCCCGCTTCACAGCCCAGGCGATACTCAAGCACGCTACGATACAGATTTTCCCCCGCTAGACAGCACGCCTCCCATGGAGACGGAGCCTGTCACCCTGGCTGACAGCATAGGTGTGCCTGACATGAATCCAGAGTCTGTGGTCTTGCACCAGGAAGAGTCTTCACAGCAACCCTTGGATGCTGACCGGTCACCCCCTCCAGTTGCCAAACCTACCCATAGTTCCCCCCAAGGAGAAGGCTCGGCACAGGAAAATTCGGGGATACGCCAAACGACCACCTGGTCTGAGGACATTGAGGAAAGCATGCTCGTTAGCCGTGGGCATACTTCTGATGACTCAGATGCTTCGCTCGCAACCCCAGTCGTGAAAAATCGTAAACCTAAGCGCAAGGTTAACCCTACTTCCGATGAATCCGATGCTTCGCTCGCCACCGAACTTGTTAAAACCCGTAGAGCACAGAACAAGCCTAAGCAGCTGAAGAAAGGTGAAATACGTGTCAGTGAAATAGACCCTCGTTTCCGAGTGCCGGAAACCACCAGAAGTTGTCCAACAGAGGCCTCACCTGCTGCGAGCCTTACTACCGGCGAAGCCCTTGAGGTTCAGCAAATGATGTCGGACCTGTGTCATATGGCAACTCTTCCTAGCCCCGGACCCATTCTTTCACTTCTACGCAAGTGCGCTCAAATGGGTCAGCATGAGGGAGTCCCCGAGTTCGTTAGCAAGATGCGGGCTAAATATAGTGAGCAGTCCCGGGAGGCACTGCAGGATTTGGATCTACAGTTAGCTCCCCTCTTAGCCGATATCAACTATGGACCATAATTCACATTTGAAGACCTATGCCACAGTAAATGTTCCTGGCTTGAGGAATCCGGCCACTCAGGCGCTGTTAAGCCGTTTTCTGCGTGAATATGATGTTGACATTCTTTTTCTGCAAGAGGTCAGCGAATGCAATATTGGCTTCCTCTATGAACATGACTATATAGTTAACATGGGCACCACTGCTAGGGGTACGGCCATTATCTACCGTAAAGGCACCCTAGTAACGGATGTGGTGATGGATCCTTCCGGGCGTATAACATCTGCTACGGTACATGGTGTCAGGATCATAAATGTTTACAGTCCATCTGGCTCCAATTATAAATCTGAGAGAAACGTTTTATTTAGGCAAGACATCTTACCCCACCTGGTAACGAATCTCCCCATTCTATTGATGGGGGATTTCAACTGCACCTTACGCCCCCAGGATCAGACGGGTTCCTTCAATTTCTGTCCTGGGTTACAGGGACTCACCCAGAGCATGCAACTAATAGATATATGGCCACACATACATGGCAACCAGATCCAATATACATTTTGCCGTGGCGCCTCTAAATCCAGGATTGATCGGGCGTATATGTCCAGTACGCTTGCCTCACGTGTACGCGGCTGTCGGATAATCCCTGTCGCCTTTAGTGATCACAATGGCTTTTTATTTACGGCGCGAAGTGCCGTCCCTGCACACACAATACAAGGGAGAGGCACGTGGAAAATGAATACCAACTGCTTTGAAAAGGAAGAGGATTCACAGCGTTTTGAGGCTGTGTATCGGCAGTGTCAACGGCTGAAACACCGTTACAACAATGTGGCTGACTGGTGGTTAGAAAAGGTGAAGCCGGCCATTCGGGCAGTCGCCAAAGCCATAACCTTTGAACGTAATCAACGTTTATATCGGAAACTGGACTTCTATGACACCGTGTTACAGGACCTCCACCATCGAGAACAACTAGGGGAAAAGGTGTCGGTGGCACTACGCACGATTAAGACAACCATCTGCCATGTCCGAGAAAGCAATTTAGCCACCCTACAGCAGCATGTCAAGAAATATTCCTTGATTGACAGGGAAAAGATGTCTGTTTATCAGCTTGGCCGTCTCCGCCGCTCGCAAGGGCGTCAGTGTATTAGTCAGTGGACGGGACCGGATGGGGGCATATTAACGACCCGTGAGGAACTACTTGCAGAAGGTGAGCGCTATTTTCGGGAGATGCTGGCTGAGGAACCAGTCTCGGAATCGGCAGGTAACCAACTCTTGACGTCTACGGACCGGCACCTGGACAACGACTGCATGCGTCAACTTGGCGCCCCAATCATGAAGGCAGAGATAGACTATGCTCTCCGAAACACAGCTAATAACAAGACTCCGGGAATAGATGCTCTGCCGTATGAATGGTACAAACACTTCTGGCACCTTGTTGGGGATGAGGTCACCCAAGTCCTCAACTACCTATTCACACATGAAGTACCCCACGGCTTTACGGAAGGCGTTATCCATTTGATTCCCAAGATTAATGGTGTGCGTGGTATTGCTGACTACAGACCAATAACTATTCTCAACACGGATTACAAGTTGCTGGCCAAAGTCCTAGCACTTCGGCTCAAAAGTGTGCTGCACAGCCTGATAGGCCCTGGTCAAACCTGCACGATACCCCAGAAGACCATTCTGCATAGCATTCTTGCTATCCGAGACCTCATTCTTTATGCTTCAGGTAATGGAAATCACGCGGCGGCCTTGCTGAATATTGACCTGAACAAAGCCTTTGATAGGGTCGCCCACGCATATCTTTGGCAAACTTTGCGTCACTTTCACATTCCTCTGGGCGTCATACACTGCCTCCAACGACTCTACGCATCCGCTTCATCCAGAGTGTTGATAAATGGATTTTTATCCCGTCCAATTCCCGTCCATAAATCCATCAGACAGGGCTGCCCATTGTCGATGGTGCTCTTTGTTTTGGCTATTGAACCCCTGATCCGCAGTCTGGACGAGAAACTCCAAGGTATAGATCTGCATGGTGCCCATATCACCCTGCGGGCATATGCCGATGACGTGACCGTCTTTATCACTGATGAGTCAGAACTTACGTCTACGAATAGCATCATGGACACCTACGCCCTAGCATCAGGTGCACGCATCAATGCTGCGAAGTCATCGCTCATGCCCATCTGCTTGCCTACAACAATCAGGACGCCGCACGACCTAGCCATTCCAATAGTTGACAGGTGTACAATATTGGGGATAACTTTCTTCCCCGATTTTGCAGAAACTGTCAGCTATAACTGGAACCGGAGGCTAAATACGCTGAGATTTCAATTAAAGGAAGAACTGACGAGAAGATTGAACCTGATACAGAAAGTGTGGTTTATTAATACCTTTGCCCTGTCCAAAGTATGGTTTCTGGCACAAGCAATCCCAGCTCCGCACGTTCTCTGCCAACGAATGGAAATGGCCATCGGGTATTTCCTCTGGTCTGGATACCGCTATCGGATTCGTCGAGATCAAATGAACCTGCCACTCCGAAGAGGCGGACTGCAACTTGTGGCAGTTGAACACAAATGTGCCGCCTTGCTGGCCGCACAGCTTTTTCGAGCGCAACACCATATGGGGGACCCCTTTGACACTGTCTGCATACAGTCACTTGTCCCAGGTGCGAATCCCCAGATGCTCATCCCAGCCAATGTTTTCAAGAAGGAACTCGCAATTCTTAACCGTCTGAAATCCAGTGTCTCCACACCCTTCACCGCCCTCCCTACCAAGGTGCTTTATAGGTTTCTGCTCGCCGAAAGACTCTTCACTCCCTATATACAGATGAAATATCCTACGCGAGCCTGGTCGACTATTTGGGAGAACCTGTGGAATCCCTGGATTCCACTGGAATGGCGATCGACATTGTATGAGTACCTCAATGAAATTGTGCCGACCAGAGAAAAACTGTCTCGGCATGGGCAGAGTGATGTCGACCAGTGTGACGCCTGTGGTCGCACTGACACATTAGACCATCGAGTCACTACGTGCGGGAATGCGACAGTCGTCTGGACTTGGACCCTCCAGGCAATATCTGGAATCTGCGGACGGCCGCTGGACGTGTCCGATGGCATGAAGGTGCAACGATTTGCAGTAACACATTCCACTGGGGAAAAGCGTAACGCCATCCTCTGGTTCACAGCGGGAGCGATTCATTACAACCTCTCCCGCCACAGGTCTCGGGACCACACACTGGTGGGGTTCTTGGACCACCTCCGCAGGGAGAGATGGAAATCCGCCAAACATGGAACACTGACTGCAGCGTTTGGACGGCTGTTATGTATGTTTTGAATTGGACAGCCACGAGTTCTTATCGTCAGCCTGGAGTGTTTAATGCGTATAAGTGCTTGTGACTTTAAAATGGTGCAGTGACGATTACTTTCTGTGTTGACCTTTACAAAGGTGCAGTGACATTTTGCTTCTGTGTTGCTTTATAAACAATGGTGCAGTGACTTTTATTTTCTGTATTAACTATTCAAATTGTGCACTGACAATTCCTTTCTATATGTGTAAAGTTATTACTATGTAAATAAAACCACCTAAAAAAAAAAAAAAAAAAAAAAGATGTTCTCGTTGTGTATTGTAATGCTTCAGCAGTCAGTGAGAGATAGAATAAATTGCATTCGTGAGTACTGCATATTAATAAACTAAATTATAATTTAAAAAAAAAAAAAAAATCGAAATATACGACTTTGAGAACATGAAGTAACAAAAAGCGCTTCAAAACAATAGAAAATTCGAATATTCACCCTTCTCAAGCAGAGCTATGCACTTCAGGCAGAGGAGAAAAGTATGATGTATTGTGCTAAAATAACCAAAATATGCATAAATATGCAAACATATGATTTTACATGAAATTCCGGGCCTTACTTAAGACTAACACTAGTGAGTTCTCTTATATGATACTCATCTGTTTCCAAGATTCGTCTTAATTGTGTAATTACATTCCGAGTTATGGGTTTTAATGTTGTAGTACCGTAGTTAAATCATGTTTCTTACGTTGAGCATATGAGGCCGCATATATGGTCTTAACTGGGATTTTATTTTCGTTTTTGCAACTGTTAAGTGTTGAGAGTTATCCACATTCATAATTTATAATTTCAAGATGGCGGCTGCGCGTTCTATCAATCACATGAAGTCACCTTGTTGGTGAAACAGGGTCCTTACATAACACTACATGAATGCAACTACGGTGAACATTGCTTCTTTAGATCATAAGTTATGGTTTATAAGGTTTCCGTGATTCGTACGCCCACCATCTTGAAAGTATTCACCTGTTGACCTTGTAGTTTCGGTGTATGATGTTTGCTTTATGGGAATGTATGTCTCCAAAATTTGGTTGTGATCTGATGGTTAGCTTGGTCGGTATTCGACATACTGTAAATGTTTAACACCTGGGTGGCTGCATCCTCTTTCGTTAAAATGGCGGCAATATGAAGCATTACACTTGAGGTGTCATTTACTAGTGCTACCTCTGCAACAAATTTGATTCAATTGGCATTTGTAGTTTGGGAATTTATACGGGAGGGGACAGAAACACACACACACGAACTTTGACGTAGATCTCATGAATCTAATTTCATTGTTTTCAAAATTAGAAAGTAGGCTAGTAAATTAAGCTTTCTTTCTGAACATTTTGAACTTTCGGCTAAAACTCTGCATTTAATCCGGATGAAATATGTTAATGACTAATTAATATACCCACAGTTTAATGTCTGTCTGTTTGTTATGGGGTCGCGTAAAAACAACTGGAGTGAATGGCATGAAAATTCGTATTTAAATAGGAGACACCGTTAAAATAAACCTAGGGTATAAATTACTTTGCGTAATATAATTGTTGTTGCATTTGAGGGGCTTGGACATCGTGGTGTTTTAGCCTCGTGTACTTCGATAACTGTGGAATTTTGTCTGAAAACCTGTGATAACCGATGTTGCAAAACTCCAAAATGAAATCAATAAGAACAACTTCCAGGACTCGCTTGGTCGGCTCATCCTCAAACTTGGTTCGTTTGGTTAGTTTTATCCTCAAACTGGGCTCATTTGGTCAGCTTATTCTCCGACTGGGCTCGTTTGGTCAGCTTATCTTCCGACTGGGCTCGTTTGGTCAGTGTATTCTCCGACTGGGCTCGTTTGGTCAGCATGTTCTCCGACAGAACTCGTTTGGTAAACTTATCTTCCGACAGGGCACGTTTGCTCAGCTTATTTTTCGACTGGACTCGTTTGGTCAGTTTATCCTCCGACTGGGTTCGTTTGGTCAGCGTATTCTCCGACTGGGCTCGTTTGGTCAGCTTGTTCTCCGACAGAACTCGTTTGGTAAACTTATCTTCCGACAGGGCACGTTTGCTCAGCTTATTTTTCGACTGGACTCGTTTGGTCAGTTTATCCTCCGACTGGGTTCGTTTGGTCAGCTTATCTTCCGACTGGGCTCGTTTGGTCAGCATGTTCTCCGACTGGACTCGTTTGGTCAGCTTATCTTCCGACAGGGCACGTTTGCTCAGCTTATTTTTCGACTGGACTCGTTTGGTCTGTTTATCCTCCGACTGGGCTCGTTTGGTCAGCTTATTCTCCAACAGGACTCGTTTGGTCAGCTTATCCTCCAACTGGACTCGTTTGGTCAGCTTATCCTCCGACTGGGCTCGTTTGGTCAGCTTATTCTCTGACTGGGCTCGTTTGGTCAGCTTATTCTCCGACTGGGCTCGTTTGATCAGCTTATTCTCTGACTGGGCTCATTTTGCCATCTCAGCCCAACCGGTTACACCTTTGCCAAACCCATCCCAGACCCAATAGCCCACAACCGTACAAGTCTACTTCACACCCTAATTCAAGCAAGCTGTTTCAAAAATAATTGACATACATAACGTATGTGTAACAATAGGAGATTTTAATAAAGACAAGCCAGAACAAATTTCAACAAGCCTTGATCTATCAACATTATGTGAATGCTACAATCAAAAATCATTGCGACACAGTTATTCCTACTAGAATTACAGATAATAATGTTAATTTTATAGACCATTAAAATTCTCAGTAAATGTAATCTCTATACCGTGTGTATCGAGTTCAGTGATCACAACATACTGATCTATGACATTTATTTCCCCCAAAATCAGAGCAACAGAAATACTTGAATCAATCAATGGAATTAATAATAGGAAAACAAGCATATACTATATATGTCTGTATATATTTGATATTAATACGTGTGGTACTATAGTTAATACAATTCATAATTACAAGATATCAATTAACTGAACTCAACTTAAAAATTCAAATAATAATAATAATTATAATACGAGGCACGTCCAGAAAGTAAGTTCCGTTTGGTAATAAAATTAAATTGTGTACGGATACAGAAAAAATATTTATTACACAACATTCTACACCTCTTAGACTACTTTTCCACATAAATGCCGAACTTTTGCAGGCATTTGTCATAGCGTGGCACAAGTGTTTGGATACCTTCTTCATAGAAGTTTGCCGCCGACCGTAAACGAGAGTGAAGACTCCCCTGTAAGATATCCTACCGTTTGGCCACCACTGTTAGGCAAATTGCGTATGTGGTCAGGAGAACTCCTAAACATACGCAGTTCTCCTGGTAAGCACGCAATTTGCCTAACAGTGGTGGTCAAACGGTAGGATATCTTACAGGGGAGTCTTCACTCTCCTTTACGGTCGGCGGCAAACTTCTATGAAGAAGGTATCCAAAAACTTGTGCCACGCTATGACAAATGCCTGCAAAAGTTCGGCAGTTATGTGGAAAAGTTGTTTAGAGGTGTAGAATGTTGTGCAATAAAAATTTTTCTGTATCTGTACACAATTTAATTTTATTACCAAACGGAACTTAATTTCTGGACGTGCCTCGTATGTTCCTTGAAGGATAACTTACTATGGACAACACTGAAATTTAAATTTAATTGGAGAAAAGAATAAACTTCATAGGGAAATTAAACGGTAACAGATACGATTTAAAATAGAATGCACTTATAAATCATTAGAATTAATTGAAGGTAATAAGTAGACCAAAGTTAGGCTGCCAGTCACACCGCGTAGTCCTTAACGTCGGTCTGTTTAAGCGGTGTTGTCTATTTGTATTACATTCCAAAATGTAGTACTGAATCTCTTAGTCGTTATGTTGCTGCCGTTGCTTTCAATTAAATTTCCAGTGACTATAAGCCTTTAGATAGTGGAGTCTGTCTTTCTCTTCTAGTTTAATTCTTCCTGAGTGCTAATTTAATTGCTTTCGTCTTTCATCTGTCTAGATTCTGTGGATGAAACTATTCGTTGTGGTTGCTGTATTCGTCAGTTCAAGCAGTTGTGCAATAAAATTATTAAATTTGAAAGAGGGCTTGAAAACTCCCACTACAGTGGGGAATCGTAAATGAAATCTTAAATAACAATAATTCTTGAAATATGCAATGTAAGGCTGCCAATAGATTGCCAACACTACCAATAGAAATATCTTATGCATTTAATGATTATTTTACCATCTCGTCGTTGACACCTGCTATCCTAAATGTGTTTTTCCTCCGTATTTTTCCACACTTCCTCCAGCCAAATGCCGGGATAATACCTTAGTTCAAGTCCTGGGGCGCCTATCCCATCCCTGTCCCGAATGCAGTTACACGCACTACTACAGCCATCAAAGGAACGCAGGTTATCAGATAAGTTCAACACTCACTACACTACACAGGGCTGATGACCAAGATGTCCCAAGCCCCTCAAATGAATTAACAAGAACAACAACGACGATAACGATTCTTTTACTTGTATAGGAAGTAATTCGCTGTTAAAATTTCATCTAGTAAGCCCCATTCTTGTGAATGCCCTAACGAGTTTCCTCTTTTAAATTCTACAAATGACACGTCTGGAGGGAGTATGGAAAAGAACCGGGGTAAGACCACATGCATCATAGCCGCTGTCAGAGCCGGGTTTCGAACCTCTACTCTCTGGACTTCCTGCAGCACCCCATCGCGGTCGTCGTGTACGGTTTAATACACACAGCTACGCCACGGGGTGTTGTTTAATTTAAGGGTTTGCTACAACGTGGCCACTTAGCCCCATATATTTGGGTGTATAGGGTTTGTCTGATAACCTATGTTACTGAAGTGCCTGTAGCAGTGCCTAATTTCGGCCAGTTTTCCGGCACCTCCACAAGGTTTTTAAGGAGACTGCTCAATAAAGAGTTACGATATTAAGATATTACAATTAAAAACGTTTGAGGAAATAATTAATTTCTGCAAATAAATCAGACGATTTTCTCACTCACGAAAAATCCTAATCTCTTGTCTTTTAAGTAATATCGCAGTTTTTTTTTAATTTCTTCTTTGATCCACTGGAGTGCAGTCTTTCTTTTGGGGTGTGAGGTAGGAAAAAGGTCAAATGTGTTGGTATGCGTTCCGGCACCTACAATTTTATAAATTAAGCGCTGGCCTGCAGCAGTAGGTGAATTTGTAAATGAGCTCAGGATTGGGATGGAGGGAGCTGTAGGCTTAAGTTAGGAACCACCCCGGCATAGCCTATGCATGAAGTAGAATTGGGGAAAATACTGAACATCACTTCTGGCTGATATGGGAATCGAATCCATCTCATCTCAATTCGGACTCTCCAGGCTGCGTGTACTCCGTTCCAGCCCACAGACCAGAATTAATTGTCATAGGACACTGTAATTCCCAAGATTATGTTATTATTAATATTATTTTGTAAACATATTTTTGCAGCAATGGACTACTATAATAATAAAATAATACTATACTACTACTACTGAAGCCTCCGTGGCTTAGGCGGTAGTACGCCGGCCTCTCACCGCTGGGTCCGTGGTTCAAATCCCGGTCACTCCATGTGAGATCTGTGCTGGACAAAACGGAGGCAGACAGGTTTTTCTCCGGGTACTCCGGTTTTCCCTGTCATAATTTCATTCCAGAAACACTCTCCACTATCATTTCATATCATCTGTCATTCATTTACTCATTGCCCCAGAGGAGTGCGTCAGGCCTCGGCAGCCGGCACAGTCCATATCCTCGCCGCTAGATGGGGGCTTCATTCATTCCATTCCTGACCCGGTCGGAGACTGGAGGCAGGCTGTGGATTTTCACTACTACTACTACTAATAATAATAATAATAACTAGCGGATCCATGCGAGAACTCTCGCATATCCTAAAGGGTTGTGTGCGCCCCATGTGTACAGACAACCGGCCCGGCATTAGTGCTATGCGGGCTATACGCGCGACAGATCTGCCAGGGGCTATCGTCTTGTTTATTTGTTTAATAGCACTTTATAGACAAATAAATATATTTCCGTTAACATTTCAAGAAATGCAAGATTTTTCCTATACTATTGAGACGATTTGGAAGATTTTGGTACAAACCACACCTTCTAACTCCCTCTGGTTTAGGAGCTTGAGTTTTAATAAACATACACCTTAGCGTAATATATAATAAGACAATAATAATAGCATTCTTGGCGGTCGCCCCGGAGGTAAGAATTTGATCCCCGGCTCTGCCAAGAAATTAATTCTCATCTGAGGGCTGGAACGGGGTACACTCAGCCTCGTGAGGCAAAACTAAGGAACGGTGGGTTTGATTCCCACATCAACCATCCTGGAAGTGGTTTCCCGTGGTTTCCCACTTCCACTCCAGGCAAATGCCGAGATGATACCTACTTAAGGTCACGGCCGTTTCCTACCCAAATCCTACCTTGATTTCAAGTAGACACACTAATACAGGCATCTCAGTGACAAAGGTTATCAGACAACTACTACCCACATCCACATGACCACCCTAAAAGAATCAACAACAAATACAAATTTATTAACTATGAATAGGAGTCGATTGCATTTAAAATTCGGGTGCGTGGTGGTGCAGCGGTCAAGCTGTTGTCTTCTCATCAAGGTGGACAGGGTTCGTTTCCCGGTCAATGCATAAGAGATTTTCGAAGTGAAATGCCATGTCCTGTGGTTCGGATTCCACGTAAAAAAGGAGGTCCTGTGGCTCATGATCGCATGAATAACGGTCACGTTAAACTAAAAGCTTCCTTTCATTTAAAATGCCGGTGCTATTTTAAGGTATTATCGCAGTGAATTTTTGTTGTACTACCAGGAGGTCAGGCACACAACCTTCACCCAGCCTAATGAATATTTCCTGTTAATCTGCTCGATTGTATTCCAACCCTATAATGGAAATTCAGTCCGGTGCCTTCTAAACGATACCTTTGAAGTGTACTTTATTGGGATTCACTCTTTCACAATCAAAATACTACAGCCAGATAAACCGATAAGCTCAACATTCAATATCATGGCCAGTAACAAAAATGATTTTAGCTAAGCGGCTTATGAACGAGAATCAATTTCAACAGAGCACACTATAATGTATACCACTGCAGTTCAAATAAAAGCTTAAATGCACCCACTGTTTACAAGTACCGATCTCTTCTCTTTCGGAGCAGCGACTATGGTTCTAAGCTTTCACCGCGGAGGTCCGGATTTGATTCCCGGTTCCGCTAAGAAATTGAGTTCTGGTCTGAGGCCTGGAATAGGGCAGAACTGAAAGGAAATGGGGTCGATTCCTACCTCATTCATCCCAGAAGTGCTTTTCCATAGTTTCCCACTTCTCCTCTTGGTGGATGAGAGGATGGTTCCAAAATTAATGCCACGGCCACTTCCTACCTAAATTATCCTTAATTACAAATACAAACACTTGTTTAGCCATCATAAAAACTCTCATCCATGTAAACGGGGCTCATGAGCACGATGTCGCAAACCCCCTAAATGTATCAAGAACAAGAGGGATCCTGAGTTAGTCTTCTTCAAATTGAAGGCTTCCAACGAGATGTCTGGTCTACTACTAGACCTAAATAAGTGGAAAGAGCACCTTTTAAACGACACGTGCTGCTGGCCCTTCCTCGAAAATGAACACTGTTTCCAGCCCTTCTGAAAGATTATCAGGAAGAGGTCTGCTACTTGTTTCATTGCATAGGAAACAAATTTGGATAATCCATGAAGAATAAAATCAGTTTGAAAAGTGCATCGTTGAACGTAACCGTCGTTCCTTCAACTTTACAGCTACGCTCATTGTATCTATTAAGGGAAGACGTCAACCTAAATGCATATGCATTGAAAAAAAAAAAACATATGTCTTCCATATCACTACTCAGATTGGCATGAAATGTAATATGCCTCTTACGGTAGTAGTGAAGTTAACTATACATTCTGCACTTTTGCGATTTCTATCTCAAAGTTTGGAATTTATATTGAAATTCCAAATTTTAATTTTGAAAACTAATTTAACTACATTTTTCCAAGAAACTTCATATGAACTTTTCTGAAAATTCAGATTTAATGTGATCAATAGTGTTTAAACAATTATGCGCAAGGGTATTTTTAGCCTATTTTCAATTTTGATAAAATAGGCTTATGAGATCACCTTTTGTCCGTGTGTGTGTGCCCGTGTGTGTGTGTGAGTGAGGAGTGTGTGTGTCCCCCTAATAACTTCTAAACGGCTGGAGCGATGTCAATGAAACTCGGTAAGTTCATAGCATTATTCCGGGCGACCCCGACTGTGCCCTTCAAATTTTGTTACGTCTCACCAATCCTACATGGCGGCTGTGCGAAATATTTCACCAGCATTCAATATCTCCGAAACTATTGCCGATATCACCCTGGGATTTATTACGGTGATAAAGGGAACTACTAAAAGTTCACCTATGTAACTTTTGAAAAACTAGTAACCACAAAACCAACATGGCGGCCACGCGAATTTGCGACTTTTAAATAGACGTTTCTCGCGATTTAACCAACCAAACGCAATACAAATTGGTACAGTATATGTTTTTACTGTACACATTGTAATGCACCGACATCTAACTTCGTTCAATTGTTACATAACCACAAGATGGTGGATGTGCGAAATATTTCACCGGCATTCTATATCTCTGAAACTATTAGCGGTATCATCCTGAAATTTTGTACGGATATAATGGGCACTACTGGAAGTTCATCTATAGGACTTTCAAAAACCGGTTAACTACAAAACAAACATGGCGGCCAAGCGAATTTGAAAATTTTAAATAGACCTTTCTCGCGATTTAATGTTCCCAACGCAATGAAACTTGGTACAGGAATTGTTTATAGACATTGTAATGCACCGACATCAAACTTCGTTCAATTGTTTACATAACATCAAGATGGAGGCTGTGCGAATTTTAAAATTAAGTTTTTATTTCTTGTGTCGTAATCATGCGATCGAAGTGAAAATTTGAATAATGAACCTATGCAATAATTTTCCTTTAATGGTACATGACTCTATGGCCTATACATTTAACAATCCAACATGGCGACCATCCGAAATATTTAGACAGCTCTAAATATCTACGAATCTATTATAGCAATCAAACTGAATTTTTTAATGTTCATAGGGTTTATGAACTTAAGTTCACCTATAGGACTGGTGATCACAAATCCATCATGGCGGCGACGCGAATTATAAATATTCACATGGACGTTTCTCGCAATTTAACCATCCGAGTGCAGTGAAACTTGGTACAGTAAATTCTTATACGAAAGTTAATCCACTGGCATCTAATTTATTTCAATTGTTTCCATAACTACAAGTTGGCAGCTGTGCGAAATTTTAAAATCTCCTTGTTACTTCTAGTGTCCTAATCATGCGATTAAAGTTTGAATGCTACCCCTACACAATAATCTTCATGTAACAGTACATAACTCTAGGACCTACATATATAAATTCCAACATGGCGACTATCCGAAATATTTAGTCGGCTCTCAATATCTACGAATCTATTACAGCAATCAAACTGAATTTTGTGTGTTGATAGTGGCAGTTAACATAAGAAGGATATATGAAAATAGGCTGTATTGTTCTTCACGGAACTACTTGTTCTTGGTGTAATGTCAACGCATTTATTACATTTTAAAAATTTGCATTAAGAAAATAGTGGGAAAATGCAAAATGCCTTCTAAAATGTCAGTTTTGCAAATATATGATTTCAGTTGCACTAAAATATGTATTCTTTTGCGTTTATTAACTGTAAAACGTTTCATTCAGTTCCCTTTATTCTACCTGAGAAATAGGAACATTTGTTAAAAAAATGAAAGTGTGGTAATTCATCAATGAAAGTTTGCCATTCAAAAAACTCTAATTTATAAGCTAGAATGCTACAGGACTGTAGTATTCGTCTTCCTCGTCTTTTGCTCTTCTCTTTTCATCCCTTTTATGTTGCCTTCTTCATTTCATTCCAGCTAGAATTTCAGTTTCAGCTGCAGCATTACGTTTTTGGTCAATAATTCTGAGGATTAGGCATCTGAAGGGCCCAATCTTGAAGCCCATATTTAGAATAGTTTCAATTCTTCCTTAATTTCCATCATTGTAGGCAAGTACAGTATCATTTGTGGATAATTTGACAGTGGTGAAGGAGCAAAAGATGATTTTAGGACATCGTTTCCCTATCATTGGGTTCAGGGATTCATTGTGATTTTGAGTTTTCCCATGGAGACATCGGAAGAGGTCAGAATTTGAAAGTGTTGGTGTACCGGATTTATTGTTAATAGAAATAGTTCATGCAGACTGTGTTCATGTTTATAGATACTGTTATTACTTTGTGCTTGTTTGTAGCGGCTCCAACTTTCTTTACAGAGCCAGTGATGGGGACGTGTATCATCGTTATTTACGTCACTCCTTCCGGGTTTTACATTAATTCGTCCTCCAATCATTAATGATCAGCAATTTGAGTTTCCTAAGAATTCTGTTACTTCTGAACATAGTAGCTGTTACCAAGAACACCACTCAGATAAACAATTAACAATACACAGCAAATCACATAGTAACAACGGAGATGTCAACTAAAGCAACACTCGCCCCAATTTCACAGCCTTATAAATCCTACACACCGTCGTTTTGAACTTGGCCGGTCAAGTTGTAGTTATTTTACGCATTCTAGGACAGATTTATGCTAATATGAAGGATAAATAGCAATACATACAAGAAGACAAGGACCGGTACGACTCCCATGTTGAGAGATATGGGCGCGGCTCACGCTTATCATCAATAACATTAAGTTATTTAGTAAAATTAGAGATTAGATTTTCCCTCCAAACTTTGGGAATATAATCTCTAAAGTCTAAGCAATGTAATGTGACAAATTTATTTAATAAGTCGACGTTTTGATGGATTTTATTGACGTACATGGCAATGCTTGAAATAGTGAGTACGTAAGGAATACATATTCGTCACGAAGGTGCAGAAATCTCTTGGGGCTGGCGGACTGCATGTTCCACTTTTAACTTTACAACCACCACCAACACCACACTCCTGAGGCTGTTGAACTGCGTGGATCCTTTTTAACACAACAGTCACCACCATCACTAAACTCTGGGGGCTGGTGATCTGCATGATCCTGTTTTAATAATTTTATTAATGCAGCCAATGTCCATGTACTTTTCTTTTCAGGACGGGTCAGGGAAGGAAATCGGCCGGGGACCTGTTGATAGGAACCGTCATGGCTGGTGAAAATAGGAAACCACGAAAACCATTTTCAGGACGGCTGAGGTGGGATTCGAACCGACGCTCTCCTGATGCCAGCGAGGTGTGAGGTAGCGCATTAGCGCTCTCGGCTACCGCGGCCGGTATGTTCCTGTTTCAACACTACAGTCTCCACATCACCAAACTCATAGGACTGATGACCTCCTAATCCCTGTTTTAACACTACAGTTTCCGCCATCACCAAACTCTTGAGACTGATGACCTGAATTTTCCCAACTGCCCATACACCAGGACTGTATTGGACATTCTTGAACAGAGTCCGCACAAATCACGGAAGAAGCAATTTCTGGCTGCACGATTGGGGAAACACTGCTAGCCAGTTCTGCGACTGTGCCGATGTGCCTCATCCACGAGAATTAGGATGAATGATAATGAAGGCTGTCATTGAGAAATTCTTATAAATTACCATTTCATGTATTCATCAATAATTATTATCCCTGATGTTATTGGTGGAACAGCGAGTGGAAGCTACTACAGTAGTTCAGGAGCCCTCTCCCATGATACTTGTCTTTAGGTACACAAGTTCCAGGTAAATGCTTGGTATGGTGTGTTTTGTTGTTGCGGCTTCATTAATGGGTCATGGCATACGTTAAATCAGGGGCGGTTAGTCTTTCCACGCTCACCGTGCCCGCTATGCTGGCTTCTGCCTCTCTTGGCTGGGTTGCCTGCCCTGACTGCCTGCCTGCACGGCGGACCGAGTCAAGTTTGGATCGCCTTCACACGGGACGTATTGTAAACAAACTGTTCGTCCAATGCGTTGGCTGTCCGACACTTGTATATTGTGTTTCGCGGGTTTCTCCCCGTACCGGTGCTTAGTATTAAAACAGGTAGAAATAATGATAAGGTATCATGGGAGTCATTTTAGACATTGCAATTTCGTTAAATTTTATTTGTTTTTGTTTTCAATTGTTTCAACTTGTTTTCATATTTACGATATGCTCAATGTTCGGTACGATTGTTTGAAAACTAATCAACCGTGGGCTGTTCCGCAGGTTATCGTCAGACATCTGAGCGCGATGCCGTATTATTGTACATTTCAATACAGAGAAAAACGTTTCGTAGACGTTCGTTGCTCCAAACATTGATAAAACTTGTTCGGCCTGTCTGTACAATTTTGGATATTCTTGTTGCGGTAATTTTGAAGAGATGTAGTTGTTGTTGATTCATTTAGGGGCTTTTTGACACCGTGGTCATGTAGTCCGGTGTACGTGGGTGTGTGTGAAAAAATTGAATGGTAACCTGTGTTATTGTGATGGCTGTATTAGTGTGTGTATTTGAATTTCAAATAAGGATTGGGAAGGAGGCGACCTTGGCCTTAAGTTAGGAACCATCCCAGCATTCGCCTGGAGTAGAAATGGGAAACCACGGAAAACCAATTCTAAGATGGCCGAGGTGGGAATCGAAACCGCCTCTTCTCACTTTTGCCTCACGAGGCTGAGTATACCCCGTTCCAGCCCTCAGACCAGAATTGAATTTCTTGGCAGAGCCGGGAATCGAATCCGGGCCTCGGCTGTGACAGCTAGGAGTGCTAGCCACTACGCAACGAGGTGGGCATTTTGAATAGAAATCTGGCAGATTTTTGACACAGTTAAAAATATCCTTAAGTCGAGTGCAACATTGCAAATGGCTTGACGAAGAAATAAAAAGCAGATAAAAACTTTGTAAATTCTTGAAATCTGCTAGAAAAAAGAAACAAACAGCCATAATCAAACGTTACGCCAAATATCGCCGCGATCAAATAATGTCAAGTGACACTACAGTTAGCAAAATAAGGGACACCGGTGCGCGACCGTTTGACGTTCGACACAGTGAACGGCTTAAGGCAGTACGAGAGGGAGTGAGACGGGAAAGCGAGCGAGAGAGAAAGAAAGAAAGAAAGAAAGAAAGAAAGAAAGAAAGAAAGAAAGAGAGAGAGACATAAATGTAGTTCTTCCCCACTTTCGCTGCAAGCCCGAACCATACTGGCATGGGAAACCACTTCCAAGATGTACCCCATTCCAGCCAATAGACCAAAATTAAAATTTCTTGGCAAAACCGGTAATTGAACGCAGACCACCGGGGCGACAGCCAAGAATGCTGGCCGCTACACCACGAGGTGGTCCATAGTAAGATACAGTTGGCACAAGGCAGTATCACTTTCCAAAAATGTTAAAATCCATGTGCTCTTCAAAAAAAAAAGCTAACGGTGCCTCTGTTTGAGTGTAACATCAAGAGAATCAACCAGCTGACAAGAGCCCCACCCAAGGGGTGGCTGCCCGGGTCAGGGCTTGCACGGTCAGAACCCAATCGTCTCTGCGCACACCATGCCTCCATCGTATTTTGATACGCCTCATGTTTTGTGCATCGACTTACGATCAACAAATGCCCCATGTGAACGCCAGGAAGATGTTTCTAGGGCTCCTTGATGGTACTGAGGAAGCAGGAAGAAAATAATTCCCGTTTAGCAACGTACTGACTGACTCTTACTTAAGAAGGTTTCTCATTATTTGTGCTTGATTTTCACACGCTCTGAAAAATATACTTTTGTAAATACTATATTGAATTACCCTTTCACGAATTGATTGTCGGCGGTCGAGATGGGAACTATTCTTTGTTTACTTGTGTCACACGTCAGCCTGCTTCATTGACAGGTACAGTTGAGTGAGTAAGATATGACTCAGTTCCATTAGCCTCAGTCACCGTTTAACTGGCCATGGTGACATGAGCTCCTGAGACACGCAATGCTGCTTGACTTATGTGTAGAATGCATTTTGTCATCGCTGTGTTCGCCGCTTCACTGTGCGGGGCTCCTGCTACAATAAACAACAAACACTGGCGCTGCCACGCTCAGAGGTAATTAAATCTTAAATGGGTAATAGCTGATATAATAATTTGTAAGACCACTGTTAAATCCATCACATAACGCCTGTACATATACATTATGGTAAGTTCATTGCCCAATGGGTGTCGTACTGATATCGCGTCAGGAGATGGCAGTCCAACACGCTGTGACGGGGTGCGGGGGTTCTTGCAGTACGCATGCGCGGCCCTCTTATTCAAACTTAAATATATCGGCTTCGCGCATGCCAATCGCTGTTATTGCATCACACGACACGCAGCCAGTGAAAGAAGGAATGTGCTGAGTGAGTGAAACAAGTAGTGACTAACTTAATGTTTTTGGAATGCGCGATACGCAGTGAGCGGGAAGACATCTGCAGTTCAAACCCAACTGCCAACTCCTGGCACTGCGGCACGCTAAAATTTAAAAATGAAGTAGTTGGTTCTCTTTCCAGGGCTTGGATATCCTGTATCCTACGCTGTGGGTTGAATATGATTGCCTTTATACGTACTTATAATGGGTCTAGTACTTGAAAGGAGACTTTAATGGTCTCAGTTATGTACCATCCTATCATTTAACTAAGAGTAGAAAAGTACAGAAAACTGCTTCTAGGATAGCTCACGAGAGAATAAATCCACATCTTCCCAGTTTTCATAACGAGGCTAATTGTAAGCCGTTCAAATCTCCAGACAAGCTCGAATTTCATGACAGAGCAAGAAGTCTAAGTATGTGCCATCTGACCATGCAAGGTGGCAATTACACATACAAATTGGGCTTAAAGAGGACTTTACCCGATGGATTTTGTTTGAAAGAGCATCATCGTATCAAAATAGTTTAGTAGTCCAAATGACTGGAGCGTAGGGATCAGGTAAGCCTGCACGCATTCTGGAACGAAGAAAAGCATGATGGTGATTGGTCTTTTAACTTACACACTAGAAGAAGAAATGCAAAAAGAGGAACAAAGGAAATCAAAGACAGGAAGAAAATAAATTTCCTCAACCCTCAAAGAATGGGGATTGAAGGAATTGGAAGGTAGAAGAGCCATGATTGGCAGTTAAGAAAGAGAAAGAGGAGAGAGTCTACTCCAAAGTCAGTGGAAAACGGGCGAAAACTGGACCCAGCTCAGGGATCCCTCAGGGTCGCCAAGTTCAAAGCTCACCAGCCGTGAGCCTTTGAAGGTGTAGCTTATCCAGGGTGGACCAAGGTCCACACAACCTGCCTCCTTTAGGGCTTTGTGCAGAAGGCAGGAGATATCAAGAAAAGAAAAACAAGTGGTCCGACCCCTCGAAGAATGAGGAGGTCAGGAAAGATGAGAGAAGGGATAATTAATGGCAGGAAAGTGAAAGACACCCTAGGCCTCGGGTACCCTAATACCGTTGGGGTCGGAAGAGAACAAGAGTTGACCAAGGGAAGTCGACAGGAAAGATGACAGAAATAAGCCCGCCACTAGTAAGTGGAAGCCGGACTCAGATAGGTACCGCGGTCGCCAACCCACGTCCCACTAGTTGTGAGCCCCTGGGTGGATGAGGAAAAGCAATCAAAGTATAATTCCAGATATGTTTTTAGGGAATGTCTTCGATTGAAGCCGTCATATCAATCTTACTCTACAGAAAGTGTAATACCGGTACCTTTACAATTTAGATGCTGTACATCATGAACTCAAGCGGAAATACTACGCACGCTTTGATTCCGTCTGTAGAACTTATTTACGGTGTCTGAAAATTGGAAAAATATTTCATTATTGTCACCGAAAGTTGACAAGTAGGGGATGTAGGGATTTAGGGCATCAAGGTAATAAGCCACATACACTTGATTGTAAGTGAAATCAGTCTGTGTTATTGTGACGTCTGTATCAACGTGATTATTAGTAATTTGGGCTAGCATTGGGCAGACAATGACCATGGCTACATTCAGCAAACTACGTAGAAACACATTAAACGATGATAGAGCGTAGGAATCGGACCACCTTTCTTCTCAGTATTCCTCACGAAGCACGACTCATCTGTGGCCCTCTTCCTCTTATAACTTCTGAACGCCTATAGGTGTCATAATAGAATGCCACCCCAATGTTTTAAGCAGGCTGTACGTAGAGAATTCAGAAAGTAAGTTACACAAGAGTAGGCCATAGAAAATTAATTAACTTTTATTGAGTCGTGCATGAAAACGAAAGTTTGATGCTTTTCAGTGCGTCAACACGAGTTTCTTCCCAAAAGAGATGAGTTATTCCCTAATCGTGAAAAAAATTACATGAGATTAATAAATACACTTGGATGACCAGTTTCGATCGTCAAGCGATCATCATCAGATCCATTACACTTACACAAGGGAACGGATTGTGGTGTAAAATTCTAATCTGGTTGAAATTTAGTACAAAATATTCCTACAAAGTTGTACAATGACGTAGTGAAAACCGCAAGGGCCACTTTCAATTTTGAACGCCAATATTGAACGCCGAAAACCTGCCGGGCGACGGCATGAGCGAGGAGGTGGGAAGAGGTAAAGCTTACCTTGAATCCTAGCAGCACGCGATGGCTCCTGGCCACCAGGCAGCGACCTGCCGTGCTACGTTGCATTCTCCACCTTCCACCTTCCCCTTATCCCGTCACTTCCTTATCAGTTCGGTAGGACTATGCAAAAGAAAAGTGATGTTTTTGATTAACAGGTCCCAAATCGTTCCTTCGTCAAGCCATGTAAGTGTGACAATTTAATTTGGTCTGGTTTTAATTTTACTGGCACAGACAATAATTAATGTTAAACTTAACTTTACAGTCAAAATATTTACAAATGTCAGAAAGTGACAACGACGGTGTTCAACACCTTCCAAATTGTAATCCTTGGAATGTGGTAGTTTGTCTACAAAGCTACTTTGCTGAAAGTGATCGCTATGAAAGCTGGTGACCGGGAGCCATCGCGTGCTGCTAGGATTCAAGGTTAGCTTTACGTCTTCTCACCTCCTCGCTCATGCCGTCGCCCGGCAGAGTTCGGCGTTCAATAATGGCGTTCAAAATTGAAAGTGGCCCGTGCGATTTTCACTACGTCATTGTACAACTTAGTAGGAATATTGTGTACTAAATTTCAACCAGATTAGAATTTTACACCGCAATCCGTTCCCTTGTTAGTCCCTTAAACTGTTATGTCAGAAAGTATGGGTGAACATATTTACAATATGTACACTTATTTAGTTGCAGTATGAGTTGAGATAGGCCGGCCCCGTGGGGTTGAGGAAGAGCGCCTGCCTCTCATCCGGAGGCCCCGGGTTCGATTCCCGGCTCCGTAAGGGATTTTAGAAACTGACGTGAGGGCTGGAACGGGGCGTACTCAGCCTCGTGAGGACAATTGAGTAGCTGTCTGATAATGATGCAGTGCCCCCGGTCACGAAAACCAAGATTAACGGCTGAGGAGACCCGACCCGCTGACCAGGCGTCATCCCAATATCTGCCGGCCAAATGGCTGGGCAGCGGTCGCTTGATAGGCCTAGGTCCTTCATGGGGCTGTAGTGCCAGGGGTTATTTATTTATTATTATGAGTTGAGATAATTCAACTCGTCAATATTTGTTAGTTGTGGTCTATGTGATGGAATTGGTGATTGATCTCCAAACTTGCTTGTAGTTAAATGGTCAATACAGGTTGTATTGTACCGGCTACTTATCTGATGGTGGCTTGCGCTGTCCTGGTGAGAGCAGTTACCTAGTTCACGATCTACTCTCAACTGGGGGAACTTCCTGTGGGCCAAGGTCTGTTGTATACCTGGGCAATTCCCTTCTCGCATTCCTAAGTTTCTGTGTACGTCGTACAAATGTGACAGTGTATGGCCAAGCCTAGTCTCCCTAATGTGGTGTATGTTACTGTATTCAGGAAAATCTTCAACTATTAATGACCTGGCTTCATCCTCGCCACGCATAAGCTAAAGAGCCATAGCCTATAAGCGCTTCCCGGTCTAATAAGAATGTCCCGGCACCTTTAATACTGCCGTTGATACCGGCCTTGGTTTATTAAAGAAACGGATACATCGTTCATCCTGAACCAGTAACTTTTTTCCCTTATTAATCTCTTATCTAGCTTGGCTACACCTTTATGTTGTGTTATGTATCCGACGGGTGTGTTTTCTAGTAGAGTGAAGTGGGGTGAACTCTCCATGAATGTGTGTTCGTTTAGATTATTGGGGTTGTTTATTTTATCCAAGTGTATCTCGATTGATTCCTTAATGTCAAGAGCTCTGCCTTTCGGTTCGTGAATTATTTTTAAGTCAGTTTCAATATTAGTGAAACTGTGTCCCGCTTCACACACGTGTTCGCATACTGCCGAGTGTGTCCCGTATTTAATCGTATTTCTGAGTTCTTTGTATCGTGTATCCATTCTTCTCCCACACTGCCCGATGTAATTAGCATGATACCCTGTGTCTTGGCACGTAATGGAATATACCCCTGACTTTGAACTGTGCCAGCTGCCGAAGCCTGTCTTAATCCCCTGATGCAATGATTAAATGAATGACAGAGGAAATGAAATGATACTGGAGAGTGTTGCTGGCAAACCCGAGTGTCCGGAGTAAAACCTGTCTACCTCCGCTTTGTCCAGCACTGATATCATTTTAAGCTTTTGCCATGCATAAGGCCTTCTGTATTTCCCTTCCTTGATAATTATGTTCCAGAAAATCCCAAGGAATCATCGCGAACAACGATCAGTGCTACACGCTTCTTGCTCTGTCCACCATGTTTCTCCAGGGTGAAACCGAGTCAACATGCGCGAGAGCCGTAAGCGTATTTAAGTAATTACGAACCCGAATGGTCTCGTGAAATGCATCGACGATAACCATGCATTAACTCTGCTATTTAAGTTAAATACTAACTAACTAACTAATCGTTAATAAAGAGTTGGAGAAACCGGCCCTTAATCTGGCAACAGCGCGTCACGGGAGATCTAATGGGGTTACCGGGTTCCCAGGCCGCTTAGGATCCATTCTGTCCATAGTGGCCCAAACTCTCGACCTATCTGACCAGTGTCAACGGGTCTGCTACTGTGTCTGGCCGCCTTGGACGTTCTGCTGCGTTTCAAACGGGCTGGTCCATATGGTTTGTAAATAGGTCCCATTTTTGACCATTTTAAATATACAGACAAGTGAGCCTAGTTGGAGAATGGTCTGACCAAACAAGTCTGAATGGCAGCTCAAACTGACCCCTTATTTATAGCGTATATGGCAGGACGAGCAAGATCATCGATCTGTATCAAGAAAAGCGGACTTATGCTTAAGAAGTTGATATCGTCATTTCTCCTCGGAGGAAGCTTTGAAATCTACTACACTTTGCTCCCACCTTCATCTCTTGCTAAGTCTACTTCTCGTTCTCATCTTCCGATTATACTCCTGAAGCCATCTGTAAGCGCACCTGAGGCGCTGTTTCATTATCCACAGCCACAACTGATAGTCTACTCTTCTGATCATCTTACTCTACTCTCATCTAAAGGATATTAAGTTTCTCACGTGGACAATGTTCTTAGTTTATTAAATCCTTTATTGAAAAATACAGTAAGCTTTTAGTATGATAGTCACACTTAATTACTGTTTGGTTTCTGTTATGGCCAACTTCTTGTTGATAGTGCGCTACTTCTCCCTGTTTTGTTCTGTTTTGTTCTGAAAGGAATGTTAAACATCCCATGTCTGTCCCTCGTACTTGCCAGTAAGCAAATCAACTAAAATTCCGCAGTCAAGTGAAAAGAAGTGTGGTAAACATAGTGAGGATCTCAATTCACTGCGAATATAATATATGTTGTTGTTGTTAATTAGTATTAGGGGATTGGGACATATTTGTCCATCATCCCCGTGTACTGGGATGTGTTGAATTTGTCTGATAATCTGTGTGTTTGTGGTGAATGTAGGAGTGTGTGTAGTTTTATTAGATACAGGAATGGGGTAGGTGCTTCAGGACTTGAAATAAGGTGCTATCCCGACATTTGCCTGGAGGGAGTGTGGAAAACCGGGGGAAAACACTCAGGATAACCATTATCAGCGCCGAGATTCAAACCTCCGATCTCCGGACTTATTGCTGCATCCCATCGCGTTCGTGGTGAGTGAATAATTGCACATGGCTAAGCCGCGGAGTGCGAATATAATAAGCGTGATCAAAGCAATTGGCTGCAGCTCAATTCTTGTCTCTAAATGTACCTACACAAGCGATGATTTATTAGCCTACTTTCTATTTTTGCAAAAAATGAAAGTAGACTTACGAGATACACAGGGCCAAAATATGTGTGTCTGGGTGTGTGTGTGTGTGAGTGAGTGTGTACCCTGTATGTCTGTGTCCCTCTATCAATTCAAACACGACGAAACCAAATTTAACTAAATTTGGTGCAGAGGTAGCACTGGTAAAGAGTACCTCATTGTCATGTTTTATATTGCCGCCATCTTGACCAAAACTTACTGGCGGCCACTCAAATAGCCAAAACTTATAATTAAATTACGACCAAACTTATCGGATCTTTACCAACATTAGTACAAACATACCTTCATATGGGACGCGTCTACAAGGTCATCAGCCATACCATTTCAGGATGGCGGCCTTGTGAACTATGCAAGCTTTATAATCCATATTGTGGGTCCCACCAGTTCCGATTATCGAACCGAGAATGGCTTAAACTGTTCTAAAGGACGAGACCCGTTCGAAATTAAAAGTTTATACCATAGCCTAATATTATAGTGCAGAAATGACTTTAAAAAGCTGAAGCCGTCTTGGTTACAAGACAAGATGGCAGCTGATCTCTCGTTCTGACCTATATTTCACTAATTTGAGTACGTTGCATGCAATATAGCCTACAGATAGAAATAATATAAGCTTTGTATGAAATGGATTATATTGAATATATACTGCGGTGAAGAAATTGTTTAGTCCAAGTCATTATTTGCTAAGACGTATGTAAATCGATTGATAGCGTTTGACTTCATTGAACACGTTTAGCTCCGTGGTTAGAGCTTTGGTCTTTCACCCGGTCGGTGGGGGTTCTAAACCAATCAGAGTTGTATTTTTTGCTTGATTTTTTTTCATATCTATTGTTTTTTAAGTACTGAGATGCTATAAAATTTAGCGTTATGTTGTGCATTTGCAATGGAAAATATGTACATGTATTTAATTGAAACAAAGTTCGCCATAGGATCTGCACGAGTGACATCTACTATCAACCAATTGAACTACTGTATGTGTGTGCTAACCACGGGCTACTAGATGCAAGCTGCGGTCTATACCGGTCTTGACATTCCCAGTTAGTGAACCCATGCATACGGTGTAATTGAAAAATTTCCTCTTTTTGCCTATAGAGCGCACTCGCTCCCAAGGATAAGCGTGATTGAAAATTACCTGTGCAGTAGGTGTATTAAATGTGTTTCTCCCACTGATACGTTTAGACCAACGAAGTTATGTTTCAGTTTCAATTATAGTAAGTAGTTAGTGTTATTATACTGAATTCCTACGTTGTTTGGAGTGTTGGCTGATGAAATTTTAAAATGCTGGGGTGAATTAAAAACTAAGGTTTGAACGCCGCTGCTCAAATCCAGTATGTCATACTGTGGTGTGCCATTTTGCACTTCGAATAGGAAGAAAATAGAAGGTGATAAGGACAAAGAGTTATAATAACTATACATATACAGTTAGGAGAAAGTAGACTATATGTTGTTTCCTGATCATCTTGTTTATAATCTAGTAAAATAATTGTTTCTCAGCCACCCCAGGGGCACACAACTTGTGGGACGTGGGTTGGCGACCACGAGACCCCAGCTGAGTCCGACATTGCTTCCACTTACTTGTGCCGGGCTCCTCTCCGTCTTCTTTCCTGTCAACCTCTCTTGGTCAACTCTTGTTCTCTTCCGAACCCGACGGTATTAGGGTATCCGAGGCCTAGGGAGTCTCTTCCTGTCCCGCCTTAATTGGTCCTTCTCTCATCTTTCCTGATCCCTCATTCTTCTAAGGAGCAGCCTTCTTTTTCTTTTCATTATATTTCCTTTTCTCTTTAAGATTCCCGCACCGTTTTTGTGAATTGGCTCCCCGTGTATCTAAATTACATTTTGTGAACTTTCTGAATCTACGCTAAATGTTGTAAGTATTTTCAATCTAAATTGCATTTTGTAAGGATTGACAATCTAAATTGCTTTTTAGTAAGTCTTTGAATGCGGGAGCGGCATTTTTTGTGAGTATTTTGAATTTCAATTGCATTTTGTAAGTATTTTCAACCTAAACCACATTTTGTAAGTATTTTTCAATCTAAATTGCATTTTCTTGGTTGAGCATTTTTTAAGAATTTTGAATCGCAAGTGCATTCTGTGAGTATTTTGAATTTCAATTACATTTTGTAAGTATTTTAAATCTAAATTTCATTGTGTAAGTATTTAAGTATTTTGCATACAAGTTGCATTTTGTGAGTATTTTGAATCTAAATTTCACTATGTCATTTTTTTTTTTAACTCTAACCTGCATTTTGTGCGTATTTTCAATCTAAATTACTTTTGTGAGTATTTTCCATCTTAATTCCATTTTGTCAGTGCTTTCCAATCTAAATTACATTTAGTGTGTCTTTCCAATCTTTTGTAATTATTTTCAATCTCCGTTACTTTTTGTTATGGTATCCGTCTCATTGTCACTTTCGCCATCACCCAGACCATAAGGGGCCGATAACCCAGATGTTAGGCCCCTTAAAACAACAATTATCGTCATCATCATGTTTTTCAGTCGGCCAACATGTTAATGTTCCCAATATAATTGGTCATCTGACGCCAATTAAAACTTCTTAATAAACATCAAGATATGTATTAAATTAAAGTAAAATTCACAAAACGGATGTCGGCATGTATTCACTTATGCTTACATATGTAGGTAACTTTCATATTTCAAATAACATGCAGTTAAAAATTTCTTGGTAGGGGCGTGTGACAATGCGGTCAAGCCTCTCACCAAGGTGGACCGGATTCGATACCCGGTCAAGGCATGTGAGATTTTCGAAAAGAAATGCCATGTCCTGTGGTTCGGATTCCACGTAAAAAGACTCATTATCACAAGATGAATGGTCACGTAAAACTACAAGCTTCCTTTTTCCTTATATTTCTTGGTAATGCAGAACCACAGGATTGGTAGGTACTGCAGTCCTTGTTTCGAGCTTGGAGAGCTTGTATTATAAATAATTTAAGAAGTTCTGGCCTTATTTTATCAAGGGGCGTGGTGGCTCAGCGGTCTAGCTGAATGCCTCTCACCAAGGCGGTCCGGGTTCGATTCCCGGTCAATGCATGTGAGATTTTCGAAGTGAAATGCCATGTCCTGTGGTTCGGATTCCACGTAAAAAGGAGGTCCCGTGGCTCATAATCACAAAATTCACGGTCACGTAAAACTACAATCATCCTTCCTTCCTTTCCTTATTTTATCATACATAATTTTATCATGTACATTTCCCAAAATCGATATTTTCTCAAAAGTTTCAATTAATTGCCCCAATAAAAGATATAGGCTTTTATATTCATTTCGTGTTTCTTTTATATGGCGAAGGGCTAATCATCCCAATGTTTTGAGTTTCACTCGCAAATACATAAGGGACATGTACATGTACATACGGTTGGCAAACTAATTGTTTGTTCCATTAGTTCGAGTTACTGAACCTCTACGCAAAGGTAATGATCGACTACAGAACCTATTTGTTTTTAAATGTCTGAGTGATGGAAACAAACCACTTTCCCCAGCAGCCTTCTTCGACCCTGGCTCCACTTCACCCACCGGCAAAGAGTCTTTATGAAATTACACAGTAATGTTGTTTTAGATAACGAGTGTGGGATAACGTCTTCATCAACCGCATGTCCTAGTGCAAACCATTCCAGTCCTGAGCTGGAGCCGTACCGAAGCCAGCGAGTCTCGCAGAGAGATCGAGCGACATAATTTCGATCGCTTTTTTTTCTTATCTTGTGGCCTCTGGAGAGGCCGAGTGCAGATCTTTCTAGTTGACGCCCGTGGGTGACCTGCGCGTCGTAATGAGGATGAAGTGTTGATGAAGGTGTCACATACACCCAGTCGCCGAGCCACGGGAATTAACCTCAGGAGATTAAAATCTCTGATGACTTGGCCGGGAATCAAACTCGGGGCACTTCGGTCCAAAGCCTAGTGCGCTAACCATTTAGCCACGGAGCCGGACATACCGATCGCTGCGAGGGAGGCACTTGGGGACAGGGAGAGTGAGGTGTTAGGAGTCACATTTTAAGAAATAATTCAAGAACTACGCCCATCAGTATTTACAAAAATAATACAAAAAACTAAATTTGTTTTATATTTCTGTAATAGGAAGACACCTGGCATTGCTTTGGTTTCACCAAATTACTAGCAACACTTCCTAGTACGAAAATTGATATTACAGTTAATCCCCGTGATTAGAATGACGAGACGAACCAGCATACGTCAACACAACGGGCAAACATCTCTATTGGCACCAGGTAGGTGATTGACGCAACACATACTTTACCAGGAATCACGAAATTGGAAATAACATCAGAAATCGGTTGGCCATTGCTTCGCTCGCCACATTGTATGACAAACGTCATTATCTTCCTTCATTGGATGAGGATGGGGATGGTATTCATAGTGTTTATCTTTTGATTACCACTTCATCGCAAATTACTATTGCTCAACGTCTGGACCTTAATGCACTGTACGTGTATGGCGTATGTCACCTTTTCGATCGCAAAATACGTACGCTGACAGACGCATTGACCGATTCCACGGCACATTCCGATTCGCTTATGGTGTCCATCACGATGGCACATGGTATTATATAGGCCTATCAATGTTGAACCTGGAAATCACCCCTCTAGCCCTTCTATTATGAACCGACGGAGACGTTGGCCCCCTTTGTTTGCATATTTTGGTTCCCTTGGCGATGCAGACTACGAACATATATGACATTATATAAGGTGCGTTCAAAAAGTAACGAGCCGGAGGCATAATTACAGAAACCAATACCTGTATGTTAGAAGTATTGGCCCTGGCTGTTGAGGCACTTGTCCCACTATGACACGAGGCGGTGAATGGCTGTTTCATAAAATTCCCTGGGCTGCGATGTGAACCAGTTCCGCACGTGCAGCTGGACGTCGGTGTCCAAGGTGAAACGTTGGCCCCGCAGAGCCCTTTTCAGGGGACCAAACATGGCGTTATCACAGGGAGAGAGGTCTGGACTGTATGGAGGGTGGCCGAGAAACTCCCATCTGAATTTCTGCAGGAGTGCCGTGACTGTGTTGGCCGTATGAGGTCGTGCATTGTCGTGGAGCGACCACGGTGGCTATGGCGTTCACTGTCACTCGGCGGTCCTGGGTAATGAGTGCATCAACCAATTGGACGTTGTCATCGGTAATGCAGGGGGGTGCCCCAGACCGGGCATCATCGGCTAATGACACCCGTCCTTCCCTGAAGCGCTTGTGCCATGCCTTGACCCTTGCAAGGGACATGCAGTGTTCGCCGTACACTTGTGACATTCGGCGATGAATGTCCGTTCCCCCTTCTCCTTCCGCTGTCAGAAACCGAACAACACCTCTTTGCTCTTCGGTTGACGCCTCCATGTCACTGTTTGCAATGCGACTGGCAGCGTTGGACGATTGATGCATGCTGCTGCTCGCTTTGTATCGTCACGTGACGTGCACGCGTGCCCTCTAGCGACGGGCTGTGACCTTCCACGCTCTGGTCGCAAAGACACCTCGTTACACACGCCACGATTAGCCGATGTAGTCACCGGTTTGCGCATTCCTGCCTCCGGCTCGTTACTTTTTGAACGCATCGTATAATATCGATTTTCCTCCTAGGAAGTGTCATTTGTTAGTGATGTCAGGGTAAATTGGTACGGCAAATTTAACATTGAACATTGTTGACGTCAGCTTGGGGAAGAAGATTAAGATCCTGTCAAGATGCCTGTCGCCTGGGAGGTACGGTTTCGATTCCCGACTGTCAAGAAACGTAATTCTGGTCTGCGGGCTGGAACGGGGTATGCTCAGCCTCGTAAGGCAAAAGTGAGAAGAGATGGGTTCGATTTCCACCTCAGCCATCCTGGAAACGGTTTACCGCTTCTACTCCAGGGAAATGCCAGGATGATGCCTAACTTAAGTCCACGGCCACCTCCTTCCCAATCCGCGCCTTGCTTACAAATACACACACTACAACATACATCACAATAACACAGGTTATGAGACAACTTCTACACACACCCCAATACATAGGGCTAAATGAGCACGATGTACGTACAAGCCCCTCACATAATACAACAACAACCACCACCTTTCAAGAGGGGCTAAATAATTAGCCGACTTTTGACATTCTTGCTCAAAACAGGTAAACACTAACCACGGTAAGCATATGAATGAATGAATGAATGAACGAAACTGTCCCTTGGACAAGTCAGCGGGGAAGATTTGGTTAGCGCATCAACCCAGCCACAACGGCAAGGAGTACTGGAGGTGAGCCCCAAGCTTGCTCAGAGTAAAGCCCTCGAACGCTGAGTTGGAATGGCCTGTCCTAGTGTTAGTTAGTCTTGGGACATCGTGGTCATCACCGCTGTGTTATTTGGTGTTTGTAAATGGAATATGTGTGACAACGTAGAGTCTATACTAGCATACATAGTTGTAATTGGGTGGAGTTGTTATTCCCGTGTATTTTGGTGTGTGTAGAAGTTGTCTGAAACCTGTGTTATTGTGGTGTATGTTGTAGTGTGTGTATTTGTAAGTTCATTCTGGAGAATGTATATACTGTATGTATGTAGGTCTATGTATGTCTACACCTATTTATTCCCGTTATCCAACGGGGTCGGGGATGAGATGCAACTTCATGAGAGGAGTTAATGAGAGATGACATGAATGATGGTGAATGAAACTGGGCAAGGATGTGGCAGGAAGCGGCCGTGGCCTCTCAAAAGATAGCCTACCGTCCCAGCATTTACCTGGAGTTGAAAATGGGAAACCACGGAAAACGTTTTCAAGGTCGGACAACGGTGGGGCTCGAACCCACGTCTACTGAGTCCGCAGATAGCTTGGCCCCGTGGCCTAGCGCTGCGCGTTAGTAAACGTAGCTACCGCTGTCGGCAAGTTTATTCTGGAGAATAAAAGTAGGAAATCACACGCGGATTGGAAGTCACTTGTTTCTAGTTGTTCTCTCGAAACTGATTGAACCATGTTCTAGTGCTCAGACCGGAATTAAATTCTTGGGTGAACCAAGAATCTAATCCAACACTTTAGAACAAGTCTCAATAGGCTACTTACCTCTGGAGTCCGGAAGAAGGCTCGCTATATGCAGAGAAGCACGGGTGAAAACTTTTAAGAAACTCGAGAGCTCCTCGGTATTAGAAATAGATGCAGTGTAGCTTCAATGTGAAATCTACATAAAATTACTCGAGATGGTCATGGTGATCTTCTCTCAGTCACTAAACTTGAACAAAGTTCATCAAATTGTTCCCTTGTGACAGAAATGCATCTAAGAGAGCTGTATCATTATACTGCGGCAGTCTTCAAGATCGATCGCTCGGTTTAAGATCACAGGGCGTGGAGAGCCCGACCCAAGACTGACTGCGCGCCAGCTTCATCGCCACCAGCGGGTCCACAGGTAGCCTACTTATTTAGACTAAAGCTTCATAGGCCCTGGCCTCGTTTCCTGGCCATGTTAAAAATGTAATTCTGATCTGAGGGATAGATCTGAATTTGCACCACCTCGCAGGGTACCTGTAGGAGGTGGGTTCGATTTCCACCCAACCTAACGAGACGGAATTTCCAGTGGTTTCCAACTTCTACTCCAGGAAAGTACTAAATCAGTGATAACGTAATATATATCATTATCTGATGTTAACTGAAATCATTACAATTTCATTAAAGAAATACTTTAAAAGAAAATAAAGCCGAAAGTCGAAGATCTTTGTCATTTGTATTCGTAGGCCTAGGAGGAGAATGTACATGAAATAAAGGATATAATAACATACCTACAAAATTTAATAAGTTGTACTCTGTGCAGTATTTGCTGAGTCTAATATTAAATGAAATTGAGTAAATTTATGGCTTCATGTTCCTTAAAGCCCTAGCCTAGTGAGTAATTTGTAATCAAATGTAGGCTATGCTATCTTAACACTTGCTTCTGGTTGAACTTTGCTTGAAATACAGTATATCCAGCCGTTTCCCCGTGATAGTAGAATAGACAGATACAATAGCTAAAATTCCCCGGTATGGTCTTGAGCTGACCTGAAACGGATAAATATAGGCATAGAAATTCAAAATAAGTGGATGTGCAGACAGCGGACGTTTATACTTGAAGAGGTAGTTACCAAAACGCTGTGGGTCAATTTTTGCACATTGCAAGTTCTTTCACATCCGTCATATGGTTGAAATACATTTGATCATTTGCAAATTACCATAGCTGCACGGTCGTCAAATAACCAGTTTTAAATCAACCTAAACGATAGCCCATTTCTTTGCAAACCTAACTAAGTCGCAGCGCGCAATCGTAGTACAGTTGTGAGCTTTAAAAATGAGCGACTGAATTGAGAACATTTGGAGCATCACACAGCTGATAACCAATGACGTAGAGTAACAACTAAATCCTTGTAACGTGAGGATGGAACCAAAGAACTGTCCACCAGAAACTACTAGAACCCATGCGCATTTCATATTCCAGAATATTTCTCTAGCCTATATAAAGCTCATTCAAGCACCTCTTCAGACCATTCAGAAGAAATCAATGAAAATTCCAGCCGCGCTTACTGGATGTCAGATATCATAAAGTGTAGGCCTATAGCATGGTCTATCAACCCTTAATAGCCGTTCTGAAGGTTTTGCTCCCGGCGTGAAAGCGTACACCAACATAGCCTATTGGTGACCACCTCGTGGTGTAAGGGCTAGCATCTATTTATATATATATATATATATATAAGTTATACCCAAGTAATGCGGGCTAAATGACCACGATGTCTAAGCTCGTCAAATGAATCAACGACGACAACAACAACAACAAAAACAACGAAAAAAGGAAGCTTGTAGATTTACGTGACCCTTAAACTCGCGAACATGAGCCACGGGACCTCCATTTTTACGTGGAATCTGAACCATCCTGTCTATGTCAACTGCTTACCCCATGGCCCAAATTCAGTAGCAGAGCAGATCCGACTTAATTGGACAACTTGCCCTGTGTCTTCAGTTGACGTTGAACGCCCGGTCTCAGAGTATCTATACTCAGTGACAAACTTTTCCATAGACAATTTAAAGAAAGTGATTATTATTTACTGTGAAGCCAACTTAAGAAATGATGGTTAATTTCTAGCTGTAATTGTGATTTACCTGTGCCAATTGCCAAATGTACTTTGTTTCTTTTAATACTGGAGGCGTGGTGGCGCAGCGGTCAAGCTGGTTTCCTCTCACTAAGGTAGACCGGGTTCGATTCGCGGTCAAAGCATGTGAGATTTTCGAAGTGAAATTCCACGTAAAAAGGAGGTCCCGTGGCTCATGATCGCGAGATTACTGAATAACGGCCACGTAAAACTACAAGCTTCCTTCATTTCCTTTTATTTTTTGTACCTATATTCCACAAGGTCACTTATGTCATTGTGTTAGTGATTCCGTAATATCTGTTCAGTTTTCCTTATTTTAGAGCCTAAATACAGCAGTTAAGGAGCTTATTTTAGGCACATGAAACATTACTTTTTAGAGCCTAAACTTCCGCTGTAGGCTATAGTGATGATACTGCAGGCAATTAAGGTGAGAACCATGTTCAATTTTCGATTTTTTGGTGCAGATTACTCAAAACCTATTTGGGTTATTACAATGAAATTTTCAGATATTGTTTTATGCATCTTTCTCTGTAATAATAGGAAAATTATTTACGGAAATTGGATAGTTTTTTCAGAATGAAGTTTTTTAAAATACATTTTTTCCCCAAATGTTTTCTTAAAAACAATTCATAACCGAAAAATCCCTTCCTATTGCCATTCGCAGAGGACTTATTAAGCCACAGAAAAAGTTTCACTAGCGTAGCGTAAGACCTTTTCTCAAAAATGGTACCAAAGTACAAACAATTATACAACTGAGAAAATTGAACTAAAGTTTCTCAGAGTAATGTCTTACGTGTGAAGGTTCTCAGAACTTTCCTGCCCTATAATCTGGATTATTTGCATCCTCCTCAGTCCTTTAAAGATTCCTCTTTATTCTCCTTCCCTGTTAGTCATGTCTTCAACCACTAATTATATAGCCTGGTGAGCACAAATCCAACATGGCGGCGACGCGAAATTTAAATTTTAAATATTTAAATTGACTTTTCTCGCAATTTAACCATCCGAGAGCAAGTGAGTTAGTTTCTTCGATGAACTTTGTTACATCAGAGTCTACTTATCAATGTTATGAAGTCAATATCAGGTACGTTTATGCCATGAGATGTATAGGGAAGGGGGAAAGCTGCTGGGACAAATGTTAAAAATTGAGACGGAATACAACACAGTGAATATTTTTAAATGCTGTTTCATGGCTATCAAATTGAAAATTGATCATTACCAAGCGGAATGGTAGTACATTCTAAGATTTACCTCCAGTAGTTCAGAAATTATCCGCAAAAGAACGAGCCGAAGTAAACGTGTGCGTTTCTTTTCAAAGAGTAACATGATTTCAAAAAATGTCATAACAGGCACATTTTTAAGACTTTTTTCATTTTTTCAACGTATTTGAGTTATACACATACTAATTATTCAAAAACAATAAAAAACCAAATTTCGTCTTTTTAACACAAACCAGATGATTCTCACCTTAAAGCACTGTTTAACTGGCGAGGCAAAGGGCTGCGCTGAACATCGTGCCCGTGTATGTAAACGAAGTCTGGCAAATGTCACACACGGGACGTTGTTACACATACACCTACTGGAAACGACCACGCCTGCATGCCGATTAAAAGGCATTCTATTAGTGACACGTTTACCCGAATACTGGATATAGACCTACACACTGCTTTCTTGCAAATTGCATCTTCGCTTAGAGAAAATGTCGACATTTCTTATGATTCCTAATCTTTGGATTGTACTACTTGATATGTGAACATCAAGATTTTTGGCGAAAAATGCAAAAGTAATTGGCTGAATTGCTACCACGCCAGAAGTTGATGCGCTGTTGTCGTTGTTTTCAATCAGGGACTTGGACATCGTTGTCATTAAGCTCCGTGTACTTGGGTGAGTGTAGAATGTTATGATAGTCTGTGTTCAAGTGTTGTTTTTCGTGCGGCCGAGTGCAGGTCTTTCTAGTTGACGCCCGTGGGCGACCAGCGCGCCGGGATAAGAGATGAAATGGGTGAAGATGAATGAAACTGGACAAGGATGTGGAAGGAAGTGGCCGTGGCCTGTCAGTAGATACGGTCCCAGATTTTGCCTGGTGTTGAAAATGGGAAACCATGGAAAACCAATTCAAGGATGTGTGACATGCCAATCAAACCCACCTCACGGGGTTGATTGTAAAACGTTCCAGCCTTAAGACCAGAGTTAAATTTCTTGACAGAGCTGGGAATCGAACCCGGACCTCCAGGGTTGCAGCCAAGGATGCTAGCCACTGCACCACGAGGTGATCAGTAATAAATGAAACATTTTTAACATTATATAATTTATAGGGAATCTCACCCCCAATAAATGTATTCTTAAATACGAAATAGATATGGTTACAAATGTGATTCCATCAATGAGAGCGTGATTAGCATTAGTAATGTAACTGGAACTATGAAAGTTATTTCTTCGTAAAGACAATCGTCCCCACCAACGGGCAGTTCAGATATTTATAAAACATCCTTGTAATTTTCCGAGAAAAGTAGTATGTTTTTAAATGCCTATTACTTCTTTAATTATCTTACTGTTGATTTCCTACAGTGTAGCTGCCAATTTGCCTACCTTCTGACGTCAAAATAAAAGGAAATGTTGGCTGGTATCAATCATTGCTTCCTGAGGTAACTTGAAGGCAGTCAACATCACACATTAAGGCTAAGATACATTCCACTGCCGGGCGTTTCTAGTAGAAGCTAGTAGGAAAGTGCATCACGAACTGCTTTGTTCTCGGTAAGTCTTGATTCATGAGAAGAGCGAGACGAATCTTAAGTCAGTGTCACCAGGCATCGCGGGGCTGTAGCCGCAGGGACAATCGATAAGTATGAACCGTTGTATTCCTTCATCTCCCGGGATACGTTAAGCCATTACCTTCTCATCAGTCAAAAATCGTTAATGTTGAGACACGTAAAAATCGTTTTTACCGACTGGAAAGCATTATTTCATAACTAAAGGAACACTGAAAAATGGCTTCCAACACGATAATAAATGTCATGGCTAAAATTTCAGGTTAAGGTGCTGATTTCTCTGTAAATTTTATCAGCGCACAGTGGCAAGAAGAACAGTCCTGAATCAAGCAGAGCACGAAATGAATAGGTCAATGATGAATGTCTGATTGTGTCCTGGTACATGAAACATGGAGAAATCAAAGTCCAGACACTGACTCCGTTCAAAATATTTCTAACAATTTTTTTTAAAATCGAGTTTACCCTCCAAGTTGGTGGAACCCACGGACTCAGCGAGTGAACGAACCACTACCGCCTCTACGGGCAGTGTCCTAGAGCTGGGGACATCTGGTCAGAATGGATACAACTAAGGATGTGTGATCAGCACCTCGCCCAGGCGGCCTCACCTGCAAAGAGAACAGGGGCCTTATGAGGGATGGGAAGGGAGGGGAAGATTGGGTTGGATAGGCAAAGAAGCGGGAAGAAGGCAGCCGTGGCCTTACAGTAGGTACTGCACCATTATTCCTAAAGGTCTTAAGTACAGATATGGATACAATATTTTGGAACGCCCTGTAACCTTCAAACTAGCCACTGAAGTCTATCATAACAGCTGGTCTACAGCAAGCAAAAGTTCTGCTTTCAAGAATGGATCGGTAGAGCTCGTAATTCCGACGAGAAGCCCGAAGGTCATCGATAATAATAATGTTGACTTTGTCTAACATTATATCGATCGATTCACCTGAGAATGATTAATACAAATTAAAGTATATTTAGCGCTATATGTAAGCAGTTATATATGTCTGTATGTATATTTCCATGGCAGAAAGCTATTACAAAGCAAGTATGAAAAACAGAAGAAGATCTGTTAAGTCACTAGTGATTATACTTCGACTGCGATATATTTTATATCGACTCGTGGCGTATAGAGGAGTGGGGGAAGCGCTTGTCTTGCTCAAGCGACCTCGTGTGGAGAGCCAGTACTTGAGAAAGCGACAGCGTGCAGTTATAAGCCTGGCAATAGTGAAAGTGAAGTCGCCAGTTAACGGGATTTTCAAAACGTGTAAGCGCGCCGAAGGTTATACGCTGGTTCGTTCGGCATTCTCCGTGGAGTAGAGACTTGCTTAATGGGGATCAGTCATGGTTTTAAACATGTATTATAAGTTTATCTTTACGACCGTGTGTCCACAGCCACTAACGGACCATGCGGAAGAATACTTTCATAATCCCGACCGCCAGCTCGGCTGTATTGTGTCGTAACACTCTGCTTGTAAACCTTCTTGGAAATGCAGCCTAGACTTGATTCAAACTTTTCACAGTGGCAATACTTCTTAAAAAAAAGCACATTCTTAAGCAAGGTGTCAGAGGGAAGGAATACAATGAAGCCTATATCCATTACGATGGTAGGCTAGATTACAATAGGAATACTGCATTAGCAGGGTGTAGCGGGAACACGTTGGCAGCAACTTTCATTTACTATGAAGTGTGCAAGCGAGTCTCGTAATGCAAGGGACCGCGTGGACGCGTGCGAAATGGATCACATTCGCAGCTTTATATTGGAACTATTTAGCAGCTGTTCGAGTTCACTCTCGCTTCGTGACGAGTTGATAAACTGTTTGCGGTTCAGCCATCGGCATTCTAATGCGTGTGGAAATATATCGCCAGGATATATTGGGACCATTTCGACCGGCCGGGAGTGGTTCGAGCCTAGGAGGACTATGGTTCGTTCTCTGGAGGCCCAGTTGGAGTCCGGCATGTTTTGTGTTGGTCTGGAGCCTAGTATGGCCAACGATATCCTTTTTTTTTCCTCATCCAGATTCGCCAAAGGTATAGATCACTTCAACTTGTAACAGTAGTGTAGCCTGGACATGTGAACAATCACACATTGCCATATTTGATTTTGTAGATTAAATGGTTGAGTAGAAAGTGCAGGTTCGATGCTTCTTTCGAAGCTGACCTTCTATGATGCCAGGATTTTGACTCATAAAAATGAGTGCATCCTTTTTGTATTTTGATTGATAAATTTAAAATTTCAATAGTATTTTACAGTATTTAAACTGATATGCTCATCCTTATTTGTCGAGAAGTCACTGTAGGAGGAAGATCTCCAGATTTTTGTGTAAGCATATTTTAGTAACGCATTTTTTTTAAAGCGGCGTTGAGAACTCTGACTGAGTTTTACATATTCTAGTGTATTGTTCTTTAAGCACTTTCGCGTGGATTATCGTATTCTTTGAGGAGAATTTTTCTTTCCGTATTATTATTACGATATTAGGAAGTTTTCGGATCCTGTTATTATGAATGTTACTTCGAATTTTTAGACTATTTTTCTTCAGTTTATTAACAGATTTAACTTGTATTTTCTGAGCGGGATTTTCGAAGTGGATTGACTAATGGGTAATTAGTCGCTTAGCCTCTGTAGTTAACCTAGATCCATTCTGTAGGACTAATCCATCGACATTTTCGCGTTCGGGAAATTCAGGGAAGATCTTATTTTGAGATTGGATTTATTTTTATAAATCGCTTTTACAACCTCAGTTTGAGTGGTTGGGAGTGTTATACTTTTCTTCTCTTATGAAGTTAACACTGGATTATATTGATATCATTGCCTTTGGTGCAATAGTTTTTCTCTATTAAGAGGGTATTTGAACGACATCCAAATTTGCGAGGATAATCCCAGGAATGACTTACTATAAGTCACACGTTTAAGAATTATGAATAATGTAATACATCAATGTAAGGCAAGTTTTCTAAAAATAGGTGGAGTATTTCTGGAATCCACTAGGCTTTATTAATAATCTGTTACAGAATCAAATTATTTTTTTGAGCACGATTTCAGGCTTTTATTATAAACAGCTGATTTTCATAATTGTGGATTTATAACAGTAAGGCTCCAATTATAGGTGCATGTTCGATTTTAAGAGGCATGTATTAGGAATAATGCTCTTGTGTTTAAGTATTTTGATACAGTGCTTTGCGAAGCAAATTTTCTTGTTGAAGATTGAGCCACGAGTGCCAATCAGGAATAGATTGAATGGGGTTTCAACCCAGAGAGGCGCTGTTTTTAACCTAGTTTGGTTAATATTTTGTCATAGGTGACTTTATCGCTGTTGTTATCGTGAAGTAATGCCTGTGTGAAGATTAATATTTTTCTGAGCATTATTATTAAGAATATTGAGTGGATATCCAGTTCAATATTTCCAGTAAAATTATTATAACGACTTTGCCATAGCATGTATGATTAACAAGGATCACCGATAACTATTTAATGCTGAATCTATGATTAATTTTTGCTTAACTTAACTGTTCGGCAGAAATACCCTGAAATTAGAAATGAAACAATTAAACAATTTTAAGCAGAAGTGAATGTCGTGACATTAAGTCAGTGGGAGGAGAATAATCGAAATTATTCTAGAATTTTGTATAAATTTGTATATTCTGTAAATATGCCATATGAATTTCATCGTTAAATAACAAGACCATATAATGCTATTGAAAATGTCGTGTAAATTTTTGGTTATAATCAGGGTATTTTTGTGCAAGATGTTCATTCAGTTAATGAACCGAAATGAATCTAATTTATTCAATTCATTTTTTTTGTGTGTGCTTATCCTATGGGATCGGTTATTATTATTATTATTATACTTTATTTTTGAAAGAACTAAAAGTTAGTTGAGATAATGGGTAATTCTTTTTGGAAGCCTTTCCCATATTTCATAGCTGAAAGTCAGTCCAGTATAATTAATGAGATTTTGATTGGTCGTGGTATCGACAACATTTATATTTCTTGTCATGTTTATTCTTGCAATAAACTAATTTATTATTTGGTTTTAATTATTGCGTGATGCTTTATAGAGGTGATGGAAGGGTGTATTGAGGGGGCCATCGCTAGGTATTTTAGGGTTTACCACACCTTTGAGATTCTTTCTTCCTCTTGAAGAATTCTTGTGTTTTGAGCTAGTTTTTTTTCTGAGCCTTGGTCAGTCTTTATACATCCTGTTAGGTAATCGAGTGGCCCTATTATCCCTGTGTCTGTTGGTAGAACTTGGGGTTTTTTTTTGAGCCGGGGAATTTTTAGGTTCTACGATCCAGCTGTTATCCAGGGATTCAACAGGTATGGGTAGGTAAAAGTGTACATTAGGTGGCGCCCAGCTCAGGGGCTTCGAAAAAACTGGAATACCATAGCGAATACAAGGGAGTTGAATGCCATAATTCTGCCAAAGTTGAAACTGAAAGTACAAAGTGGAAATTAGTTTTATGATCATGTAACACAGATCGCGAATTGGAACACCGTGTTTCCTGTGTGACCATGAATTAAGGCAATAAAATAATGGTGAACCAATATTTTGGCACGAACTATTGGAATTCCTATGGAACAAAGCAATTACGAGGATACTCGAGCTACTTTACTTACAAGTGGTATTGCAACCATTATTAAATTTTGTATTTTATGTATTGGAGTGGTGCCACACGCTCTGTTAATAATTTGTTCTACTTGTTTCCGGCTGATGATCATTGCTGACATCATTAAAAATAGAAGTGTTTGTAAAAAATTTAAATTTGAGTAATGGTAGAATCATAGACCTTCACCGATATAAACCAACACGCACTTGTATATATTCGAACTCAAATCAAATTGGGCACTTCGTGTTTAGACATAAGCTTATTTTAAGGTAATGCCAGACAATAAGGATGAGCACGTATGGTAAATGGTGGTTGTTTGTAGATGTTCTCGCTGTGCTTTGTTGGTGTGGTATTCTTATTTCTTGTGAAGTGTAGTGAAGCATGTCTGAAGGTAATATGGTGACTGTTGGTGACGTTAAGAAGATGTTTGAAATTATTCAAAATAAAATGGATAATTTGAATCAGGACATAGAAAATATTAAGGTCCAAACTAAATCTGCTTTAGACCATATGTCCGAAACTGTTATTCAAAATCAGGGATTGATAAAAGATGCAGTTGCTGAGGGTATCAGGGGGGAAATTGATACTATGCAATCCTCCTTGAAGGCTATCAAAGATAGTTCTAAAAGGGTAGAAAAGAAGGTTACCAGTGTAGAATCTAATATCGAAGATATCCAGGACGATAATAGAAAAACACAACTAGATATCAGTACACTACGAGCTAATGTTGGCTTGGTACAGGTTGGCCAAGAAAGAATGCAACTTGACATTAACAATATCCAAACTAGTCAAACATCAATGCAAAATAGTCAAACTTCAATGCAAACAGATCTTAACAATGTTCAGACTAGTCAAAAGGGAATTGAGGAAACAGTAAAGGATGTTAACTCTAATGTAAGGATTATGCAATCGCAAATCAATGATTTAAGAACAGATGTGGGATTAATAGAATCCAGTCAAAAAGAGATTCAGTCCCAAGTCAACAATATTCAGAATGATGTAAATCAAATTGAATCCAGCCAAAATAAAATGGAGCTAGAGGTCCAAAAAATCGAATCTAGTCAAAATCAGACGGAGGTTAAGTTAATGGAGCTAGGAAAATCGAGTAAAGAGTTTCAAGTTGAGATTAGAGTAGACATTGAAAAAAGTGTGAAGCTTAGTAAAAAAAAAATAGAAGCACTTCAGCTACAGTTTTCCCATGACACTAATCAGACCCAGAATAGCCTGGAGCAGTTGAAATGTGAAATGGGGACACTCCGAGCTCAAGTCACAGATCATACGAAACTTCTCAGGGATGATTTTGACATAGATTTGAAAGGGATCATAAGAGATAATATTGTAACATTTCGTAAAGATATCATGAAAATTAATGAGGAATGTTTTAAAGTTGAGAAATCCAAGTTAGAATCCAAACTTGCCACTGGTCTTGCAACTAATAGCAAAGACATAATAAATGTTAGGGAAGATCTAAGCAAAAGAATGGATGGAATTCAAAATACACAGGTTAATGACATATCCGATTTAGAGAAACGTATTAATACTGTTGAAACTAAAGTCGACCAAAGTAAGATAGAGTTAAATGAGGTCAGGGAGAAGAAGACTTCCGAGATTAATGAAATTAGAAAGGGTCTCGAGCAAATTAATCTAGAGGGGCATATCAGTTTAGATAAGCTAAAAGATCAATTGCGATCACTTTTACAGTATGATTTTAGAGTTGTAGTTGAACAACCTGAAGTGATAGTACCTGATAGTAGGGAAAGGATGATGCAGGAATCTCCCAATAACGAACCCAACGTTCAACTCAGTCAAATGGAACATCCGAGTCCCATTCGAACAAGCAGGGAGACGTTTAGTTCTCCGAACCCCAACGTAGGCATGGATGATTATACTACGAGATCGATGGAAAGGACACCGAATGTAACCATAATAAGAAACTTTGATGACAAACCTAGGAAGTTTAGCAACTTGGATGGAATGACACCAATCGAATTTGTAAGGGCATTAAGAGATTACTTTTTGGAGTCACATGTGCCACGTGAGCGTGAGCTACGTATGGTGGAAAGGTTTCTTACCGATGCTCCGTTATAATGGTTCAGGGCCTTTCGTTACACATTTGATAATTTTGAACATTTTTCGGAGGCCTTCATACAGAGATTTTGGTCGATCGAGGTCCAACAAAATGTGAGATCGGAAGTCTATTCACGCAAGTACTCCAGTACAGGACCGACCAGCTATGCTGAGTACTTTGCATTTCAGTTAGCAAAACTCCGTTTTCTCCAGCCGCCGTTAACCCAAGAAGAACTCCTTGAAGCTATCTCACGTCAATTGCCTGCGGAAGTAAGGAGATCAATTATTTCTTCCGGAGTATCGTCTTTAAAGTCGTTAGATGACTTGTTACGTCGATTAGATCACATGAGTATGATGACGCAACCTACCATAGTCAAAAATGCCAGGCAGGAATCGAAAGTTGTAAACGCGGTTATGATGAACCGTACACAGCAGACGGATCGTTTTGAGCAAAGAAGAGATGATAGAATGGGTCCTATTAGAAATACCCATCAGGATGAGAGGAGATGGGAAAACCAACGTAGGGACGCCCAGGAGAGGCCATGGCAACGTCGCTACGAGGAGAGAAATTTCTATCGAAGCGATAATGATCGAAACCGGAATGATCACCGAGAAACGCCTTATAACAGGAATTACAGATATGATCAAAATAATCGAGATAACAGATATAATAGGAATGATAGAGATACCCGTGACAACAGAGATAAGAGACAAAATCAAGGGTACTCAAGATACAACAATTATCGAACGGAGGCGTCCGATAAGAAAGTGCAACAGGAGATTCTCAAGAGAGGGCGAGATAAGTCCACGGAGGTTGGACGAAGAAAATCGAAGGAAAGAAAGGATGAAAATCCAGATAAGTCACAACCCAGCACTAGTAGAGAAGGTCGGAGTTCAGAAAGAGCTCCGGATCTAGAAAAAAACGCCAATTTCCAGGCGAAATTAATGACTGACGTTGCCACGCATTCCTCTGTTATCACGATCTTTGAAATTTTTGAAGCTACTGACGAAGATCTTCTATTTGAACCAGAAACGAAACCGAGAGGAAAGGTAGTTGAACTTCCCGTTATTAATATACTAATTGGTCTACAATACTGTAAAGCTTTGATGGACACAGGTGCTATGATCTCAATAGTTGATGAGGACTGTTTCGAGAGATTGAAACCAGAAAACCAATTCACCATTCTTCCAGCATCTCCAACAAAAAATCGTGGGATATTTAAGGATAAAACTATGAAATGCAAAGTGCAGATTCTAATGAAATTCTGGATCAATCAGAGAAGTTATGAACATATTTTCATAGTCGGTAAGAATATTAATTTTGACGTCATACTAGGGATCGATTTTATTACACAAGCTAGGGCAATCATCGACATGGACAAAGGAATAATAAGATTCAAGGAAGATAGTACAGAGGATGTAGTGATGGAAGAAATGGATGGAAACGAAATTAATAGAGATATCCCTAGAATGGAAATCCTGGATCACGTACTTGAAGAAACCGAGCAAGAGAGGGAACAATATACCTTGAAAGCCGAGGGATTTAAAAACGTGAAAGAAGAATTTGACGACTTGATTTGTCAATTTGCGGACATCTTCGATGATAAACCTGGCTTGATTAGAGACTTCAAGTACCAGATTAGGCTAATAGATGAATCCCCTTACCAAGCCAAGCTTTATCCTATCCCAGAAAAATACCATGATGAGGTCAAAGAGATTATAGATAAAATGGAGAGAGATGGTATAATAAAAAAACAGGCTTCTTCGTATTTGAATCCGATAACTGTGGTAAAGAAAGCGAACGGACAACTGAGGCTTTGTTTAGACGCCAGGAAGATCAGCACGAGAATCATGTTAGAAACTGACCGTCCACCAAAAATTAGAGAACTTTTGAAAATGTTCAAAGGTAAAGCGTGTTTCAGCGTCCTAGACCTAACCGCGCTTCCTTCTATCAAGTAGAGCTGGAGGAAGATAGCCGGCAATACACCGGGTTCTTATTTGATCAGACCACGTATGTTTTCTGTCGCGTTCCTTTTGGAATGGTGAATAGCGGTCCGGCCTTGATCAGAGCTCTTGATAGCAAATTAACGGAAAGCGTGAAACGTAACGTTTATTTGCTATATCGATGACTTGATAATTTCTTCAGGTAATGTTCAAGAACATCTTGTGCACTTCAAACAGCTATTCGAGAATTTAAGACAGACCAATATTAAGGTCAACATGCATAAGTGTCAATTCATGCATGAATCTATCAAGTTCCTAGGCCATACTATTGATCAGTTTGGGTATCACCCAAACTTGAAGAAGATAGACGCCATTTCCAGATTTCCTCGTCCCGCAAAAGTAAAGCAGCTCCGTGAGTTTCTGGATATGTGCCAGTTCTTGAGTAGCCACTGTCCGGGATACTCAACTACTATGGCCCCATTGTATGAGGCATTAAAGAAAAATAATAAATGGAAATGGACAGAGGATACGAATAGGGCATATGAAGAGGCCAAGCTCATGCTCCAAAATTGTATTAAGCTGGAATATCCCGAGTTTGATCGGTTATTTTACATCGAGTCTGATGCTTCAAAAATAGGTATTAGTGCTGTCCTCTATCAAAAGGACGAGGAGGGGAGGAAGCACTATTTGGACTTCCACAGCAGAAAGCTGCAGGAACACGAAAATAATTATTTCACCTCTGAGCTCGAAGCTTTGGCATTCATATCTGCTCTTCAAAAGTGGAAGAAGCTTCTGATAGGACATCGAGTAGTCATTATCACGGATCACTTAGCGCTTCAGTTTATGATGCAAACCGACCTTTCCAGTGACAGATTGACGAGGTGGACATTGTTTCTCCAGCAGTTCAGTGCCACCATCGTGCATCAGCCTGGAAAGGATAATCTGCTCGCGGATGCACTCTCAAGAAATCCAGTTAGTAAGATCGAGATTAACACTGTACAGTTGGAGAGGGAACACGAACTCGACCTGGAGAAGCTAAAGAAGATAGCGGTGTCACAGAAGAGACACACCCCATCTAGACATATGTACAGGTTTTTGAGAGGTGCGATGGACCATACCGATCTTGACTAAGAGCAGACTAGGAAGCGATCTGAGAAATTCCTGGTGTGTGATGACGTCGTTTGTAAATACATTGACCGAGAGAGGACGAAAATTAGAATTGTAGTCCCTCCTAAACTGATTATTGGGTTGGTGTGGCTAGCTCACTGCACCATTGGCCATGAGGGTGTCGACAAAACGTTCAGAACGTTATTGGAGACATTCACCTGGACCAAGATGCGGGGCACCATAGCAGCCATCATCAGATCATGCCAGAAGTGCCAACGAGGGAAACACCCGTCGGCGTTATCAAAAGAGAGACCCCGAGCCATTATTCCAGAAAGGCCGAGAGAGCTAATGGCTTGCGATATCTTCGGTCCTTGCCCGAAGGGGGCTAGGGGAAACCAATTTCTCCTAGTCACGGTCGATGTATTTTCAAAGTACGTGACCCTCGACCCTATGCAGAGGGCCACTACAGCCCAAGTCCTTAGCCGTCTTGAAAACAGTGTGTTTCCAAAGGCGGGAAAACCTGTAAGTCTCCTATCGGATCACGGAGCTCAATTCACTTCGACGGATTTTGAGAATGCCATGATTAGGCTTGGTGTCAAGCACGTGTTTTCTAGCGTTAGATATCCGGAATCTAACGTCTCGGAACGTGTAATGGCAGAAATTAGCAAGTTTGCGAGAATTTACTGTCCTGAGGATCATGCGAGCTGGGTCAAGTTCATCCCACTCATGGAAAGATGCATGAATTCCACATTCCATGAGAGCTTATCCGACATACCCATGGTTGTACACCATAATAGGAGGCCAGAAAGAGCCTGGACAGAGATCGTGAGATTTCTGCCTAAGGACGGGGAGCCTACAGTCCAAGAAAGAATTAATTCAGCTAGATAAAGCTTGATGGATGCAGCCGAGAAGCGGCATAAACGTATCAGAAATAAAAGATATCGGCCACCGATGAGAGTAAACGAGATGATTCTCGTCAAGAAACCGACAAAAGCAGATGTTGCTAAGAAGCAATTCACCAAGTTCTCCTATGTCTTCCACGGACCCTTTAAAATCGCTAGGTCGTTCGGAAATAATTGTTATAAGGTAGTAAGCCTAAATGGAAGAGGAACGATAGGTCGTTTCAATGCAAAAAACCTGAAAAGATATGTGAAGAAGATAGTCTGTGTGTTGACTGAATAATGCTACATATGCCGAGATTACCTGGAATGGTGTAAATAAAAGCTGAAGAGACTTTTATTTAAGGTATCAAAGGGAAAATGCACCATTATTCCTAAAGGTCTTAAGTACAGATATGGATACAATATTTTGGAACGCCCTGTAACCTTCAAACTAGCCACTGAAGTCTATCATAACAGCTGGTCTACAGCAAGCAAAAGTTCTGCTTTCAAGAATGGATCGGTAGAGCTCGTATTTCCGACGAGAAGCCCGAAGGTCATCGATAATAATCATGTTGACTTTGTCTAACATTATATCGATCGATTCACCTGAGAATGATTAATACAAATTAAAGTATATTTAGCGCTATATGTAAGCAGTTACATATGTCTGTATGTATATTTCCATGGCAGAAAGCTATTACAAAGCAAGTATGAAAAACAGAAGAAGATCTGTTAAGTCACTAGTGATTATACTTTGACTGCGATATATTTTATATCGACTCGTGGCGTATAGAGGAGTGGGGGAAGCGGTTGTCTTGCTCAAGCGACCTCGTGTGGAGAGCCAGTACTTGAGAAAGCGACAGCGTGCAGTTATAAGCCTGGCAATAGTGAAAGTGAAGTCGCCAGTTAACGGGATTTTCAAAACGTGTAAGCGTGCCGAAGGTTATACGCTGGTTGGTTCGGTATTCTACGTGGAGTAGAGACTTGCTTAATGGGGATCAGTCATGGTTTTAAACATGTATTATAAGTTTATCTTTACGACCGTGTGTCCACAGCCACTAACGGACCATGCGGAAGAATACTTTCATAATCCCGACCGCCAGCTCGACTGTATTGTGTCGTAACACTCTGCTTGTAAACCTTCTTGGAAATGCAGCCTAGACTTGATTCAAACTTTTCACAGTGGCAATACCTCTTAAAAAAGCACATTCTTAAGCAAGGTGTCAGAGGGAAGGAATACAATGAAGCCTATATCCATTACGATGGTAGGCTAGATTACAATAGGAATACTGCATTAGCAGGGTGTAGCGGGAACACGTTGGCAGCAACTTTCATTTACTATGAAGTGTGCAAGCGAGTCTCGTAATGCAAGGGACCGCGTGGACGCGTGCGAAATGGTTCACATTCGCAGCTTTATATTGGAACTATTTAGCAGCTGTTCGAGTTCACTCTCGCTTCGTGACAAGTTGATAAACTGTTTGCGGTTCAGCCATCGGCATTCTAATGCGTGTGGAAAGATATCGCCAGGATATATTGGGACCATTTCGACCGGCCGGGAGTTGTTCGAGCCTAGGAGGACTATGGTTCGTTCTCTGGAGACCCAGTTGGAGTCCGGCATGTTTTGTGTTGGTCTGGAGCCTAGTATGGCCAACGATATCCTTTTTTTCCTCATCCAGATTCGCCAAAGGTATAGATCACTTCAACTTGTAACAGTAGTGTAGCCTGGACATGTGAACAATCACACATTGCCATATTTGATTTTGTAGATTAAATGGTTGAGTAGAAAGTGCAGGTTCGATGCTTCTTTCGAAGCTGACCTTCTATGATGCCAGGATTTTGACTCATAAAAATGAGTGCATCCTTTTTGTATTTTGATTGATAAATTTAAAATTTCAATAGTATTTTACAGTATTTAAACTGATATGCTCATCCTTATTTGTCGAGAAGTCACTGTAGGAGGAAGATCTCCAGATTTTTGTGTAAGAATATTTTAGTAACGCATTTTTTTTAAGCGGCGTTGAGAACTCTGACTGAGTTTTACATATTCTAGTGTATTGTTCTTTAAGCACTTTCGCGTGGATTATCGTATTCTTTGAGGAGAATTTTTCTTTCCGTATTATTATTATGATATTAGGACGTTTTCGGATCCTGTTATTATGAATGTTACTTCGAATTTTTAGACTATTTTTCTTCAGTTTATTAACAGATTTAACTTGTATTTTCTGAGCGTGATTTTCGAAGTGGATTGACTAATGGGTCATTAGTCGCTTAGCCTCTGTAGTTAACCTAGATCCATTCTGTAGGACTAATCCATCGACATTTTCGCGTTCGGGAAATTCAGGGAAGATCTTATTTTGAGATTGGATTTATTTTTATAAATCGCTTTTACAACCTCAGTTTGAGTGGTTGGGAGTGTTATACTTTTCTTCTCTTATGAAGTTAACACTGGATTATATTGATATCATTGCCTTTGGTGCAATAGTTTTTCTCTATTAAGAGGGTATTTGAACGACATCCAAATTTGCGAGGATAATCCCAGGAATGACTTACTATAAGTCATACGTTTAAGAATTATGAATAATGTAATACATCAATGTAAGGCAAGTTTTCTAAAAATAGGTGGAGTATTTCTGGAATCCACTAGGCTTTATTAATAATCTGTTACAGAATCAAATTATTTTTCTGAGCACGAGTTCAGGCTTTTATTATAAACAGCTGATTTTCATAATTGTGGATTTATAACAGTAAGGCTCCAATTATAGGTGCATGTTCGATTTTAAGAGGCATGTATTAGGAATAATGCTCTTGTGTTTAAGTATTTTGATACAGTGCTTTGCGAAGCAAATTTTCTTGTTGAAGATTGAGCCACGTGTGCCAATCAGGAATAGATTGAATGGGGTTTCAACCCAGAGAGGCGTTGTTTTTAACCTAGTATGGTTAATATTTTGTCATAGGTGACTTTATCGCTGTTGTTATCGTGAAGTAATGCCTGTGTGAAGATTAATATTTTTCTGAGCATTATTATTAAGAATCTTGAGTGGATATCCAGTTCAATATTTCCGGTAAAATTATTATAACGACTTTGCCATAGCATGTATGTTTAACAAGGATCACCGATAACTATTTAATGCTGAATCTATGATTAATTTTTGCTTAACTTAACTGTTCGGCAGAAATACCCTGAAATTAGAAATGAAACAATTAAACAATTTTAAGCAGAAGTGAATGTCGTGACATTAAGTCAGTGGGAGGAGAATAATCGAAATTATTCTAGAATTTTGTATAAATTTGTATATTCTGTAAATATGCCATGTGAATTTCATCGTTAAATAACAAGACCATATAATGCTATTGAAAATGTCGTGTAAAATTTTTGGTTATAATCAGGTTATTTTTGTGCAAGATGTTCATTCAGTTAATGAATCGAAATGAATCTAATTTATTCAATTCATATATTTTTTGTGTGTGCTTATCCTATGGGATCTATTATTATTATTATTATACTTTATTTTTGAAAGAACTAAAAGTTAGTTGAGATAATGGGTAATTCTTTTTGGAAGCCTTTCCCATATTTCATAGCTGAAAGTCAGTCCAGTATAATTAATGAGATTTTGATTGGTCGTGGTATCGACAAAATTTATATTTCTTGTCATGTTTATTCTTGCAATAAACTAATTTGTTATTTGGTTTTAATTATTGCGTGATGCTTTATAGAGGTGATGGAAGGGTGTATTAAGGGGGCCATCGCTAGGTATTTTAGGGTTTACCACACCTTTGAGATTCTTTCTTCCTCTTGAAGAATTCTTGTGTTTTGAGCTAGTTTTTTTTTCTGAGCCTTGGTCAGTCTTAATACATCCTGTTAGGTATTCGAGTGGCCCTATTATCCCTGTGTCTGTTGGTAGAACTTGGTTTTTTTTGACCCGGGGAATTTTTAGGTTCTACGATCCAGCTGTTATCCAGGGATTCAACAGGTATTGGTAGGTAAAAGGGTACAGTACCATCCCGGCAATTGCCCGAAGACGAAGTGGGAAACCACGGAAAACAACTTCGACGATGGCTGAGGTGGGAATCGAACCCCCTCTACTCATTTTGGCCACCCGAGGCTGAGTAGACCCCGTTCCAGTCCTCAAATTTCGTGGCAGAGCCGGGAATCGAACCCATGACCTCCGGGGCGGCAGCTAATCATGCTGACCGCTACGCTACGGAGGCGACAGTTAAATTTATATAATTTCAATTCGTTCCGACTTCCCCAAACTCGTAACTTAATCACCCCCACCCACGAGTAGAGTGTAACTTATTATCCACGAGACCTTCTGTTGAGTTTAAAATAATCCGGCGGCGCAGTGGTATAGCTGTTGGCCTCTCACCGAGGAGGACTAGGGTCGATTCCCGGTCAATAAATGTGAGATATTCGAATTGAAATGCTATGTCCTGTGGTTCGGATTCCACCTAATAAGGAGGTCCCGTGGCTCATGATCACAAAATCCACGGTCACGTAAAACTAAAATCTTCTTACATTCTTTTTAAAATAAACCCCTTTCCACGAAAGTTGCCTCAGTGAATTGGAACTATAAACAAAATATCAGGTTATGTAATGTGTTATCCTAATGCTAAGAACATTTAGAAAACTTTTAAGCCTTGCCTTATTGGAATCTGCGTAGGGATTGCTTTTCAGTTGATCAACATGGAAACGGGGAGCATATTATCTTAGGTGATTGTAATAATTATAGTGTTATTTTTATTGCGTGTAATTAATTATCTTATAAGGCTATACGAAGTATACGGAATATATGTATATATTACTTGACTAAGAACTGCGTCCCGTGTTGTAGCCATCCTCGTTAAATCGTGCGCCAAGGCCGGAAGGGCCGCGCCACAAGTCCGGAGATCGCAGGTTCGAATCCCGGTGCTGACAGCGCCTATGCTGAGTGAATTTATCCGAGTATTCCCACACTCCCTCCAGGCATATGCCAGGATAATACCTTACTTCAAGTCCCGGGACACCTTCCTCACCCATGTCCTTAATACAGTTACATACACTACTACAGTCATAACATAAATATAGGTTATCTGACAACTACCCAACTACACGGGGCTGATGACCAAGATTTCCCAAGCCCCTAAAATGAATCAACAACAAAACTACAGAAGTTAAAGGGAGCGGGGATGACAGACAAACCGTGAGAGAGTGACACCCACCTCGCCATGACATACAGAGAAAGTTGCATAAGCAGCTTATTTAAGTTCCACGATATATCAATATACTGTACGTACTACAGGGTGCCAGGAAATGTTCTCTGCAGTGACTACGGGCTTCTGCCCGAGGTAGCATCAGCAGTTTTGTTGGCACCACGGTGTCCTTGACAGGGCGAATCCCACACCTGTGGGCTGTAGGCTGTCGAAATCGTCAGTTTGTATTTTTGTATTGCAATAAGCGAGCGTGTGTGTGATCAGCACTTCTAGCACCAGTTATGAATGGCGGTGGTGAGAACAAAGTTTACAGTTTGTTTGTTCTGATACAAGCGACAGGCATGCTGCCAACGTAACTACTGATGCTAGCTTTCGCAGTAGCCCGTAGTCACGGCGGAGAACATTTCCTGGCGCCCAGTATATATACTGCTCGGGTAAAACAGAGTGTGCCTTAAAGAGCCCGAGATTTTCGTGAGTGGAAATAGCGCCCGGCCTGTTTCCTATATTATATATACAGGGTGTACTTGATATAAAGGAATTCCGTTACACGGGTGATAGAAGAGACTATTCTAAGCTTCCTGCAGCAGGTAAAAAAAAATGTCACCTAACTTTAAATTGAAAATTAATCATTAAAAATCAATGCTTTTAGGTTTTTCAGAAGGTAGGGTGGCAGTTGGGGGGAAACAAGGCGGGGCGAGTTCCGTGAGCGTTATTCGAACTGTCAGAGGAATTGAAACTGAGAAGCACTTTCCTGAAAATAAAATGAACACGTGTGCAAACGTTTTCGCAACGAACTTTCTACTTCATGATTTATGACCAGAAAATTATTAGTGGTATATTGGTTTCGTCATCTCAAGTGGTATTACATTCACTAAAATGAAAATTGCTACGCCATGAAGGAATCGGTCGTTTGTGTTGATTTTCAAGATATGGAACGACTTCAAGCGTAACAACATACTATTATGAATTGCGAAGAATTTATCTTACCCAATTAGAAGCGTATCAGTTACCGCGTCGTCAAAAGGCTTGGTTTGTACACCCCTCCCAAAGTAAGATCTAATTAGGCCATGAGAAAATAAATCCAGTTCTTTTGTAAGTATACGTAAAATATTACTTTTTAATCGCTCATCCTTTCAGCTCGAACTCTCGAGGGATCATTCCTCTACCGTCGCAAGGACGATGCCTGGGAGCTGAATACATTTTGTCAACATATACAACTGGGGAGAGGTATACAATTCATCGATTCATTGAAGTTCAATAAATCTCACGTGAGGTTAAATGTGTCTCGATAATGCCTATGATTAAAGTTATCGCTAATATCATCAGTATACATTCATCTCCCGTAGCAACATGTGATGATGACTGCTTTTCACAAGCTCTTTGCAGATCTGAAATATGTATTATTAATTATTCCACTTGGGGAATAAAATAAAGTGTCGGGAAACTTTTCAGCCGTGTTGCTCCAAATTGCGTCTTTCAGATGTCGAAGAAGCATCTATCTTCTGGTTTTAAACATTGAACTTCCTATGATCCACTTTAATTGTATGGAGAGTGAAACCAGAACTAGCCGGTCTACAAAATGTTTCGTTTAACTATCCTGCTTGGAGGATAAAACATTCAATTTCCTTCTTATAAAGGAACCACAAGCATACCCAATCGAACTCGTTCTGGACCGCTCTCCAGGTAAGCAATACTATACAGTATCTACTTAGTATAAAACTAAGTCCCCGATTCTTGGATGTTACGGGTAATCTCGAGAACCACTGGATGGATTTTGATACGGTATTCACCATTCTGTAAAGGATATCTCGAGGAAGATTGCTGTAGAAAATAATGTATTTATGATCAAAGGAAGCCGAGCAGTAACGATTTCAGTGAAAAAGTCGAAACAAAAACCTGGCGTCCGTGCACTTCGTAAACTTACGCTTGGCAAACCGTTAAAATTATCAGTATACTATGAGTGTAAGAATTGTTCAGCATGAAAAGTTCTACAAAAAAGTCCGTGTGAGCATATCTCTATCTTCAATACATCGCCCACTATAATTGTTTTTAGATTGTATGGAAGGCGGATTTGTGTTTCATGCACCTCGCCATTCTTAAATTACTTCTGACAAGAATTCGTTGCACATGCATCTCCATGATAAAATAATTAACAGTCCAGTCAGTGATTTTAACCCATCATGCCGATACCTAAAACGGATGTAGGTCGTAGTTCATTGACATCGAAAAAGAAACGCTTATCACGTAATGTATTGATAAATGTTCCCGGGCGAAGCTGGGGAGGGTTGCTAGAACAATATAAACCCTTTGCAGAGTATGAGGCACGTCAAGTTCAAACGTCTCGGATTTTACTATCGAACAACACTTTCCTCCTCTACGTCTAATGAATAGACCACTTGTCATTGGTCTGAGGGCCCCGGGTACTGTTCCCAGCTGGGTCATGGGAATTTGATTTTATTCTGTTCATTCACCCGACTCGGGGACTGACTGTTTGTGTGAGGTCTCCATCATTTCATCCTCATCACGACACACAGGTCACCCATAGTCGACACTCGAAAGACCTGCACCAGACCACCACAAAATTAGTATTAAAATTATTATTAATATTATTATTATTATGTCCAACACATGAGGGACACGCTTGAGAAATCGGACTGAAAAACACTGCGATACCTATCCTAGAAACCATATATTTCCCCTTGTGATATTCACATTTTTTATCAACCAGAAGAAAGATATTCGAGGACGATATTTAGTAGATTGACATGCACGAATGGACTTGGTTGTGGTTCCAGAAGTGGCCTAACGACTTCTACTACAGCACGACAAGTTCATCTGAAGACCCGGAAAATGTGTGAACTACTAGGCTTCCCCTTGCCCCTCTGATTATCATGTTACAGGATCTACTATTATTTGCTGCCAAGAAAGGCGTGATTTGCACAGTTACGTCATCAAAAACCAATAAGGCGAGAGTTCATTCATCGTTCTCAAATGTTTCATTATTGTCATTCCGTCGCCAGCTACCGCACTGTGAACTTCATAAGGCAAGCATTGTGGCTTTATCGCAGGCCGCTTTGTTCTAATAACTGAAGGTTTCACAAGATTGTAAAGCACTGGCGCTGGGTTGTGCGCACGTGAGGATAACTTTCCAGTGGTGTCACATGTACTCCTGTGTCACGTGCTTGTTCATTGTGTGTGCCTCTGACGTGTAAGTGTATGTCTTCCTGGCGGGAAGTTAAATTAACATTAACACTAAAGTGTGCTGTATAACAATGGCCTCTGGCATGAATAAGAAAGTTGGTAGCCAGAGAAGGGAAATCAAATCAAATGAATTAGGTTTATTTAATTATTTATTTAAAAATTTCTGAGACTGCTTAAGAAATATGCGCTAGGCGTAGGTTTTCATATTTTCCATTTCACGGGATTATATTTTATGAACAATATTTTGTGTTAATTTTTTACTAAACTGTTGTTGTTATATTTCAATTGATAAATGAAAGACATTAAATCACGCCATTCCATCTTAGGTGTGTGTTATTATTTTAAACAACACGCATTATCTGATACAGAGACAATCGATGTAGTTTACTGTTGATTTGGCATTGGCGCTTTCTTACCACGCTCTCGCTCTCTCCCCTTCCCCTGCCACACCAGGGGCTCACATCTAACGGGACGTGGGTTGGTGACCACGGGACCCCAGCTGAGTCCGGCATTGCTTCCACTTACTTGTGCCGGGCTCCTCTCCATCTTCTTTCCTGTCGACCACTCTTGGTCAACTCCTTTTCTCTTCCGACCCCGGCGGTATTAGGGTATCCAAGGCCTAGGGAGTCTCTTCCTTTCCCGCCTTAATTGGCCCTTGTCTCATCTTTCCTGATACCCTCCTTCTGCAAGGGGTCAGCCTTCTTTTTCTTTGCATGTTATCTCCTGCCTTTTGCTCAAGGCCCTCAAGGAGGCAGGGTGTGTGTAGCCCCACCACTCCTGGTGCACCCCAGATTTTGCTACACCCTCAGGGGCTCACGGCTGGTGAGTTCGGGAGTTGGCGATCCCAGGGGATTCCTGAGCTGGGTCCGTCTTTTCCCATTGTTCCACTGACTTTGGGGCGGGCCCTCTCCTCTTTCCCCTTTCCTATCTGCCTTTCATGGCTCTCCTTCCTTCCCTCAATCCTCATTCTTCGAGGGTTGAGGGTATTTCTTTTCTTCCTGTCCTTTATTTGTTTACCATTTCTTCTTCTAGTACGTAAGTCTGTAGTTAGTATTAGTTGTAGTTTTCATTCTCATCTCATATTTCACTATCACCCAGACCATTAGGGGCCAATAACCTAGATGTTATAATAATCATCATCCCCCCCCCCTCCGCCCACCACGAGCTCTCCCACCCTTGTTTCCTCGCTCGCCCTCGCCGACAGTGCCTTCACTCAGGGCTTCAATTGAACTTGCCGAGCAATACATTCTTGTCTCCTTGTAGGATAAATGTATCAACTTTTATTGAAAATGCCTTGCTCAATGGCAGTTTTTGGTGACTGACCCTCAAGGATTATGTGATTCAATGGATACATGTTGTTTTCTTTGAGGGGCTTGGACATCGTGGTCATTTAGCCCCATGTACTTGGATGTGTGTATACAAAGTGTCTGTTAACCTGTGTTATTATATTGTATGTAGTAATTGGTGTATTTGTTATTCAAGTGAGGATTGGGAATCAATGGGTACAGAATGATAAGCAACACTAACAGCCGTCCTCGAACTGGTATTCCTTGATTCTTACAAACTGTTTGTCAGCTACGCCTACCGTTGAATGGTGCGTTCAAACGGGCGATGTTAAAAGTCAACATCATATGCTGCTCAATCTGTTCAAATTACAGAGACGGAACTCCTTTTCTTTGCAATGAAGGAGACGCATCCCGGTTCTAATTATTTTGATCGTTAGAAGATGGACCTGGAAGTGTAACCTATACATCACATCGTTAGTCCCCAACTACGGCATCACAAAGTGAAGGCATTCCTTTGAGAGAAGTCCGATCCTTCCACATCAGTTACTGCCAGCATAAACAAGCTTGTTTTGTTCAAATAATAATCAGATTTAAAATAAATGAGCTCTCCTAATATAATCCAGAAATGGGTTAATCATTTATGAAGTGTGAATTCTATACAGCAATGTTATATAAGTGCCGTCGTTTAAACATTTCGAATACTGAAAGTTACAATTTTAATCTATTTTAGTACATGAATATTAGTTAGTGATTCTACTCAATAGTTATTAATGTTGTATATTTTATATTAATATAATCTTCTTGCTATAATGGGCTCTAATTAGCGTAATGACAGAATAACGAGCTGTATTATACGAAAGCCGTTATGTAGGCTACACTGGGGGAACGTGGCATCTAAAGAAGCAATAGTGATCTCCACCAACTTTCGACAGATCATTTCTATAAACGAAGTCCCGCGGCGTCACCGTGATCGTTAAATTGTGCACCACGGCCTCGAGGGCAGCTCTTAGATTTGAATCCTGGCGCTTACAGCGGCTACCCTGAGTGTGGTTTTTTTTTACCCAGGCTTTTCTATACCTTCAGGCAAATGCTGAGATAGTACCTTATTTCAAGTCCCGGGGCACTTACCGCATCCCTGTCCCTAATACAGTTAGGCCTACACACATTACTGCAGTGATCACTGAAATACAGGTTATCAGACAAGTTCTGCATACACCCAACTGCACGTGGCGAAAGAACAAGATGTCCCAAGTCCCTAATGTGAATTATCAACAACCACTGTGTGTGACGAGGGAGACAACTTTGTGAGTTACTGATCAATGGACTGAATACGTGATGGTAGGCTATGTACAGCGTGTTCCGATTCAACACGGAACTGTAAAATGGGTTGCCTACCCACACGCAATTGGCTTGAAATCTGCTCGCATCGCGCTAGCGACGGGGCGGAGTTCGAGTTCACTGATTGCCGCCTTCTTATGCAGCATTGCAAAGTATTTTTCTCTTTCAAAATATGGCCGATAACCTAGATGTTGGGCCCCTTAAAACAACAACAACATCTTTCAAAATATATTTACACAGGCTTCACAGTAAGTTTGAACAAATTCTGTTTCAGAACTTGTTATTTTACGCTTCTGTTAATGGCTTTTGCAGAGCATTTCTATGAAATAAAATTTTGTTTTACAACATAGTTTATTACAACACAATGTATTTTTGTGTTGTATTTTATTTTCAACACAATTTATTGCTTTTTAACCCAATACCACAAAACGAGATACAATTTGGAAATGATTTGTTACAAAAGTGTAATCAGTCTTCGATGCGACCAAAAAACGTTAATTTATCACAGACGTTACATCTCCTGAAAATTGACATTTACATAAGTGGTTTGAAGTGGCATCCATCATTTCCCAAGCAGAGGGCCACTCGTCGCATGAAGTTCTCTCTTGCGTTCGACAACATCTGAGGAGTAATTTCCGGAAAGGCTTCGGTAATGACGAGCTCCATTTCTTCGGGTGTTTGTGGTGATCTTAAAAATACTCTCGACCTGACGTAGCCCCAAATGAAGAAATCCAGGACGGTCAGATCAGGTGAACGTGGTGGGAATTCTATTATATAAAGCCTCCAATTTCTATCCATCGGCCAGGAAACAAACGGTGAAAAACTTCTCTCGCCAGTCTGGAGGAGTGGGCTGGATGACCGTCTTGTTGAAAAAGCACGTTGTTCAACTCCGCCGATGTAAATTCATCCAAGATGTCCTGGAGTATGAAGTAAGACTTAACTGCCTGTGTTCGTCGTTCTATCATTTTACATTGTTACAGGTAAATAGTTCTGAAATATAGATCGTTGAAACTTATTTTAATTAAACTCATTTTGTAACAAATCATTTCGAAATCGTATCTCGTTTTGTGGTATTGGGTTAAAAATCAATAAATTGTGTTGTAAATAGAATGCAACACAAAAATACATTGTGTTGTAATAAACTATGTTTTAAAATAAAATTTTATTTAATAGAAATGCTCTTCAAAACCCATTAACAGAAGCTAAAATAACAAGTTCTGAAACAGAAATCGTTCAAACTTACTGTGAAACCTGTGTAAATATATTTTGAAAGAGAAAAATACTTTGCAATGCTGCATAAGAAGGCGGCAATCGGTGAAATCGAACTCAGCCCCGTCGCTAGCGCGCAGCGAGCAGATTTCAAGCCGATTGCGGGTGGGTAGGCAACCCATTTTACAGTTCCGTGTTGAATCGGAACACGCTGTACACCAACTCAGTTCTTCTTGTTTCATTTGAGGGGCTCATTTAACCCCCTGTACAGGGTCTTTGATATAAAATAAGAGCGCCAAGCGGCGGCTTTGTTAACCGCTGCTGCGGTCACCTTGGCCGAGCTTTTGGCGCACCAAGGCCCCCTGCTTTAAGCGTGTGTACAATCCTATATGATGCAGCGGCCTTGCTAGCGTGTGTACAATGCTGAAATCTTACTTTAGTTAGTTAGTTACTTAGTTATTGTTGATGAAACCGAAACCCCTACTTGTGCTAATTTTGTGAGTGATTTATTCGGAGACCGTTCAAGATTCTCGCCATTGTCATCTAGCTCATCCTCGGTTAAAACTGTTCGTGTGCGGGCATGTTTTTTATTGAGCACCGAGCCAGTATTGTCAAACTTATTTGCAATTACGTGAATCTGTGCTAGTGATGGTGGCACTTCATCAGGAAATTGTTGAACAAATGCATCACGTACCCACCGAGCCGACTCGTAGCCTACTTAAAATAAGTTTTACATAAAAAATACGATGTTGCAATGATAACTGTCTCACCATGTTAGCACTTGAGGTTTAGACTGGTGACTGAGCAACTGCACGCTTATTGCAAGGTCAAGTTTGGTAATGTCAATCTGTTATTTTTATACAGTCCATCGGAACTTGAAAAAAAAAAAAAAAAAAATCGTATGTACTATGCGCGCGCTTTCAATACTATAGGGGTTTCGGTTTCATCAACAATAACTAACTAACTAACTAACTAAAGTAAGATTTCAGCATTGTACACACGCTAGCAAGGCCGATGCATCATATAGGATTGTACACACGCTTAAAGCAGGGGGCTTTGGCGCGCCAAAATCCCGGCCAAGGTGACCGCAGCAGCGGTTAACAAAGCCGCCGCTTGGCGCTCTTATTTTATATGAAAGACCCTGTACTTGGTTGCGTGCTGAATTTGTCTGATAACCTGAGTCATTGTGGTGTCTGTAGTACTAGTAGTAGTAGTAGTAGTAGTAGCATATTTGTAATTCAGGTCAGGATTGGGATGGAGACGGCCAAGGCCTCAAGTTAGGAACTTCCCCGGCATTTTCCTTGAGTAGAAGTGGGAAACCACGGAGAACCACTTTTAGGATGGCTGTGGTATGAATCGAACCCACCACGTCTCAGTTCGGTCTTATGAGGCTGAATGTATTCCTTTCCAACCCTAAGACCTGAATTAAATTTATTGCCAGAGTCGGAAATCGAACGCGGACCTGAAGGGCGACAGTCAAGAATACTAGCCACTACAGTGATTAATTAGTTTATCCTGAGGTTAATTAAAATTATTTTCACCTTTCCAAAGGATGTTTTCATTATTAGACAAGTAGTTCCATGAAGAACTGTACAGCCTATTTTCATATATTACTTATGTTAATTGCCTCTATTAACATACAAAATTTCAGTTTGATTGCAGTAATAGATTCGTAGATATTGAGAACCGTCTAATTATTTCCGATGGTCGTCATGTTGTATTGTTATATGTATAGGCCATAGATTTATGTACCAGTAAATGAAAATTATTGCGTTGGTTCATTATTCCATCTTTCACTTCGATCGCATGATTACGACACAAGAAATAAGAACTTAATTTTAAAAATTTCCCACAGCCGCCATTTTGAGGTTATGTGAACAATTGAACTGAATTAGATGCCAGTGCATTAAAATGTGTATAAACATTTGTTGTACCATATTTCACTGCGCCCACTATCAGATGGTTACAGTAAATCGCGAGAAAAGTCTAATAAAATGTTTCAAATTCGTTTGGCCGCCATGTTCATTTGGTACCTAACAGGTTTTTGAAAATTACATAAATGAACTTGTAGTACTGCCCTATATCACCGTACAAAATGTCAGGGTGATATCGGTAATAGTTCCGGAAATATAGAATGCCGGTGAAATATTTCGCACAGCCGCCATCTTCAGGTTATGCAAACAATTGAATTAAATTAGATTCCAGTGCATTAAAATGTGTATAAACATTTGCTGTACCAAGTTTTATTGCGTTTGGATGGGTAAATCGCGAGAAATATATATTTAAAAGTTTCAACTTCGCTTGGCCGCCATGTTGGTTTTGTAGTCAACAGGTTTTTGAAAGTCTCATAGGTGAACTTACAGTAGTTCCCTCTATCACCGTTCAACATTTCAGGGTGATATCGGTAATAGTTTCGGATATTTAGAATGCTGGTGAAAGTTTTCGCACAGCCGCCATGTTGGATTGGTGAAACATTAGAAAATTTGAAGTTCGGGGTCGGCCGAAATAGTACTGCCTTACTGACTTTCATTGAAATCGCTCCAGCCGTTTAGAAATAATCAGAGGGGGACCCACACTCATACGCACACACGCACAGACAAAAGGTGATCTCATAAGCCTATTTTTTCATAAATGAAAATAGTCTAAAAAGAAATGGTACCTGGAGTGGAATCCTAGCTCACACTCATTTGAACCTTCGTCTTGTGTAAAACCACGTGGGTTCGTAAAAACCTATGAAATTGACGATTGAAAGGCTATGAAAGAAGTAAATACAACCACACAAGTCCAGAAAATAGCAATAGATATGTTGAGTGCAATTTACAGGAGTATACGTTTGACTATGTGATTTGTGGTGGTGGTAATTGTTGTAAATGGGGGAATATCGAAGTGATCTGTTCCTTTGCCTCACTTGTGATGAACGTATGTAAATGCCTGATTCTAAACAGCTTTTACTAGAGTTGAACTCATGAAGTTTATCCCAGACTTAAAGGGGACACTCTTCATTATGAATGAGGGGGCGTGGTGGCTCAGCGGTCTAGCTGAATGCCTCTCACCAAGGCGGTCCGGGTTCGATTCCCGGTCAATGCATGTGAGATTTTCGATGTGAAATGCCATGTCCTGTGGTTCGGATTCCACGTAAAAAGGAGGTCCCGTGGCTCATGATCTCGAGATTAACGGTCACGTTAAACTACAAGCTTCCTTGCTTCCTTCCTTCATTATGAATGTGATTACCGATCACAAAAGAAATTGATACCGGTACATCGTCGCTTTGTAACTAAACAAGAAGTAGTAATTACGAGACTGTCCGATACCGCCCGCCATCGTTTTTAATATCGTAGATTGCTACTTTTATAAAGCAGCTTAATAGCTACTGTTAATTATTTTGTACCATGCTTTTCTTGCAGTTCTAAAGAGGATCCCTGATAATGAAATTGTATTCTTTATTAACCCTCAAGTTGAAACACAATGTAATGCTAAGTTTAATAAAAACAATTAATTAGTATTCTGCCCGAAGGCAGGTCCGAGCCTCCGAAGAGGCTACCCCCAGCCGGAGTTGACTTGCTACCGCAAGCGCCTTTCCGCTCCTTCTTATGTCGGCCAACAGCGCGCAGTGCCCTGAACCGACATACCATCCAAGTTCGGACCGCGCCCAATGTTGCTTAACTGCGGAGTTCTCATGGATCCGGTGTTTCAACACGGCTAGGCCGTTGGCGCTAAGTTTAATACAGTATATTATGCAGTGTCTGTTGAGTTTTCGCCCAGATGTACCATTGGGCTCGTCAGTACACGTTGGTCAACCTTGCCCTGGCCGTGGAAGCTAAAGAATGCCATCTTATTGCTAAGTTGGCCGACACTCTTCGGCTTTCTAATTTTTTTTCTTTATCGTGTGGCCTCCCGAGAGGCTGAGTGCAGGTCTTTCTAGGCGACGCCCGTGGGTGACCTGCGCGCCGGGATGAGAGATGGAATGGATGAAGATGAATGAAACTGGGCAAGGATGTGGAAGGAAGCGGCCAGGGCCTATCATAAGGTACAGTCCCAGCATTTGCCTGGTGTTGAAAATGGGAAACCAGCGAAACTATTTCAAGGACGGCCGGCGGTGGGGCTCGATCCGACGCGTCTACCGAGTCAGCAGAGAGCTTGGCCCTAAGACCTAATGCTGGGATTTAGCCAGCGTAGCCACTGCTGTCGGTGGCTTTCCACTACTGACGTAATCTAACTTCCATATAGGTACTGTATACTGCAAGAAGAAATTGAACAAAGGGCATAAGGGACATGAAAGACGGGGAAATTAAACGGTCTCAGTCCTCGAAGAATGATATTTGAGGGACTTGGAAAGAAGTAGAGCTATGAAAAGCAGAGAATGAAAGGAAAAGAGTACAGGGTTATTCATACAGTAATACCATTGAAATAAGAGGAGAAACGTACCCAGTCTAGGAAGATCATGCAGTTACAAACAGCTAAGAACCCATGGTGCATCTTGTATAATGGTCCCTCCTTTAGGGACTCTTACACTAGGCACGGGATACTATGAAAAACAATTAGAAGAGGCCTGACCCTTTCAAAAATTGGGGTATCAGGAAATTAAAACAAGGGCAAATAAAAGCAGGAAGATGAAATACACCCCAGGCTTTGGGTACTATGGTATACGCTGCCATAAGGGTCGTAAGAGAACAAGAGTTGACTAAGTCACGCCTACTCGTCATTACCGATTTCGTCCAAATTTATGGTAAATGGAGTCTTCACAAGAAATGAAAATGACAGAAATGGGAGCTCCAGATGGTCAAGCGTTTAGAAAAAAATAAGCATTTTGGCGCGGATCGGGCGAGGCATAAGCCACGTACTGTATGTTAGCGTAGTTTCCAGGTAGCAGATGGCGCAGTGGAAAGAGTACAGAACGATAATCCGAGGGTTTTGGGGTCAAGTCCATATGTGGAAACGTTTTTGTCTTGTTTTTATTTTTAATTTGTACGTTACTTACACTGCAAATAATGCTCGATTTTTTTATTTAGTCAATTTACCCTCTAGGTTGGTGGTTCCCACGGACTCAGCGAGGGAACTCACCACTACCGCCTCTATGGGCAGTGTCCTGGAGCTTGGAACATCTGGTCGGGAAGGATACAACTGGGGAGGTGTGATCAGCACTTCGCCCAGGCGGCCTCACCTGCAAAGCGAACAGGGGCCTCATGAGGGATAGAAAGGGATGGAAGATTGGGATGGATAGGCTAGGAAGAGGTAAGGAGGCGACCGTGGCCTTACAGTAGGTACTGCCCCCGTAAATTGAATTATACTGAGACCACGGTGGCTGTATTGGCATATGTGAATAAAGTTATGGCCGTCATAGTTGTGACGTGTATATTCATGACGTAGGCGTGGATGACGCAACGCTCGAGCAAGTAGGCTGGCTGAGCTTAGATTCTTGCTGACGTCACGATTTTGTTCGAGATGGATCTTAGATTTACGACGCAGTCGCAGGGAAGCAAGTAAACGTGCTGAGGAAGAAGTTACGCTATTGGAGGAGAGGATCGAACCAATGAATGATAGCTTGAAGGGAGACGGAGATTACTGAAACTACCATATTTTATAACTTTTGGCATGCAGAATTGTGGAAAACTATTTTCAGTTATGGCATTGATTTGGAATTTTGAAGAAATTAATTATATGTTTTTGAAATCTGAAAATCCGTCAAGAATAGCCAAAGTTGGAACTTCGAGTAATGATGGAAGAAGAAGCTATGGTAGGGATGGATACGCCCCTTCAAAGTTGATAAAAGGCCTTGCACAGCAGAGAGGAGTGTCTCACTTGGTGGTTTTATTCTGACTTCATAGTCTGACTTCGTGTTCTGATAGAACAAGCATATCGTCATAAGCAAGCGTGGCAGAGCCCACCGCATCGAACAGTATTGGGTATCCAGCAGTGCAATTTTACTGTTACTAAAACTAGGCGAAGTTGGAGCGCACACATAAACGATTCTACAAGTTTATCTATCAAGAATTAGCTACTGCATTTATACTAATTCAATAGTGCATTACAATATTGAGGCGTGTGCGAAAGTTGAAGTTCATTATAATACTTCAGAAGATATTCGCATTTTAAGACTGCAGAGAAAAGTGTTTTTCTCGAATCCTGAGAAGCACTTTTACTACCACATTCTACGCTACGGCAGACACGTGTATTGCAACCGTGATACTGAAGATTACATTTGGTGATACAACGCTACATTCTACAATGGAACTATACAATCTGGCAGTACTTTCGACTAACATTATAATGGAAGTGGAGATGGAAGACTAAAACTTTAATGCAATTGGGACATACATCAGTAGTGTGAAGTAGCAACATGGAGCTTCGATAATCGTCATTCTACAAAGACGAGCATGTAGTGAACATTCAGCTACACTCATGCATCGTAATCCATCGCTGAATTACATCAAATGGCAGTGGAAATAAATTCATACTCCACAATTATGAACATTTCTGCGGAAATATTTGCAATGAACTTCATGGCTGATTTCTACAAGAACTTCAGGGAACTTTCAAGAGTGGCAAGGGTTTTTCCCAGCACACAAAGAAGAGTTTTGCCAGAAGGATGTCTATCGTCTACACGGAGCAGTGCGATTTCCGAAAGAGGAAGCTGTTCTATTCTCCGAGGGCGCAGGTTCCAGGTTCGAGGTCGGTGCACATCTATCCTGTGGTGAAATGGAACCAGCAGCAGTCTTCTGTGAAATTTTCTTCTAGAACTTCAATCCAACAGATAAGGTAGCCGTGAACGTTTCTTGATTTATTTGAGCCATTTTAGTGAGATCTGAGCAACTATCTTTCCCATATTTTCTGTCATATATTTGATTGCCCCATATTCTTTTGCTAGATGTTTCTGTACTCTGTACACTTTGCAGCTTTATGCCATTTTCTTCGATTTATTGAGACATTATTATGTCATTTGCATATTTAAACATTTTGGATCAGTTTATACTGAAGTTAAATATTCTTTCGAGAATTTGAATTTTTCTTGTAGTCACGATTTGACTGTAAAGTTAACGATTTTCTATGGCAAGTTTGAATTCAGACAGCGTGTCGTTTTATTAAAGTAATTCTTTCCAGTAAATTACTTTGACCAATTTTCTGTCATCCTCAAGAAAGAAGAATGATTAAAAGATTTTAGAGCGTTAAAATCTACTACTTTATCGACGATCTTGGAAGTACTAGTCGTTTTTATGAACATGATTGAAACACAGACATTTTTAGTCAATTCTGAAATACCATTGCATTATAGACAATTTTATGAAATATGAACTTTGAATACGATTTATTCAGTACACTATAGTAATGAACATTTGATAGGAGATTTTCTCAATTCTAGATTGAAACAATAATGTTTGCATTTTCTAGTCTATTTGCATTCTATTCGACTATTTCTGCAGTTAAATGAATTTTGCTTGAATATAGTATTTTTATACTGCGATAATTATGATGAGATTAATTCATTTTGATAGACCAGGGAGGCGTGTCTAATCGTATTTGCTATTAAATTTATTTGTGACTGGCAAATTTTTACTTCATATCGCTTCATGAATGAAACCCACGAAGGTTAAATATAATAACAGTTTTCGATACAATTGATGAATATAAGAATTTTTAAAGAGGAACTATGGATGTATAATCGTTAGTTCAGTGGACGTGTAAAAGTCGCTGATGAATAATGCCCTTTAATAAGTGAAGGAGGTTCCCACAGTAATATTGATGATGATGATGAATTTATAAGTGGAGGTTTTTTTGTGTGTATTGTGGAAGATTTTGATGCCATATATAATGAGATATATGATGAATTATGGGCCAATTTTGTGCGTTTGTGCGAGGTATGTTTCCGCTGAGTTGTATTGTTCAGGTCCATTGAAAATTATTCATGTGAAGTTACTGTTAAAATTAACAAGAGTGATAAATTGATTGAATTATAGATTTTGAATGGAGGTTACCGTCACAAATAATAATTATTAAATCTTATTAAACCTGAATCTAAAATTTAAATATAAGTAACCTTCATCGGTCGATTATATTACCACGATTTAAGAAAATATCAACCGTATAAACGTGTGGTTAATGTTTTTCAAATATAAATAAAATATAAATAATGTAAATAACTATGTAAATATCTATAATAATAATTTGAAACAAACTGGATTAATAGAGGCGTGTAAAAATTTTTCAATTGACGTTTGACTAAGTTATGAACAATCTAAATGTTATAAATAATTATTGAACACTATGATATAACATTATGCGTTTTGCTATTAACATTTAAACAACGCTAGTTCGATAATTGGAATAAACATTTAAATAAGATTTGAGATTAACAGAGTAATCCATTGCAATGTGATCGGAACTTGTATAAATTTTGCGTGATAATATTTGAGTTGAGATGTGAGCATTTAAATTGTTTTGAATGAGAGCTAGACTCTGCGTAGGCCAGCATATGGTGACACTGGTTAGGCAGCTGCGTCCATTTGACGAAGCAAGCATGCAACACTGCTTAGGGTGTATTGCAGGTGGCCAGATAACTGAATGGTGGAGGTCAAGGTCAACTACTTAGCGGCCTTGCGGTTATTAATAAATGTGTGTCAATGAACTAAATTATGAAGTTCATGAACAAGGAAACAAATGCTATATGTCTCGTCCCAGCTCCCTTATCCATTCCAATGTGCATTGTTGTTATTATTACGTTCTTTTGAGCTAGAGAAAGCTGAATTTTTGTATGTGAAGTCTACAGTCCTACAGGAGGACATTGTTGCATTGACAATGGCTTCAGACAGCCATAACTATTTTGTTGTTAAATTTTGTTAAAATATTTTTTTTCTATATGTGAAATAAATTATTGTGCAGTTTAAATTTTCTGGTCTCCGACTTGGTTCATTTTAAATATCGTGGTGGAGGTTATTGTGAGGGCATACTATTAAGTGATCCAGTTGAAAATCCAGACCCGAGATTAAATTGAATAGGAAAGTAAAAGGTAAGTATGAACCCCCGTATATTTTGGTGTGTTCCACAATGATTTCATGTTAACTACTGTGCTCTAATCTCGGTAGTATCTGTCAGTGCCATTTTCATTGATGTAGCTGTGCCGGTGCAATCGATTATTGGCAATCCGATTGAGGGGGCGGATTTCTGACAGCCTACTATCCGGATTATCGGGGACAGTACCACCCCAGCATTTGGCCGAAGACGAAGTTGGAAACCACGGGAAACCACTTCGAGGATGGCTGAGGTGGAAATCGAACCCCCTCTACTCATTTGGACCACCCGAGGCTGAGTAGACCCCGTTCCAGTCCTCATACCACTTTTCAAATTTCGTGGCAGAGCCGGGAATCGAACCCAGGACCTCCGGGGCGGAAGCTAACTATGCTGACCGCTACGCTACGGAGGCGACATATTGTTATTAATATTTGCATAAAAGTCATGAAACGGAAATTCGAAGGAAAATTTGGGATGGCAAATATGTTTCCAGGAAGGGATTGCAATTAAGGTGTACACGAGAGCATCGTATGTAACATTAGATACAGTTATGATTTTACAGTTGATGATTTACATGTGCTAGGGTGATATTCATCGTAAAAACAGGGGAAGCAGAAATTTTCTCGGCATCTTGCACACGCTATACACCCCGCATTTTTAGAATTACATGGTTGTTTTAAAGTTGCTATAGAAAAACAAAATCCAGGGTCTTTCATATGAAGTAAGACCGGTGAGCGGCGGCTTTGTTATCCGCTGCTGCAGTGGCCTAAGCTGAGCTTGTGGCGCGCCACGGCCCCCTGTTGTAGTATTGAAAGCGTGCGCATAGTATATACTGAACTCGACCTTGCAATAAACGTGCAGGTGTTCAGTCACCAGTCTGAACCTCAAATGTTACCATGATACAGTTATCATTACAACATCGTATTTTTGTATGTACTGTAAAACTTATTTTAAATACGAGTCGGCTCGGCGGGTACGTGATGCATTTGTTCAGCAATTTCCTGATGAAGTGTCACCTTCACTAGCACAGATTCACGTAATTGTAAATACGTTTGACGCTACTGGCTCAGTGCTCAATAAAAAAGCTTACAATTGTAAATCATAAACATTACAGTGGCAGAACTCACTCCCGTCAGCCAGAATGTGTTTACCAGATACAATGCCTGTATAATCCAGGAAAGACGACGCTTCCTGCATGTTTTATAAGGTAATATTTCATACAGGATTGTACACACGCTCAAAGCAGGGGACCGTGGCGCGCCACAAGCTCGACCAAGTCCACCGCAGCAGCGAATAACAAAACTGCCGCTTGCCGTTCTTAATTTATATGAAAGACCTTGGTACATACGTGGCTCATGCTTGGCCCAACCCACGTCAAAAATGCTATTTTTTCTAAACGTTTGGCCATCTGGGCCTCCCACTTCTGTCACTTTCATTTCTGGCCAAACCCTACATTTACCATAAATTTAGACGATATCGGCGATGACGCGTAGGCGCGGTCCTCTTGTAAGTGTTGCTAATTTTGAAGACATGCGCCAGATCAGTGGGCTACACCATGATACTAAGGAATCAGAATGTTGTTCCATTGATTTACACACCCAGTTGTCGTTTGCTTTCCTCCGACTCGTGCTCATGGAGCGAGGATGGTTGGTGAGAGATCAGTGTTTGACTCCGGGCTGACCCCACCCACCCAACTGACTCTCCTCCAACTCCCCAGGCGAGCGACGCTTGATTGATATCTGCTGCGATGAAATAGAATACAATACTCTCAACTTCCAATCTCAGATATCCGCAGACTGGGAAGCAAGGAAATGTATGTATATCTATGACTTTCGTCATAATTACCATTTTTGGCCCGTATTGAAATCTATAATTAATTGCTAACTATGGCCATAGTTAGTAATTAAGAAAATGTATTGCAACATTTGCTTCGATTCATGCTAAGATTATACTTCATAGCAATGCCCTGTTAATTCTAATACTATTACTGTTTTGGATTAAGTTGTTGTGGTTTCATTTGAGGGGTTGGACATCGTGGTCATTTAACCCCGTGTACTTGGATGTGTGTGGAATTTGTCTGATAATCTGTGTTTTCGTGGTGTCCATTGTAAAAGGCGTGGTGGCGCAGCAGTCAAGCTGTTGGCCTCTCACCACGACAAACAGGTTCCGATTCCGGGTCAGTGCATGTGAGATTTTCAAAGTGAAATGCTATGTACTGTGGTTCGGATTCCACGTAAAATGTAGGTCCCTTGGCTCATGATCGCGAGATCAACGGTCTTGTAAAACTGCAAACATCTGGCCTTTGTAGTGTGCATTTGTAATTCTTACTATTTGAGGATTGGGAAGGAGGTGGCCATGGCCTTAAATTAGGAACCATCTTAATATTTGCCTCGAGTAGAAGTGAGAAACCTCGGAAAACCACTTCCACGATGGTGGAGGTGGGAATCGAACCCACCTCTTCTCAGATTTGCCTCACGAGGCTGAGTGTACTCCGTTCCAGGCCTTAGATCAGAACTAAATTCCTTGACAGAGCCGGGAATTGAACCCGAACCTCAGATCTGACACCCAAGAATGCTAGCCACTGTGCCACGAGGTAAACTTTTAGGTTAGTATCGTGAATAACGCCTGATATTGCTTTTCGAAGCCTGTAACAGTAAGTATTTGAACTAAACATTGCAAAGAATTGCAATTGCACCCAGCACCGTACACAAGTGTGACCTGTTATTTCAGTGGAGAGCTCTTGGCAGGATAATCGAGGATCAACTGCGATTGTGAATAATTTAAGCTATGATTTATATTGAAATGTTGGTGAGTGCAACGATAACTTGAGAGTAAAAAATACCCGTGCTTTGAGATAAAGATTCATAGGCCTAGATACATTTTCCAGGAGTGAGTTTCCTCATATCTGGTTTGAAATCACACAATTCCACACTTATCCAGAATTTGGACCACTATGGAGGCCAGTGTGCATAAAGAAGGGATTAGAGTTGATGCAATTTTAGGTCTTACTGTTTTGTTGTTAATTCATTCCAGTGACTTAGGACATCATGGTCATCAGCCCCGTGTACTTACTTGTGTAAACCTTTATAATTAACCTGTGTTTCTGTGTGGACTGCAGTAGGTCGTGTAGGTGCATAAAGGACAAAGACGGGGTACGTGCTCCGGGATTAGAAGTAAAGTGATAACCCAGCCTTTGGATGAAGGGAGTGTAAAAAACAGGAGAAAACTTCACTCAGAGTAGCCACTGCCAGCACTTAGATTCGATCCCCGGACTTGCTGCAGCCTCATGGTGCTTGGCTACGCCGCGGGATTGGTTTTAGGCTAGTGTGCTTAAATGTGTGTATACCTATAGCCTATTATTCTCGTTTTATGGAGTCTGTAATGAGGTAAGAGGTGTGTTATATGTGCCGGACGGCTTTTACATGGATACTCTTCCAAACACCAACCTAGACACATAAAGTAAAGAGAACTGAAATTAAGTTAATAGGGCAAGTAGCTGTAAGAACGCGGGTGTGTCCTATTAGAACCATCGCCAAATTTGCCTGGAAATTAAATCAGAAACCACGGAAAATCAAAGACGATCTCTTTTGGGATTCTAATCCATTGGTATTTTGAGTCTGAAGATAGCCTAGTCCCATTGGCTTGTGCCTTAGAGTGCGTAGCTTCCCCGATCTGTTTTATTTTGGTAACATCTGGAATACAAATATTATTTTACCTGTATGTTTATCCAATCCATTAAAACTCTCTTCAATTGGGGAATGGAAATGTTTCATTAAAGCAGTCTACAGTCCGCTGAAAGAGAAATCACAGAAATGCCCAAGGGAGTGGTGCCAGCGCAGTACTGCATGGCACGGCACGCTATAAAAATCCCTCGATGAGTCAGGAAACAGTTATAAGGGACTTGTCAACACATAATTGTGGCTGATAGCACCCCTCATCATTTATACAGGGTGTCTCAAACCTTTTGGGTCAAATTTATACAGGTGTTAGGGAGTCTTCAACGGAGTATATTGAGTTAGGGAATCAATGGGCGGAAATGCATGTGTTATGAACACACACAACTTACACCTCATACCAACAACGTAGCCTGTCCCATGACCAGCGCAATCGCCGGATTTCACAACTCTGGATTTTTTCCTGTGGGGTTATATCAAGTCGCTGGTGTATGAAACCCCAGTAGGGTCCAAGCTGCCTGCAGTCACCAGAGATCTTTGAGAGGGTGCGGTCACTTTGAACAATTACTATGAGCTACGTTGTCGGTATGAGGTGTAAGTTGTGTATGCCCATAACACAATACATGTGCATTTCCGCCCATGACCCATACGTTTTGAGATATCCCGTATAGTATATGCCGAAAGGGTACTTCTACTCTCTGACACTTGACCGTCAATTAAAAGGGATGCTAAATAGCTGCCCCGACAGGACCTCGAGTCTGGAAGCTGTGGTATTACATCGTATTGCTCCCTAGGGAACGCCAAGCGCTTGGAAGTCTGGAATATCCGGTCGGCGAGGAGTCGCTCCCAGAGGAGTAGTAGCAGAGTGCAGGATACAATCTCAGAGATTCAGAGTTCAAGCTCTCTGAGGGACGAATCTTCACTCTTACGTTACTCATGGCAATAGCTTGTATGAGGTACAATATACAGAACCCATTCATCTGTTCGAGTCACCAAAGTGTGGTTAGTGGCGTCATAACAGTTAACAATCTCTAATCAAGCACGGAGATAGCAGAGGCAATATTTTGGAGCCACGACCTGGAGAATGACTGTACTCTGGGACATGACAAAGATTAACAGGCAGTGGATTTTCTGTCAGACAAGCCACATGGTCAATAATAAAGTTTATTGAAGATGTTTTAGACAATTACTGAATTTACTAGAATTATTCCCAGGGCACTAATATTTTTAGCCTACTTTTCACATTTTGCAAAAATGAGGAAAAAGTAGACTTATGAGATCGATCCGGGAAAATGTGTGTCTGTCTGTCTGTCTGTCTGTCTGTCTGGCTGTGTGTGTCCCCCCCCCCCTATCAACTCCTAAACGGCTGCAGCAATCAAAACCAAATTTAGTATGAGTAAAGATGTGCACCGGATTATCTCATGTCCATATTTGAAAATGATGTCAGTGCTACCAACTGCTGAAAAAACGCACTAGAAATTTGAGCTTCATGTTGGATATCTTGCAAGGTATACATGGGAGCTATTCGAAAATTGGCACACATGTAGATAATACTATTTCAGTTTAATTTCCAGGAGGCCAACCATGACAGTGTTACCAAAATAATTTTAAGCCTTCTGATAGGTCCAATGTTTAAATGCATATAACTTCTACACTATCAATTGGATTTCAACCAAATTTTGTATGTAATATCTGTACATAAACGGATATGATTAGGCGTATTCTTACGAGCCGCCAGGGCTGCCAACTGTTAATAATTGCTCTCTCTATTTTTTATCCAAATACCAATATATCAGAAAGTATGCAAGCCAACAGCTTTAAACTATGCACACGTATATTCTGACATTTTAGAATAATTTGGAGTAACTTATATACGTCAGTCCTACCAACATGATTATAAGCCCGCTGATAGTACCAAATTTAAATACATGTAACTTCTGTACTATCAGTTGGATTTCAACCAAATTTCGTATGTGCTATGTGTACCATAACAGATATGACTATAAGTATTGTTAAGAGCAATCAGGGCTGCCAACTGTTAATAAATGCTGTCTATATTTTTTACCCTAATATCAATATATCAGAAAGTATGCAAGCCAACAGCTCTATACTTTGCACACGTATAGCACCTGACATTCTAGATTAATTTGGAGTAATTAATACAAGGCAGTGCTGCCAACATGATTCTATGCCTGCTGATATGTCCAATTTTAAAATACATGTAACTTCTATACTAACAAATGGATTTCATCCAAAATTGGCACAACAAGATATCATAATATTTCAGATTATTTCTGACCAGCACACGTATGGTATTGTTGGCAACATGCTTTTACGCGTGCTGATAGATCCAGTGTCTAACTGCATGTAACGTCCATTGGACTTCAACCAAATTTTGTATTCTGTACCTAAAGAGATGGAACAAAGAATATATTCAGTCACCAGGGCTGCCAACTGTAGTGCTCTATTAGGCTACATCATACCAGGTATATTTTGAACTAATTATATATTTCGATATTACCAACTTAATTTCGTCATTATTCTAGATAGGTTCATATACTGTAGAATAATCATTGGCATGAAAAGTAGGCTGTATAGTTCTTCACGGAAATTCTTGTTAAATTATTATCATCAGCATCAATCTACTCCAGAAATTTTCACAGCGAGGTGTATTGTGATTGGCTATGTCATGGGCAAGCCGGAAGTCAGAATTGAACATTTTGACTTTGAATTTGACCATGCTCGATGTGAGCAGCTAGAACGTATTTCTACAGTGCATAAATTATCGATGGAAATCGAATAAATAGTGTACTTGAATCGTGCGAGTTTTGTGCTAAAGTCTTCTTTATTTATTTGAGAAGCGTTATACTGAATATTATACCAGACCCAAAACAACTGTGAACATGGGCTCGCCCAGTAGCGCGCGTCCAGCTGAGCACTGTTGCCACAGTGAGATGACACAGCTCTACGCTTGCAGTATACACACGTCCTTCTCCGTGAAAACAAAGCGTTCCGAATGTAAGTGCATGTACGAGCTGGGGAGCCTAATCCTACGAATAGTAAAGCTCACAACGGAGTGCGCACAATGTGATATGAGGCAGATATAAGATGCCACACAAACGTTATTCGTGCAAGTGACCACCTCCTGGTGTAGCGACCAGCATTCTTGGCTATCGCCCAGGAGGTCCGGGTTCGATTCCCGTCTCTGCCAAGCTATTTAATTCTAGTCTGAGGGCTGGAACAGGGTTCGCTCAGCCTCGTGGGGAAAAACTGGGAAGATGTGGGTTAGATTCTTACCTCAGCCAGCCTCAAAATGGTTTCTCATTTCTACTCCAGGCAAATGCCGGGATGGTTCATAACTTAAGGCCACGGCCGCCTCCTTCCCAATCCTCACCAGAGTACAAATACACGCACTCTAATACAGACACCACAGTAACCCAGATTTTCAGACAAGTACACGGGGCTAAAGTACTAATATGTCCAAGCCCCTCAAATGAAACAACAATTACAACGTTATTATATCACATGACGTAATCTACACCCCAAGTCATTCTGAGAAGCATTGCATGTTGGCCCTTTATAAGGTAATAGAAATAGAGAAAACAATTTGTTGCAATCAGTTTTTGTTTATTGGAGACCACCTTGTGGTGTACTGGCTAGCACATTGCTGTCCATTCTTGGCTGTCACCGCAGAGGCCCACGAACGATACCCAAGAAATATAATTCTGGTCTGAGGGCTGGAACAGGGTACACTCAGCCTCGTGATGCAAATCTGGGAATATGTAGGTTGGATTCCTTCCTCAGCCATCATGGAAGTGTTTTTTTCTGTGGATTCGCACTTCTACTTCAGGCAAATGCCGGGATGGTACCTGACGTAAGGCCACGGCCGCTTCCTAAGCAAATCCTACCTCAATCACAAATATACACACTAGTATAGACATCACAGTGTCACAGGTTATCAGACAAATTCCACACACACCCAAATACACGGGGCTACATGACCACGATGTCTCAAAGCCCCTAAAACAATCATCATCATCAACAACAACAACAACAACAAGAACTCTTGCTGCTGTCACCCATGATGTCCAGATTCGATTCACGGCTCAATCAAGACATTTAGTTCTGGTCTCAGGATTAGAACCGGGTACACTACGCCTCGTGAGGTAAAACTGTGAAGAGGTGAGTTTTATACGACTCAATAAAAAAAACATAATTGCCGACACCACAACAACACAGGTTATCAGATTTTTTTGTTTTCACGTACTTCAGTATTCGAAAGATTCTTTAAAAGGCCATATACCCTGAAAATTATATTTCTTTCCTGGCTGTTCGACTGCCACTCGGCTTGCTAAGGAACATTGTTATGAATTCAAAACTTCAGCTCACAGCACTAACATTTTAAGCACCACTACTGAATTGATACAGCAATACTGTCACTCTTCGTTATCTTCCCCAGCGAAACTAAATATTTCAACACCTAACCATTCTTCACTCTAATTATCCCTTCAGTTCAAGGGCAGATGTTATCTCCCGAACGGCTGGTCGTACCATCACAGGGTTTGGACAGTCAGCTTCAAATTGTTCAGCTCTGTGACATAGGTTCATCTAAATAATTGGATATTTAATGATTTTTGTGCGCGCAGAGAAATAAAGATTTCATATGGCACAGCGAGCCCAGAGTGCGCAGTTAACTAAGCAACGCCGCGCTATGCCACTGGCTGGCCCGGGTGAGCGCGTGAATCTGGCTCCTCCCTCATGTTCACAGTTGTTTTGGGTCTGGTATAGTTGCAACAGTGCACCAAAAAGTGAATTTTTGAGTGATTTTGTGAAAATTCAAGTTGGTGTGGTAGGCCCACGTGATTGTGAAAAAATCGGCATCGTATTCATTATAGCACCAACGTGATGAAAATCATTGTAATAACTATTCCAGAATCAGGACGTGCTAAATTCTGTGGAGTAATTGTGCAGATGTTGCTCGGTAATAGTTGTAACAATAATTGATTCGGTGGACTACATGATCCTGGCCATTCGTTAGAAATCTGTCTAATATTGTTACGGCGGAAGTATATAATCTGCCCAACATAAATTCAGTCTATCGATTAAATAATTCTACAGAATTATACGATGGAGGCATCATACTACTCTTATGGCATTCCATTTGAGATCATGATGTCAGCTTAAATCATTACGGGGAGCAAGATGGGCTGAGAGACCAAGACGTTCACATTTCGCGACCTGATGACGTTCGAAGGCACCAGATCGAACCAGGAACCCTTAGGGAAATGAAATCTAGCAGAGTTACAGCATAAGATGTTACTTTAATGTTGTGGATAGTTTTTTAACTGTGGATTTATTTAGTGTATTTCTATACGTAACAACAAGCCGAACGTAATAGCACAGTATCAGGTCTGGCAGGCTTGTATTATAGCAGGAGAAATGTGTGCCGCTGAAGCAGAACAGAGCACAATTTATCACTGCAAGAAGCGCGTGAACACTATGATGTTAATTTAACAGGCAGTGTATAAGGCAGCAGGACAGGCATGCGAAACGAAATGCATGGCTGTGGGTGCGAAAACATTTGAATTTCGCCGTGAGTGCAATATTCGGGGGCGAAATGGTATTGATTGTCGACGCGATAATATAAACCGAAGCGATACGTAATTCAAAATAACGTAGCGTAAACGATGCGAAACCAAATACGTGGCACAGGGCCAGAGATGGCATGCAAAACGAAATGTATTATCAATTTTAATTAAAGTCGAGAAATGACATTGTGTAATGGAATGAAATTTCGCTCTCATCGCGAAATATTTTTTTTTAGCGACTTGTAATTTTACACCTGGTATGAACTAACGGCATTTAGTTTCGCACCTGGTATGGAACTAACGGTATTTAGTTTCGCCCCTGGTATGAACTAACGCCATTTAGTTTCACCCCTGGCGTGAACTAACGGCATTTAGTTTCGCCCCTGGAATGAACTAACGGTATTTAGTTTCGCCCCTGGTATGAACTAACGGCATTTAGTTTCGCCCCTGGAATGAACTAATGACGGGTTTGTGAGATAATAATTCTTAAATGTGACGCATGGTTGAAACACGCTTAAAAACGGGCACATTTTGTGTTCCAACATAGATAAAAAATATTAAAATATAAATTTAAAATTCCAAACCTACATGAACTAACGTAAAATAGAACGACGAAAATGATGATGTTATTGGATTTTATGTAGGCCTATTGGTTACTTCACTAACAACCTTCAAACTCGAGTGCACATATAATATTTTGGTCGACAGTAGTGTAGCGTTGGACGTCAGCGCGCTTTGTACGGCTGTCGCAGAGGACGAGGATTTAGTTTGAGGCATGTGGGATGCAGCAATGTAGGAAATACGGGAAACATATCTGGTGTTAATAACACAACGGACTGAACGCCTTGGCTGTCGTAATGTAAATGTCTCTTGTTTCAATTACACAATTGATTACAGAATATTACAAATGACATTTCGGCTCCCTCCTATCAAAAAATATGTAACAAAAGTAGTTAATGTGAACAGTCATGCTATAACGTAAATAGAACTAAAGTTTGGTCAGGATTAGGGTATAACCCAACTCGTTTGGGTACATTCGTGTTGACCGACTGAAAAGCACCAAACTTTTGTTTACTAAGGCAACACTGAAAAAGGCTTCAAACCCCATAATGTAAATAAAACTGAACAAAGTGCCATTTCCCTGCACATTAGGAACGAGCCATACAGAACAATACGTTCAAGGGGACATTTTCCGACACATCTGTTTCGATTTTCTCGAGCTAGTGTATCAATGTTAGGACGTAGTGTCTGGGAAAGTTGTAATCGAAGGCTGCATGTTAGGTTGTGATCTGACAAGGTACTTCGAGATTTGGACGTAACCAGTTTCATAATAGATAAGAATTGATCGCACACATATGTCGAACCGAACATACATAATATCCGTGCAGCATGTGCCTCGTGGTCTTGTTCATTGATTTGAAAACATAAATCCGTGATTGGAAATCCATTGCCTCTATCATTCACGGAAATAAATCGGCTTCATTTGAAACACCTAGCCCCCAATGAGGCGTTGTGCTTTTCTTCTCGCACGACGCAGAATATGACAGCGTTAAATTGAACTCAAATGTAGAAAATAAGTTATTTGAAAGAATTACGTTCCGATTTATAACGAAATTCTGAAAATTTAAGGTGACCTCATTTGGGACAGCCATCTTACGGGTACTTTTCAGTAAAATCACGTTTCCATTTGAGAAAATACAAAGAAAGTGTGTGTATGATTAAAATCGTTGTAAAACATAGAGCAACATTTTCAGAATCATAACTCGCTTAGAAAGCCATTAAATAGGCCATCTATAATTCACGATCACAACATTAATGTATTCCGTACCAGAATATATGTTCATCGTACTGTTTCATTTTATTTATTACCCCCCAGGGGCTCACATCTTGTGGGACGTGGGCTGGCGACCACGGGACTCCAGCTGAGTCCAGCATTGCTTCAACTTACTTGTGCCGGGCTCCTTTCAGTTAGCTTTCCTGTCGACCTCCTTTGGTCAACACTTGTTCTCTTCCGACCCCGACGGTATTAGGGTATCCGAGGCCTTGGGAGTCATTCACTTTCCCACCTTAATTGGCCCTTTTCTCATTTTTCCTGATACCCTCATTCTTCGAGAGGTCAGCCTACATTTTTTTCATTGTATCTCCTGCCTTCAGCACAAGGTCCTCGAGGAGGTAGGGTGTAAGTAGCTCCACCACGTTTGGTGCACCCTGGATAGTGCTGCACCCTCAAGGGAGCATGGCTGGTGAGTTTGGGGGTTGGCGACCCCGAGGAATTCCTGAGCTGGGTCCATTTCTTCCCCGTTTCCCACTGACTTTGGGGCGGGCCCTCTCCTCTTTCCCTTTCCTATCTGCCGTTTATGGCTTTCCTTCCTTCCAAGTCCCTCAACCTCATTTTCCGAGGTCTTTTCCTTTATTGTTTATTCATTTCGTCTTTTAGTATGTAAGTTAGTTAAGTTCGTAGTTAGTTCTGGTTGTAGGTTTCATACCATTATCATTATCATTCATTATCACAATCATCCAAACTATTAGAGGCCGATAACCTAGATGTTAGGCCCCTTATAACAACAATTATCATCATCTATCGCACCACTCAGACTAGCAGAGGCCGAGTGACAGGCAATCATTTAAATGTTAACACGGAAACGACAGTATTTAGTCTGCCTCTTTGCGTAGCGGCTGACATTCTTCGCTGTCACCGCGGAGTCCCGGGTCGATTCGCGGCTCTGCCTAGAAATACAATTCTGGTCTGAGGGCTGGAACGGGCTATTCTCAGCCTCACTAGGCAAAACTCAGCAGAAACGGGTTCGATTCTTACCTCAGCCATCCTGGAAGAGGTTTTACCGTGGTTTCCCACTTCTACTCCAAGCGAATCCCGGGTTGGTTTCTAACTTAAGGCCACGACCGCATCCTTCCCAATCCACACCCAAATTACAAATACACACACTAATACAGCCATCAAGATAACACCGGCACACGGAGCTAATTGTCCAAGCCCTTCAAATGAAACAACAACAACAACAAATACAAACTTTTAATACAAATGCATTTTATTACATGTCTATACGGTATATTTAGCTCTAAACACAAATTGGTTATGCCACGTTTCACTGCATTTGAGTCTTCTGAGTGTTCAGGGTGGGCGTCGGCGGAGAGGGGGGGGAGTCAAGATCATTGCCGCAGAACTTGATCTCGTTGCAGCCCGGAACGGTTGGGGTCAAGCAAACCACTCAACTTGTGATTCACATCCACTTCCAACGTAGCTCATCGTTATAAGTTACGTGTGTTATCATAATATTTCTCTCTTCAATTCCTTGGCAAGTTAGAACAGAGTGATGCCACCTGTGGCATGCTGCTACTGAGGGTAAACATCGATACGTCTGTTTTAGAGAGCCCGAAAAGGAAATCAATTTTGGATATTCATGTGTCCACCACGTGAATTTATGCCCATTACGTTGCTCAAAGACACATGGTCCCGTTATCACCATATCGAGTTGATTAGTCCAATTGTTGGGATTCGAATCGTGGATAAATTACTGGTCGTGAAACACAGTACGTCTTAGGGAGTAGCCAATTTTATTACACTATTTACAAAGAGTATCAAACTTGAAGAAAGAAGTACATGGACATATATATCAAAGATGTTCATCTTCTCAGTCTTCCACATCCTACCCACCCTGGTCTATCTCGAGAGGGAAGATCAGATGTACAGGCCGACTGATCTTGGTCCCGTTGGCCATCTGAAGGATGAGGGTTCGTACCTTGTTGTCTCTGCTTGGTCGCCTTTCGGTGATTCGCGCCTTCTGCCACATATGTCTAGGTCGCAGGTCGCCCTTCAGTAGTACTATGTCTCCTACTCGGCACTCCTTGGTCCGTCCATTTGGGCGGCGTACTTCGTGGTAGCTTCTCAGATCAAGAAGATAGTCATTCCACCATCTCTTGAGGAAGTCCTCCTGGATTTTCTCTCTGAGTCTTCTTTCCTTCCTCACGTCTATTCGGGTCATGGGTTCGGAGACGCTGGGCAGGGTGGTCAGCCATGCACCAGTCAGGAAATGATTTGGAGTCAGTGTCTCCAAGCCATCTTGGATTATAGGTCGGGAGTTAATGGCGGCTTCTACTTCCACCAATAGAGTTCTGAGTGCCTCCTCACTAATTAGAGCATTTCCCAGTACCCTTCTTAGGCATCGTTTAGTCGTACCCATCATTCTCTCCCACCAGCCTTCCCACCAAGCCGCCCGTGTTGCTATACATTTCCACTGGACTCCGTTGTGGACGAAGTGCTGGCTCGTTCGTGGGTCATTGAGGACTTGACTGAGTTGTGTCATTTCTTTGTGTGCTGCCTGGAACGTTCTAACGTTGTCCGAGTAAATGGCGACTGCCAGCATCCAAAATGTATCGTGTAGGTTTTCTCAGACTGGTGAGCCCTGTGATCCAGATATTCGCCGTTTGAAGATAAGTGAACTGCGGCATAGTAACATCAAGCCTACTCACGGATATTGATGCGGGCTGTTCTCCAGTGCAGATGGAAATTTGATGGGATTTTTGCACTTTGCGCATGATACCTTACTCTTCTTCATGCAGGCCTTCAAACTGTGACCTTTATTGAGGCACAAGAAGAATCGGTTGGCAGTTTTTAACTTTTCAATCCGCTCAGCTTCATTGCGGATCTTCACACAGTTCTGGGCCCAGTGGCCTTGAGTCTCACAGAACACACAGAATTCAGAATACGATTTATTTGCTTTCATTTCCGTCCGTTTTGACTTTGTGTTTACGTGGAGTGTCGCGGCCGTGCCTGAGAAGGAATCCAGTGAAGTGATATCTCCTCTGATTTTCCGTGTGATCACAGCGCCCTCTACCTCCTCGTTCAGGAACTCCATCAACTTGGTAGTGTGACTTTCGGGAATGCTCTCTCGTTTGGAATAAATTATCCAACGGCGGACAATACCTTGAGGGAATGCTTGGAGAATTTTAGGGCATAACATCCGCCCGTAATTATCTACATTCTCCCCTAAGGCCCGTAAGGCTTGTATGCGTCTATTGCATTCGATGTACATGGATGGCATTTAGATTAGAAGGAGTATCGTCTGAAATTGGTTCTAAGGCTTCGAGATAGTCAAGATGGGCCTGAATGATGCGGTCAGTGTTTCAGTAGCGAGATATTAATATCCCTTTTGTTTCTTCATAAGCATCAGCCGTTATCGGTATTCTATCAACTAGATTCTTCGGCAAACCCTCCAGATATCCACGGAGATAGACGTGCTTGTCAATGTGAGCGAGAGATTGATTGTTGTGAACAGAAGACTGGAATGGCTCCCAAAAACGTGCCCAATTCTCAATGTCACCTGCAAATTTGTCAAATTTTACGGCAGGGAGCTTCACTGTGTTCGTGACGGGTGTTGGGACTGGAGATCCTGGCGTTGGTTGCATACTCATTCCGGCGACCGATGTTATCAAACTGGAGAGTGGCGTAGATTTCGCGATGTCTATGTATTATTCACATTTCTCGACATCAGCCTCGTATTCTGCGTCAGTCAAACATTCCTGTATAGTATCGTCCATGACTGTGAGATGATCTAGGCCTAAAGCATCTTGGAGTCTAACGCGATTATATCGTATTCTGAGATGTCGCCGACCGTAGTGCTAATTATTATCGTACTGAATTTGGTTACAGTTGCTCGTTCCGTCTTCCGCTTCCTTTTCAAATACGCTAGTTTACTCTTAACATTGTCGTCTTGCATCTTGAAGAATGGGTGACGAAATAAATAAATAGTATCGTGCTGCTGACTAGTGAAGGTGATTGTCTGATGTCAGCGCATGCGCAATAATCGTGAGATCGTCTTGTAGTGTCCGTGACGACTACCAGGTATTTAGTTCAGGATCTACCGCAAGATGGCAGCACTTGCTCGTCTACCATTCGTGGATTCAGTTGAAATGAAAATCCACAGCCTGCTTCCAGTCTCCGACCGGGTCAGGAATGGAATGAATGGAGCCCCTATCTAGAGGCGAGGATATGAACTGTGCCGGCTGCCGAGGCCTGACGCACTCCTCTGGGGCAATGATTAAATGCATGACAGATGAAATGAAATGATAGTGGAGAGTGTTGCTGGAATGAAATGTTGACAGGGAAAACCAAAGTACCCGGAGAAAAACCTGTCTGCCTCCGTTTTGTCCAGCACAGATCTCACATGGAGTGACCGGGATTTGAACCACGGACCCAGCGGTGAGAGGCTGGCGTGCTGCCGCCTAAGCCACGGAGGCTTCGTGGATTCAGTTACGTGGTGTAATTATATTACAATTCGTGCACAGTTTAGTCGTTGTAGTATCACGTTTGCAATAATATGAAAAAACTGAAATATCACGTTAGTGTCTGGCGCGTGTAGGAGAAGTTCCAGTATCTTCTTACCTCGTAATCCGGCGTGGCGTGGCGTGGCTGCTTGTACGTAACGTGATTGCTGTTCTATAGTGATAGCATCACCAGCTTACTTTATGCACAAGTAAACAACAATTTCCCGTAATCTAATGTACATCTCTACGTAATCTCAAGTTTTCGGCACCAATGTTGGGATTCGTATCGTTGATAAATTACTGGTCGTGAAACACGGTACGTCTTAGTGAGCAGCCATCTTTATTACACTGTTTACAAAGAATATCAAACATAAATAAAGAAATATGTGGACATTATATCAAAGATGTTCATCTTTTCAGTCCTCCACACCAATAGTATTAAATATTTAGTGTGCCCGCAAGTTGGATTGAGAACGCTTATCGATATATGGAAGGTATGATCTGGGTTATTTAAAATAATTCTACGACCCTAGCAAGTTTCAAAGAGATCGGAATTTATTAGAGGAATTCATTTTATGAAAACTGATATGCACACTATCTATGATTCATTAAATCTAAGCTAGGGATTGATGTACCTGTAGATTGAAATTGTGGCTCACAACTTTACCCCCCTTTGTTTAGTACCGGAGGAGTTAAGGAGAAATTGAAGCTTTCCCTTCCACTATCCGCACTCCTTCTCAATATGATGATCGTGCATCGGTGGATAAAGTGCATGATCAACAACAGGAATTAAAATCCAAAATTCAGTTGCAAAACATAGCTATTTAACATAGTAGAGATGGGTAAAGAAAGTTGGAGGAATCGGGGATTGAACCCGGGGCCTTTCACTTGCAAAGCGAACGCTCTACCACTGAGCTATACCCCCATGACATAACTGTAGCTCTTTGGAACTGAACATGTAATCTATTGGTGCGTTTTACAGTGGATATGATTTTAACATATTGGGATCGTTGCAGTAGATAAGGCTTATTTAGGTTTGGTTTCGGTTCAGTTTCGGTTTGGTTTATTTGGGATGCCCGAGGTTTGCACCGGCCTTGACTTGCCCTCGGGAAAGGGAAAGTCAGGTTTGCTTAGGTTAGGTTAGCATAGATTAGGTCAAGTTAGGTTTGGTTTTGGTTCGGTTTACTAAAGAGTGTGACCCCTTTCGTTTGTACCCTCACACAACTTTCCCCGATAATGGGTTTGAGAAATCTCGGGTCATGTCCTAGTAGTTGATCAATAATCGATAGTGAACAATCGATAAATAATAATTTCAAAAAGTTCACCATCTTACAAGAGCCGCGAATGCAAATGCATACTAAAACGCTATTTCTGTCTCGGGGTAGGGATAGTTTTTGTCTTAGGGTAAAAATTATGTAACCTATGGATAGAGGGAATAGAGACCTTTCTTTTGAGCACTAGCACAACTTTCTACGATCATTGATTCGCAACATATTGGGTATTTTCAGAAATCTCAGACAGATGATCTAGTAGTTGATTATTAATTGCTAAATCTATAGTCAAAATCCATAATCAATAATTGGCTACCATCTTGGGGTTCAGTTCGGTTAGGTTAGGTTTGCTTAGGGACCGCCATCATGGAACATTTTGATCACACCTCGTAGGCTAGGTTAAGTTAAGCCATGATTGCCTTCTTGAAATTTTTTGAAACTTTTTAATCACAATTCGTAGGTTAGGTTAGGTTAAGTTAAGCTAAGCTATGACCACTCTATTGTTAGGTTAGGCTAGGTTAAGTTAAGCTACGGCCGCCATCTTGGAGGAGGATGAGGAGGAAGAGGCTGCCATCTCGGAGGGTCCGGGAGGAGGAGGGTGGTCCAAAACCCCCACAAAACCACTGCTGTCGTCTAGGAGCTTGGGATATAAGTCACATTGCAAGATCGGGAAGTGTAACTCCTAAGCTGAAACTATATCCATTAGTTGTCTCATCCATCATTTAGGCGTGTGATCAATCATTATCAGATGACACCTTTATAAATACACCAACTATTGTGTCCAGTTTGCCAAGCTAATATTTAGGAATGTAATCCATCATTAGATAGAAACTCACTAATATGATACATCCTTTGTAACAATAACTAGAATGTTTATGTTTGACTTCTGCGCAATGGGCCGCGGTGAATCTCGGGATAGGCGTCAGCTTATGAACTGGTGTTCAATCACTGGTTGTGGCAGGAATTTAAAACAATCTCCTAACTCCATAATGCATCCTGGCTGTAAGAGGATGAGTTGTTTCAATCAAGGGGCTTGGACATCGTGGTCATTTATTCCCGTGTACTTTGGCTGTAAGGGCCTGAGGCTTTAGTGGCTGATGGTGGTCGAGGTGCGGTTGTGTTACGATAAAAGAGAGATGCAAGAAAGTGTACAGCATTATCTTACGCATCACTCAAAGTGAACACCTCCTTACACTGTACACGTTAGTAAATCAGTGGATCAGGCACCCCAATACAAACTTCCATGGAAGTTCTGTTACGAAATAGAATCCTATTTTTATAATGAGTCGGAATAAAATTGTGGGTGATCAAGGTACAGTATATCAACAGAGAACGTTTAGAAAACCATGCAGGCACATTATCACATTTTGTAGGAACAAATTTATTGTCAAATCTACCACTATTTTTTTGGTTATCCAGCGAGTTATCAATTCCTTGCAGTTTGATAAGTTCCGCTATACTTCCCAGAGGATAAGAATGCCAGAATTGAAGAGCTCATTCCCGATATCCAAGGGATGTTTCACAACCACTAAGTTATGTAAATTCAGATGTTCGCACAGAAAAGTGTAATTTCCAGATCGAAGTCTATGCATCACCTTACTCAGCTTCTATATAGCTCACAGGAAGCAAAGAGAGTTAAAAACGAAGTTTCTAATGCAGGATTAGGTTATCTAACTTTCGTATGTTGTGTGGCTTAAGCTTCAAGAAGCTTGGTTGAACACTGCGGATACTCTTCGCAATTTCAGGATGCAGCACTATCATGTGTTTGTTTTAACTGCTGAGGTAATTGTAGAACCTATTAAATTTTAACATGTATTTTAAAATTTTGATTGGGAAAATAATTGAACCCAGGCTTATTTTGGCATTAATATATAATAAAAATTACTATATAGTTCGACAAATATAATAAACATGAGGTTAAGATAGGTAATTTAGGTTTTCTTGAATACATTTGAATTACTTTGTTCAATTTTCATTTTCACGTGGGGACTAATTAATAAAAGTGTGAATTTTTATCAGGTGTGCTTCCGATAATTAGCACTTTCTGAAGTTAGTTCACTTGTGTGTTTGTTCGAGAATATTTCAATATAGTCCTACTCTACAGTATATTAAGGGATCTATAACAGGGTCAGTCAGGAAATTTGTTTGCGTGAGGAGCCCTTCTACTCGGGCTGAGGTCTGTCACGCTACCGCATACTGCCCTTTCTACATTCGCTGTCTATGCTCCGGCTTATCGGAGTGTACGATCAGGAACGAGCAATACGGCTGAGACCACATGACGAATGGTGCCTAGCTGGATCGAGCAACACCAAGCATGTCGCTACTATATTGCACGTGCGCAGCACACTACGTTCTCGCGCAGTAATGCATAGCGTGGCCATTCTTTGTCTATAACATTGAATATAAAACCTCAGAAATGTTCCAATTGACTCATTCTCCGTACATATATAATATATATTATTTATAATTACCATAATCGAAATATTTATACAATTCTGTGATTTGTCTTTCATGAATGAAAACTTTGGCTTTAACTGTAAGTTTATTAGGGGTAACTCATCAATCTTGTGAGCTTTTGAATATATTGATGTGTTACATCTACTGTGTAAAGCGGCTTCGGTGGCGTAGTTGGTAGCATGCTGAACTGCTGTTCCCAAGATAGCGGGTTCAAACCCGACCGAAGTCGTTGGATTTTTAAGAGCGTTAAAAATTCTTCAGTATGCCTTCGTTCGGAGGGGAAGTAAAGCCGGCAGTCCCATGTCATAGATTTATGGCATGTAAAAGATCCTTCCACTAACTAAACTTGTGTGAAGCTAAATTGTTTGGTTAGATTTCGTCGGAACGCTCTATCAAAGTTCCAACGTTAACCACTAGGTATCATTGATATCTGGTGGCGAAAGTTGGAACTACTTGAAATTGAACGGAACTTGTAGCTCGCCCTAACGGTGTCCGCTGGAAGCAGCTACAGACTCAGGCGAGCCGAACATGTCCTCGGACACTCCTGGCACTAAAAGTCATACGATAAATAAATATTAATCTACTGTGTAGGATATAATGTTAAAATATAATTTACGTATCTTTTATTGAAGGAAACAGCATCACGTTACTGATAACCTGCACAATTGTGGTGTCTTTATAAGTGTGTGTATATTTGTAATTGATCCGAAGATTAGGTACCATCCCTGCATTTGCCTGAAGTAGAAATGGAAAACCAAGGAAGACAACTTCTAGGATGGCTGAGAGAGGAATCGAACCCCTCTCATCGCAGTTTTGTCTCACGAGACTGAGTGTATCTCCTTCCAGCCCTCAGAACAAAATTACATTTCTTAGCATAAACGGGAATCGAACCCAGACCCCACGGGCTAGCCGCTACACCACGAGCATTACTTCTCAATTTAGGCTATGTAATAAATGAATATGTCTCTTCCTCTAGTAGTCAAGAATATAATTAACCTAAATAGCACAGTGACGAAGTAATGCAGATTTCATTAATTATCTATTTCGAGCACCGCAATGGAATTGTTTCACATCAGTGATTTGTCAGGCTAAAGTTAATAAAATCAGTGGAGTTCAACTTGTCAGCTGTAGTTAACTCGCCAGGTGGCATTAATTGATATACCTGAGGCAGAAAATTATCCCAGCAAATTTATTCTGACAACCTTAATAAAGTTAATCTTCTATAGTGTTTTTTGGCTCAAAGCACCGTGCTGATGCGAAGTGATATGGTTTCTATATTAGTGTAGTATTGTTGAGGTTTGATATTCTAATTTCCTAACTGCAGCATTTACATTTCATTATCCTTAACACATTAAACTGAAATTGGCAGATTACTGACAAAAATATAATGACGTGATTCTAATGTATTGATATGATCATTCCACGTTATCACCATTCAATTGCTGTAGCATATTGGAGTAATTAACTGGGAGAGCAATGATGAGTACACTTTGTTCCTGGACAAGTTCAACATTCACAATTTGATGTACAATAGGTGGGCAACAACTTAGGAATTTACAGAATAACCGGTATTTCATGAATTTATTTCAGTATGTAGGGTAATAGCTCCAGTATTCAGCCACACCCCAATAGTCAGACAATCAGTAAGTCCATCTTAATTAGGTACTCAAATCTAAACATGTTTTCGGTTCATCCCCAAGTGGTCAGCCATTCTCTTCCATTGAAATGGTACACGGCAATAATTATGAGAAATGCATTCAACATCCTAGTGCTCAGCATCAAAGTTGTGGCGTCATAGACACCTTTGTCATTGTGGTGTGTTGCTCTTTAAAGATTTACTGTCTGGCGTAACTTCAACAGCCTTAAGGGTTTGTTTTCTGTGAATTCAAACTGTGGGTTTTACTATTTTAGATTAAGTCTGAAATCTCCAAACAATACGTTATAAGAGTGTAAATATTGTATGGTTTACAAATTTGATGGGGCTGACTTTCGAATAGCACTTTGACCAACTGTGTCAGTACCGTAGTCAGTCAGTGCAGAAGAAGATGCTTTGTATTTTAACGATAAAAGGAATATGGGTGTTGATTGCGCAAAACTACACCGTAAATAAATTGTTATTGCTCATTTAAAACAGGAAGTAAGCCACCAATGATCGCTGAAGCCATCTGCAGATGTTTGGGGATCCTCTGGTCAGCCACTATCATTAAATCTGGATACATTCTGAGTATATGAGTTTAAAATTGAATTTGATTTTTTAGATGTTCGATGCATACTTTAGGCATAATAGATATGACAAATTAAACAAAGTTCGCGCATTGGTTTGAGTACTATTATGAAGTGGATGGCATATTGTAGTGTTTCATAAGTTAAAAGGAGAAACTTGAATTCAGCTAGTACGTTCTCCCTTGGAATTTATCAGTACGAGAAATATACATTAAACGTGACATCAAATCAAATTTTCTAATTGCTGTGCAGGAAATTGTCAAAGCAGAAAGGCGGTCCAATAAATTTCATAATGATAGTTCGGAGAACCAGTGAAAAGATTCAATCTTGAAAATTGCCCTAATCTCATGAAGGATTTTCAAAACATAAATTGTCACAGAACAGACTATTCGTAAAAGTTTTTCAATTAGTAATTCTCCTTACGGAAATAAAATATTCTTCGTATTTTAGCGATCTGAGGAAACATTACCGGTGAGTCTGGGTTTAAAGACGCCATAACCAGCTCTGCTACCAAAACATCTTTTGACAATACCATAATCCATATTCATTCATTGCCTCATTTTCCGTAACGAGTGTGGATTTAATTTATTTATCAGTGCGTAAGTTGAAGATCTTTCAAAAAAAAGTGATCGTTCAGATTCGTTGGATAATCCTTTATTTATTAAACTTGAACATTTCCGACTTAACCCAAGGCAAACTTAAATGACGTTCAATCCAAATCATATTAACTCCAAGCCATACTAAAATGAACTTTCATAACTTTGGGATTTTGTTAGATCAGTGACAATATCGGTATAGCAAAAATTTAAAACAAAAACAATGCAATGAAAACTTCTTTTAAGATTATGTTCTTGAATATCGTCGAGTAATGATGGTGATGCTGATTTGGTTAAAGGATTTAGGGCATCTTGGTCGTCAGCAATGTGTACATGTGTGTGTGTTCAATTTGTCTGATAACCTGAGTTTCTGTGGTGACTGTAGGCGTGTGGGTAACTGTAATTATTATTATTATTATCATGGGATTGGTGTCTCGGGACTTGAAATAAAGTACCATCCCGGCATTTAGCCAGGGGAAGTGCTGAAACATTATTTGAGGAAAAAACAAATTCAAATAGCCTCATTCAGCACAGGGATTGAAACCTCCGTCTCCGAACTTGCTGAATCAGCTCATCGCGTTGATTATAGTAAATCGTTATTTCTCAAGTTCAACGTTTCATAGAGCTAAAGAAGCTTACAATTAACCTCGTCAACTCTGTTATGAATTATCACATGCCGTTTTTCCAGCCTTTAGTAATACTATTGGAATAGATCAAGGGGAAACATTCCAAGTCACTGCATGTTGTAGGTGAGTGAGATGGGAACCCCCTGGAACTTGGAAGGGAGGGTCATTCATTCGAGGTTCTGAATGGGGCATCTAGGGACTGATTGTCACAAACAGAAAATCTACGCCCTATATTGTAGTATTTCAACTCCAAGGGAGATGGTTGTACTGTTGTAATTTGAGGACATTATTCCAAGTTGTGTACAAAGTTAAAATAATTATTCTATGAAGATACTCTAGTTGAGGCAGAGGTTCATTTCATATGTAGATTGAAGTCATTTTGTCCTGATTTACATCTACAAGAACTGAGACCTGGCACCGCGAGATGTTGTACAAGACATCTCCACCCACACCTTTACACCGTACTGCCTCATCTGTGTTGCCACGCACATCAAAGGTTTCTGTTTCCGTTTCACATCTCATTAAGGAAGAAGTGATTCTACGCCTATCGGGTCCCTTCATGGGCTCACAGAATACAAAAGATACTATGAAAAGAAAGGAAGAGGTCTGACATCAGGGAAGAACAAGTAGTTCCATGAAAAACCTTATAACATATTATAATATATATTACTTATGTTAATTGCCTCTAACAACATACAACATTTCAGTTTGATTGCTGTAATAGATTCATATATATTGAGAACCGTCAGATGGTCACCATGCTGGACTCCTATATATGTAGGCCATAGTTATCTAGGTACTACAATTAGATGAAGGTAATTGCGTAGGTTTATTGTTCAAACTTCAACCGCATAATTAGAACACAAGAAATAAAAACGAGATTTTAAAATTTCACACAGCCACCATATTGAATTTATGAAAACAATTGAAATAAATTAGATGTCAGTGGATTGAAATTCGTACAGTGAGTTCCTCTCATGACTCGTCCGGCCATCGCTCCGAGCTTATCTCCCGTTGACTCAGCACTCCCCGCTCGGCATGCATAGCAATAAGAACAGAACAGCACTTGGCTCACTTTATCCGCGCATGACATGATATAACAATTAAAATGAAGAAAGGAAGAATTAATAAACTAAGGTCGTACCTTATGACAGGAGATGTTGGAAATGTTCTCCTCCTACATCCACACATTTCCGGCATCGTCTTAGGAAACTCCGATTCACACGCATAAATTCGTTTTCGGTAATTGAGGCTATTTCTCTCCGGATATGTTCTTTCAGTTCATCCAACGTGTGAGGGTTTCTTGCATACACTTTATTCTTTAAGTTCCCCCATAAGTAAAAGTCACAAATTGTTAAATATGGGGACCGTGATGGCCATAAGTCCGTACTAACAACACGGTCTTCAAAAATTTCCTCAATTAGGTTTAACGTGTCATGAGCTGTATGCGCGGTGTCAGAGTCTTGCTGAAAATACCCACTTCGACAGTCAGTGTCAGTCAGTTCGTCAAAAAATGGTTTTAGTATATTATCGCTGTATCTTTGTGCATTAATTGTGCCCTGGAAAAATATAGGTCCAATAATTCTGTATCCATTCACTGCGCACCATACTCCGACCCGTTCGTCATGAAGAGGAATTTCGTATATGCGATGGGGCTTTTCTGTGCTCCAATATCTGTTATTCTGCGTCGAAACATAACCGTGTAAATGGAACCAAGCTCCGTCCGAGAAAAATATTAAGCGTGGATCAATTGTTTCATCATGAACGTTTCGTAACATCCAATTACAAAATCGTACCCGCTTATCATGATCACGTGGATGCAGTTCGTGTACTACAGTAATCTTGTATGGCTTCTGTTTCAACATTTTCGTAGCCCGCCATGCTGAGGTCTTCGAAACCCCGGCTTCTTGTCCAAGTCGTCTTAGGGATTTTGTAGGCGTATGTTCTAATCTTTCTGAGATTTCATTTACTTTTTCCTCATCAAGTACACGTTTTTTAACACTTCGCTTCTTATCGAGTAAAGGGCCAGTTCCTCTCAATTTGTTTACAAGTTTCCGCACGGTCTCTCTATGTGGAGTGCGTACACCTGGACAATGTGTTATGAAACGTCTAACGACTTCCCTGCAAGACTCTTGTTTTCACATAATTATCGTACATAAATACCCTTTCCTCTACCGTGTACATACGTGGAGGTATTATGAGAATTATACCCCAAGTAACACTTCACAACTCGAGAACTGTTGGAGCGACAGATCAACACTAACTTAATACACGTTATAAGCACGGACCAGAACTGGGAAGTGCGCGCTGTGTAACAGGAAGTGATCAGTCAACGCGAGGCAGCTAAGCTCGATGCGCTGGCCGGACGAGTTATGAGAGGAACTCACTGTATAAGCATTTACCATACCAAGTTTCACTGCGCTCGGTTGGTTAAATCGTGAGAAACGTCCATTGAAATACTTAAAATCGCGTCGCCACCATGTTGTATTTGTGCTTACGAGATTATTGAAATTTACATAGGTGAACTTATATTAATAGCTTTTATCAACATACAAAATTTCAGTTTGATTGCAGTCTTAGATTAGTAGATATTGAGGACCGTCTAAATATTTCGGATAGTCACCATGTTTGACTTTTATGTATGTATGCCATACAGTTATGTACTATTAGATGACGAATATTGCGTGGGTTGATTATTCAAACGTTGATTTCGATCTCATGATTAGGACACAAGAAATACAAACTTAAGTTAATTTGAAAATTGCGCACGGCCGCCATCTTGAGATTATGTAAACAATTAACTTAAATTAGATATAAGTGCATTGCAATGTGTATAATAAATTGCTGTACCATGTTTCACTGCGTTCGGATGATTAAATCGCGATAAATGTCTATTCAAATGTTTTAACTTCGCTTGGCTGCCATGTTCGTCTTGTACTTATCATGATTCTAAAAGTTACATAAGAGAACTTTTAGTAGTGCTGCTATTTATCACCGTACACACTTTCACGGTGATATCAGTAGTAGTTTCGGAGATATGGAATGCCGGTTAAATATTTCTTACAGCCGCCATGTTGGATTGGTGAGGCGTATTAAGATATAAAGGGCACGATCGGGGTTGGACAAAAGAGTACTATGTCGTTACCATGTTTCATTGAAATCGCTCCAGGTTTTATTAGGTGGGGGACCCACACACGGACAAAAGGTGATCTCATAAGCCTGCTCTTTCCATAAATGAAAATAGGCCAAAAATAAAAGGCCCAATTGGCAGGAAAATCATAGACACCCTGGACTTCGGATACCATAATACCGTCGGGTCGGAAGAGATCAAGTGTTGGCCAAGGTCAACAGGAAAGCTGAAGGATAGGAGCCCAGCAACAGTAAGTGGAAGCAATGGCAAACTCAGCTGGGGGTCCCGTGAACGCCGAACCACGTTCCACTAATCGTGAGGAAGGGACCCTGGCCTTACGTGATGAACCATCCAGGCATTTTCTTGGAGTAGAAGTGGGAAATCCACTTCCTGGATCACTGAAGTGGGAATCGAACCCACCTCTTGTCAGTTTTGCCTCACGAGGCTGGGTGTGCCCCTTTCTAGCCCTCTGACCAGAATTAAATTTGCGTCTCTAAAAGCCACAGTAGTTAAAAGGGACGTAAAACCAATAACATTATTATTATTATTAGAATTAAATTTCCTAGCAGAGTCGGGAATCAAACCCGGACCTCTGGGGCGACAGTCAAGAACGCTAGCTTCTGCACCATGAGGTGCCTAAAAGCCTACTTGGATTTCCCTTGCTGGACAGACAAGAATGGGTCAGGTCAAAACCGAGATTTGGTCACTGCTGATTGTGAAATGGATAGTGCACCATTCCCATTCGCCCGATCCGTTCATTCGATCTTCTTACGTTCCTCCCATATCGACGAAGCTTTCAGCATTGAAATGCTTATAAAATTTCCGCAAGAAGAAATAATGCCAACTGACATCAGGGTTGGAACGGGGACAATTGATTATAATTGAGTAACTGTCTGACAGTGTGACAGCGCTCCGGTCGCGGATACCAAGAATAATGGCGGAGGGGACCCGGCGTGCTGACTACGCTTCATCCCGCAATATGCAGGCCAAATGGGTGCGGAGCGGTCGCTTGTTAGGCCAAGGTTCTTCATGGATTGTGGTGCCACGGTTTTTTATGATGAGTTTTCTGTGCCGCAAACTGGACACCCTCATTCTTCGAGGCATCTCATTTATTATGGGGCTTTTTTTATCTTTGAATAAAGACCTCAGACCAGTATTGTTAGCTGTGACATTTTCATTAATGTTTCGCGTAGCGGCTCCCCGCAGTGACAGATAGACGACCTTTCATCGGTTTAAATTTCATCGTACCGATCAGTGGCGTAACAAGGGTTTGCATCTGGAGGAGTAACGTTTCGGACATAATGAAACATAATCAATGAAAGCAAACATACGATACCGAAGTTTTAAAACCTCCTATCAACATTTCAGTCGTGTATGATTCCATTAGCGTTTGACAAGTTGTGTCTGCATTTATCAATGTACATACTGTATATGTCGCCTCCGTTGCGTAGTGGTCAGCGTGATTAGCTGCCGCCCCGGAGGTCATGGGTTTGATTCCCGGCTCTGCCTCGAAATTTGAACAGTGATATGAGGACTGAAACGGGGTCTACTTAGCCTCGGGTGGTCCAAATGAGTAGAGGGGGTGCGATTCCCACCTCAGCCATTCTCGAAGTGGTTTTCCGTGGTTTCCCACTTCGTCTTCGGGCAAATGCCGGGATGGTACTGTACCCGAAAATCCGGAAAGTAGCCTGTTGGAATATCCATTGCCCCCGCTGGATCGCCTATTTCTAACAGCACCGGTCAATTTACTACAATAGAAATCGCTCCAACATGGCCTTTAGGGATTTAAATACAGCAGTTACAAGAATATTGTGGATCAACAACAAACTACACGGGGCACACTTATCTTTACTTACGTTCTCGGGGACTGGGAACTCAACTTCGCCTACAATACATCCACAATACTCTAGTCCTTATATTTAAAATGAATCACGCGTGAACAACGACAGATAACGAACTGAATAAATGTATTAACAATGGTAAACTAACCTAGTATAAACAAAATAACAATAAACTAATCTAACAGCAAAAAATAAATAAAACCATACAATCATACACACTTTCTTTCTACTACACATCTTAATACAATGCCGTGGAAAAATATCAGCATAAAAGCATTTGCAGGTTTAGGCCTACACTACGTAAAAAAAAAGGTTAAGGAAGGCTCTTGCATTCATGGCATTCCTGACAACTGGTCACATTCACTAGCACGCGTCTGGAAACGCACGTGCACTAGCTTGTTTCATCAATGAAACAATAGCACCACGCTGCATTCAGAACTTTTTACATTTTATACAAGGCTGTGAATCTTCACCTGCTCATATTATGTCACACCGCTCCAATCCTAACGGTGAATCATTCTGGCTAGCCCGCATTGAGACTGTTTTGTGTGCGTTTAAAATACACGTAAAATTATCATTCAGATCTTACAGAAATGCTCATAACTTATATGTTCCTTTAACAATCATTCTAAAATTTTTATACAATCTTTCATTCGCAGCCCGAAATTGTTCTAGACCAATCCTGTTCAACAATTACTCTTAACAGTGGACAATCATTCATACAAAAACATTCGCTCACTAAACACACGCTATACCAAAACATTCGATTAATAAATCCTACCAAAATTATTTAACTAATTAAATCATTTCCGAAAAATATTTACATGTAATTTGTTCATAAAAATAGGCACTATTTAGTGTTGCTAACACGTTACTTTCGAGATTCTGGATTCTCGGTTACAATACAACACTCAATTAATTATATACACTGTTTTTCCACATAATCATTCTCTAACACTCCGTAGTTTTGATATACTGCTTACACATCGTCTTGTATAGGTTTCCTTACATTGATGGTCTAATACAGTCGACTGACTAAGTTAACTGTACGTAATTACATAACTTCGGGTTCAATAAAATTTAATAATTGTATCATTGACATGAGTAGACAATCGTTCTCTAGTTGTATTTCCGCTAAAACCCTTCTGTCAACACAGCTAAAACGTTAGTTCACATGAACTGGACTACTTGTATACAACGAATTTTATCATGATCCATGCCTTTCTTATCAAAGAACAATAATACTTTGACTTCCCTTAAAATGCGGAACTTCCTTCGCAAGAGCGCTCCATAGCTCTACAAATCCTCATATAACAGTATATATGGCATAAACAATTATCATCCACTATGTTAATTATGCAGGTATAGAAAATTGTCTGAAATTAGGAAAAGTAGACACAGCTTATCGAATGATTAAGAATACTTTTGGGGAAAAGAAGACTAAGTGCTGTAATATTAAGGACACAAATGGAAAGCCTCTAACAGATAGGGAAGAAAAGGTTGAGAGATGGAAAGCTTACATAGAGTGTTTGTATAAGGGAAAGGAGATTGTGAATCATGTAATGGAAAGGAGGAAGAAATTGATGAGGATGCAAAAGGAGATTTAATATTGAGATCATAATTTGACAGAGCATTGGAGGACTTAAGCAGGAACAAAGCACCAGGCATAGATGATATACCGATTGAGTTGCTACGCTGCATAGGAGATGAAGGTCTGATCAGGTTATTTCACTTGGTGTGTGGGATTTATGAGACAGGTGAGGTACCCCCCGATTTCAAGAAGAATGTTATTATCCCTATACCAAAGAAAGTGGGAGCTGACAGATGTGAACATTACCGTACAATCAGCTTGATTACTCATGCTTCAAAAATCCTGTCTAGAATAATTTACAAGAGGATGGAAAGCCAGATAGAATCGGAGTTGGGTGAAGACCAGTTTGGTTTCAGGAGAAATGTAGGAACTAGGGAAGCTGTACTAAGTCTTAGGTTGATTTTGGAAGGTAGAATAAGGTAAAATAAGAGAACGTTTATGACATTTGTAGACATAGAAAAGGCTTTTGATAACGTTGATTGGACTAAATTGTGTGACATTTTGAAATCTATTGGAATAAAGTAACGGGATAGGAGGGCGATATACAATATATACAGAAACCAGACAGCAGCCATTCGAGCTGAAGGACATGAGAGAGAAGCTGGTATTCAGAAAGGTGTAAGGCAAGGCTGCAACTTATCACCCATACTTTTCAATCTTTACATTGAACAAGCAATGAAGGAAATTGGAGAAAAATTTAAAGTGAGAGTGAAGATTCAAGGAGAAATAATTTCAACTCTGAGATTTGCTGATGACATCGTCATCTTGGCCGAAACGTCTGAGGATTTGAATGAGTTTTTGAATGGTATGGATTCCATCTTACGGAATGAATACATGATGAAAATTAATAAATGTAAAACAAAAATACTGGAATGTAGCCGAAATAAATCAGAAACCTCTATGGACATCAAATTGGCAGGTGAAAATCTGAAGAAGTAGGAGACTTCTGTTACTTAGGAAGCAAAATAACCAGTGATGGTCGAAGCAAAGAGGATATAAAAAGTGGGTTGGCTCAGGAATGGAAAGCTTTTCTACAAAAAAGGAATCTGTTGATATCGAATATAGATTTAGGTATTAGGAAGTCATTTTTGAAATCCTTTGTCTGGAGCGTGGCGCTCTATGGAAGTGAAACTTGGACTATTGGTGCAGCAGAAAAGAGGAGAATTGAAGCATTTGAAATGTGGTGTTACAGGAGAATGATGAAGATCAGATGGGTAGATAGGGTGACAAACGAAGGGGTATTAAGAGGTGTTGGAGAGGAGAGATGTTTCTGGCGACTGCTAATGAAGAGAAGAGATAGGTTAGTAGGACACATACTAAGACACCCAGGAATAGCAAGCTTAGTTATGGAAGGAAGGGTTGAGGACAAGAACTGTAGGGGTAGACCAAGGTTAGAATATGTTAAACAGAGTGCTTCGGATGTAGGGTGTGGTAGATATGTAGAGATGAAACGATTAGCTCAAGACAGGGAGGCATGGGGAGAGCTGCATCAAACCAGTCAAAAGAATGAAGACTCAAACAACAACAACATGTTAAATAATAACCAAAAAGGATTAATTGTTATTAACATATCTTCTGTAGGAACTTCTCTCAAATAAAGGCATGACCCTCAGTATCGTTTCACATGACTACTGATCTACAATTATACCTCCTTAAGTTCTTCAAACGAAACTTCCAATCATAATGAACGATATTAGACTGTCGTTATTGACCTCCTAAAGTTTACTACACAAAAGGATAATTAACTGTTAACTCGTCTGTCGCAAATACATGTAATAAAAATAATACCCCTGTCTCATCTCACTTATCAAGCTTTAAATTGTATATCGTTGTAATATCAGGTCTACATAATGACGTGATGTTACACAAATAGTGTAAAATAACACACATGTTATTTATAGTGTCAAATAGAATTCAAGCTTGACCTAGATAAACTAGCTTTGAATTCCTAGCCAAAGATTTGAGTAATCTTCCATCAAAAAATATTTCCTCTAACATATTAAATGAACAAAGCTCTCAGCTTTACAAATAATAGAAAGGTTTGTCAACGTCGTAATGTTTTTCCACTCTACACAAAGAATGTTTATAGGGATTAAGACTTCGGTCTTATCAAACGACTAGTATTTCCTAGATCGTCGACAGTTTATGTACAATAATGATATAACAATATCATTCGATGTTTCTTCTGTTCTTGAAGTTTGAAGTTGTTACATTCAAGTGCTCAAATTACATTTAAGAAGAATTTAATTTGAAGCTATGAGACAATGTCAGAATAGTTGGTTTAAATCAAATTGTTCAAATTCGAGAGTCGAAACGACTAGTCTTCTATGAGGCAAAATAATTCCTCAAAAAAAAATGTCAGTCCCACAACTGATCCGTAGAATAAAATTGAAAAATAGATGAAATAATCTTGAAGCACAAAAATCTTAGCACACATCTGAAGTGTAAAATACATGAGAACACTGAAATACATGAAATGTGAAAATATGGAGTAAATCGTTGGCTCAGGATGTCACTAATCAAGCTCTATACTAAAAATAAGAGACACAACTACCTTATTTGGACGAAAGCTTGAAGATCAATGTAAGTATTCACACAATATTTTAGATGTTTCCTCAGTTCAAGATACTGAGATGGATCTGCATTCGAACCTCGGATCTGCGACCTCAGAGATAGGAAACACATTCCCTCTCCGGAATTCACCAACATTCGCCTGGGCACGAACGACATCCTTCTGGCAAATTCTTCTTTGGTTGCTGGGCTACCCCCTAGCATCTTGACAAATCTCTTCTGTAGATTCTTCATTCTCCGTCGCAAATATGTATCAGCCTCATCATTGGAATATAATTTATTGAAATATTCATATAGATGGTGAATGAAATATTTCTATAGCTAATTGATGTTACATTAGTGTTCGTAGACTGACGAAAATGTACAAGATGGACCGTACACTAAGTCTGTATTCAAGAATACGTCGTCTAACGAAGTTCCATCGTTGTATCTTAACTTCTGTTATCGAATATGTCTCTGGCGCATGACTATTTAGTTCATCATATCAACAATGTTAATTATGTTGAATGAAACCACTTGAAGAATAATGATAGTCATTATGATAATGTTTATTTGCTGCGCCAATGTTAAAAGTTCTTCGCAACTGTTCACTTGAACTGCGTTCGCCAACTTCACGTTGCAATCTAAAATGATATTCAGCTTTATTTCCAACACATTTGAAAATCTGTCTAAACAGGCTTATATTGTCGAAACGGTAAATTTTAGAACGCTCGACTTTCAACAGAATGTAGTATTCGACCTGTTCTTTATAAATATTCACTTAGTTGAACTCAAATCTCAATTATATAAGAGATATACTAATTTCAATGTTCCTCACAACTTCACTTAAAATGGAAGTGCGGTAATCTCCTACGATCTACCTATTAACCTAGTGTCTCCACAAGTCGACAGTCGTCGCACTCGGACAAAGCTTTGGGATCTCCGTTAACCCAGTAAAGACACTTCCTCACTCTTCAAAGACTGCTGGAATAAGAACTTTGATCCTTGGATCTCCCCCTCCAAGTCGAAATTTTGGCGGCCATATCAATCTCCCACCATAATTTTTGCGCGTAGTTTACTAATGCTTATTACTGCGTAGATTAACCGATCTGCGGTTTCTAAAGTATCAGACATAATTTCTTTTAATTTTCTTTTCATTACCAAATAAGAAAATCTTCTTCTAAGGGCCTAAATGCATAATTTCACCAAATTATGTAGTTGAAGTTGATCCCGTCTTCAATAAGACCTCTTCTCATTGGCTCTGGGCTGGGATCGAATAGCATGATTTATAACAATATTTATAATATTAATTTCCAAACTCACTGTTGCTATGCCAATTTTAGCCTTCTAGAAGCGTCTATTGTGCAATATGTCACGTGATCGGGCTCTCCCACGGCCTCGACCTTGTAACACTACCCTCCTGTGTCACACTTCCAGAATTTATATTTGCTGGTTAAATTTTATCATGGGGACGGAAAATACTCTCATTTTGTCCCAGAATAATTCAATTTTCGGGGGCAGTACCGTCCCAGTATTTTCCTGTGGCTATTGAAGTAATTTTTGTCTGGGTAATTTTATGTGCAGCCGCGATGTATTTCGACGAGTGTTTATTTAGGCAAATGTCATAATATGTGGAAGAAGAAAGTATACTACAACGCAATACATGTCTGACGTAACAAGTCAAGTTCATTGCCAGATAACCTACCGCATGACAATCAAGGTCATACTATGTAGGAGGAGGGGAGAACGAGAGCTCGCAGTGCACTCATAAAACACGCTAAATATGGAATTACGAGATCACAGAGATAAAAGACAACACGCCAATGTTATGAATGTTTCTTTGCTGTGTTATGGAGACAATTTAATTCAGTTTTCACTTCGTAGAAGGTGTTAAACAACAGAAATCGCATTCTTATGCAGATAACTTCGATATAAATCGACACAATCACCCTGAGTGGTGGGGGAAGGCTTAGACAGAGATTTTTATACCGAGTGAAGAGCCCACTGTCTGTTCTGAATCTTAAAAGTGAGCGGTCATAACACTCTGAAGTGAAAGTTAAGTATTTCTTTGAAACTTGCAACGTGCAGGGAAGTACACATGCCGAGCTAACGGCAGGAAAGAGTTTGGAAGCAACATTTTTCTCCGTTCTAAGAGTATCAGAAAATGAACTTAGAATCTTCACAGAGGAACTACAGTGAATCTCTCTCACGACTCGGCCGGCCAGCGCGCCCAGCTTATCTGCCTCTCGTTGACTCATCACTCCCCGCTCGGCATAGCAAAGCAATAAGAACAGAACAGCACTTGGCTCACTTTATCCGTGCATGACATGAGATACCAATTAAAATTTAGAATTTGAAACGTTTTAATAGACTTTTCTCCCGATTTAACGATCTGAGCGCAGTGAAATATGGTAAAGTAAATGTTTATACATATTGTAATGCACTAGCATCTAATTTAGTTGAATTGTGTACATAAACCGAAGATGGTGGCTGTGCGAAATTTTAGAATTAATTTTTTCATTTCTTGTGTCGTAATCATGCGATCGAAGTGAAAGTTTGAATAATGAACCAACGCAATAATTTTCATTTAATGGTTCATAACTCTATGGCCTATACATATAACAATCCAACATGGCGACCATCTGAAATATCGAGACGGTTCTCAATTCTACGAATATTTTACAGCAATCAAACTGAATTTGTTTATGTTTATAGAGGCTATGAACATAATTTCCCCTATAGGACTTTCAATAACCTGGTGAGCATAAATCCAACATGGCGGCGACACGAACTATAAATATTTAAATTGACGTTTCTCGCGATTTAACCATCCGAGTGCAGTGAAACGTGGTACAGTGAATGCTTATACAAATATTAATCCATTGGCATCTAATTTATTTCAATTGTTTTCTTAACTACAAGATGGCAGCTGTGAGAAATTTTAAAATCTCGTTTTTACTTCTTGTGTCCTAATCATGCGATTGAAGATTGAATACTATACGTACACAATAATCTTCATGTAATAGTACATATCTCTAAGACCTACCTATATAAAAATCAAACATGGCGACCATCGAAATATTAGACGGTTCTCAATATCTACAAATCTATTAAAGCAATCCAATTGAAATTTTGTATGTTGATTGAGACAATTAACATAGGTAGGATATATGAAAATAGACTTTAGTTCTTCATGGAACTACTTGTTTCATATTCTTTTGCATGGCGGGTAGTTCGAAAACTGAAATTTACGCCTTGCAAATTCACAGAATGTGCAAAACTTTGAACAACATTTTTAGTCGTTTTGTTTCAACAAGGTATGAATTCGAACAACGATCATGTCTGGTATTGCAGGCCGTAAGTACCTTATATACGATAGTTTCGTAACATTTACACCAATACTGTGGGATTTATGATAAATAGGAAATCATAGGAAGGAAATATTCATATGCATTTTACGTAGGTATTTCTGTTGACATTGGCGTCAGCTCTGTGTCATTACACAGTACGCTACAGAAACAAATTGTCTCCCGCTTTGCGTCAATTTCTCATTTTATTTCCATTGCATTTATTCAGTAGATTCACCCAACAACAAATAGCATCCATCCTGTGCATTACTCTTGGTTGTGTTCCTATGACACATCCGCAAACATGTGCAGGTCCCATGTAACAACCGCCACGGTATATTCTTCCAGCAGGACTCGAACCTGGATCTTGTGAATACTGCACTTACCTGAAACAAACAGAGACGAACAATTAGTAGATGTAGAACAAGGGGAGGTTTACAACAAACCATTCTCATTAGTAAACCAAGAGTGGTATTAGACGATTTCAGTATTCTCAGCAGTAAAACGAGGAGTGGAACAATATGGTAAGATTCACTATTTGTGTTTGGTTCCAGGTATTCTCAATAGAAAAACCAAGAGTGATATTATGGGATAAGTTATACTATCAGTAGAATGAAGGAAGATTGTAGTTTGACGTGTCCGTGAATCTTGTGATTATGAGCCACGGGACCTCCTTTTCAGGTGGAATCCTAACCACAGGATATGGCATTTCACTTCTAAAATCTCACATGCATTGACCGGCAATCGAACCCTGTCTACCATGCTGAGAGGCTAACAGCTTGACCACTGCGCCACCACGCCTCCAAGACTATCCGTAGACTACCTCATAGTATAGTGGTTAGCTTTTTGACTGTTAAGGGTTCAGGTTCCATACACGGCTCTGCCAAAGAATTTAATTTTGTTCTGAGTATTGTAACTGGGTAGAAGCCTCCGTGGCTTAGACGGCAGCACGCCGGCCTCTCACCGCTGGGTCCGTGGTTCAAATCCCGGGCACTCCATGTGAGATCTGTGCTGGACAAAACGGAGGCAGACAGGTTTTTCACCGGGTACTCCGGTTTTCCCCGTCAAAAATTTCATTCCAGCAACACTCTCCACTATCATTTCATTTCATCTGTCATTCATTTAATCATTGCCCCAGAGGAGTGCGTCAGGCCTTGGCAGCCGGCACAGTTTATATCCTCGCCGCTAGATGGGGGCTTCATTCATTCCATTCCTGACCCGGTCGGAGACTGGAAGCAGGCTGTGGATTTTCATTTTTTCATTGTAACTGGGTACGCTCAGCATCGTGAAGCAGAACTGAGAAGGGGTGGATTCAATTCCCTCCTCAGCTACCCTAGAAGTGGTTTTCCATTTTCTCCCATTTCAAATCCAGACAAATACTGGGTAGGTTCTATGTTTAGGGCTTGGTCGCCTCCTTTCTAATCCTAATCTCAATTACAAATACAGACACCAAAGTAGCACAGACTATAAAACAAATTCTACACACACCCAAGTACACTGGCCTGATGGCTAAGATGTCCAAGCCACACAATAAAACAGCTACTCACCATCTGTGTTTTGGTCCCTACGATGAACAAAATTGAGTGTGGTGAGATCAGTTAAAAATAACCGACAGTAGTGGCTACGCGGGCTAAAGCGCAGCGTTAGGTCAAGGGGCCAAGCTATCTGCTGACTCGGTAGATGCGTGGGTTCGAGCCCCACCGTCAGCTGTCCATGAAATGGTTTTCCGTAGTTTCCCATTTTCAATACCAGGCAAATGCTGGGACAGTACCTTCTGACAGGCCACGGCCGCTTCCTTCCACATCCTTGCCCAGTTTCATTCATCGTCATCCATTCCATCTCTCGTCCCGACGCGCAGGTCGCCCACGGGCGTCGACTAGAAAGATCTGCACTTGGCCTCTCAGGAGGCTACACGACAAAAAAGTTAAAAATAAGGGAATCAATTTAATACCAACGTCCAAGAAAGTCATTTCTTCATTATTATTTTCAGGAGTTGTTTAAATTACTGTAAACTTAAGCCCTTTCCACCCTGAGAAATTTCTCTTCCAAATATCAGCTTATTCTGCTTATAGATTTGCCTTAGTTAGCAAGGTTTTTTTTTACCATTTAGGTGAAAATTCTCCTTTACGATTGGGCTAGTTGGGATTTATTTTATCATCGCTGAAGAGATTTTCATGACTGGTTTCGTATGTTAATTTAGTTATGTTGTCATCTGCTCGTATTGCTACCGGGAACTAAGCTCATCTCACCAGGAAAAAATCACAAACACACACTATTGTGTGGATGACCACCTCGTGGTGTAGTGACTAGCATTCTTGGCTATCGCTCCGGAGGTCCAACTTCGATTTCCTGCTCTGCCTAGAAATTTAATTCTGGCTTGAGGGATGGAACGGGGTACACTCAGCCTTGTGAGACAGAACTGAGATGAGGCGGGTTCGATTCCTACCTCAGCCATTCTAGAAGTACTTTTTCATGGTTTCCCACTTCCACTCCAGGAAAATGCCAGAATGGTTCCTAACTTTAGCCCACGGCCGCCTCCATCTCATTCCACGCCTCAATTACGAATACACACACTAATACAGACAGCACAAAATCATAGGTTACCAGAAAGGTACTACATACATTAAAAGACACGGGGCTGTAATGACCACGATATCCAAGCCCTTAAAATGAAGGAACATCAACAAGAACGATTGTGTAGCCAAATTTGGAAAGGGACACATGTATATTTGATTCTGGCGAGTTTATAAAACAGCTGCCGACTAATGACATCAATAGTTCAGTAGTTTTGGTATATATTTGAAGAATGTGGGCTGAGTCAATAATATGCAAAGTATATTTCAGAATTAATTGAGGGAGATTGTAAGGGAACACATTCTCATGGTGATTTCTGTGGCGTCAGTAGTCTTCGACTTCACTGCTCTGAAAAAGTATTAAATTATGTGCTATTTCATGGAAAGCATTATGCAAGTGAGTTGATTACAGAAGTTGTCATTAAAACAGACTGGATGCAAGGTGTCTATGTCCCTCAGATACTACAGATGTAGCCCAGTGATTTATATTGTTGTAGCGCAGAGTATATTCTTTGCTAGGAATATTGAGAATCTCTGTAGCTGCCTGTTGATGCTGTATTTAACTGACGGCTGTGTTTACTACTGAAGTAATTGAACCAAACTGACACCAGATGCATGCGCAAAGTGCAATAAAAATCTTCTCGGATCTTTGTGTCCATTTTCACCGAAGGCTTGGGTGACAAATTTGTGAGAGCATGCTTATGGATTTCCTGGGCTATAGATTGTAGCCAAAACGGCAAAAATAAAATTCAAACATTAGAGAGAAAAAAAACTGAAATTGTTCATAGTAAGTGCTGATTTACTAAGGAAATTATCTAACCTAGTATTATTTTTGTTTAATTCCAATCCAAATATGCACTAATGTAATTATTTAGGTTTACATAAAAAATAATTTAACTGTTCTAGTTCCATTAGTTTTATTTCTGTTGCAGTTTTACCGAAGATGTACAGTAAAATTGAATTTCCTTCTTAGGTTAGTATTTTCTCACCATATGAAAATAACTGCCTACATAAAATCCTCAGATTTAGCTTAGAATACTTCTATATACTAATATGTATCAAATTATTAAAACTGAACACCAAAAATAACGTGTGCAAGTCCATCAGATCAAATAACTGTTTGGGCTACATATGTAGCCCACGCGAGTAACGCTGTATCTATAACTAACGCGAGTGTCGGAGCGATATTCACTACCAATTTTACTACTGCCAATATTATATTCAATATGACCAACTAAATATATGACATATATACTCGAACCGATCATCTGTCTCTCGTAATTTCTATAAATATCAGAGTGATGTATTTCAGGCAAAGGTGTGCGAGTTCTTTCGCAAGTAACTCCAAGTGGAATTCGTATGCCTATTGCAGCTATCAAAATCAAGGCGAAGTGTTTTAGGTACTGTAAATTGTCTATTCGTTGATCAAGTTATTGTTTATCAATAAAGTTATAATATCGATATGATTATTTACTCTCACCTCAGCCATCATAGAAGTAGTTTTCAGTGGTTCTCACTACTACTCCACCCAAATGCAGGGTGGTTTCTAACTTAAATCCAGGGCCATTTCCGACTCAATCCTAGCTTCAAATACAAATACACACGCCACTAAGGGCTTTACAATACTGCAGGTTATCAGACAAGCACTACACTCATCTAAGTATATGGGGTTGATGACCACGATGTCCGATCCTCTAAATGAAACAAAAACGGATACGCTGTATTTACAAGGAATACTCATAACAAATCTGTGATATCAACTGGCCACGGTGGCCGAGAGCGCTTACGCGCTAGCTCGTGCCTTGCTGCATCGGGAGAACGTGGGTTTGAATCCCACCTCATCCATCCTGAAAATGGTTTTCGTAGTTTCCCATTTTCACCACCAGGCAAATGCTGGGACTGTTCCTTTTGAACAGGTTCGTGGCCCCAAAATCCCTTCACTGATCCTTTCCTTAATTAGACCCAAGTAAGCGGTCATCTGTGTGAACGGCCTGTACGCATCCCCAGTTGTATTTGCTGACAAAATGTGTTCAGCTCCTAGAAACCGTCGTTGCGATGGTACAGAAATGGACGAAGCCAAGCTGGGAGGATAAGCAATTTAAAAATATATGATAATTATATAATATCAGATAGATAGAATAATATTCCCACTCCCAGGTAACCTACACACAACTAATAGTGACAGTTGACGATCATGCAGCTTTAGCTGAGCCCAGAATTGCTTGTTCCAAGCTTCTCTGCGTCCTTTTCTTTCGTCAAAATCCGTTCGTAAACTCTAATTCTCTTCCGGGCCCGATGGTATTAGGGTATCCAAAACCCACCTTAACTTGCCACCTGGCACCTTCATTTATCAAGCGGTATGAGGCATTGAATACTTCGAAATTGCTTTTTGCCTGCCCAAGGAGGCAACCAAAATGGCAAGATGTACTGTACGTAGCCCACAACGATTCATGCAGCCCGGGTAGCATAACACGATGAATATCCTCAAGAGTTCACGGCTGATGGGCACAAGAATTGGCGACCGTGAAGTATTCTATAGCTGGGTTCCATTTCCCATTCTCTGGTGACTTTCAGACAGCCTCTCTCCATTTCGCATTCCTTGGCTATCTTTCAGGTCCCTTCTTCCTTCCCATAACCGCACCTCATTTCTCGAAGGTATTTTCTCTCTCTTTTGATTTCATTCCTTTTATCCTCGTATTTCTTTCTTTGTTTCTTTCTTCCCTTCCCAATTTCCTTTAGTTACTAAGTTCCCTCGTTGTAAGTTGTTTCATTTCGAGACTCGGGCATCGTGGTCATTTCAGCCCCATGCTTTTGGGTGTATGTGTGTGTGTATATGTATGTATATACATAAATATAAAAAATGCCTAATAACCAGTGTTTTGTGGTTTCTGTAGTAGAGAGTGTGAGAGAGAATGTGTGTGTGTGTGCATATTTAACAGTTAGCCCTGGCATTACATCAAGAACCATCCCTGGACTATAAGTGGAAAACCCACTTCTGAGATGGCCGAGGTGAGAATTGATACCACCTTTACTCAAGTTTGCTTCATGAGATTCCAGCACTCAGACGAGAGTTGCAGAAAACAGAGAAGAAAGTATATGATAAAATGGCAGTGCACGTGAACTTGTTGAATGAACCCCTCCCTACCTCTCTTGGCACAGTCGGCAATCCAACCCGGACTTCAAGGGTGAGAGCCAAGAATGCTAGCCACTACTCCACGAGGTGCTCAAATTTTAACTTGATGAGATGTTAGCAGTAACAACATAATGCTTGTAGTTTTGCGCGACCGTTAACCTTGTAATCATGAGCCACGGGACTTCCTCGTTTACGAGGAATCCAAACCACAGGACATGGCATTTCACTTCGAAAATCTCACATGCATTGATCGGGAATCGAACCCGGTCCACCTTGGTTACAGGCGATTAGCTTCATCACTGCGCCACCACGCCCCCTAGCAGTAACAATAGTATTAATTGTAGTTATCATCATAATATAATCCTCATCATTAATGTTAGATAAACTAGATTTTGTAGCTTTTGAAGCATTAACATCATTTTAATCATTATTACCATCAGCAATCATTGTATGATTGTATGTGAAATTAATATGCTCGATAAGATCAGTGGAGTACTGAGTAAAACTGAGATAATTTCATTCAGATCATAATAATATAACAATATCACAATATTCACACTCGGGATAGATACGTGCTCCAAACCGCAAGCCCATAGACGAGTGCATTCGAATTCCACCCTCGGTCACCCTTTAATTAGTTCTCGGTGATTTAGCTTTATCAACCTGAGGCAAATGCTGGGACTTACCGTCCCATAGAGCAGCTGTTCCCAAACTTGGTTCCGCGAAACCTTAAGGTTCCACGAAGGCATGGCAGGGGTTCCGCGATAAATCTTAAAAATCAAATTTAAAACTGATTTTAAAATAAAACTACACGAGGCTAACTATCACATTGTCTCTAATGAGAAGGTGGGTGGAGTTCGTGTTATATCCAAACACCTATTCGTTAGGACTTCGTTTTATGACTTTTATCACAGCAAAATGCATTTGCCAACCGAAATAAACCTCACATGTCCGTGCCTGACTATGAAGATCTTATTGAAATTCAATTTACCTCCAGTTTTAAAACGAAATTTGAATTAGTGCCGCTGAATGACTTTTGGGTAGGACTGATAGACGTATACCTGTCAGTAGCCGAAAAGGCTATGCGAGCTCTGCACCCCTTCGTGTCCACCTATTGATGCGAAGCAGGCTTTTCTGCTTATGCGTACACCAAAAAAAAAAAAAATTTAGAAGTAAGTAGAATGCTGCCCCGGATTTACGTATTCAGCTGTCGGACATAAAGCCCGATTTCAAAGCTATTTTAAGAATGAAAATGAAACAATTTCATTCATCACATTAGAAATTAGATGGAAATCCAATTTTTATTGTTCTAAAATAATTGTTTATATTTTTGTACCAAAATAAAGGCTTGTATGTATATAACCTACTACGTTAGCGCTAGGCTATACAAAACACCCAGGCAGTAAGAATAGGTGAAAGCAGGAAGAACGTTGTGGGTTCACAATACTCAGTAAAAATCAGGGATAGAGTTCGGGTTCCGCGGAAAGAACATGACTTCTGAAGGGTTCCGGGACCGAATAAGTTTGGGAACCGCTGCCATAGAGCACGGTCTCGTTCTTCTAACTCGTTACTCAGTTTCATTCGCCTCTATTCGTTTCATCTCTCAGTTACACCTTTGAGGAGGTGGCATCAGGAAGGGCAATAGACCCTAATGTCATCCAACTCATAAAATCTCTCCGTATCCTCCCCCATACCGTAGATTCACAAGAATATGTGTTGATTAAGGCTTTCACGGTCCGGAATACTATTACAATTATTCCTACTTTTGGGATATTGCCATGTCAAAATAAAATTTAAGTTCAAGAGCAGGGCCATCCAGTCATTGCGCTCCGGGAGCACTGGGCAGTCAGACTAGCGCTCCTTCCCCTACCACCACTACACTGTGGCAGCGAGGAGACGGACGATGTTCGGACCACGCCGACTAAATAGAGTACGTAGGTACAGTCGTGCGGCTGACGGCTCTAGTGGGATTGTTGACATATTAATAGGGCTGTTTTGCCATAACAAAAATACCGCATACACAAATCGAATGGTACTCTGATGTGTGAAATGTGCAGGAAACGAACACAAATGTTAAGTAAAGAATATTGTGATTTATTCCAAACTGAAATGTGAACATATTAGAGAGGAAAATTCAACAACAAATTGTGTTCTTTTTAACACATTACATCTCTGTTACACATTAAACATTTGACATGCCCTTTATACTGTAAGCTGTACAGAAAAATTAAATTTCCCATTCTGCTTTAATGACTGCTGCTTCACCACTCCGTTTTTTTTGATATGCTGTTCAGTCATGACCACTGCGAAATTGATCAACTTACACGCTGTCAACAAAGCGCATTGGAGTAGACTAGCGACTGATGGATCGGCTCCACACTTCAGCGCGCTCAGCCAGCCAAGCACCTCCCACCACTTCTGAACCTACCTTCCAACAAAGCGCTCGGAGCACTGGCTTAGAGCGCGGCCGGAGCGCTATCTAGATGGCCCTGTCCTAGAGTTTCGAGAGGAACCTAGCCTCCTTTTTCAATACAGGCAAGGAGGCAAGGTTCCTCTCGAAACGTCTAGAATTTTAATTTCATTTTCACACAGCAATATCCCAAAAGCATGAATAATTATAATAGTCTTCACAAGAATAATTTATAATTTCCAATTAATTTAGTAAACATTTATCAAAGTCTCTAGTACAATATGTTTAATGCATGTAGTATAATTTGTAACACCAGGGCGGGCTCTGTCTTAGTCTGCTTTGTGTTATTCGGGATGGATAATGCTTGGAGAAAACAGAGAAGAAAGTATATGGTAATATCAAATGGCAGTGCACGCGAACTTTTTGAATGAACCCCTCCTTACCTCTCAGAAGCTTATTGAATTTATAGATTCTAGTTGACGTACTTCGTTACAAAGCTTCGCTTCAAGGAGTTGTGGTAATTTTATCTCAGGTGCTCCCTCTACTTCTCTCCTCCATTCATATCAACACAATAAAGCATTCTCAAAGTTGTGTTTAAGTTGCCACTCGACACTCCTGTCTATTGTTCTCGTTCAGTTTGCTTCCCACTCATGAATGAAAGTGCGTCCTCAATGGTTTACATCGCAGTTCTCGCTCTTACGCACGAGGATTGCTTAAGAAGTACTGGCTCCCACTTATTTCCACAGAACTACAGCAAATGCAGGGAGTATTAAGAGCAAAGCAAATATTAGCAGGGCAGGATTTAGGCTTAGGGAAGTAGGCGTAGGGCCTAGCGATCCCACTTCTCAAAGTTGATTCACCAACATGGATACGTACTCGAGTACGGTATGTTATTATTATTATTATTATTGGATCTCGTTGATCCTTTAGAATGCTTTCAATAAAAGTGAAATCAAGTTATAATTAGAGTTCGATATCCAGCTCTGCCAAGAAATGTATTTCTTGTCTAATGGTTGGAATGGGATTCACTCAAGAGAACAAAGGTTGATTCGATTCCCAACTCTACCATCCTTGAAGTGGCTTTTCGTGGCTCTCCAGTTCTATTCCACGCAAAAGGCACCAATGTTGGGCCCAACGCGACCTATAGCCTAAATGCGGCCAACACCTGAGCAGGGCAGTTCATCCACATAAAGTCAAGGTCCGACCACAGCGTACAAATTATGGGAAATATTCTTTCATTAACCGTGGTATTGATAATTGGAACTCATTACCTGCCTCAGTCTTAGAGCCTTCCCCCAATCATATTGACGTGTTTAAAAGATGAAATTTTATGTAAATACTACGATGTGATGAAAATGAAAATCCACAGCCTGTTTCCAGTCTCCGACCGGGTCAGGAATGGAATGAATGAAGCCCCTGACTAGCGGCGAGGATATGAACTGTGCCGGCTGCCGAGGCCTGACGCACTCCCCTGGGGCAATGATTAAATGAATGACAGATGAAATGAAATGATAGTGGAGAGTGTTGCTGGAATGAAATTTTGACAGGGAAAACCGGAGTACCCGGAGAAAAACCTGTCTGCCTCCGTTTTGTCCAGCACAGATCTCACATGGAGTGACCGGGATTTGAACCACGGACCCAGCGGTGAGAGGCCGGCGTGCTGCCGCCTAAGCCACGGAGGCTTTCTATGTAAATACTACGATGTAATTACTATAATTCCTAAATTGCGTATTGTCTATATTGTGTTCGATGTTATTGTTGGTGATTTTCTGTATTTGTACAATTTGCCACCGGGGAATTACCCCCATTTCCAAACATTATATATAATAATAATAATAAAACCTGAATGTTGCGTCACTTACATTGTATTGGGCTTTAACTATGCTACAGTACATTCCATACACAGATCATGTTGGCATTCATACAGTATGTTCAACCATCGATAGAGTAATGCATAGTGCATACCCATCACTGAAAAACACGTCGTTAGTCTGCCTGCCTCTGTATGAACGTTTTGTTTACGTTGTGAGCACACCAGCAAGGTGAAATGAATGTTTACGCGTCAACCGTAAGTATTTTGACAAAGGAGATTATACTTATAACTATGATTTTATCATAGATTGAGTTATGATTTTGGGTTTTTCTTTTAACCAACCTAGTATTGCAATGAGAAAAAGGAAGGAACAGTCATTAGACCTAAGGCAAGCGTTGAAGAGAGACCAGTTGCAAAGGACATTGACCGTTCTCAAGTAATTGTACTTGTTTGGAATACAGTTTATAACGGGCGAGAAACACTATTATGAGATGCATTCGAATAGAGGGTGTCGCCAAACATCGTATCACGGTAGTAGATTTAGGGAAACATTTGGAAGACATTATTATATGATCAAACTTGGCCTAATTACTGTCAAACAGTAGAGTATCCGGATGAACGAGGAGTGAAGTTAAGTACGTAAGGAAGTCAATAGTATCTGCAATCAATTTATTACAGCCTGAAATACAGCAACCCGCTACACTAAAGTGTTATGTGTGTAACCTGCATTAGGGCTCTCATTTCTCATAGCATTCCAAAATACGGATGCAAGTACTCGGACTATCGGACAATATTCACAAGGAAACAAGTGTAAGGTGCTGGATAAATTTCAGCACAATACGAGAACAATGTTTTGCATGGAGAGAGTATGGAGGAACCCGGGGAAACCCGGGGAAACCCGGGGAAACCCGGGGAAACCCTACACTCAAGTTGGCCACTGCCCGTGCCGGGATTCAATCTTCCGGTCTCCACACTTGCTGCAAGTCCAAATTGCAATGTTGTAGCTTGTCTCAACGCACATTAGCAATTCCTTTTATAAGACGTCTATGAATTTCCAGTCCTGGTACGCTCTCAGACCACAATCAACGGATTACGGAACGCTGTTCTTACTTGGTGCAAACAGAGAGTGGCGCGGCCATCTTTACGTCGAAACAGCGCAAGCAGTAATAATCTGATAAGGCTGAAACCTATCACAGCTGGGGAAAACGGTGCCATCTTGCGGCTGGTGATCACACAACGCCATATAACCAACCTATAGCCTCGTCCACACCGGCAGATTTGTTTCAAGAAACGTTGTAAGCAGACTGTTTCCCAAATGTTTCTCATGTGTATGCCGAATGTTTGCATACTTTTTGAAAACAATCTACATACAATCGGGAGACACATTTCATACTCGAGTGATATTTGGAAACAGTCTGCATACAGTTTGCATACAATTGACATACAAATGACAAACAAGTCTCGTGTTTCAAGAGACAAGATTCAATGTTTTATGTTTTCCAACGAAATTGAAAACACGCATACAAGAAACAAGTATTTTGTCTCGAGTCTTCCTGTGTGGACGTGTTTAGAAACTGTAGACTGGATACAAACCACAGACGCATCCAGCTAGCCACGTTTTTCCACATCATATTGTCTTGATTTAGTTTCAATTTCCCATCCTTCTTTATGGTGCACCATGTAAGGTTTAATAACAAGGGACTTTTTATTGTTATGCTACACATTTCGTGTGTCTTTGACATTTATTAATTCATGTCGGTTAATGAAGGGACCAAAACTAATTAGGCCTTGAAACATGTCTCACCAATGAACACACAGTGATCTCATTATATTGCCACAAAATGTAGTTAGTGGGGCTACCGGCGGGGTGTCTAACACCTCCTCTTCCTTGGTAGAGTAGACACATAATCAAGCAATACAAAACACGCACAAGCCAAAAGTACGTCTTCTTCACTCGGTATCGCTAGAATCACTGACTGTGTGGACTAGAGGTCTAATTCTGGTGTGGACGCAAACCAAGTAACATACTTGTATCGGATACAATGTTTCTAAACAGTCTGCATACTGTATGCACACTTGTATGGAGACTGTTTCCAGACTCCAAAGTAGTATACATACAGTCTTCATACAGTTTTCAAACAGTTTGCATACAGTATGCAAACAATCTACATACAGTCTGCAAACAAATCTGCCGGTGTGGACTAGGCTTAACGACACTTAGAACACAATTGCACATACTTAGGTGCGATGAATGTAAATTCAATATGTTCAGCTCTGATTTAAATTTCTTTCAGATGTCCAGTTGACTCACGTGATAACATAAGGTACCCCCGACAACTCACAGTTGAACATGGTCGTCTTACAATAGCTTGGAACTGCCTTTCTTGAAGTGGAGTAGGTTTACAGGTATGAATTGAAGGTATCATGGATCAATTTCTATATGACAGGATCGCTGAACAGCATATGTTACCGTATGCGGTGATGGAAGCGGCTTTACAAGCACATGCTCTCTAGCAGCCTACATACAGTAGCTGCCTCACGTAGTGGTCCGAGCGCTCCATACTGCTCCAAGTCACGCCCTCATGGTTGGTTCGGACCATCAAAGTAGCTTCAATGTGCGGCGGGGTATCATTATCGGTGCTCAAATCATATCCATAAAACCGACGGGAGATGGAAGATTGGGACTCTCTCGTAAAGCCGCAGCAGGTGGTGTTGGAGACATGATAGCACATGCCCTCATTGGCGCTTCAGCAGAAGACTCCTACAACTCCTTCCATTTTCTCCTCTCTACGTCTCCCCGTGAGACCAGGCCCCGGAAAGTCTAATCAGCGCGGGAAAATCCTTATTTTGTTCTCGTTTACTGTTTGGGCCACGACTGCTGCCAAGTATTTCAGTATACTCCTTTTAGGGGCTTGATAGCTATTTTGTTGGATCCGTTTCTAAGTAGAAAATCAAAAGTGACAAGCGGCCCATAAGAGAAATTTCGGCAGCCACATTTGGTGGTAAATGTGGTACGGTATAATTATTATTTACCACACGTGTTATTTGGTCAGGTGAATGTCTAGAGCAGAGTTTAAGCCGGTATAATTACATTCATTTGTAATCAGAATTTGAAGATTTACTTTCATGTGTGTGTTTTTCATATAAAATCCGGACATGCTGTATGTATGGTATTCTTGTACAAGTTATATAGAATGCAGTAATTAACTTCATAAGAATCAAATACAGTTTAGGCTACCAGGTGAATCAGCTGTCCCTAATAATATCGTTTATTGCAGCCCAATTAGCGTTGTTATCAGGAATGTCGATATTTCTTTACTTGCGTCCCGTATGGTACTATTGCACTGCAGGCATATACTGAACACTAATATTGTTCCCTCGATGTGACAACAGACCAATACATCGAGGGGAAAATATTAGTGTTCAGTATCGTTTGCATGATACGCTTGCAGTGCATTAGTACCATACTTGATGCTAGCAGAAAATTATCGGCCGTCCTGACAACATGTGTTGGTTGGGCTGCATCAAATAATAATATTAAGGGCAGGTGATTCACCTGGTTTACTGTATTTTGATTCTTATGAAGTTGACATTTCGTATACAATATACTGTACCCATGCGTATAATCTCGATGGAAAATATGCTTCTGCCTCCAGCTAGCTTCAGGACTCGAGGGTGTACCGTCCTCCCACTGAGCAGTTGCATACTTTGGATTTGAGGCTAAGAGGTATCAACTCTACAATGAGAAGGCACAACTCTATTCTAAAACTTTAATTCAGTAAATAAAATCATGGCTTTAAACAAATAAAACAATCCTCATAACCATAAAACAAAAGCAAACAAAAATTACTTTCCACAATCCACCAATATGAACATAATATAATCATACTAAATCATATCATACCACAAACCTTTACCCTTATGTGAACATCACAAAGATATTCTAGTGCGCTGATGCACATACAACTTCAGAAACAAACTGTACATTGACACTACTGTCATACAATGTGACTTCTTTAATATCACAACATTACTGATTCATAAACCTTCTTAATTTGACAATTATGTGTACCGTGTGTGTTTTGACCTTTCTTTTCCCACCAAATGCTTCACATGCATTAGCCTATTCTGGTGTTGCACAGCAAACTACGTGCAACTCCATATTTATGTAAGCTACCCCTACTCCACTATTTATTTATATAGTTCCACTGCATGCCGTTTTGTGATTTCATATAAAACCGTTATGTTATTGTTGTGTCGGATGGTACAATCAAACTACCTTGCGCGCGTAGCCTGTGGAATCTGGTAACCAACTTCTGAAAAAGTTGTCAGTGACAGTATAAATGCAACGTCTAACCATTCGTTAGATAGCTAAAATCATGAACCATCAGGATAATATATAATTATCAATGTGTTCTAAACCACATTGCTTCATTACTCAACATAACAATATTTCACTTCAAGTCATTAACAGGGTCAAAAATCTGTTCTTGTCAACTTGCTTTCACGGTTCGCCTTGACCGTCCCCAGACCCTCTCCTCGAGCGGTCGGTATACAATAGCAGTGGGTTGGGTTTCCACCCTAACTCGACCCCCGCTTTTATGTTTGAAGGCTTATTTCCAAAGCATTGTAAGATTTTACAAGACAATACTGTGCTCCCAATGGCACACATATCTCAATGGATTTTAAGTGAATATTATGCACACAGGTAGTGAATGAGCTTTATATTTATTCCTACCCCGAGGATAAAATAATTACTGGCACCAAACTAGGCCCATTTCAACATGAAGGTACGAGGTTCGTAAAACATTGGTCTATTTGGCAACCGGTGTCTTAAATAAATTATGCGGTCAGCCCAATGCTGCCGGTATGAGGTTCGCTTCAACAAGCCGAATCACTCACAATAATAAGTTCTCGGGGAATCATTAGAGTGTCGAGGTGTCCTCGTTTTCCTCGCACCTAATCGCGGGATTCCAACCCGGAACATTCCATCCTTCATCAGAGTTAGGGTCCAACACTAAACACTCTGGCACAAAGTATATCTCCGCTATGCCCCCGGCATAGGAGATTTCATACGTAGAATAGACCACCTGGCTCCTTACCTAATGTTACGACTTCGTCCTATAATATTAAGAGAAATCTATCAATTACTCTATAAGCTTCTCACATAAGCTGCAAATTCAATTCACTAAAAGCTCTTCCATTCCTGGCATAATTATATTCCCACTAATACAATATATTCTGATATCAAACTCTTTCTTTAATCCCGTAAGGTAATCTTACTGTATAATCTTACTGCTTGGATCAATAAGTCTTGCAAATAGCGTAATTATTTCTTGTTTACAACAATTACCTGATGCGTTCATTAATACCTTTGATATTCATAATTGTTATTATATTATTCTCACTGACATAAATTACCAAATCATTCCTTATTATTATTATGATTTCTGGCATATTTTACCAAAATCATTCCTTATTATTATTATTATATTTCTGGCATAATTTACCAAAATCATTCCTTATTATTATTATTATATTTCTGACATAATTTACCAAAATCCGACACAACCAATCATCTCAAAACTCGAACAACTGTGCTCGTAACATTTACATAACTGATTGCCATCTTAATTAATAGTGGTAATGATTAATCCACTTATTGATGCACATTAACATCTCAACTCTATAAAAATCAATACAATAATGACTAAACCTGGAGGGTCTACCTCCTAATCTGATTCTTACTGGCATCTTTACTGAAATCACATAACATGCATTGGCCTATATTCTCTAATTAACCATAATTTGTGGGGTACTCACATATCTCAAGGCTTCTCATGGTGGCTTCAACCAATCATATCCTTCCAAGTCGCCTGCCATATGCAGGTTTAACGCGACATTTTCATCTTGAATACACACATTTTATGACACACAACTTCCGTTAACCACGCGGAACTTTGCATTTCTATAAGGAAGCTATTGCTCCCAAACATGTGACACTTTATAACACTTATAAAACCACTACTTTAAAAGATATTTTACATATGCTTTATACATAACACACGTCACTGTGTACACTTTTCATTGCTTGAAATTCCCTAGCAAAGATATCAAAATTGCAGGTGTCGACGGCATCTCCCGTGCTCCTACCAACTCCTGATTGAAAGTCTGGTTTACCTGCCCTCGGAATTCACCAACAGTTTTTATCCATACTCCTACGGTAAGCTTCCTGCGTCGCATAGATATGCTAACTTCCGTCCTGAGCGTTATTATTTGGTATCCTTAAAACATTACCAAATGCTTCGTAAAGTTTCTCCCAGCGCATTCAAGCGTAATTAGACATGAATGATCAGTCGATATTTGATACATTGCGCTTAACACTGTCCATAACTTTACACAAATTTATTATTATTATTTACAATAGTTCTGCTACTCATCTTACACGATGCTTCCTACGTGAACACGCCATTGTTCGTACTGCTGAGCATACCTGCAGCACGCCTATATTAATAACAGCTTATTAAATGCTTCACTCAAATGTAGAACTCTTTGTGCGGGCGTCCTTTCATGCACCGGACCAACATATGTTCCGCCATGACGACTGTCTGCGCCTCTCTTGACAAACTGTGACAAACTGGGGTGAGACTGGCTCCAACTAGGGTAAGACTGACTTAAGACTGAAGTGCTCTGCCAAGGGTCGACTCCCTTATATCGGATTCACACAGAAAGTAGAGCGCAATCTTCCCGCGGGATCTCGGCTCCTCTCCCAGCATGATTCTGGTCTCGAAACCATGTTCATTGGGTTCCTTTTCTTTCACTGATCCCAGAACTGACTGCGTGCAAAAGAATCGCTCGGCCAATTAATTAATATTAATTCCTTTCTTCATAGCGTGGGACGCTATCTCCCGGGATTCCCTGGCGACCTCCTCAAATCCCGCCGCGAACAATGATAGTCCTACGGTCCTTCCGCACTTCCTTAAATATGCGTCAATTTCGCAGATTAAAGGCTCTAAAATTAGCCTCCAGTCTAAAGATTCACCTGTGGGTAACTCTCATGTCATTTCGTTACTCCAATCACGAGTAATCAATGATTTTCCTTGTGATCTCTCCCCACCATTCTCAAATCCATTCTCCGTCGGGGAAGAACTGGGTCATTATTCAGGCCCTCACCCTCTTCCAGACGACAGAATGAGGTCAGAATGATTGACTTGGCTCCACTGAACACCTCCCACAATTCTGGGCTAATTTGTAAAACGTCAACTCTGCACTTGCCGTGCTCCAAGCCCCGTATAGCCTTCACCAAGTAGTCTAATAATACTGTATTCTGCTCAATTTCCCTTCATTATTTTAATAAATAATGTCACTGCAACTGAAATCACACTAGTGATTTAATATACACTTCTCTCTAGGGGTTTTTTACAATGAAACTCCCTCCACAGACTTCGGGTTCGTTTCCTGGTGGAACCTTTATTCTGAGATCACAGTCTCTGAGAACCGCGTTCGATTCCAGTCAGCATAACCTCCTCGGGTTCATATTCCCCTTGCGAAACTTATAGAAGTCAATTGCAAGTGGCTCTCTATAAGTAACCAGCTGACTGTCTATCACTGTCTGTGTTTACATCTGGGGTCCTTCACCTCGTCTGGCTGAGAGTAGGTTAGTACAGCTCCCCATTCCACTCTGCGCTCTTTCTAAGCTGTTCATTCTCCAGGCGGAGGGTCGTATTTATGGCCTCAACCTCTCTCACCGCTGCAACCATTTCTTCATAGAATTCTCGCAGACACTGGCATCTTTGTTGTTCGTCCCTTCCACTGGGCAAACTGTCTGCTTCTCGTTCCGTCTTGCCGCTCGAACTTTCAGTTCTGACTGCCTGGCTGACTTCGCTCTCCACGTTGAGTTGGGTGTGCGCTGTTAATACTTCTTCTTGTTCGTCGAATTCTTCTGGCGGATAATAAACCTTTAAATTGGCTACATTCATAACGACCTCGTTCCCAGTTTCTAAATGCTTTAACCTGTATGCATTGTTCTGTAGGTCTCTTATCACCTCGAACGGGCCGTGATAAGCAAAAATGAACTTTTTATACTTCCGTGCCTCTGGATCTGAACTGGCTGGTTTCCTAATTAAAACTTTCTCTCCGACGAGAAGCGGTCTATGATACCTCTTCGCACGATTTCTTCTCTGACGTCTCTCCGCCTGTGCTTTGAGATATTCGAAGGTTCGTTGGATCCTCAATTCTCGACCTGGCTGTGCGTCTACTGGTAATGGAATGACACCATTCCACGGTCTCTCCGGTCTCTGATCCAGATGTAAAGTCACGGGAACCTGACCTGTCGCCTCATGTACAGTATTATTTATACAGTATTCAATTACTTCTAGGAATTCAATCCAACGCCAATTCGCTTCAGAGCAGTAGATCTTCATGTATTTCTGGATCTCTCTCATTACTCTTTCAACTGGACTTGCCTCAGGATGGCGAATGGTAGATAAAATCTGCCTAATTCCTAGAGTTTCCAGTTCTCGACGAAATTCTGCACTCGTAAAGCAACTTCCGTGGTCCGAGAGAATGTTATCCGGCTTCCCAAGAATCGGAATAACTCTCTCTTTCAGGCGTTTCAAGACCTGCTTTGAACTTGTCTTTTGTATGGGGCATAATACCACCATTTTCGAAAATACATCCATGGCTACAAAAATGTGTCTATTGCCTCTACGTGCTCTAGGCAATGGTCCAAAGTTGTCTATGCTCAATAGCTGCCTTGGCTTCTCCGGTAACAACGGGATAGGTCGTTGCCTCATTAAAAAGGGATTTGGCTTTACCCTTTGGCATAGATCACATGTCCTAATAGCATTTCTCACCGTTTCTCTCAGCTTAGGCCAAGTAAATGCTTCCTTCAACAGAGCACAAATTTTGTCTATCCCTGGATGTCCAAATGCTCTGTGTGCTAGCCCCTCAATCTCCTCTGCAAAGCTGCAGGAATCACAATCCTTTGACGTGTATGATCTACATCATCCCACTTGTGTAATATCTGATTATACCATATATAATCTGTTGCCAATGCCTCTGCCTCTCCGTATATTGCAGTTCCCCTTGCTAAGCGTCCCTCGAAGTAATCGATCATCATCTTCAACCACGGGTCTTCGCGTTGTAGGTTGGTAAGATTCCTTAAGTCATCCAACGTCTTCTGATCTCGATTCTCAATCTGGACAGCTAACGCTTCCTCTTCTCTAGGGTAACGGCTTAATATGTCCGGTATTACATTCTCTTTCCCTGGACAGTATTCTATTTCCACATTAAATTGTTGAATATACAGGGACCATCTTGTCAATCTCTGGCTAGACAAGTCTGTTTTTAACAAAAATGTTAAAGCTTTATGGTCTGTTCTGAGGACTATTTGGAAGCCATACACGAGTTTATGCCAAGATTGCAACGCGTACAAAATTGCGAGCAACTCTATCTCTGTAATCGTGTAATTTTTCTCATGGGCTTTCAGCCTCCTACTTATAAAGGCAATAAAAACTTTCTTTTCAGGCTGGTCAACATTTTCCTGGAATAGCATCGCTCCGATTCCAATAAGTGATGCATCCGTCTGTATGATGAACTTCTGGGTATAATCCGGGTATCCCAGCTTCACATATTCCAAAAGCATTTGTTTTGACCTTACGAATGCTTCCTGACATTGCTCCGTCCAATTCCATCTGCCGCCTTTCTTCAATAGGTCCTGCAGGGGTGCTACTGTCGCAGTATAGTTTGGGCAGTGGTTCGAAAAGAATCCAATTACTCCCAAATACTGTCGGACGTGTTTAACTTTCGTGGGTCGAGGGAAATTTCGAATTACCTCCAATTTATCTGGGTTAGGCTTCACTCCATTTGCATCAATAACATGCCCTAGGAATTTGACTTCCCTCTGACAGAAGTGCGATTTCTTGATATTAACCTTAAAGTTAGCTTCTCGAAGGTCATCTAGCAACTTCTTCAGGTCTCTCATATGCTCCTCCAGAGATTCTGATGTGAGTAGAATGTCGTCTACATATCTGATGGTACTCTCTTTCACTTCATCTGATAGATTGCGATCTAACGCTCTTATCAGTGCTGAACCAGCTGTTTTCAACCCAAAAGGTAGCCTTAAAAATGTGTATGTATGTTGATCAAACATAAATCCTGTCAACAGACTAGTTTTCTTCTCTAATTCAAGATGATGGAAACTGGATGTGATGTCCAGATTTGTGAATACGGTTTTCCCTTTGAACTACCTGAGGATCTCTTTAATAGGTGGCACTTGGTCAAATTCTGGAATAACCTTCAAATTTAAATGTCTCAGGTCCAGGCAGACTCTGATAGTCCCGTCTGTCTTTGGTACAATTACCAACGGACTTACATAAGGCGTAGGTGTCTTCTCAATAACACCGGCCTCCAACATCTCCTGAATTGCCTCTTTCACTTTAGCATAATGCTTTTCAGCTATAGGGCAGGGTTTCTGCCTAAATGGTGTCCAATCACTGACTTGAAAAGCATAAGTGAAGTTCTTTATACGACCAGGTCTCGAATCAAAGACTTCCTTCTGTTCCAGTAATAACTGCTTTAAGTTTTCCTTCTCTTTTAGCCCAATTTTCGCTTCTTCTAGCTTTTCCGAAATATATTCTTCCAGTTTGGGTTCCAAATCTTTCTCCAGGTCTGTGGCTAGTGTTTTCAGCTCTTCTTCTAACTGCTCAATAACTAACACTTCTTCCTCAGCCACCTCTCTGTATGTATGCCATACTTGTTCACTTGACCCTGGTTCAATCTCATTGAGTGCGACCTCCAAGCCTTCAGCTTCTTCATTCACATGGAACATAACCCTGTCCTGTGCTAGGTCGATTATCACTCTGTATTCCCTTGTAAATTCTGCCCCAATAAGTAGGTTATAAGGCAGTTTGTTTACTAACAGAAAACTCTGTGAGAAAATAGAGCCTCCTATCTGTAAATCTAGGAATACCTGATATTTACATATCATCGTTCTGTCTGGAATTACCCCTTTTATTTTGACACTAGAGATCGGTACTTTCAAAATATTCTCTCTCCGGGCTATTTCATCATATAAAGCTTGTGTCATGAGGCTCACTGTTGACCCCGTATCTAACAGACTTCTTACTTTTAATCCTGCCACTCTTACTATTATCATAGGCAATTCTCGCTTGACCATGACCTGTGATCCTCCTGTATCCTCGATTAGCTCTTCCGGTTTGGCTATCCAATTTATGATGTTAACAGACTTCCATCCCTCAGTCTCGAACTCTTCTAATTTTGGCGTTTTTTTTCTTCAGCGCCCGTCCCCTTGGAGTTTCTTCTCTCCTGTTCGCTGCGTTGTAGCTCCAAACTCTTAGCGCCATCTCCATATCTGTCTGGCGATGTCCTGTTCTGCATAACTTCTTGCCAGCGGACTTGTTGTTTCTGGGGCTCATCTCCCCTCTCTTCGAGGTATCGCAAAGAAGCGTGATATCGTTCTTCTACCTCGTCATCGAAGTTACTTCTTCTTTCTTGGGGTCTCCAATTTCTATTGCTGCCTTCTTGGCCATTGTTACCTCCATTGTTTTGGTACGGTTTACCCCTGGTATTCTGCTTATTCCACGAGTTTCGACCTCTTCCTCCTCTATTAGCATTCCCTTTGTACTTTGACTGCCATCTTCTGGGTTCCTGTTCCCATTGCCGTCCATAGGAATCTAATGTTTCAGTGCTCGTAGCTTTGTTGTTCCTTGGAGCTTGCTGTTGGTCAGTCTGCGTGTTGGTCACGTGTACCTGTTCCACAGTTCGACTCTGACGCATCGTATTTGCTGTTGTGAGGTCCAGTTGTCTAAGAACTGTCTCCATTTCTATAGCAGTTTTCGCATTAGCCGAGATTAGTAGTCTTTGGATCTCGTATGGAAGCTGCTTGGCGATAGCAATACACAATTCCAGCTCGCTCGGTTTTTGATCCAGTTCTTTGAAGCGACACATCTGCGATATAAAAAATTCTGCGTACTTCGTTGGGTTGTTGGTACTGTATTTCTTTGCATATAAATCCAACCGTAAATTCTGTTGGTTCGCTGCGTCCCAGTATCTCTTCAAAAATGCCTCCCGAAACTCCTCAACAGTATCGAAAGTGTAGCGGAAGCTGCGAAACCATAATGCACACTTCCCCTCTGTTAATTTCTCTATAGCTCGTAGCCTGCGTTCCTGTGGTATTCGTGCATCATTCAGATATTCAGTCACTTCCTTCAACCAATATTTTGGTGTCATATTACAGTGGCTACCTGAGAATTTCCTTGGTTTTTCTTCGCTTGCCCTGATGACGTTTATCACCTGGGTGTGCATAGCATTTTCATGTGGCGTCGATGCCGCAACTGGTATACCTGGCGTCATATAAGGACTTTCGCCTGGGCCTGTAGCACTCCTTATTATAGGCTGGGTTTCTAAGTCTGCCCACCTTGTTTTCCTCATATCTTCCATGCTGCCTTCACTTGACTTAGGATCTTTCAGAAGTGTTTCCTCCTGTGCTATTATCCTAGTCTCCATTTGATTGTGGCGCATCTCTGCTCTTTCCAGACGAGTAATGACTTCTTTCTCTATTCTTGTAAGCCTATCTCGATTTTCCTCGGCTACTTGAAATATTTTCTTCTTGTCTTCTTTCAAACTTTGCTTGATATGGGAGATTTCATCCTCTACATCTTCCTTAATTTGAGCAAGGGTCTTGTGCCTTGCCTCTGTTTTCTGGCCTTCTCTCACTTCGAGTTCTTCTCTCAATCCTTTGATTTCTTCTCGAATGTGTCCATTGACCTTTGACATTTCCTTCTGGACCTTAATAATTTCACCTCTATTCTCCTCTTGCCTTTTGTTGACTACAACAATGTCATTCTGAACTTGGTCCAGTTCTTGATGAACTTTGCTTATCTGGCCCTTCATGTTTCCTATCAGCTCTTTACTCTCGTTAACGACAGCCTTGATTTCACCTATTTCTTGACATTGACCTAATATATTCTGGTCCTGTTTCTTGAGATCACCGTTAATTGCTCCAGCATAGCTTTTCAATTTCTGGTCCCATTTAGAGTCGTTCTCCTCCAATCACTGGTCTACCGTTCTCGTAAACTCTGAAAATTGTTTCGCTTGGCGTTCGAGATTCGCCTCATTTTGGATTTGAATATCCTTAATGTCGTTGGACAACGCGTCTAACCTACTGTTGGTTTCATCCTGAGCATGCTTACACGCTTGTAAGTTACTTTCAAGTTTGGCTTCTATAGCCTCAAAACGTTTATCTGTTTTAACCTGCATTTCCGATACAATGCTTACAACAGTTTCTGTTACTTCGGTCTTAATTACCTCTTGCATTTGACCTAACTTATTATTCATTTCAACCTGGTTGTCATTCATTGCAACCTGATTTGCCTTTATTACCAGCTGATTGGCATCTAATCGAGTGTTTATTTCAACCTGATTAGCATCTAAACGATTGCTCAATTCAGTCTGGTTCTTACTGATTGCCAGCTGATTAGCATCTAAACGATTGCTCAATTCAACCTGGTTGTGATTAATTGCCTCCTGGTTGGCATCTAAACGAGTGTTTATACCCTCCTGGAAAGCCTTAGCTTCCAGCCTATTCTGCTCGTTAACAGCATCAAAATGCTGTTTCAACCCTGCAATAACCTGCAAAATCTCCTCCGTGCCTGACATTTTCACAATAATACACTTAAATATGCAGGCAGGCTTCCTGGAAAAATGTGTGGATATGTTTTGAAAAGAAACATCAAACACTGTACACATATTGTAACGTCGTACAAAACCTGATAATATTATGATAAATTGTGGATCTGGTATGTAGCGCTCATACCCTTGGGTAATCCTCTTCTCAATAGAGAGATTCTGCGTTACATCAAAAGCCTACTGAACTTAAAAATCACTCAAACACAGTTTGAGGCAAAAAAACAATTACTATGGTTTTCCCCATGTAATACCATAAAAATCTATGGGTTTTCCCTAAATCCCATAAGCTCCACGCAATCTGGGCGCCATGATAATGTATAATGTAATGATGTAAAGTATGCCATGCTTATCCCCACAGACGGGCGACATGATAAATATATGCATACTAGACGTATTGCATTATCAAAATTTATATTGTGCGTATCAGAGCTTAGCTATATTAGGTGCGGTCCTCCCCTACTTCATGTTAATTGTTACTTTAATAGAGTTGTGTGCATTAGATATAGACCGACATTAGTTGTACCTATAGCTCAAATCACTGTACAGGACATCATTTTCCATGTACCCATGCGTATAATCTCGATGGAAAATATGCTTCTGCCTCCAGCTAGCTTCAGGACTCGAGGGTGTACCGTCCTCCCACTGAGCAGTTGCATACTTTGGATTTGAGGCTAAGAGGTATCAACTCTACAATGAGAAGGCACAACTCTATTCTAAAACTTTAATTCAGTAAATAAAATCATGGCTTTAAACAAATAAAACAATCCCCATAACCATAAAACAAAAGCAAACAAAAATTACTTTCCACAATCCACCAATATGAACATAATATAATCATACTAAATCATATCATACCACAAACCTTTACCCTTATGTGAACATCACAAAGATATTCTAGTGCGCTGATGCACATACAACTTCAGAAACAAACTGTACATTGACACTACTGTCATACAATGTGACTTCTTTAATATCACAACATTACTGATTCATAAACCTTCTTAATTTGACAATTATGTGTACCGTGTGTGTTTTGACCTTTCTTTTCCCACCAAATGCTTCACATGCATTAGCCTATTCTGGTGTTGCACAGCAAACTACGTGCAACTCCATATTTATGTAAGCTACCCCTACTCCACTATTTATTTATATAGTTCAACTGCATGCCGTTTTGTGATTTCATATAAAACCGTTATGTTATTGTTGTGTCGGATGGTACAATCAAACTACCTTGCGCGCGTAGCCTGTGGAATCTGGTAACCAACTTCTGAAAAAGTTGTCAGTGACAGTATAAATGCAACGTCTAACCATTCGTTAGATAGCTAAAATCATGAACCATCAGGATAATATATAATTATCAATGTGTTCTAAACCACATTGCTTCATTACTCAACATAACAATATTTCACTTCAAGTCATTAACAGGGTCTAAAATCTGTTCTTGTCAACTTGCTTTCACGGTTCACCTTGACCGTCCCCAGACCCTCTCCTCGAGCGGTCGGTATACAATAGCAGTGGGTTGGGTTTCCACCCTAACTCGACCCCCGCTTTTATATTTGAAGGCTTATTTCCAAAGCATTGTAAGATTTTACAAGACAATACTGTGCTCCCAATGGCACACATATCTCAATGGATTTTAAGTGAATATTATGCACACAGGTAGTGAATGAGCTTTATATTTATTCCTACCCCGAGGATAAAATAATTACTGGCACCAAACTAGGCCCATTTCAACATGAAGGTACGAGGTTCGTAAAACATTGGTCTATTTGGCAACCGGTGTCTTAAATAAATTATGCGGTCAGCCCAATGCTGCCGGTATGAGGTTCGCTTCAACAAGCCGAATCACTCACAATAATAAGTTCTCGGGGAATCATTAGAGTGTCGAGGTGTCCTCGTTTTCCTCGCACCTAATCACGGGATTCCAACCCGGAACATTCCATCCTTCATCAGAGTTAGGGTCCAACACTAAACACTCTGGCACAAAGTATATCTCCGCTATGCCCCCGGCATAGGAGATTTCATACGTAGAATAGACCACCTGGCTCCTTACCTAATGTTACGACTTCGTCCTATAATATTAAGAGAAATCTATCAATTACTCTATAAGCTTCTCACATAAGCTGCAAATTCAATTCACTAAAAGCTCTTCCATTCCTGGCATAATTATATTCCCATTAATACAATATATTCTGATATCAAACTCTTTCTTTAATCCCGTAAGGTAATCTTACTGTATAATCTTACTGCTTGGATCAATAAGTCTTGCAAATAGCGTAATTATTTCTTGTTTACAACAATTACCTGATGCGTTCATTAATACCTTTGATATTCATAATTGTTATTATATTATTCTCACTGACATAAATTACCAAATCATTCCTTATTATTATTATGATTTCTGACATATTTTACCAAAATCATTCCTTATTATTATTATTATATTTCTGACATAATTTACCAAAATCATTCCTTATTATTATTATTATATTTCTGACATAATTTACCAAAATCCGACACAACCAATCATCTCAAAACTTGAACAACTGTGCTCGTAACATTTACATAACTGATTGCCATCTTAATTAATAGTGGTAATGATTAATCCACTTATTGATGCACATTAACATCTCAACTCTATAAAAATCAATACAATAATGACTAAACCTGGAGGGTCTACCTCCTAATCTGATTCTTACTGGCATCTTTACTGAAATCACATAACATGCATTGGCCTATATTCTCTAATTAACCATAATTTGTGGGGTACTCACATATCTCAAGGCTTCTCAAGGTGGCTTCAACCAATCATATCCTTCCAAGTCGCCTGCCATATGCAGGTTTAACGCGACATTTTCATCTTGAATACACACATTTTATGACACACAACTTCCGTTAACCACGCGGCACTTTGCATTTCTATTAGGAAGCTATTGCTCCCAAACATGTGACACTTTATAACATTATAAAACCACTACTTTAAAATATATTTTACATATGCTTTATACATAACACACGTCACTGTGTACACTTTTCATTGCTTGAAATTCCCTAGCAAAGATATCAAAATTGCAGGTGTCGACGGCATCTCCCGTGCTCCTACCAACTCCTGATTGAAAGTCTGGTTCACCTGCCCTCGGAATTCACCAACAGTTTTTATCCATACTCCTACGGTAAGCTTCCTGCGTCGCATAGATATGCTAACTTCCATCCTGAGCGTTATTATTTGGTATCCTTAAAACATTACCAAATGCTTCGTCAAGTTTCTCCCAGCGCATTCAAGCGTAATTAGACATGAATGATCAGTCGATATTTGATACATTGCGCTTAACACTGTCCATAACTTTACACAAATTTATTATTATTATTTACAATAGTTCTGCCACTCATCTTACACGATGCTTCCTACGTGAACACGCCATTGTTCGTACTGCTGAGCATACCTGCAGCACGCCTATATTAATAACAGCTTATTAAATGCTTCACTCAAATGTAGAACTCTTTGTGCGGGCGTCCTTTCATGCACCGGACCAACATATGTTCCACCATGACGACTGTCTGCGCCTCTCTTGACAAACTGTGACAAACTGGGGTGAGACTGGCTCCAACTAGGGTAAGACTGACTTAAGACTGAAGTGCTCTGCCAAGGGTCGACTCCCTTATATCGGATTCACACAGAAAGTAGAGCGCAATCTTCCCGCGGGATCTCGGCTCCTCTCCCAGCATGATTCTGGTCTCGAAACCATGTTCATTGGGTTCCTTTTCTTTCACTGATCCCAGAACTGACTGCGTGCAAAAGAATCGCTCGGCCAATTAATTAATATTAATTCCTTTCTTCATAGCGTGGGACGCTATCTCCCGGGATTCCCTGGCGACCTCCTCAAATCCCGCCGCGAACAATGATAGTCCTACGGTCCTTCCGCACTTCCTTAAATATGCGTCAATTTCGCAGATTAAAGGCTCTAAAATTAGCATCCAGTCTAAAGATTCACCTGTGGGTAACTCTCATGTCATTTCGTTACTCCAATCACGAGTAATCAATGATTTTCCTTGTGATCTCTCCCCACCATTCTCAAATCCATTCTCCGTCGGGGAAGAACTGGGTCATTATTCAGGCCCTCACCCTCTTCCAGACGACAGAATGAGGTCAGAATGATTGACTTGGCTCCACTGAACACCTCCCACAATTCTGGGCTAATTTGTAAAACGTCAACTCTGCACTTGCAGTGCTCCAAGCCCCGTATAGCCTACACCAAGTAGTCTAATAATACTGTATTCTGCTCAATTTCCCTTCATTATTTTAATAAATAATGTCACTGCAACTGAAATCACACCAGTGATTTAATATACACTTCTCTCAAGGGGTTTTTACAATGAAACTCCCTCCAGAGACTTCGGGTTCGTTCCCTGGTGGAACCTTTATTCTGAGATCACAGTCTCTGAGAACCGCGTTCGATTCCAGTCAGCATAACCTCCTCGGGTTCAATACATAAGTGTATATTTTGCGCAATTCTTCCGATATTCTGTTACACACTTCTAGGGCTTGTAGAGAGGACCCAGCTGTTAACATTTGCTTGCTGAACTCTGCCTGGATCAGAACACTATTGAGTTTGTTTCAATAATGTATTATTGCAAACCGGTTATTGTATGCGATACGTTCATTGCTGTATTTAGGTACAGTTTGTGTAAAACAAATGAGGTGCACAAAAATAAAGAACATACGTATGTTAATAATACTATGAAGAGTTCACCTGTAAAATTGAGGTCGTACCTGAATGCACTACAAAAACTGCTCGATCTGATGACCCCGAAAATCGTTGCACACAGCGCATCTGCGAATGATATTGTGATACACACGCTCGAAAAGAACGTATTTAACCTTGTCATCGATGTGGCATGAACATGGTACGTTCTGATTCGACCTTGTCATCGATGTGACATCGAGGTGGTGCGGGTCCTGTCAGAGTTCCGCACGCAAATGTTATCGGCTGGGTCTCCTCTACAACCCCTAGAAGTGTGTAATAGAAATTTCAGACCACTCAGTATATATACTGTATAAACCGTTTGAACAATTGGTTCTATCTTACTGAAGACTTTTGAGTAAGTATTTGTAAATTTGTTGGATGAACTTTATTGACTGAAGTTGTTGGAGATGCGGTACCCATTTCCAAAATGTTCCTGTTTATGCTAATATTGTATTTCCACAAAACAAACAAGCAGGTGAGGAGGAATGCATCTGTCTTATGAAAGTGCGATATTAAAGATACAAGGTCACTTGTGATCCAACCACTCACTTTTGACTCCTGGTCCTCTTTTGACATTCTCACATCGCCTTGGTTGTAAAGTCAGGTGCCAGTTGGGCCAGGGAATATATGGCAAGGGTTGGTAACAAAACAGAAGAATTCGCGAAGAAGTGAAGCTTGGCAAAGATTGTATGATTGTTTATGGGCTCTGGAATATTGTGTGGATACTTGCTTGAAGATACCAACGGCAACTTAAAAACAAAAGAAGCAGGCTTTATTAACTTCTTTGAATGTTGCTTAACCCTCCAAGTCATAGCTGAGTGTTGCATTTAGTAGCCTAATATACATGTTCTGTTAACTCACAGCGACATACCGGTACCCGATGAGTATAACACATGGAGTAGTATACTTTGGTCTGTAGCTTCATTCGAGTGCTGCTTCACTGTACATTCAGTCACTGTGGTAATCTTCTTCATATTATGCATGAAGTATGGCATGGGCTGCTAATAGGCATTCTATGGTCAAGAGAACAATGGTTGTATTGCTAAATGCTACAAAATATTTCCCAGTGGTCTTTGGAGCCGTGAAAGTCTAAGCTGTTTACGATGGATGTCTGCTTGGAACCAGAGCTTTACCAGCTTGAGACACAGCGTTTTCAACTCTCGATCGTAGCCAGTTAGAGCAAGCAGCGAGAACCATCAGCTATTGGTCAACAGCGAACAGTCATAAATATGGTAACTGTTGGAGCGTGGTATTGTGTGGCGTTTGAGTTACCGTCCGTTAACAAGGAATTGGAGAGAACTATATTATATTGGAGGTGAAAAGGAGGGAGTAGGGTAGAGGGGAAGGGGTAGAATCGGGGAACTGCTGAACGGCGTTCAAGGTCAGTGTCTAGCGTGTCAACAAGCACGCCACCGGTGTTCAGTCATCGTTCATTGAAAAGGGTGATAGGTTATTTTTTTAATTCAAATTTTTCAGCTCGGAATTATGGGAATATTGAACTATCGTGACTCGATATATCGAAACTCTACTGTTTCAGAGGTCTAAAAAAGGGAGGTCTAAATATAAATAGGTCTAATCGAAAGTGAGGTCTAAATATACAGTAGTAAAACTAACAACTGTTTTAACATAATGTAATTATTAGAACAAAATGCCTCATATTTGGAAACAACAGTAAGATATTACGATTACTTTTCAAAATAGATGTTTAAAGGTAACGTACTAACCCTCCCGATACTTGTACTGTATACTTCATAATAAATTTGATTATCGTCTTAACGACTAAAAGGTAAGAGTGGCAGGAAAACATGTTGGGAGATATTTGCAACGCTACTTGAATAACGCGACCACTCGAACAATACCAATCCATATGTTCAAGGTTGGAAATCGCACCAACGAACATCGCGGAGGAGAAGTACAACTCCGAGACTTACAATCAAACGAAAGTTTGTAGTTTTACTTGACTGTTAATCTTGCGATCATAAGCTACGGGATCTACTTTTTACGTTGATGTGATATTTCACCTCCAAAACCACATGCATTAGCACGAAATCGAGCTAGGTCCGCCTTGTTGCGAGGCAAGTAGAATGACCGCTACGCCATCACGCCCTTCGGCCTTCGAGTAACATCATCAACAGTGCGAGAAGAACCAGAGAAAGTAAAGAGCAAAGAAACAATGACCCTTATATTTGAAAGTCAGGCTCCATTGACAAGTACAAGCCGAATATAAAGAGGCCATCGATTCCCAGAACTCTTGAGATATTGTGTCCATCAAAAGACTATAACATTGAACGACCAGCAATTTTTCAGATTGACTTTGGACGTGAGGAACCGTACTATATTTTGATATTTGTGGCCGATGATGCATTGAAAGTTCTTTCTCAAAGCCATGTAGTAATAGCAGATGGCAGCTAATGGTCCGCTCAATTTCCTCCTTTAGCTAGGAATCCTCCATGGCCTTGTTCGAAATAATGCGAAGTCTTTGGCGTATTGCCTATATTAGATGGCATAATGATACAGGACATCGGAAAGAGCTAATGGATGTCACAGCCATGCCAGAGGAAGCCTTTGGAGGAGACCATAGGGCAGTGGTAGCAAAATTAAAAGTAGGAAAGGTCATAAGATTACCAGAAAAAAGGGAAAGAAAGATTAAGGTCTGGAGACTAAAGGAAAAGGAGGCTGCAGAAAAGTTTAAGAGAGAATTGCAAGAACAGATACCAAGGACGGATATTACCCAATGTGGAACAAGAATGGGAAAAGTTTAAGAGTGCATTTGTAAACAGTGCAGAGAAAACATGTGGTAGAACATCAGGAAAGGTACGGGAAAAGGCGACAAAATGGTGGAATGATAGAGTGAAAGAAAATGTAAGAGAGAAGAAGGAAGCTTGGAAGGAATGGAAAACAAAAAAGAATTAAGAAAGTAGAGCATAATACTTAGAAGCAAACAGAGATTGCAAGAAAGTAATTGCAGAGGAAAATAAGAAAAGCTGGGAAGAATTCACTCAGGAAATAAGGGAGGATTTACATTGTGGAAAGAAATTGCTGTTTGGAATTATAAGAAGCAGAAGGAATGAATAGGTGAACGCTGGGTTCATGAAAAACAAAGAAGGTGAAATATTGACAAAAACAGAAGAGATAACGGACAGATGGAAAGAATATTTCAGCGAGCTGTTGAAGGTGAGGCGCCAGGTATGCGGAGAAGTTACGCAAACAGCCAAAACGGTGGAGGAAGAAAAAGAAGAAGAACCAGACATTACTATGGCAGAAGTGGAATGGGTAGTTAGGAAGATGAAGATGGGGAAAGCTGTGGGAATCGACGAAGTGGCAATAGAAATGATCAAGGCGGCAGGACCAGTGGGACTGCAGTGGACATAGAGACTTCTCAGGAGTGTGTGGAGAGAGGAGAAAGTACCTGAAGCCTGGAAAAAAGGAATAATATTGCCAATATTCAAAAAAGAAAACAGGAAAGTGTGTGGTAACTACCGAGGAATCACCATCATCTCGCATGTTGCGAAAGTACTGGAAAGAATCCTAGAAAAAAGAATTAGAGTAAAGGTAGAAAGCCAAATAGAGGAGGAGCAGTTTGGATTTAGAGGGGGCAGGTCAACCGTGGAACCCATTTTCATTCAGAGACAGAACATTGAAAAGAGTTGGGTATATGGGGAGGATATGGTAATGACTTTTATTGATCTAGAAAAGGCCTATGATAGCATCCCTAGAACAAAAGTTTGGGAATGCTTAACAAATAGGGGGATAGGCAAGAAACTGAGAGTCATGATAAAAGGAACGTGCATGGATTGCTACAGTAGTGTGAAGACTAGAGTCTGGACATCGGAATGGTTTAAAATTGACACTGGACTAAAGCAAGGAAGTGTGTTGTCACCATTATTGTTCGTAATGGTGATGGATGACATCATGAAGGTAGCAATGAAAGAATATAGTAGGGCAAAGATGAAGGTAATGTTGTTTGCAGACGATGTTGTGATCTGGGGGCGAGGATGAGATGGAGGTACAAGAACAGTTAGACGTAATAAATGAAAAGATTAAGCAATGGGGCTTGAAGATAAATGTGGAGAAGAGTAAAACAGTGGTGACGAGTAGAGATAAGAAAGAAGGAAAAGGAGTAATCAGAGTAGGAGATAAGGAATTGGAAGAGGTAAACTGACTGAAGATGGAAGACTAGATTTGGAAATTAGCAGAAGAATACAACTCGGGAGTGCTTTCTACCAACAGGTACGGGAACTAGTATGGAACAAGGATATACCAATTAAGGCTAAAGAAGGTATGTACAAAGCATATTATGTTCCTATAATGACATATGCAGCAGAAACTTGGACAATGACTAAGAGGGATGAGAGCAGAGTACAAGCAGCTGAGATGAGATTCCTGAGAAGTATGGTCCAGAAAACGAGGAGGGACAGAGTGAGAAATGAAGATATACGGAATGAACTGGGAGTACAGAAACTAAATGACAAACTGGAGCAAAACAGATTGAGATGGTTTGGACGTGTCAAACGGATGAATGAAGTAAGGCTACCAAGACGAGCACTAGAACGACGGATGACAGGGAATAGAGGACGAGGAAGACCAAGAATGCGTTGAATGGACTCTGTGGAGAATAGTATTAGAAAACGGAACCTGGATTGGAACACCGTGTCGGAAGAGGAATGGTGGAACGACAGAACCAAGTGGAGAGGAACCATATTTGCCCCCACCCAGTGTCAACTGGAAAAGGGGAAATGAAGATGATGATGATGATGATGATGAATAATACAGGAAATGAATAATCTTTGCATTGTATTCGGGTACTACTTACAGCCACAGCTGAATCTCACAGACTTCCAACTTGCAGTTATTGAATGCCACGAGAACATTCCCAATACCGCAATGTCTTTTGGTGTTGTTTCATGCAAGGGGAATTGGACATCGTGGCCATTTAGTCCCTTTTATTTGTGTGTGTGTGTGTATATATATATATAAATTGTTTGATAACCTGTCTCATTGCATTCAAGGTGAGTATTGGGAAGGAAGCGTCCGTGGCCTTAGGTTAACAACCATCCTTGCATTTGCCTGGAGTCGGCCTATATTTGGGAAACCAGTGACATCAATTTCCAGGCTGGTTGAGATGGGAATCGAACCCACCTGTCCACAGTTTTACCTCACGATACTGAGTGTAGCCCGTTCTAGACCTCAGACCAGAATTACATTCCTTAGCAGAGTCTGGAATTGAACCCGGACCTCAGGGCTGATAGCCGAGAGTGCTAGCCACTACACCATACGATGGTATTTCAATTTCCCTAGAACTTATTGAATCACCCTATGCATAATTTTAAATTTTGGGGGAAAACATTTTCAGAATAGCACGAATTATTTGCTGCATACGGTGATATCCGTAACAAAGCTCACATGTATATAGCCCAGACAGTGAGGTTAGCACAGATAGGCTTTGTATAAAATAATTAACCAAGCCAATAGCCTCTATAGACTCAAGGGAGATCCTTTGACACAATGAACTACGTGCCAGTTACCGCGGCTAATTGGGGCCGGCATGAGCCGGGAATGGCACTGACAGGAGCTACTACATCCAGCTGAAACGTAGGACACGATCAATTGCTATAATTGAGAAGGAATCAGGGTATTGTCTTTCAAATGGAGTGGAATACAATTTTGTAAACTCTCCTCTATCAATGGCTCTACATTTGGCGTAGGGATAGTATCCTGAACAATCTGTCCAATTTAAGAATCTCAATAATGTAAACTCAAGTCAATAATGAAAAAGGTACCAATTATTTTACAGCTAGTTGCTGACTTCGTTGTTGGGGTGACGCGTGTGCTTGTTTCTTTGAATACATGTGTGTGAATTACGCGATACTATGAAATGGCAAACACATGTACCATAGAGTGTCCTTTCATGAGCGGTACTGGAACTGGCTATATTTTTGGTCGAAGGGATCAGAACATGAAGGTTCTCAAGAAATGGCTGCCTACACATTACACAAGCCTATGACTGGTTTCCAGACGGTAAATTTTTATTCAAGCACTACTCTGCACTTTCTTACAAGGCTATAAGAAGTGACATAGTTCCTCTATGACTACAAAGTTAAGGTTTTGGAGCGGTCTGGTATCTCTTCGGACCTCAACCCAATTAAGAATATTCAGGAGCTAACGAGAGAAAGGTTTGAATGTCACGGATACAATTTGATCGAAAGAAGCATCATTTCGACTGAATCAAAAATAACTCCCCAGGTGCATTTGCAGTATGAAAGTCCAATATGTGATCGTTGCGAAGGTAGGTGTTGCAAAATATTTTTATTAGTCCTTATTAGCCTATTTTCATTTATACAAAAGGCTTATGAGATCACCTTTTGTCCGTGTGTCTGTGTGTGTGTGAGTCCGTGTCTTCTAAACGGCGGAGCGATTTCAATGAATCTCGGTAGGGTCATAGTAATATTTTGCCCGATCCTGACCGTGCACTACAAATTTTATAACGTCTCACCAATCCAACATGGCGGCTGTGCGAAATATTTCACCGGCAATCTATATCTCCGAAACTATTACTCATATCACCCAGAAATTTCGTACAGTGATAAAGGGCACTAATGGACGTTCAGCTATGGGATTTTCAAAAATCTGTTAGCTACAATACGAACATGGCGGCCAAGCGAAATTGAAATATTTAAATAGACTTTTTACGCGATTAAACCATCCGAACGCAGTAAAACTTGGTACAGCAAATGACTACAAATTGCAATGCACTGACATATAATTTAGTTCAATTGTTTACATAACCTCAAGATGGCGGCTGTGCGAATTTTAAAATTAAGTTTTTATTTCTTGTGTTCTAATCATGCTATTCAAATCAACGTTTGAATAATAAACGTATACAATAATCCTCATCTAATAGTTTATAACTCTATGGACTACATATATTAAAATCCAACATGGCAACCATCCGAAATATTTAGACGGTTCTCAATATCTATTAATCTATGACAGCAATCAAACTGAAATTGTGTATGTGTATAGAGGCTATAAGCATAAGTTCACCTATGGGACGTTCAATAACCTGGTGTGAACAAATCCAACATGGCGGCGACGCGAAATTTAAATATTGAAATGGCCATTTCTGGTGATTAAACTATCCGAGTGCAGTGAAAGTTAGTACGGTACATGCTTAAATAAATTTTAATCCACTGGCAACTAATTCATTTAAATTATTTTCATAACCACAAGATGGCGGCTGAGCGGATTTTTAAAAATATTTTTTTATTTCTTGTATCCTAATCATGCGATTGAAGTTTGAATAAAACACTTACACAATAATCTACACGTAATAGTACATAACTCTAAGGCCTATATATAAATATCTAACATGGTGACCATCCGAAATATCTAGTCGGTCTCAATATCTACGAATCTATTACAGTTATCAGACTGAAAATATGTATGTTGATAGAGGCAATTAATATATGTAGGATATATGAAAATAGGCTCTTAAGTTCTTCACGGAACTACTTGTTTTTTCGTTGTTTTTAATAATGTATCAGAAGTATTCTGAAAATCTATTTTAGATGAAAAATGCGTGTGTGAGCTAAGTTTTGTTTTGCATGTCTTACCAAGCATTGAAAATATTACTTTTATGCAGTGCGCTAATGATATGATCAACTATTGTAATAGAAAACCTTAATATTTGGTTTCTAAAATCATATTTGTTCGAGGCATAGTTCGGCTCTCTCTCTCGTTTTCTTATTTGTCTTGCTCCTTTCAAGCTATCCTTGGTAATATTTAAAATTGCATAATGCTCATTCATATACAATGCTAAGGGAGCTGTAGATCCATTAGCCAATATGCACTACGTTGTGCTTCATATCTAGGACGAAACACATAGTTTGCTATCCCAGTGGAGTCTAGAAGCGATGTACTAACCGTATGCTGATGAACGCGGGCAGACCCGTAACATACAAGGCAAAAACCAAGAAGACTATCTGATATTTACCTTTGTAGTTCATGCATTAAATCAGTGACGGGCATCTGGCCATTCGTGTACTGGGAGTAGCCCGTGGTCCTAGCCTAGGGTGCTGGCAAGAGGACGTGTCTACTTATGAAGTACAGTAGAGGAAGTGGAGCGCTTCTTATAGGTGACACTTGGCGTGACAACTGTCATTGTTTGATACTTGTGGCGATAAAATGTCATAACATGTTAATAAACGAGTATCTTTCCTGAATTTTACAGATTCAATCTCCAAATACGAGCATAGGAACGTTTTCGACTACTCCACTTTGTTAATAAGAAATGCGTGCTGAGCGGAGAGGGTGAGGTGAGCGACACACATGGTCTCAGTCCTCTGTCTATTGCAATTAACCAAATGGTCGCCTGATAGCCATGTGCCTCATTCATACTCAATCTCAATCCTCAACACACGGTGGCCGTGCCGTATCGAGATCCTAGCTATCCTTCCGTCACTGTCCGGATTATGGACGAGTCAAAAAGGAGAGCTCTAGTGCCCACCACTGCAGCAAGTAAACTGTCAGAAACAAACAGAAAAGCAAGACTATAAATGGGTCAGCCACTCGTGGCCTGTCGTATGCGCGTGAGAGTGTTTGTACGAGTATATATCATATCCAGTAACATCCCCTTGACTGTCCTTCGGCTCACCCGCCCACTATTCTTGACGCCCACACATTAGTGTTATGATCTACGCTCGATCTGCTTGTTGTTGACCCGAATAGAACACTGAGACCGAACTAAATAATAATTATGCACATGCGCTGCGCGAGAAGACATTGCGCCATTTATATGCACTGGTCACAGACGTATAAAGGCTCGTTGTGCGTGGAGGCACCACTGCGCATGTGAATTGTACCGGTCAAGAAGGAACGGTCCATCTAGAGCTAGGTACTACCCTACCAGCGAATTGTTACCGGTGGTGGAAATTGGAACTAATGCGCTCCGCCCGGCCACACGCCTGCGATAGACGTGCAGTTGTCGCCAGCGAAACCTCATCGCGTGTCACTTGTGTGCATGATTCATGCTGGCTCGTGCGCTGTGCGGTGTGTTCTCATTGTATGCCTGTACATGCTTTCCCCTCTTGCCCCGGAACCGCTCGCTGCAGCCCTAACGAGGTGAGATGACGTAATGTATACACCACAGCTGCGCTCCACAGCTAGCGGTAACAATTCCCTGGTAGGGTAAGTAGTGGAGTAGTGGTGCTTCCAAATAGTGTCATGGCCGCCGCGTGAGTCCAAGCCAATATCTCGCAAACCGATGGTCGGATGTTGACATATGAGGTGTCGTTGGACTCGGGTTGACGCCCTCTTTCCAATGGACCACTCATTTCAACCCCTAAATAAAACCTACCCCTACTAGGGGGTGAAATTTTAATTTTTTAGTGAAAGCCTCTTTTCAATTGGGACATGTATAAGGTGCGCTGCTAAAATGAACTTAAACGTGGTTGCCCATATCGCGCATGCGTTTTACGAGATGCCGCTATGGATGAACATTTTTGTTTTTGTTTTGTACGCATGCGCACTTGGGATTTTTGTAAGAGGGCGAGCTGTTTGAAAAAAATGATTGATAAGAAGGGGTTTTGGTGGTGAGGAGAGAACCAGATAGTCGCCTACTTTCCTACGAAGTTTGCCGATATCTCTCGAACGCAAGGTCGGATTTGAACGTGTGACGTGTCAAATCGATTGTCTCGAAGCCCTATACATGTTATTAATAGGTTAGAGTTTTGAGAATGAGGGAAACAGGCTTTTTGGGGGTAAAACCGTGATTTTAGACTTTTCCGATATCTCACGAATGCATGGTCGGATTTGGTCCTATGACGTGTCAAATGGCTTGTCTCGAAACCCTTTTTATTTTGGTAATAGGTTAAAGTTTTTGAGAATGAGGGAAACAGAATTTTTTGTTGTAAAACCGTGATTTTAGACTTTCTGTTATATCTCACAAACCAATAACGCCAGAGACGTATACGAGGGGTCGTAGGACTCGGGGTGACGCCCCTTTCCTCTCTCTTTTCGAATATAGTATTTATGTTTAAAAAAATGCGAAAGGGCCTAACGACACTTATGTTGAAATCATTTCAGTTTTTAAAACTTTTCTTAAATTTGTCTAAAATGTTCATGACGAGTGGTTGTAGATAGAAAGAGACGATACCACTGGACACGTGTTTCAACGAAGCTATTACTGGCCACGGTGGTGATATACCAATACAGTATTCGCTATTTCGATGAGACGGCGGGTCGAGGGTTCGTTTTCTGATTTTTCCTATGATGGAATTCCTAATTCCTAAACCCCCTGAAGGGGGTCTTTAACGTGTAAACGATTATGAGTGACATGACAAATGATAATTCCTTGATTCGATGAAGTTGGCTTTAGATAGAACAAACAGAACTTGGTTATATGTTGCTTGAAGTGAGTATAGAAAACAAACTTGCTGGGGCAGACTGACAGGATGTGAATGTTATTTGATCTTATTGGAATGCATTGACTTGACAGGGCAATGAAAAAAAGCACAGAGATGCTGAGGACACTTGAAGGTCAAACGATATGGCAACCATGGTGGGAGGGGGAAGCTAGGATGATGTCGCCGATCATGTTCAATGGATGAATTTATATTTTGCGAAGCATTGTTCGGAGAGGGTCATGGGACGACTTGTTTTAAGGGTATTTATTTTTTCGATGTTTCCTATGGTGGACTCATTGATTGAAATAATCCAAAACTGCTAGGGCATGGCCTTGAGATTTTATAAACCGATAATGGGATTTTGACATACAAGATCCACTCAGAACTTGACATGATGTCATTCTTTTTATGGCTTATGAATTTCCCCAAAAAAGACCCAAAACCACAAGATCATGGACTTTTGCTTTTCTTAATATATTGCAAACCCATAATGTAAGATGTTTACTGTGGATGACGAAATCTAGCTAGGTAAAGAAAGAATTATTGTAGGCTATATGTATGGTGACTGACACGTCTTTGACCATTGGAACATGTTTTCAGATCTGACTGTAGTACATAGGGAGTATAGGTTGTAGGCATGGATTGACAAACAGTGCACACAAAATTCAATTTATCGATTCAAGAATTAAGAGTAGACTATCATTATTTAATTGGTTAAAGAGTGTAGCTAAAAATTAAAAAATGGTGACTACATTAAACTAAACTGAACCAAGTCGAATCAAACCCAACTGAACCAAACCAAGCCTAAAGCAAACCAAACCTAATCAAGAACAAGCCAAGGGCTTAAGTGTAAAACTTGTGGGGGAATGCAGTCATTGGCAATGTCAAAAGAAAGGGATAACGCTCTACCTCTAGAGGGTAAGGTAAAGCTAGCGCATGGTGCTAATGCATATTCCCAAGTACATGAACCACACACACACACAACTATCCTATGCTGTTTTTATGAGTTAACTGTTAAAACTTACTCAGTGGTTACTGAGCAAGATGGTCGCTACACACAACAAGCTTTAAATACTTGAGGCTAATAATCTATACACACACACACACACGCTTGTTCTAAACTAAACTGTCTTGCTGGCAGTGCTCACACAGTAGGCAAATGACAGAAATGCTTGGCTAACAGAAATACAATCATTTTCGTTTGTCTAATGTTACCAGCTAACCATTACATGCTATAGTGGTGAGCACATGTGCCTCTTGCACTGGAGTTCGTAACTCGATTTCTAGCTCTAAGGCCTAGAACGAATCAAACTAAGAAAGAAGGGTATGGTGACGCAGTAGTTAAACTGTTAGCCTTTCACTAAGGTAGACTAGGGTTTGATTTTAGGTTAATATACATGTCACAAACAAACAAACAAAAAAAAGCAGAGATAATGTTTAAAACTGATTACACTTGTCTCTTTTTAAATTATTACTTAGATTGCAAATACAAAGGTGGACTGGGTTTGATATTCAGTTAATGCTGCCTATCGCATACTAGCCTGTAAGAAAGCCAAACAAGCAAAAGGCGTAGGTAGAGCAGTGGTAAAATCGCTATGTGTAGAGAACTACCTAACGGTTTTATGAACTGGCAATGGTATGTCGCATAAACAGTGCAGGATACAATCCAGCAACCATAATTTGTATCTTGTGGAGCAGAGAAAACATATATATAGAGAAAGATATAGAAAGCTAGTGTATGTATGGGTAGCATTGATAATTTGACCAGAGAAAATACGATGAGGTAGGGTGGGGAGAGGGAGAATTAACACTTATATATGAATGAATGGTAAATAGTATTTTAGTTTTTTTTCCCCAATAGTTTTGTTTTTTAAATGCAGTGGTAGATAGTCGTTATTTTGTAAAACATTCTTACTTGCAGTAGTAATAAGACTCTATGGTTTCGCTAACACATAGATAGACTGTATTATTGCCATGGTCAAGCACTCACATTAAGATCATTTACAAAATCATAAAATGAAAAATAAAAAATCTTGTTTTGGAAATATCGTTTTTCAACATACACAAAATAAATATATAAAAAATTTGTAAACAGCAAAATGGAAAATCCATGGTCAAGCACTCACATTAAGATCATTTACAAAATCATAAAATGAAAAATAAAAATCTTGTTTTGGAAATATCGATTTTTTTCAACATACACAAAATAAATATATAAAAAATTTGTAAACAGCAAAATGGAAAATCCATGTTTCCATATAGACAAAATTTAAAAACCTTAAACGGACATTTAAGAAAATATATGCAAATGGGAAATTGACAAATGTGTAAATATGAAAATGGAAAAATCCATGTTTCCATATCATGAAATTGAAAAACATCAAACTGTCATTTAAAAAAATGCAAATGGAAAATTGACAAATTGCAATGTGTGAAATGTGAAATTGAACAAATGGCTATCATTATTTAAAAAAAAAAGAACATGGTGCTCTATGGTTGAGGTGTGAATCAAACCCTTTCTACTTATTTGGACCACCCGAGACTGAGTAGACTAGTTTAAGTTGTCATACCACTTTTAAAAGTTTGTGTTAAATCTAGGAATTGAACCCAAGAGCTTGTAGGGGAGATCAAAGGTTATAATATGTTAAACAGATAGCCTTGAATGAAGGGTGTGGTAGCTATATAGAGATGAGACGTTTCGCTCGGGGCAGGGAGGCATGGAGATCTGCATCAAACCAGTCAAAGGACTAAAGACTCAAACAACAACATGTACGTTCACCAAAATAATGTTGTGTAACGGTAAATGTTAGTCAACGAACAGTAATGCATTACTAAAACCCATGACACGATACCTAAGAGCTTTTCTAAAATGATTTTAAAATGCCTTTAACCCTATATTGAACACCCAGTTCACAAGACTCATAACTGCAATGTTATGGTAAAACAAAACAAAATCTATATTTCAAAACAAACAAGTGGTTTAGTCAATGTATACTGGAAAAAGTTTTGTAAACACTCAAGTCCTCAAGACCAATTAAATTAGTAACTGTCAGGTTGGCCGAGTGGTTAAGGTGTTTGACTTAAGATCAAATTTCTGTATAAGGAAGCAAGGGTTCGAATCCCTTACCTGACATAACTATTGCCTTAACATGGCTTGGCCACACTGTATTATTATGATACTCAATACACAAACCATAGATATAGTGTATTGTTTAAGGCCACTCTCTTTCTGAACATAGTCAGAGACTGTTGATGGTTAACAATTGTATTAATAGTGGGACATGGGGATAGCAATTAAGAAAAAACAGCCAATACCCATACAATATTTTTATTCATTTTAGTTTTTTTTTACAATAGTTACACACTGAATACAACTTTTTATCTCTTTACCATTGTTTGATATAGATTTTAAACACAACGCTTGTTGTAGATCCTTTTACAACTTTCTCCAGGTACTCTTGTTCTTAAAAACTGGGGAAGCCGCAATGGTTTTATAGACATTAAACCCTCATTCTCTTCTTTTTCATCATCATCATCATCATCATTATTATAAATATTATCTTTATAATTATTATAGTCATTGTCACCATCATTATCATCATCATCATCATCCTCAACATCACTAGAACTATCCAATTCCATTTTTTCCTTTTCAAAAGGGATCTCTTGAAGAGTCTGTGTTGCTTTTGATAGTGTTACGGGTTTATTGAACGTTGACAACTGTCCTAACATGACTTTTTGAGGAGATAAATGTTTTTTCATAAGGAAGTCACTATGTTGAGTAACACTATGTTTTTGTCGGACTTGCTTTTTCTTGTTCTTTTGATCATGTTTTGTTAACACTAACGGTGTTTCATTTGGTATACCACATTGATGAGTACCCACACTTAAGACCTCACCATGTTTACTTTTTAGATGACCTAGACATTTTGTTGTTCTTTGTTTTGAGCACTGCCAAAATATGATGCCATTCGCATTTTCTCGCTTATAGTTATAAGAGTACCCATGATACAGGGCACGTGGTTTACCTTTATTGGTTATAGTATATTCCATAGTAGTCACTGACTTGTATAGTCGATCCGCCTACTACAAAGGTCTGAACACTTGTGGTGAAAGAATGATGTTGTGTTGACGTTTTATGCAGGATAATGTTGGTGGCATATGTGGGTGGCTTATGTTGATGACATGTGTTGTTGGCTGATTTTGGTGGCTTATGTTGATGGTTTATGGTGGTGGCTTATGTTGATGGCTTATGTTGGTGGCTTATGTTGATGACATATGTTGGTGACTTATGTTGATAGCTTATGTTGGTGGCTAATGTTGATGACATATGTTGTTGGCTTATGGTGGTGGCTTATGTTGATGGTATATGTTGCTGGCCTATGTTGATGGTTTATGTTAATGGCTTAGGTTAATATCTTAGGTTGATGGCATAAGTTGATGGCTTATGTTGGTGGCTTATGGTGGTGGCTTATGCTGGTGGCTTATGCTAGTGGCTTATGGTGGTGGTTTATGGTGGTGGCTTATGTTGATGACATATGTTGGTGGCTTATGTTGGTGGCTTATGTTGGTGGCTTATGGTGGTGGGTTATGGTGGTGGATTATGGTGGCTTATAGTGGTGGCTTATGGTGGTGGTTTATGGTGGTGGCTTATGTTGATGACATATGTTGGTGGCTTATGGTGGCTTATGGTGGTGATTTATAGTGGTGGCCTATGTTGGTGGCTTATTTTTGGTGGTTTACGTTAATACCTTATTTGTAATGGCTTATTTGACAAGTTATTGTTGTCAATGTATTTAGAGGATTTTTCTCTTGGTTTTGGAAAGTATTTCAACTCTTTTTTATGGTAGCATAATGCTTACCGCCATGTTTGTAAGCAACAACAACACACTAAAATTCCAAGAATCCAAAGTACTCTAAGGTTAATGATTGTCTCTCAACTCCATTCAACGTCTAGTCAAAAAACATTATATATTTTTCACATTTTACAAAAAAGGTAAATTGGGAAAGTAAGCTATATGTTTAAACTAAAAATCATATCAAATCATATGCTAACTCCAACACCTACGTCTACCCCAATCTCAGTCAAAAAAATATAATATTCTTCAAATTTTTCTAAAACAGTATTTGGAAAGTAGGCCATATTTTGAAAACTAATCATCCTATAAAGTCATATATATATATACTGAAACCAATGGCTTTTATATCCTTAATCTTAAGAACAAAATATGGAATTTTTGACATTTTTTCCAAAAATGTTCATTTTAAAACGGGGCTATATTTTGGAAACTAGGAATTTTACAAGAAAGTTTGTTTAACGTAAATGGCAGGTATTTACCCCCACTACCCGCAAACCAAGTCCCAGGTCTCTGGGGAAAAATCCAAAAAAAGTTCAATTTGGAAAGTAGGCAATATTTTGAAAACTAATCATTCTAAAAAGTCATATATAGACTCAAACCAATGGCTTTTATGTCCTTAATTGGTAGAACAAAACTTAACATTTTTTCAGTTTTTCCAAAAAAGTCCAATTTTCAAAAATTGTCTATATTTTGGGAACTAAGAATTTTACAAAAAAGTTTGTTTAACGAAAATGAAAGGTCTTTACCCCCCTCTACCCAAAACATAAATTTCAGGTCCCTAGGACAAAAACTGTGCAGTATATATATATATTTTTTTTTTGGGGGAGGGGGTCTATATTCACTTTACCTCCCCACTTCACAAGATGGCGGCCATAGCTTAACTTAACCTAGCCTAACCTAACCTGACCTACGAGGTGTGATCAAAAAGTTCCAAAAATGTGGCTGCAACTTAACCAAACCTAGCCTAGCCTAACCTAACCTCCCTGTTGACTAGCCCCCTTTGGACGGGTCCTTTTTGAAGGGAGTCATTTTTTTTACGTGTCCCGGAGGACGGGTCCTTGTTGACGGGTCCCAGTGGCGGGTCCCCTTTGACATAATTTGGATAAAATGCAAGGCCAGTCCATAGGGATCAGTCCAAAGGACCCGCCACAGGGACCCGTCAACAAGGACCCGTCCTCCGGGACACGTAAAAAAATGACTCCCTTCAAAAAGGACCCGTCCAAAGGGGGCTAGTCAACAGGGAGGTTAGGTTAGGCTAGGCTAGGTTTGGTTAAGTTGCAGCCACATTTTTGGAACTTTTTGATCACACCTCGTAGGTCAGGTTAGGTTAGGCTAGGTTAAGTTAAGCTATGGCCGCCATCTTGTGAAGTGGGGAGGTAAAGTGAATATAGACCCCCTCCCCCAAAAAAAAAATATATATATATACTGCACAGTTTTTGTCCTAGGGACCTGAAATTTATGTTTTGGGTAGAGGGGGGTAAAGACCTTTCATTTTCGTTAAACAAACTTTTTTGTAAAATTCTTAGTTCCCAAAATATAGACAATTTTTGAAAATTGGACTTTTTTGGAAAAACTGAAAAAATGTTAAGTTTTGTTCTACCAATTAAGGACATAAAAGCCATTGGTTTGAGTCTATATATGACTTTTTAGAATGATTAGTTTTCAAAATATTGCCTACTTTCCAAATTGAACTTTTTTTGGATTTTTCCCCAGAGACCTGGGACTTGGTTTGCGGGTAGTGGGGGTAAATACCTGCCATTTACGTTAAACAAACTTTCTTGTAAAATTCCTAGTTTCCAAAATATAGCCCCGTTTTAAAATGAACATTTTTGGAAAAAATGTCAAAAATTCCATATTTTGTTCTTAAGATTAAGGATATAAAAGCCATTGGTTTCAGTATATATATATATGACTTTATAGGATGATTAGTTTTCAAAATATGGCCTACTTTCCAAATACTGTTTTAGAAAAATTTGAAGAATATTATATTTTTTTGACTGAGATTGGGGTAGACGTAGGTGTTGGAGTTAGCATATGATTTGATATGATTTTTAGTTTAAACATATAGCTTACTTTCCCAATTTACCTTTTTTGTAAAATGTGAAAAATATATAATGTTTTTTGACTAGACGTTGAATGGAGTTGAGAGACAATCATTAACCTTAGAGTACTTTGGATTCTTGGAATTTTAGTGTGTTGTTGTTGCTTACAAACATGGCGGTAAGCATTATGCTACCATAAAAAAGAGTTGAAATACTTTCCAAAACCAAGAGAAAAATCCTCTAAATACATTGACAACAATAACTTGTCAAATAAGCCATTACAAATAAGGTATTAACGTAAACCACCAAAAATAAGCCACCAACATAGGCCACCACTATAAATCACCACCATAAGCCACCATAAGCCACCAACATATGTCATCAACATAAGCCACCACCATAAACCACCACCATAAGCCACCACTATAAGCCACCATAATCCACCACCATAACCCACCACCATAAGCCACCAACATAAGCCACCAACATAAGCCACCAACATATGTCATCAACATAAGCCACCACCATAAACCACCACCATAAGCCACTAGCATAAGCCACCAGCATAAGCCACCACCATAAGCCACCAACATAAGCCATCAACTTATGCCATCAACCTAAGATATTAACCTAAGCCATTAACATAAACCATCAACATAGGCCAGCAACATATACCATCAACATAAGCCACCACCATAAGCCAACAACATATGTCATCAACATTAGCCACCAACATAAGCTATCAACATAAGTCACCAACATATGTCATCAACATAAGCCACCAACATAAGCCATCAACATAAGCCACCACCATAAACCATCAACATAAGCCACCAAAATCAGCCAACAACACATGTCATCAACATAAGCCACCCACATATGCCACCAACATTATCCTGCATAAAACGTCAACACAACATCATTCTTTCACCACAAGTGTTCAGACCTTTGTAGTAGGCGGATCGACTATACAAGTCAGTGACTACTATGGAATATACTATAACCAATAAAGGTAAACCACGTGCCCTGTATCATGGGTACTCTTATAACTATAAGCGAGAAAATGCGAATGGCATCATATTTTGGCAGTGCTCAAAACAAAGAACAACAAAATGTCTAGGTCATCTAAAAAGTAAACATGGTGAGGTCTTAAGTGTGGGTACTCATCAATGTGGTATACCAAATGAAACACCGTTAGTGTTAACAAAACATGATCAAAAGAACAAGAAAAAGCAAGTCCGACAAAAACATAGTGTTACTCAACATAGTGACTTCCTTATGAAAAAACATTTATCTCCTCAAAAAGTCATGTTAGGACAGTTGTCAACGTTCAATAAACCCGTAACACTATCAAAAGCAACACAGACTCTTCAAGAGATCCCTTTTGAAAAGGAAAAAATGGAATTGGATAGTTCTAGTGATGTTGAGGATGATGATGATGATGATAATGATGGTGACAATGACTATAATAATTATAAAGATAATATTTATAATAATGATGATGATGATGATGATGAAAAAGAAGAGAATGAGGGTTTAATGTCTATAAAACCATTGCGGCTTCCCCAGTTTTTAAGAACAAGAGTACCTGGAGAAAGTTGTAAAAGGATCTACAACAAGCGTTGTGTTTAAAATCTATATCAAACAATGGTAAAGAGATAAAAAGTTGTATTCAGTGTGTAACTATTGTAAAAAAAAACTAAAATGAATAAAAATATTGTATGGGTATTGGCTGTTTTTTCTTAATTGCTATCCCCATGTCCCACTATTAATACAATTGTTAACCATCAACAGTCTCTGACTATGTTCAGAAAGAGAGTGGCCTTAAACAATACACTATATCTATGGTTTGTGTATTGAGTATCATAATAATACAGTGTGGCCAAGCCATGTTAAGGCAATAGTTATGTCAGGTAAGGGATTCGAACCCTTGCTTCCTTATACAGAAATTTGATCTTAAGTCAAACACCTTAACCACTCGGCCAACCTGACAGTTACTAATTTAATTGGTCTTGAGGACTTGAGTGTTTACAAAACTTTTTCCAGTATACATTGACTAAACCACTTGTTTGTTTTGAAATATAGATTTTGTTTTGTTTTACCATAACATTGCAGTTATGAGTCTTGTGAACTGGGTGTTCAATATAGGGTTAAAGGCATTTTAAAATCATTTTAGAAAAGCTCTTAGGTATCGTGTCATGGGTTTTAGTAATGCATTACTGTTCGTTGACTAACATTTACCGTTACACAACATTATTTTGGTGAACGTACATGTTGTTGTTTGAGTCTTTAGTCCTTTGACTGGTTTGATGCAGATCTCCATGCCTCCCTGCCCCGAGCGAAACGTCTCATCTCTATATAGCTACCACACCCTTCATTCAAGGCTATCTGTTTAACATATTATAACCTTTGATCTCCCCTACAAGCTCTTGGGTTCAATTCCTAGATTTAACACAAACTTTTAAAAGTGGTATGACAACTTAAACTAGTCTACTCAGTCTCGGGTGGTCCAAATAAGTAGAAAGGGTTTGATTCACACCTCAACCATAGAGCACCATGTTCTTTTTTTTTTAAATAATGATAGCCATTTGTTCAATTTCACATTTCACACATTGCAATTTGTCAATTTTCCATTTGCATTTTTTTAAATGACAGTTTGATGTTTTTCAATTTCATGATATGGAAACATGGATTTTTCCATTTTCATATTTACACATTTGTCAATTTCCCATTTGCATATATTTTCTTAAATGTCCGTTTAAGGTTTTTAAATTTTGTCTATATGGAAACATGGATTTTCCATTTTGCTGTTTACAAATTTTTTATATATTTATTTTGTGTATGTTGAAAAAAATCGATATTTCCAAAACAAGATTTTTATTTTTCATTTTATGATTTTGTAAATGATCTTAATGTGAGTGCTTGACCATGGATTTTCCATTTTGCTGTTTACAAATTTTTTATATATTTATTTTGTGTATGTTGAAAAACGATATTTCCAAAACAAGATTTTTTATTTTTCATTTTATGATTTTGTAAATGATCTTAATGTGAGTGCTTGACCATGGCAATAATACAGTCTATCTATGTGTTAGCGAAACCATAGAGTCTTATTACTACTGCAAGTAAGAATGTTTTACAAAATAACGACTATCTACCACTGCATTTAAAAAACAAAACTATTGGGGAAAAAAAACTAAAATACTATTTACCATTCATTCATATATAAGTGTTAATTCTCCCTCTCCCCACCCTACCTCATCGTATTTTCTCTGGTCAAATTATCAATGCTACCCATACATACACTAGCTTTCTATATCTTTCTCTATATATATGTTTTCTCTGCTCCACAAGATACAAATTATGGTTGCTGGATTGTATCCTGCACTGTTTATGCGACATACCATTGCCAGTTCATAAAACCGTTAGGTAGTTCTCTACACATAGCGATTTTACCACTGCTCTACCTACGCCTTTTGCTTGTTTGGCTTTCTTACAGGCTAGTATGCGATAGGCAGCATTAACTGAATATCAAACCCAGTCCACCTTTGTATTTGCAATCTAAGTAATAATTTAAAAAGAGACAAGTGTAATCAGTTTTAAACATTATCTCTGCTTTTTTTTGTTTGTTTGTTTGTGACATGTATATTAACCTAAAATCAAACCCTAGTCTACCTTAGTGAAAGGCTAACAGTTTAACTACTGCGTCACCATACCCTTCTTTCTTAGTTTGATTCGTTCTAGGCCTTAGAGCTAGAAATCGAGTTACGAACTCCAGTGCAAGAGGCACATGTGCTCACCACTATAGCATGTAATGGTTAGCTGGTAACATTAGACAAACGAAAATGATTGTATTTCTGTTAGCCAAGCATTTCTGTCATTTGCCTACTGTGTGAGCACTGCCAGCAAGACAGTTTAGTTTAGAACAAGCGTGTGTGTGTGTGTGTATAGATTATTAGCCTCAAGTATTTAAAGCTTGTTGTGTGTAGCGACCATCTTGCTCAGTAACCACTGAGTAAGTTTTAACAGTTAACTCATAAAAACAGCATAGGATAGTTGTGTGTGTGTGTGGTTCATGTACTTGGGAATATGCATTAGCACCATGCGCTAGCTTTACCTTACCCTCTAGAGGTAGAGCGTTATCCCTTTCTTTTGACATTGCCAATGACTGCATTCCCCCACAAGTTTTACACTTAAGCCCTTGGCTTGTTCTTGATTAGGTTTGGTTTGCTTTAGGCTTGGTTTGGTTCAGTTGGGTTTGATTCGACTTGGTTCAGTTTAGTTTAATGTAGTCACCATTTTTTAATTTTTAGCTACACTCTTTAACCAATTAAATAATGATAGTCTACTCTTAATTCTTGAATCGATAAATTGAATTTTGTGTGCACTGTTTGTCAATCCATGCCTACAACCTATACTCCCTATGTACTACAGTCAGATCTGAAAACATGTTCCAATGGTCAAAGACGTGTCAGTCACCATACATATAGCCTACAATAATTCTTTCTTTACCTAGCTAGATTTCGTCATCCACAGTAAACATCTTACATTATGGGTTTGCAATATATTAAGAAAAGCAAAAGTCCATGATCTTGTGGTTTTGGGTCTTTTTTGGGGAAATTCATAAGCCATAAAAAGAATGACATCATGTCAAGTTCTGAGTGGATCTTGTATGTCAAAATCCCATTATCGGTTTATAAAATCTCAAGGCCATGCCCTAGCAGTTTTGGATTATTTCAATCAATGAGTCCACCATAGGAAACATCGAAAAAATAAATACCCTTAAAACAAGTCGTCCCATGACCCTCTCCGAACAATGCTTCGCAAAATATAAATTCATCCATTGAACATGATCGGCGACATCATCCTAGCTTCCCCCTCCCACCATGGTTGCCATATCGTTTGACCTTCAAGTGTCCTCAGCATCTCTGTGCTTTTTTTCATTGCCCTGTCAAGTCAATGCATTCCAATAAGATCAAATAACATTCACATCCTGTCAGTCTGCCCCAGCAAGTTTGTTTTCTATACTCACTTCAAGCAACATATAACCAAGTTCTGTTTGTTCTATCTAAAGCCAACTTCATCGAATCAAGGAATTATCATTTGTCATGTCACTCATAATCGTTTACACGTTAAAGACCCCCTTCAGGGGGTTTAGGAATTAGGAATTCCATCATAGGAAAAATCAGAAAACGAACCCTCGACCCGCCGTCTCATCGAAATAGCGAATACTGTATTGGTATATCACCACCGTGGCCAGTAATAGCTTCGTTGAAACACGTGTCCAGTGGTATCGTCTCTTTCTATCTACAACCACTCGTCATGAACATTTTAGACAAATTTAAGAAAAGTTTTAAAAACTGAAATGATTTCAACATAAGTGTCGTTAGGCCCTTTCGCATTTTTTTAAACATAAATACTATATTCGAAAAGAGAGAGGAAAGGGGCGTCACCCCGAGTCCTACGACCCCTCGTATACGTCTCTGGCGTTATTGGTTTGTGAGATATAACAGAAAGTCTAAAATCACGGTTTTACAACAAAAAATTCTGTTTCCCTCATTCTCAAAAACTTTAACCTATTACCAAAATAAAAAGGGTTTCGAGACAAGCCATTTGACACGTCATAGGACCAAATCCGACCATGCATTCGTGAGATATCGGAAAAGTCTAAAATCACGGTTTTACCCCCAAAAAGCCTGTTTCCCTCATTCTCAAAACTCTAACCTATTAATAACATGTATAGGGCTTCGAGACAATCGATTTGACACGTCACACGTTCAAATCCGACCTTGCGTTCGAGAGATATCGGCAAACTTCGTAGGAAAGTAGGCGACTATCTGGTTCTCTCCTCACCACCAAAACCCCTTCTTATCAATCATTTTTTTCAAACAGCTCGCCCTCTTACAAAAATCCCAAGTGCGCATGCGTACAAAACAAAAACAAAAATGTTCATCCATAGCGGCATCTCGTAAAACGCATGCGCGATATGGGCAACCACGTTTAAGTTCATTTTAGCAGCGCACCTTATACATGTCCCAATTGAAAAGAGGCTTTCACTAAAAAATTAAAATTTCACCCCCTAGTAGGGGTAGGTTTTATTTAGGGGTTGAAATGAGTGGTCCATTGGAAAGAGGGCGTCAACCCGAGTCCAACGACACCTCATATGTCAACATCCGACCATCGGTTTGCGAGATATTGGCTTGGACTCACGCGGCGGCCATGACACTATTTGGAAGCACCACTACTCCACTACTAGGGTAGTATACTATATGTATCGAATATGTAAATATTTGACACTGCCAGTACGCAGTATGTTATTCCAGTTTCTACGGGGTGGGGGATCACATGTGGCAGATAGTTTTTATGGACTGATACCAACCACATGAGAGGAGTTAACGAGAGATTGGCCGTGGCCCGTTCCGACATTTTCCTGGAGTTGAAAACAGGAAACCTTGGAAGAACCATTTCAAGGATGGTCGACGGTAGGGTAAGAATGCACTGAGTCCACTGATAGCAAGGCTCCTTGGCCTTGCTCCTTAGCATGTGTAGCTACCACGGTCGGTAATTTACAGAAAAAAATGGCTCATTTTGCGAGTGTTTCTCAGTGACAATATCGTTCACTAAACACTCCCCGTTATTTACAACTGATAATAGAAGAAAAGGGTGTGACCATATTTTCCCCCGCTATTGGATTGGCTAGATTCGAGTACTTGAGTTGGTGTAGAATCTACCTGTTAACCTGTATACTACAGCGGTCTGTAGAAGTAAGTTTCAACTCTTTTAATTAAATTTACTTTTCGATTTATATTTTCTGATTTCCGGTATTTAATTTTCTGTATTTTGTTCTTGATGACGTCACAAACATCCAATCCCCGAGCCAGAGGAATTCAACTCAGGAGATTAAAATCTCCTTGGCCTGGCCGGGAATTGAACCCATCACCCTTCCGGTCAAAGCCTAGCATACTAAAGAAGTAGCCACGGAGCCGGACTTGGGATATGTGGGATATTACAGGATGGTTAATTATTGAATGCCGGGACCCCTACTCCAATTCATGACAGCAACACACACACTACATTACGCGGCAAAGTAGTGAAACTCATTTAGTCAGTGGAGAGTTTCATTACACAGATCCGATGATTTAATCCCAGCGCTGGCAGCTTTCAACCTGAGTGTGGTATTTCCCCAGTTTCTCCATACTCACTCCAGGCAAACGCTGGGATTGTACCCTATTTGACGTGTCAGGGCACCAACAGCTACAGTCATCGTAGCAACACACAATGTCAGACAATGATCTTATTGTTGATTCATTTAGGAGCTTTGCGGCATCATAGTCATTTAACCCCGTGTGCTAGGGTGTGTGTGGAATTTTCTGTTAGCCTGTGTTATGGATATGACTGTATTAGTGTGTGTTTTTGTTATTAGGGGTATGATTGGCAAGAAGGCGGCCATGGCTTTACACTAGTAACAAACCCGGCATTTTCCTGTAGTAGAAGTGGGAAATCATGGAAAATCACTCTGAGGACGGCTGGGGTATGAATCGAACCTACCTCTTCTCAAGTTTGCCTCACGAAGTTAAGTGTACCCCTGTCCAGCCCTCATGCCAGAATTAAATTTCTTGGCAGAGCCAGGAACGGAATCCGAACCTCAGGGGTGATAGCCAAGAAGCCAGCCACTGCGTCACGAAGTGATCAATCATATAGTGCAACATTTTTGAAGTTTATACTGTATTAAAGGACAACATGGCCGCGCTCGCTAGACAGGCCAAGGCCCTTCAAGTGCTAAGTGCCACGGGGATTTTTCTTTAAGTATTTTAACTGGTCCTTTCAAGGATAAATGTCCCGTTCTTTAGTTTGTAATTTTGACACTACGTAGCAGCACCAAAGTGAGACAATTTCTTTTTTCAGTTTTCTCCTGAACGGAAGCTCATATTTGCGATCTGAAAACCACTATGTATACTAGAGTGCAATAGAATTGATATTAAATCGATGTATTTTCCAAAATTTTAAAACAAAAAGTTCTAAAGAGTTTTTTATATTTCTGCTTAAAATATGAAAAATAACAGGTAATACGAAAACGGAGATTTATTTCCTCATTCCAATGCATTTTTCAGAATTAAAATCGGGTGAAAGGAATCGTCAGCATTAGTTTGGGAATTGTTTTGAAAAGGGTGGTAGTAGTTTCACACTTATATAACGTTGACACGATGTGTTTGTACATATACCTTTCTTACTTCCTCAAACATTCTTGTTGTTATCGTCACTGTTGATAATAATACATTGTAGGGGCTTGGGACATCTTAGTCATCAGTCCCTTTGGCTGGCTGCGTGTCTCAGCGGTAACGTTCTTGCTTGCTGTAGGCTACCCAAGGTTGCAGGATCGAATCCTGGTGAAGCCAGTTGGTATTTGAGAGTGCGCGAATGCGAGTAAGCCGTGTCAGCAAATATATTGGCACGTTAAAGATCCCTTTCAGGGCAAAATTCCGGCACCCCTGCCGCAGTAGTTAAAAGGGACGTAAAACACATAACGTTATTATTATTATTTTTCCATCAGTCCCGTGCAGTGGATTATGTGTGTAACTGTATTAGAGTCAGGGATGGGGCAGGTGCCCTGAGACTTCAAGTACGGTACTATCTCGGCATTTACCTGGAGGGAGTGTGGAAAAACCGGGGAAACACACTCAGGATAAATGCTGATAGCGCTGGATTCCCATTTAGGTAACTGTTTTAGAGTTATTTGAGGATAAGCTCCCCAACAAAAAAACATATTGTTCTGACATTAGTAATACTTTGTAGGGCATAATTCTTACTGCACAGAGCAGCAACTGGTTTCACTCGATGCAAAATTGAAAACTGTATAGAAAGGTATGAGTGGTTTGTAGTTGGCACGTTATTGATATTTTAGAAAGAAAGATGCAAAAGATGTGTTCGTGTTCAGGTTTATTGGGAATATATATTCTAAAAACCATCCGATGTGGACGTCCAACTCTGGGTATCGTCTTCTAGACATAACAAACAAGACCACAAACCGTGAAAAATTCAAATCAATTATCGATTTGTAAGAGGCGAAATACGCACGCAAATAGACCTACATGCATAGACTAAATACATTTTGGTGATTCGTATGGGTCTTTGGTTCTTTTGACTCTAATTCCCTTTTTTTCATGAGATCTGAACAGACTCCGTGAGGCTAATCACTATAACTTACTTAAATTTTCATGGAAGTAATAATAAAAGTTCATTTATGTAGGACATTTTATTACAATAAACCAATTATGAAAATGCATACCAAGAGAAAAATTATTATGTACATAATAGAATTAAAGTTCCTAAGATATTCTCATCTGCCTATTGTTAGCACAGGCACTAGTACTGCGTACTATAAACAAACAAAAATATTATACCTAATCTTGAAATCAATGCTTCAATTTTTTCCATATCTAAGATAACGTTTCATGATGTACACACACTTAGTATTTTAATTCACCACAGGTTCTTTTATATCCATTGATCTGGTCATCCTGGGATCAATGATCTCAGGCAACAAGACTTTCTCGTAGCAGAATTTCAGTTGCATAATCATTTTTTGTCTCCAGAACTTTTCGTCTCTCTTTATTGTTTCTATGTGAATGTCCTTAGGCGTCAATACTGCAAAATTACATATTTCCCGCTGTGTTATTTCCAACTGGCCCTGGATCTGGAAATAAAAATTATCCGAGTGTTTGAGAGTTATCAATCTGTTCTCTTCTGAATGGCACAGTTCTTGATATTCTATAGGCTTTCTTTTTCGCTTACTTTCTGCCAAACAAAATTCCTTTAGCTTTTTGCAGGCTTCCTATATGGTCATATTCCGTGCAGAGTAAGGGCACTTGACTTAGACTATAGCGTCGTCTCCTATTAATCCACCTGGGAAGGCACCTAAGAACCCATAAGTTTTATGTACGAAATTACCACATTCTTTGATTTTTCTATTTGATTTCTCCTCTAAATTTATTTTTGCAATCCGCTCATTATCACAGCCATACTGAATTGTTTTTGAGTGAAATTCGCTGTACAGAATGTATTTTGCTACTGGAGCCCATTTCTAAGTAGGTTTCCCCTTACATACATATCCAAAATTGGATGCCGTAAGTCTGTCCTTTCTGGCTGTGTGCCACTTTTCATATTCCCTTTGACCCCTTGACCCTTGTTTCCTTTTCCAGTTTTTGTATATCAAGTTCACTAAGCGTTACTTGCTTGATCTTCTCATCACTAAACTCTCTCAACATTACGTCATTGAAATCCAACTGCACTGATCGGTTTCCATAATCACGTGGCACAGTACGTTTCATTTCATTAGACTCTGGTATGGACATTCTTTTCCCTTCTCGCGACGCAAATAAAGTTTTTCGACAAGCTGCTCTTCTTCTCTCTCTGCTGAGTGGAATCTTCTTCACTTATTGTGGCAGTTCTTTTTTTAAACTAATTTCGTTGTTTTATAGTGCCAGGATGGCCCAAATTGAAAATCCAGCCCGGAAGCTTTGGTTCAATGAATGAAGGAACCTCGTTTTCCTCAATCAATCTGCTTACCTCCCTCGAATTTTGCAACAAGGGACATACAAATTTCGGCAGCATTGCTGGTTGTATTTGATACTGTGATATCTGCATAGTAGTGTCTAATTATTATTATTAATCTACAATTGTAAACGTTGGGAAACATCTTAATCACCCACATAATTTGTTTTAAATAATAATTGTAATCATTTTTACATCGATTTATAGGGAAGGAGAAGGCTGTTTTATTGTGTACATATTTAATTTGATTTAATGGAAGATTTTCTATAAGCAATTTAATAATTTTAACGCGAGGGCGGGATAATCATTTACGGAGATTTTAAGTCAGCTAGTGGTAGGCAGAGGATGTTGCAATTTCAAGCTCAACTTGGCGAGCGCACAACAGGACAGTTTCCGAGAATTGAGGAAACAAGGAACTGACGCTACCTTGGGTAGCTTTTCTGAGAAATTGGTTCAAGAGAGGTCAAGTCAACACAGACAAGAGAAGCTTGCTTCATGATGACGAGAATATCCTTATTTGGTTACCAGGACAGCAATTCTCAGAATCGACACCACGCCATTTCTGGACGAATCACAAGTTGGAAGCTAACATGGATCAAAGAGGAAGGGGCGACCACTTTGAAACGCAATTGAAGGTTGGTCAGCAAGTCACGTGCAAGGAGTATGGAGAGAGGGTTGGAGCGAAGTTTTATAAGACTTAACCCGCGGACCGAGAGTCATTCTGATTCTTCACACTCTTATTCGTCTTTTCGATTCCATTCGATTATATCATTCTGTATGATTCACTCAGATTCTCAATTTTGATGGACAATCTAGTCTACGTTCGAGCTTGTATTAGCTCAAGTACAAGTTACAGTTGTAATATCATGGGGACACATCTAGTCCACTCATATTAATGACTACAGTTGTGTATCAGGCTGTTTATGAAGTTGGATCTTCGTATCACGCAACTCAATAATATACTACAAATACTTCAAGAAGATGATGGCGTTTGCGTGCAGCAGGCTACAGATTTTCTCTAAGAAGAGCAAACCCCACCATGAAGGCAACAAGCGGTGAGCGCACATGGCTACATCAAATATCTTCCTGTTTTTTATTTTAATTAGTCAATTTTTCTTTTTGTGCACAGTAACTGTAAGCTATTGGTAATAAGTTAACGTTATATCATGTCTCTGTATACGTTTGTTTTAGCCCCCACGTTAAATGTAAATTCAAATTCTTCCATTAGCATGTATGCTATATTTGTTCTTTTTATCATAATTCAATTCAATTCTATTAAATTCTGTTTCCGTGTTTCCTCCTTGTAGATAGAACTAGCTATAAGCCGAACGTATCCTCTCATTATAAGTATTACGCTGATTGGAAGCTTAGGTTTCCCCACGGACTGAGAAAGAAGAGTCTGCATTGCCGAGGTATTATGGTGAGTGATTTAGGTTTAAGTTCCGCGGTTCAAATGGGATTGAACCCGGTGGCGCCCAACAAAATGAAGGTTTATTGCGGTTTAACTACTGTACTTCAGGTAAATGAAGATTACATTTGTGCTCCCAAGTTGGGCGAGTAATTTATTCTAACAGTTACAATACTAGCTGGGAACGTTTTGCAATTAGGGGCTACAAGCAAGAACGCACCTTGTCACAAGCATTAGTATGGTCTGCAGTTAGCTGTTTGTTTTCACCTTGCCCGCTGGTAGTGCAAAAGTACTGTTTGCAGTCTTTATGAATCCCAATCGAATCCAATCCAGTATTTCCGGAAACCAATTTTCCATTTTCAAAATCGCTACTCCTACCTTTCCATACAACATATTGTTTTCATTTTAAGTCAAACATGCTTCTCTGAAAAAAAAAATGACACTGAATAGTTTGTGATCTTGTACTCGTACACTTATGTATTAGAAATAAAAAAACAACCTACACCCGTGGCGCGACAGCCCATGTAGGGCCTGTAGCCTGCAGATTGCGGGGTGTTGTTTAGTCATCGAACTTGAACAGGTAAACTATAAGTGAAATCATAACTTCTCAGTGAATTACATATTCTCTAATACAAGCTTAATGAAATATATAATTTCAAATAGAAACTAGGAAAAAAACTTACGGGTGTGTAGAGGTGTTTTTATTTTTTATTGTTTAGGGCCTGGCTTGCTTTTCTTGGTACTTAGTCCCAATCTCCCCTGGGATTTAGTGGAACGCCCTTGAATTGGTTTTCGTGGTGGCTCCGTTTTTCAACAAAAACTAAAAAATAACTCCACGTGATAACACTTCAAGACCTTGTTCCACTGCCGCGTCTTTTGTTGCAAATACAGTAATACTTTTATTCACAAACTTCCCAAAAGATACCGACGATTCTATTCAACCGATTTAGGTTTTAGATACGGCTCTGGAATCAGTGAGTAAGACTCAACTTTCTTATTACCGTTTTTTTCTCGAATTTTATTCAGATATTTGAAAAACAATCAGCAACTTTTATATTTTTGAAATTAAAAAGTAAATGAATTAATCTCAATTCTGCTATTAGACAGAGTACATAGCGGATTACAGATCGCTGATCGGAGCTCCCCTTTGATAAAAATAAAATAAAAATTGAGCTTCGCTTGTGCTGCCATCTGTTGAAATATTTTCTTACCAAAGTGTCGGGACATTTAGCCTTAAGATACTAGTATTTTAGAGGTGAAATGTCACGTCCGATGGGTCGGATTCCACGCATAAAAAGGGCCCTATAGCTTATGATCGCATAAGACTACAAGCTCAGAACACCAGCCAGGTCATTTAATGCATGCTTTTGATTTTGTATATATGTCATTGCGCTATTATTGTAATGTAGTTTATATACAGTGAGGTCCTTCTTTATAGAATGGAACCTCGCCGGGGCCGTTGGTGTATTCTTAGGAATACATGGTTAGTTAGAGTTAGCTCTTGCTGCTCTTTGCTTTTCATTTTCATTAGTTTCTTTTATTTTCCCTCGCAGACACCAACAGGGATCCCCTTGGTATTTACCTTTTCTTTGAACATGCTCTAAAATTTCTATAAGTTTGTTTCAGTTATGTATTCCTTGCAAAGTAACGGCGCTCCACGCGGCAACCTGCCGAAGTTTTTTGGATTCAACGAGTTCAAGAGGACTTACACACCATTCCAGCAGGCGTCGTCTTCGTCGTCAGCTATCATCTCCTTGACGACCCTAGTCCATGACGAAAATTATTTTATATAATGGGTTTATTTTGCTCTTATGTTTCCTACCCTGGTTTTTGTTCCTTTGTTTCTCCCCACTTCTCCTTCGTCTTCTTGCTCGCCGTGTGCTCAAATCCTTCGCCCAATTCTAGTTCGGATTTCGAGTGAACAGTTTGTCCTCTCTCAGAGGCCTACCTCCTCTAAAAATGAGGTAACATTGAAATCGGTGCCATGTCTGATTTTTAAGTGTAACGGCTGCAGGGATCTTCCTGCTTTAATCATCATGCAAGTTAAGTAACTACCTACATTGATTTAAATCATGTTTTAAGGAAGGTTTTAAACAAAATTTTGAATGTTTTTAATGAAAGTTATAGGCAGTTTTGGGATTTCCTCAAACTTTGTAATAACTGCCCCTTGAGGGAACCGCTATTCTTCGCCAACCAGGCTTGCAGCTAAAGTCATGAAATTCAACATTTCTTGAACAAAATAAGGGAATACTTTTCCTGCAACGAGGGATTTCTGTTAAATTGATAACTTTATAAAAACCTTAACTTGTCGCCTCCGAGGGATTACTACCGCTTCATTTAACTGTCACAACAGTTCTGGAACTTTCCATTCAAATTAAACTGTCAACCGTGTTAACTGCACTCAATACTGTCAAAATACCGCAACTATGAATGAAACAGAACTATTAACTGGAATCCAAAACTTCTCTAATTCAATAAACCTATTGTTACGGCTGTGAGTTTGTTTCGTCGCTCGCCGCATGAGTCACAACTGCCCCCGGGCTGGGCTGTGCTCTGCCTCAGTGTATTACGTGCGCCTTACGCAACAGGACTACTAGGACAAAGGGATGGTCCAGAATATTCGTGACCCAGCCAGTGATGGAAACCTCGAGAAGCCGTGAACCCTGGATGGGTCTAGAAGCATTTATTGAGTCACCGGCCTGCTATATAAGAGCGACCTGGCAAGCGGGGTCGAGTGAGTTTTTCGAGCTAGTGCGAGCGTTTACTTTGAGCGACAGTTGTTGGCGACGTGACTTGCGAAACCCCTAGTGAAGCTGGTTCACTTGACAGCGAGGGAGTGAGAAGCCTACAGAGGAACTGTGTCTTGAACGAGTGTGTTTTCCAGTGCGACAGAGGTGATTGTGGTGAATTGTGAAACAGTGTGTAGTACGGTGACAGGCTAAGTGCAGATATTTCCAGCCAGCGCACGGGGCCACCTCATTACGTGGGATTAACTTCTGCGGCTTATTGACAAGTGAAAGGGAAGTGTTCTCTCCGTGGAGAAACTGGAGTAATGTTCTAATTGCTTGTATTTGCTGTTGAATGGTGTATCTATCTGGCCGCAATAAAGCTAATACGTTTCTTTAAAGGGAGAATCTGTGTTGTGCTTCAACCTACCGCAATCCAGTTAACAAAAGCGCCACCAGGGGGTGGCACGTAACAACTGGTGTCAGAAGTGAGATTACGAACTCAAACACAAGCACAACACCTGACGGTCCTGGTTTCAAAATCCGAGCAGGTCATTTTTTTAAAATTTTCCTGTGTGTGCATGCCCTTTGCAAGACAATCAACCAAAATGGAAGCGCAATTGGCAGCATTGCTAGAGAAGGTAAGTGGCATGGAAGCGAAATTAGAAGACGGCCAGAAGAATATAACCAAGGACCTAACTGCCAAATTAGAAGACGGCCAGAAGAAGATGGAAGACGGCCAAGTAAGTTAGCGGAGGACCTGAATATGGAGACGGCCAGAAGGACTTAGCCAAGGACCTAAAGGATGGCCAGAAGAAGATGGAAGGTGGTCAGACTAAGCAAGCAAAAGACCTGAAGAAATTAGAGCAGGGCCTACTTGAGGAAGTCACGGCAGTGGAAAAGAAGTTCGACGCCTTACAAGTGGAAGTTGCCGAGCTGCGCCGACGCCCGCTGATGTGGGTGGAGGCGAAATTCGACGCCTTACAAGTGGAAGATGCCGACCTGCGCCGACAACCGCTGAGGGGGGTGGAGGAGAAATTCAACGCCTTACAAGAGGAAGTTGCCGAACTGCGCCAACGCCCACTGACGGGGGTGGAAGAGAAATTCAACGGTTTACAAAAGGAAATTGCTGAGCTGAACCAACGCCCACCGACGGGGATGAAAGCGAGATTCAACGCTCTTCAAGTGGAAGTTGCCGAGTTGCGCCGACGCCCGCCCACTGGTACACCGGGAACGTCAGGAACGGGACAGAGCAGAGTGACGCCCCCAACCTTCGACGGAAAGGTCCCGTGGAACACATTATTACGTCAGTTCGAGGCGGCCTGTTCCATAAATAACTGGAACAACACAGAAAAGGCTACAGCTCTCATTGTAGCGCTGAGAGGTGACGCCCTTATCGTCCTTCAGGCCATCCCGACTGGATCCCAGGACTACGCTTCACTAATCGCCCATATGGAGTCCCGATATGGAGATAGCCATCTTCAGCAGGCCTACCAGATGCAGCTCCGGAACCGGGTACAAAAGAACGCGGAAACCCTGCAGGAGTTCGAGATGGACATCGCACGCCTCGTAAGGCTCGCCTATCCAACAGCGCCGGCCGACTTTCTGGAACAGATTGCGACGCAGGCCTTCACCGACGGGCTACGGGACTCGTACACTCAACAGGCGCTGCGACTCGCGCGCAATAAGACCCTGGCAGATGCGCTGAGCCACGCACTTGAGTTCGAGGCGGCAAAACAGGCATCTAGAATGCACGCGCGGGTGCGTCAAGTGGACGTTGACGAACCAGAAAAAACCAACGAGACCAAGCCCCTGGCCGACGAATTGATGGAGGCGCTAAGCCGTTTCTTCAAGAGTCGCAGTACCACCAACAAAAACGTAGCCGAAGGACATCCGGAGAAGCGGCCCGGAAGAGGACTACCAACCTGCTGGACCTGCCGTAAGAGAGGCCACCTGAGCAAGGACTGCGGTGATCGCCGCCGCCAAGGGTTTCCGTCGGGACAGTCAGTCGTAGGGAAACCGCGCGGCCCAGGAAAGCAAGTATCAGCCAGCCATGGGGGGCAAAGTTTGGCTTGTGACAGTCGTCAAGCCCCGGCAGTCCAAGTTCGTGTGACGCAGTTATGGGGGGATAATAGCAGCCTGATGGTCGACGGAGTCGTCAACGGAGGGAGCTGGCCCATGCTGATCGACACGGGAGCGTCGAGGACTATCGTCAATCCCACCGTGATCCCGAGGTGGAGAGTGCAACCCACACAAAGGAACCTCCAACTAATAACAGCGACTGGAGAGACTGCACCGGTACATGGCGAAGCATCACTGGAGATCGTCATTGGTCGACGGGCGGTGAAGCATCCAGTGTTTGTGGCTGACGTATCTAACGAAGTGATCATCGGACTGGACTTCCTGGACCAGAACAACATCATCTTGTACCTGAGTACCAACACTCTGCACTTCGGAGGTGAGGAACTTGCTTTGAAACCAGCACACGAGGCCGTCACCGCACGACGAGTAAGGCTAAGAGAGGACGTCATCGTTCCCGCCAGGACGGACGTCAGCGCTGCCGTAATTTTCGACGGAACTGCTGAGGGAGTGGCGGCTATCGTCGAGCCAAAATATGAGGATATCCAGACAAAGGGATTGCTAGTTGCCAAGACTCTCATCAACACGACGTCCCGGCTGTACGTCCGCCTGTCCAACCTGAACGACTACGACATTACGGTTCACCGGGACACCAACCTAGGAGTCTGCGAGCCCGTTACCTGGATTGCCCGCATCACAGACACGACGGACGGACACCTGCAGACGGACAACCGAAGAAGACGCGCACTGCCAGAAGAATTACAGAAGCTGTACCAAGGGTCCCAGGACCATTTAGACGAGGAACAATCACTCCAACTTCGGGACCTGCTACATGAATTCCAGGATGTCTTCTCCGTGGGGAGCAAACTTCGGCAGGACAAGCTTGGTCCAGCACAGAATCGACGTTGGGAACAGCGCACCGATTAGGGCCCCATTCCGACGTGTCCCGCTCGCCAAGCAAGCCGAAGTCGACCGGATGGTAGAAGAGATGAAGGAGCAAGGGGTGATCGAGCCATCACATAGTCCTTGGAGTTCTCCGGTCGTGCTAGTGAAGAAGAAGGACGGTTCCACCAGGTTCTGCGTTGATTACAGGCGGGTGAATGACGTCACGAAGAAGAATAGCTACCCTCTACCCGGGATCGACGACACCCTGGACACCATATCAGGGTCAAGTTGGTTCTCCACCTTGGATTTGAAGAGTGGCTACTGGCAGGTGGAAGTCCACCCTAGGGACCGCGAGAAAACTGCTTTCTCTGTGGGCAGCGGACTCTGGCAGTTCACCATCATGCCATTCGGTCTGTGCAACGCCCCTGTGGCCTTCGAAAGGCTAATGGAGTCCATTCTGAGGGGACTACACTGGAAGACCTGCCTGGTCTACCTAGATGACGTCATCGTTTTGGGGAGAAGCTTCGAGGAGCACTACAGCAACCTGAGGGAGATCTTGATGAAGCTACGAGCTGCCCAACTGATGTTGAGCCCCAAGAAGTGTCAGCTCTTCCAGAAGCAGGTCCAGTACCTTGAGCATATAGTCTCCGAGGAAGGGGTGCGCACCGACCCGGAAAAGACCGCAGCTGTGAGGGAGTGGCCAGTTCCGAAGGACAAGTCCCAACTACGAAGCTTCCTGGGACTCTGCACTTATTACCGTCGCTTCGTGAGAGGATTCGCCGACATCGCCAAACCACTGCATCGACTGACTGAGAAGGACCAACTCTTCACGTGGACGGCAGAATGCCACAGTGCCTTCGAATAACTCAAGCAGGCTCTGTGCACCGCACCTATTCTGGCCTACCCCAGACCTGGAACAAGGTTCATCGTCGATACCGATGCCAGCGATTTTGGTATAGGGGGAATCCTGTCGCAAATAGTGGACGGCGAGGAGAGAGTAGTGGCCTACTTCAGCAAAGCCTTGTCAAAGCCAGAAAGGAACTACTGCGTCACCAGGAAGGAGCTGCTCGCCATCGTGAAGACCATTGACCACTTCCACAAATACCTGTACGGGCAAGAATTTCTCATCAGGACCGACCATGCATCCCTGCGGTGGCTCCTGAACTTTAAGCAGCCCGAGGGTCAACTCGCGCGGTGGTTAGAGAGGCTTCAACAGTACCACTTTGAGATCCAGCACAGGAAAGGCCTACTGCATTCTAATGCCGACGCCCTGTCACGAAAACCGTGCCCCGAAGACTGCACCTTCTGTGCCCGAAGGGAGGAGAACACCGGGATACGATGCCGAAGGACTACCGTGAAAATTCAAGGGAGCTGGAGCCGCGAATCTTTCACGCGAGCGCAAGCGGAAGATGATGAACTGGGACTGCTAGCCGAATGGAAGAGGGCCTGTGTCCCCAGATCCGGGTGGAACATTGTGAGTGACTGCAGCCCAGATTTTAAGTCCTACTGGGCGCAGTGGGACTCGCTGGTTATAAGGGATGGCCTCATCTGCCGTACCTGGGAGAGCACCGACGGGAAGGCATCTCGGGAACAAGTCGTCGTTCCAAAGGCTATGACGGAGGAATTCCTGAAGTAAGTCCATGGAGGATCATCTGGTGGATAACTAGGGATAAAGAAGACCCTAGAGAAGCTGAGAGAGCGGTTCTACTGGATCGGATGCCGAACAGACGTGGAGAACCACTGCGCGAGGTGCCACGATTGCGCAGCCAGCAAGGGCCCAGGACGAAGACGACGGGGTCCACTGAAGACCTACAACGTGGGCGGCCCCATGGAGAGAGTGGCCATCGTTGTTGCTGGGCCATTCCCGTTGAGCGAGGCAGGGAACTGCTACATATTGGTCGTCAGCGACTACTTCACCAAATGGCCAGAGGCGTATGCGCTCCCTAACCAAGAAGCTGCGATGATTGCAGAGACCCTGATGAAGGAATTCGTCAGCCGGTACGGAGTACCCCTGGAGCTGCACTCCGACCAAGGGAGGAACTTCGAGTCGCAGGTGTTCCAGAACCTATGCCAGCTGCTGGGAATCCGGAAGACAAGGACGACGCCGCTACACCCTCAGTCCGACGGGATGGTAGAGCGATTCAATCGCACCATCGAGAGCCATCTCCGAATAGTCGTCAGCGAGCACCAGAGGGACTGGGACAAACATCTTCCACTATTTCTCCTGGCCTACCGCGCCGCCGTGCATGAAGCCACCGGGTGCACACCAGCCCGGGCCATATTTGGGAGGGAACCTGTCGATCTTGCCTTCGGCCGACCTGGGAATGATCCGGTCCCGCTAAGCCAGTATTGTCAAGAATTGGTCGACCAACTGGAGGACGTGCACACGTTCGCGAGGAGGAAACTGCGGATCGAGACCGACCGAATGAAAACCCGATACGACCCACAGACGGATGCTGGCGGATTCCACGAGGACGACCTGGTCTGGCTCTTCAACCCATTACGGAAGAAAGGCCTGTCACCCAAACTGCAGAAGTCCTGGGAGAGCCCTACCGAGTCGTGAAACGGATCAACGATGTCGTCTACAGGATCCAGCGGAGCCCGAGGGCGAAGATGAAGATCGTGCATCGAGATCGCCTGGCAGCCTACGGAGGGACACAGACGGACCAATGATTGATCGGGACGATCAACCTTTTAGCAAGGGGGTGGTGTTACGGCTGTGAATTTGTTTCGTCGCTCGCCGCATGAGTCACAACTGCCCCCGGGCTGGGCTGTGCTCTGCCTCAGTGTATTACGTGCGCCTTACGCAACAGGACTACTAGGACAAAGGGATGGTCCAGAATATTCGTGACCCAGCCAGTGATGAAAACCTCGAGAAGCCGTGAACCCTGGATGGGTCTAGAAGCATTTATTGAGTCACCGGCCTGCTATATAAGTGCGACCTGACAAGCGGGGTCGAGTGTGCTTTTCGAGCTAGTGCGAGCGTTTACCTTGAGCGACAGTTGTTGGCGACGTGACTTGCGAAACCCCTAGTGAATCTGGTTCTCTTGACAGCGAGGGAGTGAGAAGCCTACAGAGGAACTGTGTCTTGAACGAGTGTGTTTTCCAGTGCGACAGAGGTGATTGTGGTGAATTGTGAAACAGTGTGTAGTACGGTGACAGGCTGAGTGCAGATATTTCCAGCCAGCGCACGGGGCCACCTCATTACGTGGGATTAACTTCTGCGGCTTATTGACAAGTGAAAGGGAAGTGTTCTCTCCGTGAGGAAACTGGGGTAAGGTTCTAATTGCTTGTATTTGCTGTTGAATGGTGTATCTTTCTGGCCGCAATAAAGCTAATACGTTTCTTTAAAGGAACAATCTTTGTTGTGCTTCAACCCACTGTAATCCAGTTAACAAAAGTGCCACTAGTGAGTGGCACGAAACACTATTCAAGTCAAACTAAGCGAATTCATAAACTGCAATATCAAAACTACATACCGCTAAAACCCGTCAAAGTGCTATTTAATGAATCTATACATACAGCAATAAGGAAAATCTACAATCTATTAACAAACTTCAGTGCTACAAAAAAAAGGGTCCGTTCAACAATCCACCGCGTCGCGATTCGTTCGAATGTATAAAATTGGCCAGGACTCAAATCCCCTGTTTCCTACAATCCCAATCCCCTTTTTTACTAACAATTTAGGGTAATTACTTTTTTTTTCTATGAGGCTTCGTCTATAAATAGGCGCCCTTCCAATTTGTTCCACTTAAAACTTATTCATTCTGTAAAAATAACCGTGGTTATAATCCACGTTTTAATACTTATTATTTCCTGCTTCGTCTAAGAAGTAAGCGTTTTCTAATTGTTAAACATTTATCTAATTGTGTAATCCAGGTGTCATAAAAGGTGACCTGCCCTCTTAGAATTTGTAATCTCTTAAATTCTGCGTAAATAGCAGTGGTCATAGAAACCACTTATTAAACTTCTATTTTCTTATCCTGCTAGCCCAGGAACGCATAATTCTTTCCTCACTACTATGGTATTCTAAAAGCCTTATTTTGGAAAATTTAATATTCTACCTAAGCCTCCGTGGCTTAGGCGGCAGCACGCCGGCCTCTCACCGCTGGGTCCGTGGTTCAAATCCCGGTCACTCCAAGTGAGATCTGTGCTGGACAAAACGGAGGCAGACAGGTTTTTCTCCGGGTACTCCGGTTTTTCCTGTCAAAATTTCATTCCAGCAACACTCTCCACTATCATTTCATTTCATCTGTCATTCATTTAATCATTGCCCCAGAGGAGTGCGTCAGGCCTCGGCAGCCGGCACAGTTCATATCCTCGCCACTAGATGGGGGCTCCATTCATTCCATTCCTGACCCGGTCGGAGACTGGAAGCAGGCTGTGGATTTTCAATATTCTACCTAATTAATTTAGTTAAATATTAAACAAAATTGTAATTATTTTACTATTGTCATTATAGGCTTTAACCTTCTCAATTTTATGCACATTTCAAAAACCCTTGTAAGGTTTTATTGCTTGTGAAAGGTTCGAAACCTTGAAATTGTTTAACACTATTGTTAATTGTAAACCTTCTTGTTATTATAGGTCTAAGACCACAAAAGTTTACCAAAACAAACAAATTTGTTTTTAGCTTGAAATAGATTTGAAATCCAATTGTTACCATTTTTAAATTTCCTCAATTTGTTAAATAAATTCTTTATTATTTGTTTCCTACTTCTTTTGCTAGAAAAACCGTTAGGCAGGACCTTCTCTTCCCTGATCTTTCTCTTGAAATTATTCTATGTTCAAAGAAAAAGGCAAAATCCTAAATGATAAGTTCATTAAAAACTCTATCACTTGTTGCGTTTAAAACGAAACTTCCAATAAAAACATTTACTAAGTTCTCTTAGCTATCACAGCTAATTCTAGCAAATCATTATGGCAAGTATAGCTCGTTCCGCCAGCTTCCTACTTGTAGAGATTTTCTCTCTGACTTGTGTTTTACTGTCGAAAATTTTGGTTTTGTTGAAGTTAGGTTCGAGGTTTTCCTCCTTTCTAAACTTTTAATCGGCACTTTTCTGGGTAAGAGTTTAGCCTGCTTTAAGTGCAACAATTGGTATTCTTTAAAGATTCTCACTAATAATACTAAACATATTGCAAATAAGCACTATCGGTGATCCATTTCTGCCCACCCTAGAGGCATTCGGCCTTTCTGTCGGAGATCCTACAGTGTCTGATAATAAAAATATTCCAGATAATTTAAATTTTTGTGGCATTTCAGAATGCTCTCTAAAAGTTCACCCTTTTGCTATTTGGCACCACATGGTCCGCCAGCACACTACGTCCCTACGTTATACCCGCAATCACACTCGGGAGGGAAAGAGCACTTAGTGATAGCTTACCGGCGACCTCAGCTCATGCTGCGCTCTCCGTTAGTCTTACACAAGTCCCCGCACATTTTAGGTACTCCATAGGCCTTGTGCAGTAAAAACTCTCTTTACATCGTTATTTCCTTTCGGCTTTGTGTTGGGTTCTCTTCCTCTCTGCCTAAAATTGTTACCACTCCTAAACCTACTTCGCTTTTTTCTCATCATCTTCCCTCAGGTAGTGTTGACACTCAGTATTAACCTACCAGCCGTGTGGCAGCCGGGGCCATTGTACGAGGCAGCCTGTCTAGCGAGGTATTAGCGCTAGCAGCAGCGTAGCTCCCGACTAGTTTAACTTATTTACACTAACGTATTTAATAATAATGATTATTACTTACATGAATTTCAAAGTACTATAGTTGCTGGAAATGCTGTTCAAATTTTCTAAACACACGTTAAACCAACGTAGGAAGTTTTGGTACACTCACTGTAATTCATCCTCACTGATATTTCGTATCAGTGCAGTTATTTCGTTCTCGAGAGCCTCCCGAGTACGCGGATTGTTTCTGTATACCTCTTTTTTTTTAGGTTCCCCCCACAAGTAAAATTCGCATGGCGCTGAAACTTACGAACACATTTACTGCAAGACTTCTTCTTGAGAAGATAAGTTACCACTAGGAAAATTCGATCTTTTCTTCTATACTCAACCATATTCACGGGATACGAGGTAGGCTATAGTACTTCACCACAAGTCTTAATTATCTCAACTAAAATATACTTGCCAGCTGCGTATTAATGTTGCGCCTTTGCATCGAAAAATTAGGAATATTTCATTTGTAACAATCTTTTGGTGCTCAATTTAGGTGTCCTTTTTTATACCTGTAGTCTATTTATATAAGTTTAACTAACATTCTGTTAGTTGTACTGTTGTTTGAAAAGTAGGCTGTCTAGCAATCTTACTTTAATACAGGTAGTGGTGTGGATATGGTCTTGGAATCAGCGTATGACCTTGGAATTCTTAATTTCTGTATTGATTGCGGTTGGATTTATTTATATTTTGAAGAGTAATGTAATTAACTTTGCTCTATGGGTTCAATTTTACATTTCTTCACTGAGACAAATGTACTCAATGTGGTCGATACGTTAGACAGGTTGTAAGGTGCAGTATTACTCAATCAGACCTGGTTGCTGCAAGGATTTACGTGAAGTAAATAGATTCGAGTTATTTCTGCTATTATTATTCCCGTATTGATATCAGACATAACAAGCAACATCACCCACAATTATTTTGAGCTTACAATACCCTCAACTGGGCGCGCCAGTCCGCTGATTCCTAGAACTGTCACCCTGTCACCTCCTTGCCACTAGCACCTTCCCTATCACTCCTGACCTTTGGTTCAGTAGAGGTTCCACAAAACTGGAAGTGACATGTGTGTTATTATCGCGAGTGAATTCTTAGAAACCCAGTCTGGTTGAGCAAGTCAACCGTGCGCCTGGTAGAATGTAATCTTTAAAATTGCATTTCCTCTGTACTGTTCGAGTAATTACATTTAGTATATTTTCTATTTTGACCAGCCCCAAAATGTTGAGGGAGCACGCCTGCCACTCAGAGGCCCCGGGCTCAATTCCCGGATCCGTCAGGAGTTTTAGAAACTGACGTGAGGGCTGTAACGGGGTGCATTCAGCCTCGTGAGGACAATTGTGTAGCTGTCTGGCAGTGAGACAGCGCCTCGATCACGAAAACCAAAATTAACGGCCGAGCGGACCCGACGCCCTGACCACGCGTCACCCCACAATCTGCAGGCCAAATAGCTGGGTAGCGGTCGCTTGGTAGGCCTAAGCTCTTCGTGGGCTGAGGTGCCACGGGATTTTTATATGTCAGTCCATTTTAAATACAGTAGGCCTACTAGTTCACTTCTTCAAGCTTATCCAATTTTAGCATATTCACATTAACAGCTAGAGAACGTTTATCATTTAACTTGGGGGCGTGGTGACGCAGCTGTCAAGCTGTTTGCCTCTCGCCAAGGCAGACCGGGTTCCATTCCCGGTCAATGAATGCGATACTTTCGAAGTGAAATGCCATGTCCTGTGGTTCGGATTCCACGTAAAAAGGAGGTCCTGTAGCTTATGATCGCAACAATAACGTGCATGTAAAACTACAAGCTTCCTTCCTCTCTTTTTATTTAATGGGTAGAGTAATATTAAAACAAAAGAGAAAACAGCTGTGTATGCGTTTAGAAGCCTGTAAACGACTGAAAACAAAACTGGTAGACAAAGTCTACCACGCGCCCGGTAGTGTGACTCAAATTGGCGCACTCAATTTAGGGTTAAAAATGCCTTGCTTAAAATTAAGTCGTATGTTGGAACTCATAATCGAAGTGACCCGGTAAGCCTCACGCTAATGACAATGTACACTACGATGTGTGAAGTTCGGTCGTGGTTAAGCCGGGTACCGGGACAGTGGAGTCTAATCGATTCGACAGAGCTCTGTCCAAGATTCAGCTCTGTGGTCGTACCTTACCCAGTGCGTGAATCTATCTGATCTTTCTATCGCCCGCAGCGGTTATCATTTATTTATGTATTTATTTATTTATTTATTTATTTAGCTATTTATTTATTTAGCTATTTATTTATTTATTTGCATCATAGTACTTTTCATCTGGGGGAGGGGTTGAGATATGGTAATCGGTTTGTGATGATTTTTTCTAAAGTCTATGCTACTGTGGTCTCTGTACTGTTGTGTGGACTTGAAAGTTAGAGCTTTATTTGGAAATGAGGCATAAGCCACGGGGCTTCAGGATTACGTGAAATCAAAACCACCAGACATGACATTTCACCTCCAATATCACACAAGCATTAACCCAAAATGCGTGTGCATGTCCTCCCCTCCCTATCAACGCCTGCACCGAGTTTTATTAAACTTGTTAACGAGGTAACCCTCTTCTGTTGCCCCTTAACTGTACTTTCTTTGCTTCCTCCATCTTAGCCGAATAGAAATATGGCGGCCACCTGAAGTTTTCATTTCCAAAATCGGCTAATGGGTGTACCAATCGTTAGATTCCTGGTAAACTCAAGCCTTACGGTACCTTGCATCAAGGGGAGTCGGGAGCCCAAGTTACTCATCTCTCGGCTAAATAATTCTAATATGGCATTATTGTGAAGTATTACAATCGATAACTTAAATTCCAATGCATCAATGTTCACCACAACTGGTCTTCAGGAAGCTTCATATGTGTGACATCAGTTGCCAGATTTGCATTAAAATTCTTTTGCATATTGCGCGCATACACCAACTTGAATGTACTAAATATTAAAATCACTTATTCACCACAAAATAAACTTCGAATTTTTAAGCTTTGCAACAAGGTAGCATTATGTTGTATAGAAGATTTGCTGTGATGAAGGCTCTAGTGCCTCAACTTCATACATTCAAGATGGCCGACTGCGGGTATTGAATCAGAGACGCAACCCACCCGTCACTTAGAGGGAAGTAATTAAAACCCAAATTGCCTTTTTGAATTCATATTTTAAGCACAATTACTGCCCACAACTCCCAAATATTTCCGGAAGCGATATAATAGCCTATCATGTGTCCTCAACAATAACATAAATCTCCTCAAATTTTCATGACGATTGGAACTGCCATTTACAGGCCACTCCCGAACAAACAGACAAACCTATATCTCCCGTATAGGTATCATATAACCTTTAGGTACTATACTTACATTTCAAGAACTAAATCTTTTCTTTCGTTACCTTTCCTCACCTGCCCTTCCCTTTCCATAACTTACCTTTCCTATCCTTACCTTTGATTACCTTTCAGGGCATGGTGGCGCAGCGGTTAATCTGTTGGCCTCCCACCACGGTGGACCGGGTTCGATTCCCATTCAATGCATGTAAGATTTTCAAAGTAAATTGTCATATCCTGTAGTTCGAATTCCACGTAAAAAGGAGGTACCGTGGCACATAATCGTGAGATTAATGGTCACGTAAAGCTACAAACATACTTCCCTCTTCTTCTTTTCTTACCTATCCTTACCTTTCCTTACCTTCCGTAAATGAAGTATATTTCATAAATCATTTTCTGACGTCTTATCCAATGCATTCAATTAATTTCAAATATTTCCAGAGATGGCTAAGACTTATAAGTTCCTTATTTGGTTCTACTTGTTTCCATTACGTTATCCTTTCAGTCCACTACATGCTTTATGGAGAATTGGTATAGCATTTCTATATTAATCTGCAGACTGCTGTGAATATTCCTCGCCTTATAACATGATAAGAGCACCAGGTGCTCTTCATCAATGACCATCTCCTACCATTACCAGCACACTTTGTGGCAATTTTGCCTTTACTCCGTTATCTTGTGCACTGAGGTGATAAGAGATAATATTGCAGCACAACTATATTACTTAGTTAATTACCTTCTGCTGTATAATTTAATTTAAGGGGAGATGTCAATGTAAATACAGTGCTTCACAAAAATTCACATAAATCGGGCAGTTTAAACCCTACTGCTATAAAACTTGGTAATAATAACCTCTATTGTTTCAGAAGTATATAGACTCATATTGAAAAAAAATTGATGAATTTTGGAAAAAGTTAGGTCACATAACATTTTGAAAATGTATTTTTCTTGAAAACTACTAGATATATGTTAATGAAATTTTGTATGATATTTTGTTATATATATGTTACAGGGAAAGTCGATTCTTAGTAAGAGTTGACTCTCCCTAAAAGAGTCAACTCTTACTAAAAGTATCAGTAATAGTTGATTGAAAACAATCAGATCAACTTTTCCTAGGGAGAGTTAACTATGCCTGCTGTGGTTCAGTAAAAGTTGATTCACAGATGTTGTTCTGAAAATGTAACCGCGCGCGCCAAACCTTTGTTATGATTATTAAAATATTGCCATTTTTTGGACTCGTACCTCCATTATTGGACCGACCGTTATCGATCTGAACATTTCTTTGTTTTATTACCCCACCACACAACAGGCAGTTGCCATTCGTCATTACTCGGCTCTTTATTGTTGTGCAATAGTGACAAAAGATTCATTTACGTTTAAATAATTAGTTTGAGTGTGTAATAATCTTATCAGACACCACGGCAGAACGTTTTCGTGAAAAACTGCAGCAGGAACGTTCGTCTTCCAAGGTAAATTCACTGACATTAACCAAATTGAAATATGATAGCTGCATTCAAAAAGTGAAAAATCTAAAAACTGCAATTAAAAAAGAAAGTAACGATATCAGGTTTTTAAGACGATAAGACAGTATTGAAGTAAATGGTATTACAAAACGAATACACCCTGTCACAGACCAAGACAGCATGGTATTATGTTTTTGATTAAGAGTTGTTTGGAGTTCTTAATGAAGCGCACATAGCCTATCCACTGGACACGGAGGAAGATATCGTATGATTCAGCAATTGAAAGGGAAATTTCAAAATGTTATTACAAAGGACATTTTACTATTTTTAAGCTTGTGCGAACCTTGAGATCAAAAATTGAAACATATAGGAAAGGACTGATTGTAAAGCCTTTGTTATTCAAGGAAATGAATTCACGCTGTCAAGTGGTCTTGATTGACTTTCAGTCGCAACCTGATGAGGACTTCAAATTTATAATGGTGTACCAACAAAGTTTGTTGTGCCAAGACCACTGAAATCAAAGACTGCAGACGAAGTGTGTAATAATATCGTTGATATTTTTTACTTTGTTAGGCGCTCCTTGTATTTTACAATCAGACAATGGGAGAGAATTTGTTAGTAAAATTATTGACAGTCTGGTTAATACATGGCCGAACTTCAAAATGGTGCACGGCAAACCACGACATAGTCAAAGTCAAGGTAGCGTCGAAAGAGCCAACCAGGACATAGAGAATATGATAACCACCTGGATGCAAGACCACAAAACATCAAAACGGAGTGAAGGCTTAAAGTTTATTCAAATCATGAAAAACAGTGCCTTGCATAGTGTGATAAAACGATCCCCGTATAAAGCAATGTTCGGTTGTCCCCCGAGACACGGCTTATCTAGTTCAAAACTACCAACTGAGGTACTGGCAAATTTAGAAACAGAAGAGGATCTTCAATGCGCAATTGATGAAATTCAACAACAAGTAAACGAAATTGGAAGTAACGGGAATGTCAATCCTGATGAAAATGAAACAAACCAATATATATCAAGTGGTGAAAAGCTCGTACATGATAGTGATTATCTCCTCACTGACCTGGACAAGTCTACTGAGGGCATCAAGAGACAAAGAAATGAAGCATTCTATTCTCTAGAACAAGCTAAACGCATGAAAAACCTTCAAATCACATTCATCTGCCAGTAGAAAAAGGAGCATCAGTTCGAGTTCCAGTCTCTGATGTTGACAGTGGTAGAGGAGATGCTTGATCTATCCTTGGTGTGGTACTGGAGGTTGTCGATGATGAATTTTATCGAATTGGAACGTGAAATGCGATTCTAAAGCAGCTTTTCTCAACGTAAGTTTTCAAAGCTAAAATAAAAGATATCTCTCTCTCTCTTTCTCCTCTCTCCTCTCACTGCCCATAGTATTAAATTGTTCAGATTTCAATGATTACATTTTTTCAGGTCTCAATTCAGTAAATGTCCTACGAACATTATCCAAGAAAATGAAGTTCCTATGGATAAAACAATAGCTGTGAGGACTGTTGCAACTTCATAATCACTTGGAAGTTGACAAGGTTTTTTTGAAATGTTCTTGCAACACTAAATGCGAATCCATGAAGTGCATGTGCAAGAAGAAAAGTGTACTTTGCAACTCAAAGTGTCACAAATCTTTACCTTGCTGTAATAAATGATAAATATTCCTATCTCTTTATGTATTTTACAGGTTTTTCATTTTTATTCGTTTCTCTTAAACATTTCTCTCTCTTAATGTATTGGTTTTGTAAGCCTCCGTGGCTTAGGCGGCAGCACGCCGGCCTCTCACCGCTGGGTCCGTGGTTCAAATCCCGGTCACTCCATGTGAGATCTGTGCTGGACAAAACGGAGGCAGACAGGTTTTTCTCCGGGTACTCCGGTTTTCCCTGTCAAAATTTCATTCCAGCAACACTCTCCACTATCATTTCATTTCATCTGTCATTCATTTAATCATTGCCCCAGAGGAGTGCGTCAGGCCTCGACAGCCGGCACAGTTCATATCCTCGCCGCTAGATAGGGGCTTCATTCATTCCATTCCTGACCCGGTCGAAGACTGGAAGCAGGCTGTGGATTTTCAATGTATTGGTTTTGTCTCCCTATTCGTTTTTTATTAGCTAGTACCGTTTCCTTGCAAATAGTCAACTGTTACTATCTCAAGACAGTGAGAGTATACTTTCCCTAGGTATAGTCAACTCTGACTAGTAAATGTTGATCGAAATTGAACACATACCGCTTTTAATCAACTTTTACTGAAAAGATCAGTAAGAGTCGACTTTACCTAGGGAGAGTCAACTCTTACTGGAGAATCGACTTTCCCTGTAACATATACAAGTTAAATTTCATGTAAGGAATTTGGTCTAGGTTGCTTTGTTCAACAGTTATTATTTTTCAAAAAAATATGTTAAAAAAATCTCTCATGGATGTGTAGTTAACAACAGAAATAATTGTACATTTTTTTTAAATTATTGAAACTTGCTTTAATGGGATTTAAGTCTTCTTATAGGAGAGACAGTCAGCAAACTTTCAGCTAAATATGACAGACGGTTTTGGAGAAAAGTGTACCAATAGTTCAAAATTTTTAAGTTTGGGAAATGAAGAATAAAGTTAAGTTTTACTATGATAAGGCATATACCACGTGCTTCACTTGGCAATTAGAAGCCTCCATATGAATAATGAGGATCATTAGCATCACTTTCAGCAGCTCTTTTGACTCTTCTCATTCTCTGGGCAAATTGGGACATATTCTCAACAGCTGTAAATGCAGCGTCAACTCTCTTAGCATCAATTCCTCTGAGTGTTTGTACCATTCGGACTCCAGGAGTGAAGCACAGTCTCTTCATTACATTCATTCTACCTATGTAGCCATCATTGAACACAATAACAGCATCAAAAGCTGCAATCTTAACCACTTTTACTGAAGCAAAACTGATTTTTGGGCACCGTTTCCATATTAGACTATTGAAGCTCTCATTCGGATTCTCTGTCTTGCCATGTGTGTACTTCTTGAACAACTCTGGATCTGCTAGGACTCGAAATGCTGGTTTGATGGCATTCATAACTGCTTCAGGAAGACTATGTTTATGACTGTATGGTTTGCCAGTAGTCAACATTTGCCTGTATTTACACCAGTTTTCTGGGCACATATAATGTTGTGGCTTTTCATCAGTGGACAGTATATTAAAATATATGGCCCAAATCGCTTTCTTCATTGCTTGCACATCATTTATATTGTTAGTCTATTTTCATTTTAAGAAAACATAGGCTTATGAGATCACTTTTTGTCCGTGTGTGTGTATGTCGGTACATATGTGTGTATGTGGTGTGTGAGTGTCCCTCTAATAACTTCTAAATGGCTCGAGCAATTTCAATGAAACTCGGTAAGGTCACAGCACCAATTTGGGCGACCACGACCGTGCCTTTCAAATTGCAATACAACTCACCAATCCAACATGGCGGCTGTGAGAAATATTTCACCAGCATTCAATATCTCCGAAACTATTAACGATATCACCCTGAATTCTGTACGGTGATAAAGGGCAGTACTAGAAGTCCACCTAAGAGACTTTCAAAAATCTGGTAACTACAACATTAACACGGCGGCCAAGCGAAGTTGAGACTTTTAAATAGACGTACCTCGCGATTTAACCATCCAAACGCAATGAAACTTGATACAGCAAATGTTTATACACATTGTAATGCACAGGCATCAAATTTAGTTCAATTGATTACATAACCTCAAGATGGCGGCTGTGCGAAATATTTCACTGGTATTCTATATCTCCGAAACTATTACTGATATCACCCTGAAATTTTGTACAGTGATAAAGGGCACTACTACAAGTTTGACTATGTAACTTTCAACAATCTGTAAAGTACAAAACGAACATGGCGGCCAAGCAAATTTGAAATATTTTAATAGACTTTTCTCGCGATTTAACCATCTGAGCGCATTGAAATATGGTACAGTAAATGATTATATAAGGCGCGTTCAAAAAGTAACGAGCCGGAGGCATAATTACAGAAACCAGTACCTGTTTGTTAGAAGTATTGGCTCTGGCTGTTGAGGCACTTGTCCCACTGTGGCACGAGGCAGTGAATGGCTGTCTCATAAAATTCCATGGGCTGCGATGTGAACCAGTTCCGCACGTACAGCTGGACGTCGGCGTCCGAGGTGAATCGTTGGCCCGCAGATTCCTCTTCAGGGGACCAAACATGGCATAATCACAGGGAGAGAGGTCTGGACTGTATGGAGGATGGCCGAGAACCTCCCATTTGAATTTCTGCAGGAGTGCCGCGACTGTGTTGGCCGTATGAGGTCATGCATTGTCGTGGAGCGACCACGGCGGCTATGGCGTTCACTGTCACTCGGCGGTCCTGGGTAATGAGTGCATCAACCAGCTGGACGTTGTCATCGGTAATGCAGGGGAGTGTCCCAGACCGGGCATAATCGGTAACGACACCCGTCCTTCTCTGAAGCGCTTGTGCCACGCCTTGAACCTTGCAAGGGACATGCAGTGTTCGCCGTACACTTGTGACATTCGGCGATGAATATCCGTTCCCCCTACTCCTTCCGCTGTCAGAAACCGAACAACACCTCTTTGCTCTTCGGTTGGCGCCTCCATGTCACTGTTTGGAATGCGACTGGCAGCGTTGGACGATTGATGCACGCTGCTGCTCGATTTGTATCGTCACGTGACGTGCACGCGTGCCCTCTAGCGACGGGCTGTGACCTTCCACGCTCTGGTCGGAACCACACCTCGTTACACACGCCACGATTAGCCGATGTAGTCATTCCAGCCTCCGGCTCGTTACTTCTTGAACGCACCTTATACATATTGTATTGCACTGGCAGCTAATTTAGTTATATTGTTTACATAAACTCAAGATGGTGGCTGTGCGAAATTTTAAAATTAAGTTTTTATTTCTTGTGTCTTTATCATGCGATCGAAGTGAAAGTTTGAATAATGAAGCTACGCCATAATTTTCCCTTAATGGCACATAACTCTATAACTCTATAACAATCCAAAATGGCGACCATCCGAAATATTTAGAGGGTTCTCAATATCTAGGAATCTTTTACAGCAATCAAACTGATTTTTATATTCATAGAGGCTGTAAACATAAGTTCACCTATAAGACTTTCAAAAACCTTGTGAGCACAAATCCAACAAGTCCTGAGATGGAAGGTTCGAATGACGGCACTGATACCACCTATCCTAAGTGTGGTTTTCCCGGGGTTTTCCCACACTTCTTCCAGGAAAATGCCGGGATAGTACAGCATTTGAAGTCCCGGGGCACCTACTTCATTCCTGTCCTTAACACAGCTACACACACTACTACAGTCACCACACAAAACCCCCAGGGACTCACACCTAGTGGGAAGTGGGTTGGCGACCACAGGACCCCAGCTGAGTCCAGTATTGCTTCCACTTACTTATGCCGGGCTCCTCTCCGTCTCCTTTCCCGTCGACTTCTCTTGGTCAACTCTTGTTCTTTTCCGACCCCGACGGTATTAGGGTATCCGAGGCCTAGGGAGTATCTTCCTTTCTCGCCGTGATTGGCCCTTCACGCATCTTTCCTAATCCCTCATTCTTCTAGGGATCAGCCTTCTCTTTTTTTTTAATTATATTTCTTCTCTCTTTAATTCCCGCATTGTTCTTGTTAATTGGCTCCCCGTGTATCTAAATTACATCTTGTGAGTATTTTGAATCTCAACTACATTTTGTAAGTATTTTCTATCTACGTTGTATTTTGTAAGTATTTTCTATCTACGTTGTATTTTGTAAGTATTTTCTATCTACGTTGTATTTTGTAAGTATTTTCGATCTAAGCTCCATTTTGTAAGTATTTTCAACCTTAATTGCATTTTGTAAGTATTTTGAATCGTGGGCTTACACATATTGTGAGTATTTTGAATCTAAATTACATTTTGTAAGTATTTTGAATTTCAATTGCCTTTTGTGAGTATTTTGAATCTGTTTGGTGGGCATTTTCAATCTAAATTGCATTGTGTATTATTTTGAATTTCAATTGAATTTTGTAAGTATTTTAATTCTCAATTGCATTTTGTAAGTATTTCGATTCTATATTGCATTTTGTAAGTATTTTGAACTTAAACTACAGTAGGCCTACATTTTGTGCGTATTGTTCCATCTAAATTACTTTTGAGAGTATTTTCCATCTAAATTCCCTTTTGTACGTATTTCGCTTCTACGTTTTGTGCGTCTTTTCAATATTAAGTTCCATTTTGTAAGTATTTTCAATATAACTTAGTTTTTTGTTCTGGTTTCCACATTATTGTCATTTTCACTATCACCTAGACCTTTAGAGGCCGATAACCTAGATGTTAGGCCCCTTAAAACAACAATTATCATAATCATCATCACCAAATAAATACAGGTTATCAGACACATTCTACACACACCCAACTACACGGAGCTTGTGACCAAGATGTCTCAAGCCCCTAAATTGAATTAACATCTTTTATTGGGACCTATTACAACTGAAAGCCTGACATTTTGTATGACGATAGAAGACTATAAGATAAAGTCACAGGTGTGACAAACAAAACCAGGACAGGCATGAAACCAAGTTGTGGCCGTTTGAATTTTAACAAGAAGTTCCGTGACGAACTAAAGAGCCTACTTTTCTTAAAATTTCAGATTCATGCCAATGATTAATCTATATGGATCTATCTAGAATAATGACGAAATTAAGTTGGTAATATCGAAATTTCTAATTAGTTCAAAATACTGTAATACCTGGCATAATGTAGCCTAATAGAGAACTACAGTTGGCAGTCCTGATGACTGAATATATTCTTAGTTCCATCTCTTAAGGTACAGAATACAAAAATTGGGGAAGTCCAATGGATAGCGTGGACGTTACATGCAGTTAAACATTGGATCTAACAGCGCGCGTAAAATCATGTTGGCAACAATGTCATCCATGTATTGATCAGAAATAATCTGAAATAATACGATCTATTGTTGTGCCAATTTTGAATGAAATCCATTAGTTAGTATAGAAGTTACATGCATTTCAATATTGGACCTATCAGCAGGCTTAGAATCATGTTGGCAGCACTGACGTTTATTAGTTACTCCAAATTAATCTAGAATACCAGGTACTATACATGTGCAAAGTTTAGAGCTATTGGCTAGCATACATTCTGATATATTGATATTAGGGTAACAAAAATAGAGACAGCATTTATTAACAGTTGGCAGCCCTGGTTGCTCTTAAGAATACGCTCAGTCATACCTGTTATGGTACACATAGCACACACGAAACTTGCTTGAAATCCAAATGATAGTATAGAAGTTACATGTATTTAAAGATGGAACTCTCAGCAGGCTTAGAATCATGTTGGTAGCACTGGCGTATATAAGTTACTCCAAATTAATATAGAATGTTAGGTACTATACGTGTGCATAGTTTAAAGCCGTCGGCTTGCATACTTTCTGATATATGGGTATTTGGATATAAAAAATTGAGAGCATTTATTAACAGTTGGCCGCCATGGTGGCTCTTAAGAATACGCTCAGTTATATCTGTTTACGTACACATAGCACATACGAAATGTGGTTCAAATCCAATTGATAGTATAGAAGTTATATGCATTTAAAATTTGGACCTATCAGCAGGCTTATAATCATTTTGGGAACACTGCCATGTATGGCCTCCTGGAAATTAAACTACAATATTATTATCTATACGTGTGCCAATTTTGAAATAGTTCCCTTTCATACCTTCCAAGATATCCTACATGGAGCTCAAATTTCAATTGCGATTTTTCAGCAGTTGGTAGCACTGACATCATTTTCAAATATTGCCGTGAGATATTCAGGTATAGATCTTTACTCTTACCAAATTTTGTTTTGATTGCTGCAGCCGTTTAGGAGTTGATAGGGGACACACACACACAGCCAGACAGACAGACAGACAAAAGGACAGACAGACAGACAGAAGGGCAGACAGACAGACACACATTTGCCCGATCTTATAAGTCTTCTTTTTCCTCATTTTTGCAAAATGTGAAAAGTAGGCTAAAAATGTAGTTGCCTTTGCTTGGGATCTATTACACCTATGAACCTGCATATTAGCTCAATGATAGAGGAGTATCAAAAACGTTCACAGATTTGGCTTTTGAAATAGTGAGACGCAATAAGCCAGCATGGTAGCCGTACAATATTTCAAAATCAGAGCATATAACATCTAAAATCCTAAAATTTGAAGTCTTGTGAATTTAAAAAAAAGTAATTGCTTTTTATAGCAACCTAATTATTCCAGTACAGCTAAACAAAAGTCTTAAACTGTAATTCAAATTATTTAAAACACTGAAGAAGCGGGTGGTCTAATTCCTATTTATTTTATGTCCTTTGTCGTACTACAGTTATACAGTAGGGTTGATTATTGTGCACCATCTCAGGATACTTGATTAAACTGAGACAAAAATGACCTTTGTAATATACATAAATATAGGTGGTTTAGCTCTCGCCGAAACTACGAGTAGGCCTACTTGTTATATTATTTAGTCCTTAATTATTTCGTTCCATTTATTGAAGTCACACTAGACTAGCTTTGCAGTACAATAAGCACATTAATGCTGAAAATGTCCGTAGCCCCAGAACCCGATGACGACTGCATTTGCAACATTTTCATTTTTTAAATTGTTGATCTCTTTCTTTTTTCTGTATTGGTTTGTTTCTATTTTGTTTGATTTATTTTCTTTTCACAGTTGGTATTCCCTTCGGGTGCATTCTCTTAGTCGTCAACAACGATTGGTAATTACACTGGCAAGGAATGAGCCATTCCCGCGGGACTGAAAGCCATAAATTGATTGCCGGAGTTTAGAACTTATTGAGTGAGAGGATGGAATGCATTTAGTTGATTAAAAGGAACGGGAACCGCCCATCAAAACCGTCCCTTGTTTTGGCGTATATAAATACTAACTCCCGTCTTTCATCACTGCAATGCACCTAGAAGACGAATTCACAAATATTGGTCTAAAGTAGGAGATATAGTATGAAAATCCACAGCCTGCTTCCAGTCTCCGACCGGGACAGAAATGGAATGAATGAAGCCCCAATCTAGCGGCGAGGATATGAACTGTGCCGGCTGCCGAAGCCTGACGCACTCCTCTGGGGCAATGATTAAATGAATGGCAGATGAAATGAAATGATAGTGGAGAGTGTTGCTGGAATGAAATTTTGACAGGGAAAACCGGAGTACCCGGAGAAAAACCTGTCTGCCTCCGTTTTGTCCAGCACAGATCTCACATGGAGTGACCGGGAGATATAGTAACCATCAAAATTATCATCTCGATTATCTGCATGTGAGTGTGCAGTTATGATTACAAAATTGTATTTGTCAAAGCTTGGTTTAATGCCAAATACAGGGTGTTGTTTCTAAACCATTACGATTTTGTAAGGGTTTACATGACTTAGTTTGAAACAAATGCAGTTTTCTTCAACAGGGTGCAAAATGTACCAAGTCAATACGTTGCATAATGTTATGTTCTCAAACCTCTCTTACTATCAGAACGACATTATGTTACACGATTTCAAGGAAACGTGTGGCTGGATTGTGTTTCTATAGACCAATAATAATAATAATAATGAGGGATTTTTAATGAACATTTTGTGCGTGTAGTCCAGCAGCGGTTTGTCCAATTGCGACTGGGACTTCAACGTGTGTGTATGCTATAATGGGTACCGTTGAAGTTACTGTAAATATATCGACCGAGCATTAGTAATGCAATGCTTCGGCAAAGCAAGTCCAATATACGTTGCTTGCAGAGTAGCACAGTACACAATTGCCTCGCTGAATCCCCAGTCCCGCTAATATACTGTAGATCTAAGCGTCCTGAAACCCTGGACACGGAAGGAGAGTGCCTCAGTCAAGTGAGGCACACACACGCACACATGGTAACGTTGTTCAACCTGTGATTTGGTGGAAGTGTATAGTAGCAGCTCTCCATCCAGGTTCAATTCTTGTCTCTAACATGAATCTTTAAATTAAGCTGTGAGAATATGAAAGGAGTGAACTCGCCATCGTGGAAAATTTTCAGAAAAATCCTATAGGTTCGTATCCTACTCTCAACCAACCTCTAAGTGGGATTTCGTTGTGTCCTTCTTTATTACCGTCCTTGTCCATTTCTTCTAGCACCATGGCCTCCGGTGACATCAAGGCAGATTCTTTTGTGTTTCTTTTTAATATTTCTATCACCAATAGAATTCATAAAGACACATTATTTTTCCGCCCTTTTAATTCTTTAAAGTTGGTTAAGATTTTTGGGAGAAAATAAAACTCATCAACATGTCCGCCCGTTTATTCCTTGTTTCAAAATTACCTGCTATGTTTAACGTCCTCTATCATCTGACTATACCTAGGTATACATTTGACCCGAAAAGTTGGAGATACCCTGCGTATTTATTTTATACAATCCCTATATACAAACCTGAAAGTTTGTCTGTCTCTCCTTAATCTTTGCCAAAACGGCTACGTCAATCTTGATGAAAATTTGAGGGAGTATCATAGTTGCCCTGCACATAGGAGAGGGTGTGCTTGGTACCTCACTATAGTGGAGGCTGGGGGCTTTAATAAGAAATAGACGATAGTCCCTGCCAGAACTAGGCCGCGTATAGTCCGCACGTCTAGTGCAGCGCTCTAAAACGCTAGAGGCTTGATGGCCTGGAAATCTTTAAACTTAACCCATTACGTAGTAGGCACAAGAACTAGTTTATCGTGCTCATAAATTCAGATGGGGACTTGGAGCTTAAGATGTTCTGAACGGGATTGGCGTATTAAAGGCCGTTTCGTTCATAATTAAAGTTTGGGGAGTGTTATATTCTATCAGGGCAGTTGAAAGGTTATACTCGTATTTATTAAAAACCATTGGGGAGAATTTGGGGCACAGGATAATGTTAATTTGAATTTGAGTGATAAAGTATTAAAAGATGCGGAAACGCGTGTTTTATACTGGAAAGGATGGTTTTAATTTTTGACGTATTTATTTAAGCCCCCATTATTATCCCATTAAATTTACACAACATGATTCTCCGACTTTCTTGAAATTTTGTAACAGTAAAATAAAAGCGCACACCAAAGTCCATTTCATTCCCAGGGTATTAAATAAAACACGGGGAGGGTTTCGGGGGATCAAAACTGTCCGAAGTAGATTGGCGTCCAAACGGATGTTCTGAACATAATTGAAATTTAGGGCACAGGATAGATAAAATGAAACATGACATAACATTCCCCAAATTTACGTTAGTCAGAACAGCCATATGCAGTAGAAACCATACATATAGGGAACTGGGAACCCAGGGGGGCGTTAATAAAAATGAGCACTAACGTAAGTCAATAGATTGTACGTCGGTTGAGTTATATACTGGAAAATATTTTACATTTTTGTCGTTGTTTTGGGGAACAGGAGAACACATAACAATGCAATCCTCAATTATTTAACTGCCAAACTAATGCAATACTATTATTTTATATTTGTGGATTTTTTATTGTAGCTCAGAGAACAATCTCCGTGCCATTTCAACCCAAAAACTGAGAGGGACATTTAGGGCAGAGGGTCGACTTTTGGGGGTTAAAATTCTTCAAACCGAGTGTTTTTAATTCTTGGTGTATTGGCTTTCACGGCGAGTGAATTAAAACTCAGCAATTTTTCTAGGTTTATGCCGTGTCTTGTGTGGGGCTGGCTCATCAGCGGGCTCGTGGTGTCCCCGCCCGGACTCCCACATGAGTAGCGAACTGCGCGCTACCAGCCATTTTATGAAGCGCGCCTGCACCTCTTCACTGCGAGAACTAAAAGCTCAAGCAGCCATAACCTCCCTATGAAGGCTGATGTGCCAGCTTGGTGTCCTAGGCTAACCCCCATACAAGACACGGCACAAACCTACAAACATTGCTGAGTTATTTTAAAATTCTTGTTTTCTTTAGAGCAAAATATACTGTATCTTTTTAACAACGAACTACTTAACTGCTAAAATATTCATAATATATTTTTGCCACAGTATCTCAATATGCTCTCCGATCAAGAATAACTTACATTTCACCTCCATAAGTTAGGGGGTGGGTGGGGGGTATGGGGGTGTCAGAAAGTCCAAAATACTTTTGCATACAACAAAATCACGTGGCATATCGTTTTCAATACATTAGTAATCATAATTCCTAAAGATATACCATTTTACCAGATTTTAGAGTATATTCTGAATGCGGGAACGCAGGAGGAAAATTATGGTTTCCTCGCAAATACTTGAGTGATCGAACTTCAGGATATGTCTTCAATGGAGTTTTGATGATGTAGGCCTACGAACACTGGTATAATCTGGAACGTAGTTCCTCTCCTTACACAGATGTCTAGCCCGCTTTTGTTTGCGGCTTTGCACGCATGGAACTCTATGGCCCCACGCAGGAGAATTCCATATGGTAACAAGGGAACGCAAAGCTCCTTGTACTCTCTTCTGGAGTATATGCTGTTACTTCTAATAGTTTGAAAACATATCGTACGATGGCTCTCATTCGATAGTAGTGGTCTGCACGGCAAACCACTAGCTGAGACTTGGAGAAGCATAGATAATATACACTGTGCCCAAAAGTTAAGCATAATCTCTAAACGAGGTTATACCGCCTGATAGGAATGTCAGACGGACTGCTGAACAAACGGAAGCTGAATCACACACCATATGTCACTCAACTTGTCCACAAAAAAAAAAACAGTCTCAGAAAGGTTCTGATAGCTAAGGTACACCTTTGACAACAACTAACAAAACTTGGCATTGTCTTCCACAACAAAATATGCTGTTAATAAGGTGTACTATTAATAGGGTGTATGGTTACCCCTAACGGCCACACAGGCTTCGCAGCGACGTGGCATGCTCTCTATCAGATGGTCCAAGAGCTCTCGTGGCAGTCGATCCCATTCCCCCGAAAGGACCATGCGAAGGTCTTGGTGGAGGCTGACGGCATGCAATTTGCCTCCCCAATATATCCCACGCATGTTCTATAGGATTCAGATCCGCAAACCTCTCTGGCCAGACCATGCGATGAATGTCTTCTCCAGCCAGAAACTCATCCACCAGAGCAGCGCGGTGCGGTCGGGCATTATCGTCCATTAAGAGAAGCATATATAATATACAACCGTACCTTTGAAGAGTGGAACATGTGGTCTCAGTACCTCATCCCTGTATTCCGAGCGTGCACAGTGTTCTTCGGACCACCCATGAAGATGTGCTGGTCCGTACGGCCATTCAACATGATGCCGCCCCACACCATGACGCCACCACCACCACCATACTGGTCACGTTCCACGATGTTCATGTGGTTGTATCGGCTACCCGGATCTCTCCAGATTAATGTGCGACGGGAATCGTTCTGCAAACTGAAGCGGGATTCATCAGTGACGAGCACATGCCTCCATCATTCATGGTCCAGTTTCGACGTTGACAGCTCCACAGTAAATGGGCATGTCTCTGTGCTGGAGTGAGCGGGACGCACACCGCTGGACGTCTGGCAAACAATCCTGCTGTTCTGAGCCTCCGGTACACAGTGTGCTGGGAAACGGCAACCCCTGAGACGGCTGCAAGCGCCGCCGACATTTGTCTTGCAGGTGCACTCCGATTTCGTTGGGCGGTTAAGGCCAGATATATGTCCTGCTGTGGGGTGATTACTCTTGGTCGACCTGGTACTGGCCTACGACTAACATCTCCTGTGTCTCGAATTCGTCTCTAAAGCCTGGAAATGACCCTTTGTGGCACATTCAAGGATACGGTGACTTATGTCTGTGTCTGGCCTGCTTCCAGGCGGCCGAGTATTCTACCCTGTAAAACGGGGTCCAAATGGCGTCGTTGTGCCATTATGTTGTCACGTTCACCACGAGGCTACACTCCGCACACTACGACAGGGCAAACATGACTGAGGGAATATGGGGCGCAGGCACTGGCTGTGTTTACCTTTCGGTTACGCCGCTATTCAAAGCAGCTAATGCTCCTTTCATACACAGAGCGAACACGTAAGGTTGGTAGGTGCATATGTCGTGCGATTTGCGGTCTATTTCCTATTGCCCTGCTTATTCGTAACTTATGCTCAACTTTTGGACACTAGTGTACTTCTCCTCTATTCATCCAGGCGCAGAGCTTCCTGAAACCAACAGCTGTCCGCGAAACAGATGACAGAGAGGTTGAAATGATTCATGTAGTAGAAATAGTAATAATAATAATAATAATAATAATAATAATAATAATAATATCAATAATAATAATAATAATAATAATAATAATAATAATATGTGGACTTCGAAGAGGTCTAGTGAAATTCTTTTGAGATGACGACCACGGGCGAGCATACGTTGTGTTGAAATGAATGATGGAAATGTCCCAACCAACCTGTCCACGTACCACATATATTAACCATTCGAAGTTAAAATTCCACGATCCGTCAGAAAGTAAGCCTGTGGCCCTTCGGCCAAAAGGATAGCATCCTCTCCATTTAGCCATGAATCTAGACTGAGAAGTAGTTTTCACGCTCAGGCTGTATGGTGAGACACGATCCTCGTTTCGGGTTTTCTGTTCCATGTTTGGAATCCAGTCGAGATCCATATTTAATTATTCAGAGGCAGTTTGTATGTTCTCTTCTTCTGGCTTTGTGTGAATGAGTACAGGTAGTTGCAAGCCATTAGCATAAACCCTACATATACAGCACGTCAGTTGTTTCAATATGGCATTACCAAGTCAATTGAAGTGATAGAAGTCATTTTTCAGTATTGCCTAATTACATTAAAGAAAGTTTTCCAGTCGGTCATCACTAATTGTGCCCAATTTCATTAGGCGGGAAGCAAGTACTGTATTTACATGCTCTAAGCTGAAAGAAACGACATATTATCACAAAATAACACGCTTTTATGTACCAAATTAAGTATCCCAAATTCGGGTCATATGTAATTAATCAAAGGCTATATTATCTTTATATTCTGTGCCTATCATCTTCATCATTTCATATTATATTATCATTTCATTAATAATATAAGTGTTATAATTTTATCAATTAACTACCCCATTTTGCACATATTTTGGTTCCTATCAGCTTCGTACTGATACCTCCAGTACTTTGAAAACACGGTTTTGGTTATAAAGACAATTGCACAGCACTTAGATCTCCTTAAAATTACTGCAGTTATTTTGAGTTAATTATGAACAATTATAAATATATTTTACGTCAAATTTTACTCACCAATCATGAAGGATATAGAATGTTATATAGTGAAAATATGCATTAAGATTTTTACAGCCAGTTATTAATCAGATGAATTAAAAATACAGAATACATTTCAAAATATGAAAGGGAGACCTTATCCCAAATACAAATTTTAAATTCTAATACTAACTGACTTCTAAGTCTCTACCACTAAAGATTACTACATTTCTATGACTACATCTACCTTTTCAGTCCCTATTAAATTCCATATCATGTGGACCTTAACTACTCAGTTCTAACATACGCGTCATATCACAAATAATCTAATATATATCATGCAAAATAAGGCTAGTTTCCTTTCTTATAAATTCAGAACGTTGCCATCGTTTCAATGCATATTAAGCGTATTTATACATTTCATGACGAATAAGTCTGTTCTCTTGAAATTTTAATTAGGTCTCTTCGCACTACGTACTGGCGAAATAATGTTTTATCTTAAATACAACTAACACAATCATATAAAACGAGTACCAAATAATGTAGGTTCCAAATTGTATCTTGGTTGTTGTAAGAACTAACTATTTTCAAATGCATATTTCCAAGAATGATGTTTCAATCGTAAGAAACAATTAATTTGAAACGAAGAAATGTGCCTAGAAGTATGTGATCATCAACTATGAATTCCTTGATATCCAACAATGTGACGTCAACGATCACATGGTGCTTCTAAATTTAGACGAGTCATTTAGTTCATGATTCTTGGATGACAGTAAAGATTGAATCTGTTGTTACTGATCCCTGATATGTGATTGGTGAAATCATCTGCACTAATCACATTCCACAAGTCGAATATCCAAAGTTCATATCTTGTCTTAGATATGGCTACAAAATAACGATCAGAAAACAATTTGCGCATTCTCTGAGTACGATTACAAGCGCTCAGCGAAACTAAATGCTGGCAAATCAGGCTGATGCATCCTTAAATCGAACTCAGCTGAAATACAACACACCCCTGCTACTTCTTCTATGCCAAGACTAATGTCAAGGAGTACTCTAAGCCAAATAGCCTACAATGCAATTATTCTTCTTGTGAATATAGCATGCAACTTCCTAAAAATAGGATAAATTCTCACACTTCACTTGTTCAAAGTTGACTTTCCCACATCAGCAATGTCAATTATTCGTAGGAAGCTCTGAAGTAGTAAGTTGTTGCTGAACCTAAAGAAGATACCAGAAATAGTGTTATACAAGTTTCAATGCAGCCACGTCTAATCCACACTCGCCTTGCTTACGCCAGAGTAAATCAGAATCCCTCTATATACAACATACTAACAAGGAGATTATTTCATTTGTCTACACAAAATAACTACGATTATAAGTGACGTGTTTTGGGAAAAATTGTAATAAAATTTAAAAGGTTAAGCGAAATTATGTTTGCAGATTGATTGAAACAAACCGCACGTTAGACTCTACTCCTCGTATATCCCTAAAGAAACAACATAATACAAGGTACCAAATGTGAAAATATGACGTTTACAAAAGCTGAGCTCAACTAACATAACATCCAAGGAACATCTACGTGATTTAGTTCTACTTAAATTAGACAACAATTTCGTTCTAAAACGTGCACCTAAAATAATCCCACGTATAGCAATAGGCTTGCAAGCAGGGCCGTAAGAAGCGAGAACGGGTCCTAATACCAGTAACACCGGCCCCCTCATCTTCGCTCATCCTATGGCGTCCTGGAAGTATCAAGTGTGTGCTTAAAAAGCGAAACTTGGATTTCTTAATTGTTCTTTTGTATTATATTCCGTGTGAATTTTGAATGTTGTCTTTCTTATCTGTACGGAAAGAAAGTTTACTATCATCCTTAAAAGAAGTCGAACGCCTTTCCAAACCATATGAAGTAAAGTTCAGCCTTCACAAAGAATATGTTGTAATTTTCCACCTGATATTAGCTTGACAACGTTTCATGTTTTACCGGTAATAATATAATCTTAATGGTTCTTTTTAAAATTCATTTTACGTTCTCTTATCAATGTTTTGTATTCTATTCCCTAGATTCAGTTACCTTCCTGATAGAAAATGTCAAATGTTAAATTGAAATAATTTGTCTACTCAGGGATCTTCTGCCGTGCTGGGTCCCAGGGCTACAGCCCCGTGTGCCGTTCCCTCTCGTCAGGCCTGCTTTCATGCGGTGTTGGCGAACACGATGTCTTTTCCTTTTAAACCATGCACCATTAACTAAAGGTTTTTCACGGCTTTCAGCTCTTCCTGACCTCGGTAATCGTATGTTTTTGGCTGCCTAGGAATCATCAATATCACGTGTAAGTGCACTGATTATTTTGGCAAAGTTTTGTGGTAATTATCCGTTTCAGAGAATATTAATAATGACCTAAGGGGTTCCTAAACGTTGGTGTCTATCTGTAATATTTAAATTTCGAATCAGCTCGACCAATTGCCACGTAGATTCTATACAAGGAGCATTTTTAAGCCTTGTACCAATCTGATACGTCTCTGGAGCTTTCAGCAGCTAATTTACGTAGTAAATGTTAGAACAATCCATGGTATTCATATACGTTGAGGTGTGGAGGATTCAAAAGACTGTGGTACGGTGGGTTGACGCCATTGATAATTAATTGAGTTATTTAGTCCGCCAGCCTTCACCACCCATTAAAGCACCTAGTGCACTATGGGAACATGGCTTCTTTACAAGCCAAGTATCGTGCTGCGTAGAACATGGTGTGAATTGCTCTTCAAACAGACTGACAGAACTTTCTCAAAAGCTCTTGGGACGGAAGAAAAAAGCTCACTGATAGCATAGGTGTTAATAAGAGAATAAACAAGACACGTTCTCGTTATTTTAATCCTTACAAAAGATATCTCAACATGTTGCATTGAAAGGAAGTTGTGAAAGCACATAATAGTGCAATTTACTACATTGATTCAAAATTGTTGTGTAGTTAAATCAATTACTTCAGCTACCAACAATTCCATCCAATTCGTGGCGTAGTGACTAGCATTCATGGCTGCCATTGTGGAGGACCGGGTTGGATATCTGGTTCTGTCAGGGAATATTTCTGGCCTGAGGGCTGGAACGGGGTACACTATGAGTCAGAACTGACAACTAGTGAGTGCACTTCCAACCTCAGCGATCGCAGAAGTAGTTTTCCGTGATTTCCCACATCTACGCCAGAGTAATGCCGGGAAGGTACCAAAATTAAGGTCACGTGCGTCTTCTCCACAAAATCTTAAACCCATATACATAATTACAGAAGTACAACCATAACAATGACGCAGGTTATCAGACAGATTGCTCACATACCCAATTGTACAAGGCAATGATGTCTCAAAGCCCATAAATGAATGAAAAACAATATAACAATAATTCCACGTATACAATTCAATTAAAATAAATGAAAATAGCCAAGTATATTGCTCGGTATTAAGGTTTACTTTCTACAATATTCACTGTATCTCCTTGCTGCTAACCCATGACTCACAGTCAAAGGTATTTAATTCTGTGCTAGGTCAGATTGAGTACTTATCGCATGTTTCTCACTCTACTCCATATATAAAGACCAAACCGAATTTCAGATTTATTCGTTACATATTTCTTATAATCATCTTTTTATATTTTTATTTGGACTGCAGTCGAAAGAAATCACATGTCCCATTGTCAGATGAGATGCTAATGGAAGTAGGTGACATCAGTTACTTAGGAAGCAAAATAACCAGTGATGGACGATGCAAAGAGGATATAAAAAGTAGGTTAGCACAGGCAAGGAAAATATTTCTACAGAGAAGAAATCTGTTGACATCGAATATAGATTTAGGCATTAGGAAGTCATTTTTGAAGGCCTTTGTCTGGAGCGTGGCACTCTATAAAAGTGAAACTTGGACTGTTGGAGAAGCAGAAAAGAGGAGAAATGAAGCGTTTGAAATGTGTTGTTACAGGAGAATGATGATTAGATGGGTAGATAGGGTTACGAATGAAGATGAATTATGTCAGTAGTGGTTTTTGGATGGTTCTACAGCCTCCACCTCCACATTCCTCCACACAAGATGGCGGCGGTGCGATATCTCTCGAACCCATGGTTGGATTTAAAAAAATTGAGGTGTTGTTGAACTCGGGTTAACACCCCCTTTCCAACGGACAACATATTTCCACCCCAAAAATAAAACCTACCCTACTAGGGGTGAAAATTGTAATTTTTTAGAGAATCTCTCTTTCCAATTGCAACATGTGAGAGTTTGAATACCGATATGGATTTAAACGTTGTTCCACATAAAGTGCATGTGTTCGATGGTTAGCCACTAAGAATTAACATGCTTGTTTTTTGTTTTTACGCATGCCCACTCATGGCTTTTGTAAGAGGGTGGGGGAGTGGATCACTGTGGATGGGTTATTGTTGACAGGTCATTGTTGACAGGTCCTTGTGGACGAGTCCTTGTGGACAGGTCCTTGTGGACAGGTCCTTGTTGACAGGTCCCTGTGGACGAGTCCTTGTCCCTTTGGACTGATCCCTTTGGACGGGTCCCTTTGGCCTGGTTCCTACGGACTAGCCCATGAATTTATCCAAATTATGTCAAAGGGCTTAACTAACGGACTAATAAGGCTAGGAACTTGTATGAGGTATTGTAGGACTTGGGATGACGACCCCTTTTAGAATGTACTTTTGACATTTTGGCAAAGGGACTAACCACACTTTCGTTAATATCTCGCGAACCTATCATGCTAGTGACTTGTATGAGGGGTCCTAGCAATTGGGGGCGATGTTCCCCTTTGGGGGTGAAACTATCCCCCCACTCCCAAAATTAAAAATCGTTATCATGGAAATTAAGAGCCTTAAAATTAAGTGTGATAGCTTTAAAAATAGGTCATGACATACGCTTATACCACGATAGGTCATTTCACCCCTAAAATAGTAAATAGTAATGTTACAGGGAAAAAAGTGGTTAAACACTTAAAAATGATAAATGAACCTAAGATCATTTGTTTTTGATGAAAAAAATAGTAAGAGGGTTAAAACTACCCCCAAAATTTAAAAAATCATTATCTTGGAAATTAAGAACCTTAAAATTAAGTGTGATAGCTTTAAAAATAGGTCATGACATACGCTTATACCACGATAGGTCATTTCACCCCTAAAACAGTGAATAGTGATTTTACAGGGAAAAAGGTGTTAAACGCCTAAAAATGATAAATGAACCTAAGATCTTTTGTTTTTGATGAAAAATAGTAAGGGGGTGAAAAACTACCCCAAAATTGAAAAATCGATATCTTGAAAACTAAGAAACCTAAAATTAGGTGTGATAGCTCAAAACATTGGTCATTTAATACTCTTTTACCACGATTGGTCAGTTTACCCCTAAAACAATGCATGCAGATTTTACAGGGAAAAAAGCGGAACCAATAATCAGATTTGGACACATGAGGTGTTATAAGACTCAGGGCGACAATCTCTTCTAGAATTTAATATTTATTTTTTGAAATTTTGACAAAGGGCCTAACCACACATTTTGAAAATTTAGATTTTTAAAATTTTTGAATTAATTTTAATATATATATATATATATAAACCGACAGTAGTGGCTGCGCTCGCTAAAGCGCTGCGTTAGGTCATGGGGCCAAGCTCTCTGCTGACTCGGTGGACGCGTGGGTTCGAGCCCCACCGTCGGCCGTCCTTGAAATGGTTTTCCGTGGTTTCCCATTTTCAACTCCAGGCAAATGCTGGGACGGTACCTTCTGATAGGCCACGGCCGCTTCCTTCCTCATCCTTGCCCAGTTTCATTCACCATCATTCATTTCATCTCTCATTAACTCCTCTCATGACGTTGGTGTCAGGAAGGGCATCCGGCCGTAAAAAATCATCCGCCACAAAGACTTGCATCGCATCTCATCCCCGACCCCGTAGGAAAAACGGGAATTATAAGGGGTAGACATACATACTTATATATAGTTTTTTTTAAGTTTTTTTTTTAGAGAGAGACAGTACCGGTTGTGTTTAAACGAGCATGTCGCCAATCACTGTGGCCATGTTCAATGGATGAATCGATATTTTGTGAAGCATTGATTGAAGAGGGTCATGCGACGACTTGTTTTAAGAATATTTTTATGATTTTTCCTATGATGCATGCATTTATTTAAATATCCCAAAACGGCAAGGTTACTGATTTGAGTTTTGTAAACTAATAATGGGATTTGGACTCATAAGGTGTCCTATAACTTGACATGACGCTTTCTTTATATGGCTTATGAATTTTCCCAAAAAGATTGAAAACAACAAGGTCATGGACTTTTGTTTCTCTTAATATATTGCAAACCCATAATGTTAGATGTTTATGGTGAGTGATGAAACATAGCTATGTAGAGAAAGAATCATTGTAGGCTTTACGTATGGTGACTGACAAGTCTTTGACCATTGAAACTTGTTTTTAAACCTGACCGCAGTACATAGGGAGTATAGGTTTCAGGCATGACATGACAAACGGTGTGTACAAAATCCAATTTATCGATTCAAGAATTAAGAGTAGACTATCTTTAATTGATTAGTTAAAGAGGGTAGCTAAGAAAACAAGATGGTGATTACACTGAACCAAACCGAACCAATACAATCCTTTTTGAATGTATAATGTTACTTGCTAACCATTTTGTGCTGCAGTGGCAAGCACTTTTAGCTCTTGCACTAGAGGCCTTAACTCTATTTAACTTTAAGGCTTAGAACGAACCAAACTAAGAAAGATGGTCATAGTGGTGCAGTGGTTAAGCTGTTATCCTTTGACTAAGGTAGACCAGGGTTTGATTTTAGATTAATACGCATGTCAAAAACATATAAAAAGTAGGGATAATGTTTTAAGACTGATTACACTTGTATATTTTTTCAAATTATTACTTGGATTACAAAGCCTCCGTGGCTTAGGCGGCAGCACGTCGGCCTCTCACCGCTGGGTCCGTGGTTCAAATCCCGGTCACTCCATGTGAGATCTGTGCTGGACAAAGCGGAGGCAGACAGGTTTTTCTCCGGGTACTCCGGTTTTCCCTGTCAAAATTTCATTCCAGCAACACTCTCCACTATCATTTCATTTCATCTGTCATTCATTTTATCATTGCCCCAGAGGAGTGCGTCAGGCCTCGGCAGCCGGCACAGTTCATATCCTCGCCGCTAGATGGGGGCTTCATTCATTCCATTCCTGACCCGGTCGGAGACTGGAAGCAGGCTGTGGATTTTTTCACTGGGATTACAAATACAAAGGAGGACTGGGTTCAATATACAGTTAATGCAAGTAAGATTTTGTATTTGTTTTTTATTTTAGACTTAAGATTTTAGAATTTACATTTTACATTTTAGATTGTACGAAAAGATCAAACCATAATATCATGACTTTAAATTTTCGGTAACTAATTATTAAAGAAAAACATATAAGGATTTGTATTACTTGGAATTATGTTTTCTATACTATATTTAATTTTGGTTTTAGATTTTAGAAATTTGATATTGGATTTTAGATTTTAGGTAAAGACCAAACTAATATTGACTATTCATTAGACACTGGTATGTAGATAGAAAGATGATTAGACTATATGTCAAGATGAATTTTTAGGTGATGACTGGCCTTGCAATAAGAATTGACTAACCAGACATGAGTTAAATACCAACGAAACACTTTGGCGACTATGCTTGTTATTGACCAGTGAGTAGGGTTTTAGAAAAACTGTTTGCTATTTTGGGTTATATACAACAAATGCATAGAACTACTGAGCGACTATGTTTGCTAAACAAGACATTATACCAGAGATGATTAGGATTCTTATGTAGCTCAGGCAAGGAAAGCATTTCTACAGAATTTGTTGACATTGAATATAGATTTAGGTATTAGGATGTCATTTTTGAAGACTTTTGTCTGGAGTGTGACGCTCTATGAAAGGGAAACTTGGACTATTGGTGTAGCAGAAAAGTGGAGAGTTGAAGTGTTTGAAATGTGATGTTACAGGAGAATGATGAAGATTAGATGGGTAAATAGGGTTACAAACAAAGAGGTATTAAGACAATGGGAGGGGAGAGATGTTTTTAGCGACAGCTAATGAAGTAAATCGATAGGTTGGTAGGACACATACACCCAGGAATAGCAAGCTTAGTTATGGAAGAACGGGTTGAGGACTAGAACTGTAGGGGTAGACCAAGGATAGAATATGTTAAACAGATAGCCTTGGATGTAGAGTGTGGTAGCAATATAGATATGAAACGATCAGCTCAGGACAGGGAGTCATGGAGAGCTGTATTAAACCAGTCAAAAGGCTGTAGACTCAAACAATATGTAGAACTTACCAAAATAATGTTGTGTAATGGTAAATACTAGTCAACAAACATTAATGCATTACTAAAACCCATGACACGATACCTGAGAGCTTTTCTAAAATTATTTTAAGATGCCTTTTATCCCTATATTAAACACCTAGTTCTCTAGACTCATAACTACAATGTAATGAAAAAACAACAACAACAACAAAAAACATTTAAAAACGATCAAGTGGTTGAGTCAATGTACACTGGAAAATTTTGTAAACACTCAAGTGCACAAAACAAATTACATTATTAACTGTCAGGTTGATCGAGTGGTTAAGGCGTTTGACTTATGTTCACATTTTCAATACACGAAAGCAAGGATTTGAACCCCTTACCTGACATAACTATTGCTTTAACATAGCTTAGCGATACTGTATTATTATGATACTCGATACACAAACCATAGATAGAGTGTATTGTTTAAGTCCACTCTCTCTTTCTAAACATAGCTAGAGACTGTCAATGGTTAACAATCGCATTAATAGTGGGAGGATGTAGTGATAGTAATTAAGAAAAAGCAGACAATAACCATAACATATTTTTATTAAATTCATTTTATAATAGATACACACTGAATACAACTCTCTCTATTTACCATTGTTTGATATATATTTTTTAAACACAACGCTTGTTGTAGATCCTTTTATAACTTTCTCCAGGTACTCCTGTTCTTAAAAACTGGGGAAGTCGCAGTGGTTTTATAGACATAAAACCCTCATACTTTTCTTTTTCATCATCCTCATCATCATCATCATCATCATCATCATCATCATCATCACCATCTTCATTATGAATATTATCATCAAAATTATGATAGTCATTGTCACCATCATTATCATCATCATCATCATCATCATCATCATCATCAACAACAACATCACTAGAACAATCCAATTCCTCTTGTTCCATTTCCACAGGGACCTCTTTTAAAGTCTGCGTTGCTTTTGATAGTGTTAAGGGTTTCTTAGACGTTGACAACTGTCCTAACATGACTTTTTGAGGACATGATAAGTGATTTTGAACAAACACTGCACAATCTTGAGCAGCAATATTTTTTTCTTGGACTTGCTTTTTTACCTTGATTAGAGTATTTTGTCCATTTAAATGTGTATTAATTTGAGATTCACAATGATGCTCGTTTGAAGTAAGTACGTTGGAGTCTTTTGTTTTAATCATTCCTCGACACTTTTTAGATCGTTGTTTTGAACATCGCCAAATAACAGTTCCATTTTTATTGGTTGTTTTTACAATATATGTATATCCTTTATAGTAGGCACATGACTTACCATGGCTGGTTGTTGAGACTTCCATATTAACTAATACACATTAATTTAATTTTAGTTAAATCACTTTAGTAATAATAACAGTAAAATAAATGAAGTGGATTGATATTTTTTAAAGGTGGAATTTTCAAAGTACTGTCAAGAATAATAATCACATGAACAAATTTTAGACTACAAGTGATTTACACACACATTGCTCAATGTCAAGATTTATACTGAACACAATTTATAGTGATTATGATTTTTATTGACTGTAATTGATAGTAGCCATGGTTAGTAGAGGCAATGTATACTGGGTGCGTTTTATAGCACGCTCAATTTATAGTAGGTACGATTAGTAGACGCGTTTGATACTGGGCGCGTTTTATACTGATTATGATTTATACTGAGCGCGATTTTTACTAGAAGCGATTTTTACCAGTTGTAATTGATAGCAGTTCATACTCAACGCAATTGATAGTAGGCGCGATTGGTAGTAGGCGCAATTGGTAGTAGACGCAATTACTAGTAGGCGCGATTGGTAGTAGGCGCAATTGATAGTAGGCGCAATTCACAGTAAGCGCGATTGGTAGTGGGTGTAATTGCTATTAGGCGCTATTGATAGTAGGTGCAATTGACAGTAGGCGCAATTAGTAGTAGGCGTGATTGGTAGTAGGTGCAATTGATAGTAGGTGCAATTAATAGGCACAATTGATAGTAGGCGCGATTGATAGTAAGCGCAATTGATAGCAGGTGCTATTAGTAGACGTAATTGATAGTAGGCGCTATTGATAGTAGGTGTGATTGATAGTAAGCGCAATTGATAGCAGGCGCTATTAGTAGACGCGATTGATAGTAGGCGCGATTGGTAGTGGACGTAATTGATAGTAGGCGCTATTGATAGTAGGCGCGATTGATAGTAGGCGCGATTGGTAGTAGGCGCGATTGGTAGTAGGCGAAATTGGTAGTAGACGCAATTACTAGTAGGCGCGATTGGTAGTAGGCGCAATTGATAGTAGGTGAAATTCACAGTAGGCGCGATTGGTAGTGGGCGTAATTGCTAGTAGGCGCTATTGATAGTAGGTGCAATTGACAGTAGGCGAAATTAGTAGTAGGCGTTATTGGTAGTAGGTGCAATTGATAGTAGGTGCAATTAATAGTCGCAATTGATAGTAGGCGCGATTGATAGTAGGCGCAATTGATAGCAGGCGCTATTAGTAGACGCGATTGATAGTAGGCGCTATTGATAGTAGGCGCGATTGATAGTAGGCGCGATTGATAGTAGGCGCTATTATTAGACGCGATTGATAGTAGGCGCGATTGGTAGTAGGCGCGATTGATAATAGGCGCGATTGGTAGTAGGCGCGATTGATAGTAGACGCGATTGATAGTAGGCGCGATTGATAGTAGGCGCGATTGGTAGTAGGCGTGATTGATAGTAGGCGCTATTAGTAGACGCGATTGATAGTAGGCGCGATTGGTAGTGGACGTAATTGACAGTAGGCGCTATTGATAGTAGGCGCGATTGATAGTAGGCGCGATTGATAGTAGGCGCGATTGGTAGCAGGCGCTATTAGTAGGCGTGATTGGTAGTAGGCGCTAATGATAGTAGGCGCGATTGATAGTAGGCGCGATTGGTAGCAGGCGCTATTAGTAGACGCGATTGATAGTAGGCGCGATTGGTAGTGGACGTAATTGATAGTAGGCGCGATTGATAGTAGGCGCGATTGGTAGCAGGCGCTATTAGTAGGCGCGATTGGTAGTAGGCGCTATTGATAGTAGGCGCGATTGATAGTAGGCGCAATTGATAGTAGGCGCTATTAGTAGACGCGATTGATAGTAGGCGCGATTGGTAGTAGGCGCGATTGATAATAGGCGCGATTGGTAGTAGGCGCGATTGATAGTAGACGCGATTGATAGTAGGCGCGATTGATAGTAGGCGCGATTGGTAGTAGGCGTGATTGATAGTAGGCGCTATTAGTAGACGCGATTGATAGTAGGCGCGATTGGTAGTGGACGTAATTGATAGTAGGCGCTATTGATAGTAGGCGCGATTGATAGTATGTGCGATTGGTAGTAGGCGCTATTAGTAGACGCGATTGGTAGTAGGCGCGATTGATAACAGGTGCTATTAGTAGACGTGATTGATAGTAGGCGCGATTGATAGTAGGCGCGATTGATAGTAGGCGCTATTAGTAGACGCGATTGATAGTAGGCGCGATTGGTAGTGGACGTAATTTATAGTAGGCGCGATTGATAGTAGGCGTGATTGGTAGACCTTGAGGTGATAACCCCTTTTGATTGATCCCTGTTGATTTGTCCTTTAGACTGGTCCCTGTTGACTAGCCCCTGTTGACCAGCCCCTTTGGACGGGTCCTTCATGAAGGGAGTCATTTTTGACAGGTCCCTGTGGACGGGCCCATGCATTTATCCAAATTATGTCAAAGTCACTTAACCTAACCTTGTCACATGACCTGATCTACAAGTTTAGACTTGCTTTGAGACTGGCTATGATGTCACAGATGAATGGCGGTGGGAGGCTGGACATTACTTTTTATTACACAAAAACATTCTCCTTAAAGTGAGAGGAAAAGTGGGGGCAAAAGAGGGTGCAAGAGTGGATGCATGAATGGGTGCAAATAGGCAATCCAATAATCAAAGAGGGGTATGACAGACCTTGAGGCGATAAACCCTTTTGATTGATCCCTGTTGATTTGCCCCTTGGGACTGGTCCCTGTTGACTAGCCCCTTTGGACGGGTCCTTTTTGAAGGGAGTCATTTTTGACGGGCCCCTGCTGACGGGTCACTGTGGACGGATCCCTGTGGACGGGTCCCTGTTGACAGGTCCTTTTGACTAATCCCTTTGGACCGGTCCCTTTGACATAATTTGGATAAATGCATGGCCAACCCATAGGGATCAGTCCAAAGGGACCGGTTATAAAAGGAAAGTTAATGATGAGTGGACATGAACATTGAAAAGGATTGAGGAATTGGTATTTCTTTTGTATTCTATTTTTGTAAAGCTCTATTTGTTGTGAAATAAAACAAGGTTTACAAGATCACAATGTCTTTTAATTTAAAAAATGGTGATAGCCATTTTCTTCATTTTCATCTTTTCACACATGAATATTTACAATTTCCACTTTACATTTTTTACATTCCCCTTGTTTAGTTCACACATTCTGTACATTTTTTTGTTGTGAAATAAAAATAAGGTTCACCAGATCACTATATCTTTTAATTTTTAAAAATGGTGATAGCCATTTCATTTTTTTCACACATGAATATTTACAATTTCCACTTTTCATTTTTTTACATTCCCCTTGTTTAGTTTACACATTCTGTACATTTTTTGTTGTTGTGAAATAAAAACAAGGTTTACCAGATCACAATGTCTGTTTAATTTTAAAATGGTGATAGCCATTTCACTTTTCTCACACATGGATATTTACAATTTCCACTTTACATTTTTTTACATTCCCTTGTTTAGTTCACACATTCTGTACATTTTTTAAAATCTTTTTCGTAATATACAAAAGCAAACATTTTACACTAAAATGTATTACTTATCTTATTTTTACTAATCTACAGTAGCCTAACATTATACATTCTACTTACAGTTTTTACAAAAAATATTACAATATAAAACACATTACAAATATTACAATATAGTGATCATTAGACTCAAGTAAAGTAATAGTCGTCAATGCGACTGTTTCCCCAAGCAAGAGTATCAAACGTGTTGGGTATAATGAATCGTTTGTCTTCATTACTTAAAGCAACTTTGTTCAGCAAATTGGTATGTAGTTGATGATTTTTACTTCTAAATACACACATTTTCTTATATAATACAGGTGGGTTACTAACTATACAGTTTTTATAATCACTTATATCTAACTCTTTACTAACATTATTCTTTTTCACTCCTTTTAATTTCTTTACTACTACATCATCAATTGTCATATAGCTGTATGATTTAGATTTTGTACCTACAAAGGTGTCTATAATAACACCAGCACATTCATCCTTAAATTTCCCAAGAACCTTTTTGTTTACTAGAGGCAAATGGTAAATATCCTAGGGATAGTCACTTGTATCAAACCTATTTAGCTCAGTTTTGATATCCTCATAAAAATCATCAGTTTTAAACTCATAAATAAAAGAATCTGTGTCTGTGTAGAGTAATTTAGCATTATCAAGATAGTTTTTCTTTACATAATCATAGTGAAATTCATACATAAGTGTTTTTGACAATTCCAGAATGGTGTAACCCACATATATGGGTTTGTTGTAAGTTACTTTAAGACGATTCATTTGTATTACAACTAAATCCTCATGAATAATTGAACAGCTATGAAAGTTAGGCTTGCTTATTAAGTTGCTCGCACCATACCTTTTACCATCATTCTCCCACTTTGTTATCAGCTTTACATCAACTCGTTTATCAACATTCTCCATAGTCTTTCCAAAAACACTATTATTCATGAGTTTATAAAAATCTTTTTCAAACGCGTTTGTTGACTGTGTTCTTAAATTATTGTTTAGATCAATATACGGTTTGAGCCATGCTGACGGATGAAATTGCAATATGCGATGAATTTTAGTTAATTTCAATCCATGCTGTAGACACTGTTTCAAGTTTTGATAATGTATTACATATTTACATTTATCATTTACATTAGCAATTAACATTTTGGTTCGTGATGTGATATATGGAGATTTCCTATTCTCAGGACAAAATGGTAAATCATTATGATCATCATGTAACTCTTTAGGGTACTCAAGATTTACCTCTAAAATATATCCTTTATCATCGTTATCATTAAGAGTATCAACGTGTAAGACATCAATTTCAGGTTGTGTCAGCCAGCGAAAATCTTTCAGTGGTAGATATTGACTCATAGCCCAACCATATTGGTTATTTGCATCGAGGTAGACAATATACTTTGACTCTTCACAAGGGTTGTAGCTAGGCATGTATTTATTATTTGCTTTAGAGTACCGTCCACTACATTGGCTTAATCCACCTCGAATTGATGATTTTATAAAATTGATCATGTCTATATCAGTCACTAATTCTAAATTTACTTTCGTTTTTTTTTCAACATTGAACTGAAACTTAACCCAGGAACAGTGAAATACTGACAACGATCAAGGTCATAAGTTTTCATACAAACATTCCGAAAATTTTCAAAAACATCTGCTAATAATAACACATCTGTCTTCAAATATATGTCTGAAAATTCTCCTAAAGTTTGAATGTGGAACTGTGTCCATACACGTTGTGCATGTAAATATTCCTGATCACTGATATGACTTGTGTTTAAGGAACTGTAAATTGCATCTTTCGATGGTAAAGAACACTCCTCAAGACGTTCCACACAGTTAATATATTCATAAGGGAATATACCCTTTTGACGAATTAAATTAAAATCATCTTCTTTAGGAAAGACACGTTGAATTTCATGAAACTGATCTGATTTTAAATTATTACCCAGCTTATCAAGACTACTCGGCATAAAGCGGAATGAATCTAAAAATCGCAGTTTAATGTTTTTTTAATGCTAGTTTTGATGTATTTTGTGAACGATATGTATTGTTCCTTATTATTTTCAATCACATCAATTTTCACATCTGAAGCTCCAAATTCTTTAACGATAAAGTGGTTATCGTATTTGCTACCGTTATGTAGAATGACCGGAATGAGTTTACTTACTCTATAATTTAAATTACATTCTTGGTGAGCAGCACCACGATATTTTCCTGTTAAATGGTCATGATCGCGAACCCTGTCTTTATATAAACATTCACCACATATAAAACAATTAATTTCAGTTTCAAAATTCATTTGCTCTGATGAAGTTAGTGGCTCAATTGGAATGATCGTATTTAAAATAGAGGATATACGGATGGCATCTTTTTCAAGTCTTTCCATAAAAACTTTAGGTGCATCAGGTCCTCTATAGAGCTCAAACTTATTTAAAGAGTCATCGTAACTACATTTAATATAATATGCAAAGCTAAAAGGTTCATGAATGTGAGTAGTGTTGGTAAAAGTTTGGGCTGGATTCGATGAACATGTATTAAATGGTTTTAGCAAAGCTTCAAAGTCAGCATATATAACAAATGGTACTCGAAGCTGTTTCTCATAATCCTTAAATTTTAGAGTGTTATTTCTCGGAGTAGGTAATACCGTACAAACATGATTACAACCCCATTTTTGATGTTGAGTTAGTTGATCCTCTTTTCTAAAATATAGTAAACAACCATCACACAACCACTTTCTATTATTACGTTTTGACAGCTGACTACCGACAAGTCTACTTAAATGTTTTATCCAACAATAGTGAGCATTTTCACCTTTAGTTATGTATAGTAAATTTACATGAACATCCTTTTTTTCCTGAGTATAATATAGAGGACCTACTATTCTCTTATTTTCAATTCCATAAACATTAATACTTACATTGTTCAGCTTTTCAAAACGTTGAATGTCTTTTATCGCCATAGGAAATTCTATTTCTTTTAAATCTAATACTGAAGAATAGTGAGGATAAGATGACGTTCTCTTTTCATTCATCGCTGCTGGATGGAGAGCTGAGGTTACAGCCCATGCAAAACATGCATGGTCACTATTCATAACGTTTACACAAGCTTTCTTCCGTTTAATCCATGCAGGTAAATCAATATATGATGATGCTCGAAGGGGATTATATTTATTCATGTTGGTTTCTAAATAAAGTACTTCAACCAATGCCCAGCCCGACTCCCTTTCCTGGAACTCTTCACTCTTCACGATGATAGCACTTGAAATATTTTGATATATATCACTAATATTAGTTGATTCACTAACAATTACGTTTTTTGTATTAAAAGATTTGATATCCGTAATTTCACCTTCGCTCCCAGTTTTTACATAGAGGCCAAAAAGTTCAAAATTCATTTTAATTGTTTTATGCTCTAATACAACATTACCTACCAAGCCAAACACAGTAGGTTGAACATTTTTAAAAACTGATTCAATACTTTGAGATTTTTCTTTACTATAAAGTCTATAACTAGCAATTCGACTTTTAAATGAACTACCAATTTGTTGAATATTTCCAGAATTTCTTTCGTGGCAAGGGTTATTTTTATGATGAATACTGCGTAAATGTCCATGAATGATTGAAGAAGGTATATCAATATTACATACACCACAATGTGTTATCAAAGCTTCACCATTCTTCTTTCTTTTTGTTACACAACCATTTTCACACTCTTGAGAACGTTTACGCTTTTGAGCATCACATTCGTTTAAAGGTTCCGTGCTAGTTGATGGTTTTACAGTTTTTAATTCCTGTTGTTCATCATGCACTTCATCCATGTGGGATTGATATCGCTTTACAACAACAAAAACCAAGATCACAAACTGAACATGAAAAAGGTGCTGAACTGACATGCTTTAAATTTACATGCCGTCTAAGACTATCCTGTCGGTTAAATGTCATAGCACAATGACTGCACACAAACATTTTAATGTCATGTTTAGCATTTGCGTGTCGTTGAAGGTTGTCAGGTCTTGAAAACTGTTTCTTACAGTCACCACACTTGAACATTATGATCACTTTCGAAATTACCTATAAAAGAAAGAAATCATAAATGTTAATAAATGATAAAACAAAGTACAATATAAATAGTTTAATTACATTCCAGTCAATGGTTATAGCAGGGTATTTAAATCGATCATCTGTGAACTCTTAGCAAGTCTAACTTCATGTAGTTCTAACTGAGGGTTACTATATACCACTGTCACTGACACTTAGCAGTGAACATTGGAACTTGATAGAGTGGTAGAAACCAGCGGTCGCCAGTTAAGTGAGCTAGGTGTCACGTCATAGCCAGTCTTAAAGCAAGTCTAAACTTGTAGAACATGTTACGTGATAGAAACCAGCGATCGCCAGTTAAGTGAGCTAAGTGTAACGTCATAGCCAGTCTTAAAACCAGTCTAAACTTGTAGAACATATCACGTGATAGAAACCAGCGATCGCCCGTTAAGTGAGCTAAGTGTGACGTCATAGTCAGTCATAAAGCAAGTCTAAACCTGTAGAACATATCACGTGATAGAAACCAGCAGCCACCAGTTATGTGAGCTAAGTGTGACGTCATAGTCAGTTATAAAGCAAGTCTAAACTTGTAAAATATGTCAAGTGACAAGGTTAAGTTAGGTAAAGTTAGGTTATGTTAGGTGAACTGAGGTTAAGACTTTAAATATTCCCTATGTCACTGACACCTAGCAACGAACATTCGGACTTAATAGAGCGGTAATCAAAATCTAACCTACAAAATTAGCTTTACACACCATGGTCAAGTAGATCCAGCTTTTGACTGCCAAATATACCATTTTCACTGACATCTAGTAGTGAACATTGGAAAATAACACTCTAACTGTTTAAGAGTTCTTAGAGGGGCACTTACCTTTTTATAATTTATCAACTGCTGTCACTGAATGAACAGATTGTAGGAATCTGGTAACCTACAGGTATCCAATTATCTGTAAACAAATCAATCAATCAATCAATCAATAAATACATTCCAATCAATAACTTCAACATCAATTAGTAATAAAAGACTACAATCCATTAATAATATGTACTTACCTTGCAAAATAATTTAATGATTTTCTACCAAAAAAAAGGCTTTTTTTTACAACTCTTGAGCAGTAATAGAGCACTGTTCACTCAAAGCGAGTAATAAAGACTGACAGTAGGGAAATATAGGACACCTCTCTTATATAAACTCTCATCGCTCGTGTCAACAGTTTTTTGCAGATCATTGCAATTCCTTTCCCAATACAGCTGAGAGTCCAAAGTACACTAGGAACACCTGTGTGGTATCCAATTACTGCTGACTTTGCATGATCATCACCCATTGTCTTAATCAACACCTGAGGTTTCAAATTACTGCAGCGTCAGGCATAGCAACAGCAGTGTGCGCTCCCTGCCATGTCAGCAACATGACACCGGAAGGAACACCTGTGTAATATCCAATAACTGCTAACTTTGCATGATCATCATCCATTGTCTTGATGAACACCTGGGGTTTCAAATTACTGCATCGTTAGTCATAGCAACAGATCTGCGCGCTCTCTGTCATGCCTGTAATATGACACAGGAAGTAACAAGTCGGTTTACTGCACGTACCATCTCCTCAGTTGTAACATCTTAAGAACATGTATTATTCTCTTTCAACTACAAATGACTCGTTAGAACACATCCATCCACCAAGTTAGATCCCTTGTATGTTCACATGTATTTCGTCACTTTACTTTCATATCATTATCACATTATACTAGTGGGGGACTGGTGAACAACGTCAGTTCAACACACTGCTTTACACGCAAAATGTATTTAGGCCCTTTGACATAATTTGGATAAATTCATGGGCTAGTCTGTAGGAACCAGGCTAAAGGGACCCGTCCAAAGGGATCAGTCCAAAGGGACAAGGACTCGTCCACAGGGACCTGTCCACAAGGACCTGTCCACAAGGACTCGTCCACAAGGACTCGTCCACAAGGACCTGTCATCAATGACCTGTCAACAATGACCTGTCAACAATAATCCATCCACAGGGATCCACTCCCCCACCCTCTTACAAAAGCCATGAGTGGGCATGCGTAAAAACAAAAAACAAGCATGTTAATTCATAGTGGCTAACCACCGAGCACATGCACTTCATGTGGAACAACGTTTAAATCCATATCGGTATTCAAACTCTCACATGTTGCAATTGGAAAGAGAGATTCTCTAAAAAATTACAATTTTCACCCCTAGTAGGGTAGGTTTTATTTTTGGGGTGGAAATATGTTGTCCATTGGAAAGGGGGTGATAGCCCGAGTTCAACAACACCTCATTTTTTAAAATCCAACCATGGGTTCAAGAGATATCGCACCGCCGCCATCTTGTGTGGAGGAATGTGGAGGTGGAGGCTGTAGAACCATCCAAAAACCACTACTTATGTCAAGTGGGAGAGGAAAGATGTTTCTGGTGACTGCTAATGAAGAGAAGAGATAGGTTGGTAGGACACATACTAAGACACCCAGGATTAGCAAACTTAGTTATAGAAGGAAGGGTCGAGGATAAGAACTGTATGGGGTAGACCAAGGTTAGAGTTAGAATATGATAAACAGATTGCTCGGATGTAGGATGTGGTAGCTGTGTAGAGATGAAACAATTAGCTCAGGACAGGGGGACATGGTGGCCTGCATCAAGCCAGTCGAAAGACTGAAGACTAAATCCACATTTGCATTTGCTGATTTTGATCTTTGACACATTTTTGTACTTATATTCCCGGAGTTTTATTTACGGATTTTCATTCCTGGGTTCAATTTCGTGTTATTGTTTTCTTTTTCTTTCATTTTTGGTTTTATTTTCATTTTGACATTCATGTGACTTGTAAAGTTATTAAATTTTGCGAGTTTTAAACCCTTGCCGCGTGTGTTATTTTGTAGATAGCCGTATGTTCTCCACAATCCAGGATAGTTGTTAGTTTAAGCGCGAACCCTAGGAAATAGGCCTATCCTGGTGTACTTACGGGTATAATATGAATACAACACTGAACAATTATGTATTCGAATACTTCAAATATTTATCAAACTTCCCAAACATTTGTTCAATAGATCTACCATTTCAGAAATTAACATGCATATAATCTGTGCCATACTATAGGCTAATTACACTACAAAATTTGGGCTGATGAACTCGAATATCCACCCTTCAAAACAACTACCAGAGCAATGAGAAATCAACTACTAGGATATCGTCGCTGAACATGCGTATCTGACAATACTATTAGTTTTCAATATTTTCCTTATGATTGGTCACGCCTCACAGTCGTGTGTGGATGTGCTGTCCAACAGACAATTCAAGTTAGGCTCATTTTCCTGTGTATGGCCATAAGGAAATATGAGATGTAATTCATTGCACTGTAGAAAATTAAATTATATTTCCGTGTAGTTGTGCACTCTTACAGTACAGTATATATCTTGAATTTTTAGAAAGAATTGAACAACATTAGAAGCCAATATATGCTGCTCAAAAAAATTAAAGCACCACTTTTTTCAAAGGCCACCAAATTTTGAAAAGTTGACCGCACAAGCTCGAAATCTCAGTATGACGTTTGTCCTGACGCCTACCAAGCATATGCTTCAGCACAATTCCCCAACTTGAGTAGTTTCGGGTTAGCGCCCCCAAATCCAGCCCATTTTTGAAAGCCGTAAATTGAAGTTTGCGAAAAACGCTGTAGGACTTGTCGCAGGTTACCAAAGCGGTCGAAAATGAATGAGTCTTGCTCTTAAAGGTTCCACAAACACGTTGAAATCGTTACATTTGACGTTTGGGCATTTTCAACCCCCTTCATTATCCCCTAATCATGGACTACCATTGGGGGCGTCTGAGAAGGTACCGGGTGTGATTAACCACCTGAAAACCGGCACACCGTCCTCAGTTGCTGATTGCAGTAAGTTCTTAAGGCCTCGGCAAGGTTCCCCCCCCCCCCCTAACAACCTCAACTGGCATGGAACCAAACCACCCCCTCTCGATTCACCCCTAAGGAAGGTTTTAATCGAGATGTTTATCAGTGCTGTGAATGGGGGGGTCTTCCCCTAACGTCCATGTTTAGGGGATGGTGAAGGGGGTTGAAAATGCTCAAACGTCAATTGTAACGATTTCAACGTGTTTGTGGAACCTTAAAGAGCAACACTGATTCATTTTCGACTGCTTTGGCAACCTGCGACAAGTCCTGCAGCGTTTTTCGCAAACTTCAATTTGCGGTTTTCGAAAATGGGCTGGTTTTCGTGGTGCTACTCCGAAACTACTCATGTTGGGGAGTTGTGCTGAAGCATATGCTTGGTAGGCATCAGGACAAACGTCATACTGATATTTCGAGCTCGTGCGGTCAACTTTTCAAATTTGGTGGCCTTTGAAAAAAGTGGTGCTTAAATTTTTTTGAGCAGTTTATTTAGCCTTATTAATGATTCACAGTGACATGTTTCTCTGCGCTCGAGTGATTTAATTGCTAGAAAAGACATTTTAAATATTCCAAATTTCGTATTTATCTAGCATTTCAAGGTCACATACACGTACTTACATAATATCCATCAATCACCATACAATATGTTAGTTAGATTGCTGACATAGTACGCGGATACCAAGAACCAGTGAAATATTTTGTGTGGTAACCATGTTGGAGTGTTTAAAATGTAGGCAATAGAGTTAATGTTGTTGTTTTAAGGGGCCTAACATCTGCGTTATCGGCCAATAGAGTTAATTACCAATAGATAAATGTTACAGATGCGGTCCATTTTATACAAAGTATCACATCCTTTGCTTGATGAGTACATGATTTAAAAAAAAATGGGATTCCGCCGTGTTGAATTTCTGGAACATTTGAATTGCATTACATTCTAATGTATTAAACTTTAAACAAACATTTACTATGCCAAGCTTCAGTGCGCTTGGATGATTAGGCCACCAGGAAATCCCATTGGAGTACTTAAACTTCATGTGGCCACCATGTTGGGTTTGCGCTTATATTTTTAATGTCACGTATGTGAACCTGCATTATAGTCTTCTATCATATGAAATTTCATTTTTCTTGCGACAATATTTTCGGAGATATTGAGAACCGACAAAATATTTCGCGCGGGCTACTTTAAATCAGTAACACTTATTGAAATTTCAAAGACACAATCGGGTTTTTGACAGGCTAGTAGTGAGTATTTACCAAGTTTCATTGATATTGCTCTATCCATTCAAAATTTATGAGGAAATTTATGAGGAAAAAAACACACACGGACAAAAATAATGGTCATACTTTCATATGATGACAATAGGCTAAATATTCAGATGGTGACTTTTAAAACAATTTCATAAAATTATACGGAGTATTTTTTAGTTCAAAATACACATTCTCTACGTAAAGTTTCACTGCGCCCGGATGATGACTTCACCATAACATGTTTGTAAAATTTGCGTCATTTTGGTTTCTTGGTTTTCACAATTCTTTAAGTCTAATCAATGAACTTATATAGCCGTCTATCATGGCAGGAAAGTTCATGACCATTGCAATGGTACAATTGAAGTAATTCGCGCAAAGGTTTTCTAAGATGGAAGCCTCCATACTACCAAATTTCATCAACATGGTACTAGTCGATCAAAAAGTGATTTGGTGACAAATTAACACATGCATGGTCAAAGGTTGATCTTATAGGCCTATATTGTATATGGTCATAAATATAATGCGATAAATTATAACCTTTTCATAATTTCCGAAGACCATCATAATTTTTGAAAACCCTTAGGCTACTCACATGCGTTCCTGAGCAACTAACCCTACTTTATACCATACTAGCTTTCGTACCCGGCGTTTCCCGGGAATTGTCTCTATATATTAGGTAGAAATATACGTGCCAATATATTTTCCAGAATATATTCACTTCGCCTTTAATTGAGCTTAAACATAGTTCCACTTGCCTCTGATGTTACGTAAGTAACTGTAAACCCAGTCGAGAAGAACTGTAGAGCACAATAACGTAGCTGATAATGCTACAACAGTAAAAATGGATATAATTATATGCACAATTTCTCGAGGACCTAGAGTATTCTCACAATTACTTCCCTTATGGTGTTTATTTTTATTATAATCGGTTAATTAAGATGTATTAGGCCTATATCAGTGTTCACATACCGACAACGGTAGCTATGCTCACTAACGCGCAGCGCTAGGTCATGGGGCCAAGCTCTCTGTGGACTCGGTAGACGTGGGTTCAAGCCCCACCGTCGGCTGGCCTTGAAATGGTTTTCCATGGTGTTCCATTTTCAACCCGAGGCAAATGCTGGGACGATACCTTCTGACAGGCCACGGACGCTTCCTTCAATATCCTTGCCCAGTTTAATTCATCTTCATTCAATTCATCTTTCATTAACTCCTCTCATGAGGTTGGCGTCGGGAAGTGCATCAATTTGTAAAATCTGTCCACCACATAGAATTTCATCGCATCTCATCCCCGAACCCGTTGAAAACCGGAATACTGTAATATGAGGTAGACTTACACATAACAGTGTTCACATAATTACCGTCATATCTTTTATATAAATCTGTTTTATTATTAAAATGTTGTACCTACCTTCTTGATAGGAAATAATATTTAATTATAACCTTATAATTAGTATTCAAAGATAACCATTCAATGATTGGGAGATCAAGTCAGCATTTTGGAGTCAAATATACTTATGCTGTTCATACCCGCACAAATGGCGTGAATATTGGAAAATTACATATTCTTGTACATTGCTTAATGTGTAGACTACTAAGGCTGCATAATAAGGAACAGTATTGCTGTAAAACTATTCCACACACACATTATCTCGTCCTCGTCAAGTTAAAATAAATGAAGTAACGTATAATCCCTGTGTAACGTCAAATAACTAACATTCGTTTTTATATATACAGTGTATATAAGAGATAATAGATGGTAATGTTTGCAAGGATATCTTGTACGTGGAAACACGCATATTATTTCTGTATAAAGCGTTATGATGCTGACATCAGAAGCTGACAGTGTGTAAGCTTATTGTGCCTTGAAGCATGTAATTGGATAACTGGAGCGCACAAATATCCCTCTTATAACTGTTTATTCCACCTGTCTGTCAACATGTTTTTCTTTGTCGTCTACGTGGGAGATATTTTTGTCCTCTCCAGATGATAGGACGAGAGATAAATTGACATAAGAAAAACAAGAAGTTCCGTGATGAAATAACATAGCTTATTTTCATATACTGTACTCTACTGGTCCTTCACATGAAAATACTCCCCTGTCAATTAAATAGATTTTCGATGAAATGGGCTAAATATCGTTTGGTTTATGACCTACACTATATAGGGTAACAATTTCACTCTCGTAACTTTACATACAAACATTGGAGTCGTTTTAGAAGATAACCAGAAAAAAGTGATTATACTGTAAATTTAAGATAGCAAAATGGGATGACGCCCTATCGAAAATACACCACTAAAAATAATATACCAGAATATTTAGAAAGTCATTTTATCAACTTTCTCAGTGACCCCGTCAATAAAGCATGAAAAAGAAATTTTCCTTTTCAGAAACTAGCGTTCGTATCATCCATAAAGTACGATAACTTACATTAGAACTTTTCGACAGATGACCGCGATGTTTAGTCTCTTAAAACAAGAATCATTACTTATACCACACTCCAATGTACAGTATAATACGCACAAGAATATCCAACCCATTTTATCGGTTAATTCACTCCCGTAGAGATCGAATCATTGTGTGACGATTTCCAGAAGTTCATTTTAGGGAATGTCATTATATGCAAGGCATCTATAATTTTTGGAAAGTAAGCTAAAATGTCTGTGCTAGCTTATTATTAAGAGCTATGACGCAGTATTTCCAGTTATTGGTTCAATACCACACGAATCATAAAATTAAAATTTTAGAGATACACACACATTCTATCTATAAAAGTTAATGAATGTAACATTAAAGAAACCTACCAGCATTTTGATTCATCGAATTCGTTCATTTTATCAATATTCGCCGGGATAGAATCAATAGGTGCTAAGTAACATGCGTTCACGAGATATCCGAGATCGGACCATTTCATGCGGCCTCCTATAATTCACAAAAAATAACCAATGGATTTATGTACCTGAAGGTGTAGATTATCGCATTGGCTCACTTAGCTACTTTCCTCAGAGATCGAATCATGTCTTGACGATTTATAGACATCTCAAGAATTGGCTTCCGCGCCATCTATGAATTATTCAATTTAAGCCATAGATTTACATACCAGTAGATAAATAGTATAGTAGTAGCTCATTGTAAGAAATTTCACTTCAATTGCATGCAGTTTGTAAACATACACGGACACGGATTGCCCTCAAGAAGTCGTCTGCTCCTCTGCACCTGTTACGCCAATATACCGATCTTGACCTGGCGTTGTACTCAAGGTTCACCTTCCTTCTGTCAGTTAGTCACATCGTTAGTTTCACGGTAACATTTCTACGACTTTGACACTGCACTTTGGGAAACAATTACGCTGCGCGATACTACTGAATAGATGCCACAATTCTGGCTCGGTCAAACTGGTAAATACGCATTGCATATGAAACGGAATAAAGGAAGATGACAAGGAAAGCACCGAGGATCTAACATCCAAGGTGCTCCGAGTGATTAGTGAAGGCATGCGGATAAACATTGGAGTCTCAGAGATTGACAATGTGACCAGGATAGGCCGGGGAAGGGGCACGAGGCCCGTGAAAGTGTCATTAGTTTCTTCGCTGATGGCTCACAGAATTCTGGCGAACACAAAGAACCTGAAAGGGGAGAGGATATGGGTAAGGAGGGAAATGAGTAAAGAAGAGGCAAGCGAGCAACGGACCTTGCAGTTTCATTTAAGGAAGGAAAGGAGCTCTGGTATCAAGGCTTATGTAAAAGGCAATAGACTGGCGGTTAGCGGCAACAACTGGGATCGGATTTGGACAGTGGCACAACTCCAGGATATGGAGAAGCAACATCAACATGAGACAGTCAGACCTAGCAGCCAGGTGGAAGCAGCTGTCGGTTCAGAGGGAAGTGCGGTGATGATTCAACAGAGAGCATCGACCTCCAAGTCCAACACGGAAGTGGCGCGAGCAGGAACGACTAACGTCAGCGCCAGGAACACCGGACAAGTGCGTGGTTTGTAGAAAGGTGAGAATGTCAAACAACGAATTACTAGTCTAAAAGAACTATGGGGCAAGAAAACCTTGACAGAGCAGTTTAATGTGGAGAAGGAGGTCATTTCTTCTCCAGGTGGCAGTATACTAGAGCTAGAGAAAGCTAGAGTTACTAGAAGTAAAGCTACCGCCAGCGAAGAGGGTAGGGGTAAAAAATAACTAAACTGGAATATTGCTAGCGTAAATATAGAGGGTTTTTTAAATAAGAGAGGGAACGATGTAGTTTTGACCCTAATAGAAGATATGCAGATTGTAGGATTTGTTGAGAGCTGGTTCCCTGTAGGTTGCGAGGTTAAAATAGATGGCTTCAATATATATACAAAACCTAAGATTGGGAAAGCTCGTACAGGTAGGTTCCCGGGGGGAATTGTTGTTTTAATTAAAGAAGAGGTGAGGGAATTATCAGAATTTATTAGTTCAGAACTGGAAGAAGTAGTGTGGGTAAAAGCAGATATTAGGGGGAGGGGGAAAGGAACGGTATGTTTCGGCTTTATCTACAACCCTCCGGAGAATTCCCCGTATGCAAGAGAAAGCTTTTTCGATGAGTTAGCTATTGAAATAAACAGAATTCAAAATATATATGAAGAGGCAGAGATTGTGCTTTTAGGGGACTTCAATGCGAGGGTTGCAGACAGAAAGCCCCTTTACAGCAAGGGGGTTGCCGAGGCCGTATGTGGGGATAGGCACAGCAAAGACAAGGAATGTAATAAGAACGCAGAAAAGATTTTGGAACTATGTGGTGCAGAAGAGCTATATATATTAAATGGTGTCTGTGTGGGGGATGAAGAAGGTAACCTGACGTATATAACAGAGATTGGAGGAAGTGTAATAGATTTAGCAATATGTTCCAGAAGAGCACTAGCCCTAATTAAGAGGTTCACTGTTGAAGAATGGGGGGAATCACACCACCTACCAATTGTCGTCAACATGCAGGGAGCGGTGACAAAATCAAAATCAAAAGGGAACCCACAAGTTAAAGCTATAGAGAGAAAAGTAAATAGATTCAGATGGAGGGAGGAAAACTGCAGAGAGTTCCAGAACTACTTTCAGGGAGAAAATTTTGAGCTGATAAAGGTAGGGATAAGTTTAATGATCAGTAATGATGAAATTGAAGGGGTAATACGTATGATTGAGAATGCAATTATGATGGCCGGGCGGAAAATGCGCGTGAAGGCTAGAGGAAAATTAGGGAGAATGAAAGGATGGTACGATGAATCTTGTAGAAGGAGGAAAACCGAAGTTATTAGGGCACTGAAGTTATACAAGAGAGGAGGGGATGATACGATGAGAGTAGAATTTTGTCGTCTAAGGAAAGAATATAGGGAACTGCTCAGCAAAATGAAAGATGAATGGCAGGGTAAGGAAGCTACAGCACTAAATAAGGATTCTAAAGCTAACGACTGTAGCAAAGTGTGGAGCAGGATAAATTCTTACTGTAGGGGGAGCAGAAGTGGTGGGGGGAGCTCTATTAGTGATGAAGTATGGATTGCATATTATGAGAATCTGTTAAATGCTGAAGATAATTGGAGGAAGAGGGATGAGTTTGGCGTCCCGAGGGGGCTGGAGGCCGCTCTGCCTATGCTGGACCAAGTCATATCGATAGAGGAAATTAAGGGAGTAATAGCAAATAGTAAAGGAGGGAAGTCAGGTGCTATTTCGGGGATAAAAAATGAATTTTGGCAAGAGTTGAGTAACAATAGGTTCATGATGGACAGCTTGGTAAAAATCTTTAACAAAATCTTTGAAGGAGGTAGATTTCCGAGGGCGTGGCAGGAGGGGATAATTTGTCCAATATATAAGAAGCGTGGGGACAAACTAGACCCAGGCAACTATAGAGGCATAACTTTGCTTGATAATTTGAGCAAAATGTACACCGGGGTCTTATCCAAGCGTCTAATAGCATGGGCAGAGGGCTGTTCGGTGTTCTCGAGACTCCAGACAGGGTTCAGAAAAGGGATGAGAACCAGTGACAATATAATGGTGGTTAAAACGGTGATGGACAAGTACATAAGAAGGAAAAGAAGTAAGCTGTATATCACAGCTATTGATTTGGAGAAGGCGTTTGATTCAGTGAGCAGGGGAGCTGTCATGGCTAAGCTGGAAAAAATCGGGGTGTCACATAAAATGATACGAGCAATTGAGAATGTGTATTCCGAAGTGAAATGTGCAATTAAAACTAAAGATGATGTAATTGTAGGAGAGATAACGTCTAATATAGGATTAAAACAGGGATGCAAATTATCCCCGGTGCTTTTTTTTGCTATTTATCAACGATATTTTCGATTCAAAGGGCTTTGAGCAACGGTCCAACCCTTGCTTGGACAATTATGATATCCCGGGCCTAGCTTTTGCTGATGACATCCTTCTGCTTGCTCTAACACCCTATAATATGCAATATATTATTGACGATATTGTGAGATACTGTGAGGACTGGAACTTAAAAATTAACCCGAGTAAGACCAAAGTTATGGTCTGAAAAAAGGGAGTTAAACTGGCTAAGAACGAAAAGTGGGTCATGTATGGGTCGCAGTTAGAGACGGTGAAAATACTTGAGTATCTAGGGACGATAATGGCGAGTAATGGTAAATGGACCGAACAAATTAAAAGGGCAAAATCGAAAGGGCTAGCGGCATTGGCGAATGTTAAAGTGTTAGAGCGTAGGTTACCGAATCTTGACTACAAAGTGTATAAGAATGTGTTCAACGCACTCATCGTTTCAAGAGCACTCTATGGAGTGGAAGTATGGGGTTTAGAGGAAGGAACGAAAATCCTGGACAGTATTGTAAGTAGGTTTGCCAAGATAATTTTGGGGCTACCTAGTTGCACGGCGAATTGTGGAGCGAGAATGTTGTGTGAGGATGTAAGCATTAGACAACATATCATAAAAAAGGTCATAAAGTCTTGGATTCGTTTAAAAGCAGGTGGAGGGGGGGGGGGGAAATGCTTAAGGTAGCCTACCTGCACCAAATGAAGCATCAGCAAGAGGGCTACTGGGTGGACGGGGTAAGAAGTGTACTGGAAAGATTAGGAATGGGTTATCTATGGGATAGGGACTTACAAAGAGAGGAAGGTAGGGTGTGCAAAAAAAGTGTGTAGAAGGGTTAATGACGTAGAGTTGCAGGTGCTAAGAGAAGAGTGCACCAGTAGGAGAACCTTAACGGAGTTCTGCGAAATAAGGAACTTTATGAGCATAAAGCCTCAATGCCTAATGAAAAGAGAAATGAGAGGGATAATTTGGTGGTTAATGGGGGTGTATAAGAACAAAGCGTTGAGAGAAGTAGGAAAAGAGGACATTTGCCTGTTTTGTGGGAAGGTTATGGGTGCAGCGCACCTGATCAGGGAATGCAAGGAAATTAAAATGATAAGAGCAAAGTTTGTAGACAAAGCAGATCTAAACAGAATAGAAAATGAAAATGAGTATCACACTTTAATTAAATTACTAAAAAGGGAATGGGGGAAAGCAGGTCAATTAGCAAAATATTTTAATACCATCAGGGCAATGTGGAATAAGAAAGCGTCGGACGAGATTCAGAACAAAGATGCATGTAAATTAAGCATTCAAGTACAGGAGACGGCTTCCTAAGCTATAAATCTTGTGAAAGCCAAGGAGAGCCTATCTGTATTAACTAGGTAGCCTATACGATTACTACAGTACAGCCACATATTGCTGTCTGTAGATTTTTCCTGTGAGTTTGATGGTTTTTTTTTCCTTACTACAAAACTTATCAGACTCTTACAGTCAGTATGGGCTCGATAGGGAAATAAAAGTAATTCTTTCTGTGATGTGTCTCCCATGGAGAACTGTCTAAAAATGAAGAACACTGTGTCCACATTTATGATTAAGAAAGAACTTTGTGCAGTCTCCATCAGAAAAGTTGCCCAGTGATATTGTGAATGAAGATAACTACTGCAAAGCATTATTAAGTTTTGAAATAACGAGGAAGCTATGAAATGCCGAATGAACATTTGGTTTAATTATCTAACGCCATACTGTAAATTTATGTTATCTATGTGTTTATTGTCTGTATGTCACGATATGACTCTCTGAGTTAAAGTGACAATTAACAAGTAGATTTGGTTCAAATAAATAAATAAATAAATAAAAAATATGAAACGTTAACACTCACTGACGTTTGTACAACATTGTATATACACTACTACCAGTTTCTACCTGACGTGGCATATTTCCCCCCTGACTCAATACAAACCACAGGCAGTGCCATCTGATGTATTGTAAACAAGTACTGTATTTGCATTACATACTGTATGTATATACAGTGCCCTCTTAACACTTACAACAGGACTAAACACACCCGACTCATAATGTGTCTCAATCCATAACATTCCAAACTTTTTTGAGTTGTTTATTCAAAGCACGATTGAGGTTCCTGTAGAATTAACTAACTTGGGCCACTACCGCGTTTCATTACAACCAGTCCAGCCAATCAAAATTTATTTGGGAGGATGGACACACACAAGGACTAATATCTTATAAGCCTAATGAAAATCATAATCATTATAATAATGCACAGTATTTCCAGTTTTCCAAGGGTTGGTCCTAATTTTGTTGTTGCTCATCACTTGTATGTTAGTTTCACGGACCAAGTATAAAATTACGCGGAACAATCAAAACTTAAAAGGAGTGGTATTACTTTCAATACACATTATCTTTTTTGGGAAGTAGTAGAAAGCCATCAACGCGTTGCGTTCTTGTGAGTGATACCATGATATCATGTTCTCTCTTTTCTGAGTTGGCCGTGCCATCCCGATTCGTGCTTGCTATTAAATAAACAATAAGTAAATATTGATAATATAAATATTGATATATTATTCCGTTCATAAGTTGCACTAATTCCTGATTGCTACGTCATGACAAGTGAAAACCATAATTCATACTTCAAGATTGCATACAACAACATTTATGGATCTATAACACAGTAAATGATCCTTACAGGCAAGATAGAAGATCAAGAGAGAAGTGCACTTGCATAGTAACACGTTTACTTAATTATTACAAAATTCTTAAGAGACATCAAAATTCTTCTGGAATTCTCTACGATTTTACTGTAGACAGTTTATGCATAATTTCTTGCGAATTTAAGGCGTTCTAAAACTTTCTGGAACATTTTGAGCAACGGAGCAATTTCATTGGCCGGATGCTTAGGAAGCCGGAAAACTAGGAAGAAAGCCATAACAATTTGTCGAGCACTTGAATTGTGTGGATCTGTGACGAAATGTGCCAGACCACGTGCTCCAGTACAAAGTTCAATTTCATATAAAATTGTGAAAACATTAAAAGAAAATTCTTAAAACTGTGCGGAGTCAGTATATGCAGTGAATTACGCATATGGAACAATAATGACGTATAAAGCAACGAAATTGGGCATTAGAGCAAATGTCGTCATAACCACTTACCGACAGTCTTAGCTTAAAAATTCCGAATTGAAGTGAAACTGTATAAAATTGAGAAGAAGTATTATTTAAGCTTGTGCACGACTGAAATAATAAGTGCAATACGGGTACTGAGTACGATTGATCCGATATTAACAGATTGCATGAGACGGATATCGAACCAGAAACAGTGTGAAAATCACCACGAGGTCGAGTGAAAATCAAGTTTCAGTACAGTGATATTTATCAAACTGCATACGAGATAGTAGAAGTGCATTTGGTGAAAGGCAGCATTCAATGGGTGATTTTTGGAATATTTGCTGAATTCAGTTTTGTAAAAATTGTGAAGACAAATCCATGGAGGATTTCGACATAATAGCCATTGAACGAGCCAGTATGATGCAAGCTTGAACTAATATCATAGGGGTGAAAGGGTGCAGATCATCACCATCATCATAATAGGCCTACATTCATTCATTTTCATTCATTCATTTGCAATTGGGAGTGAGTGTCCCGGTGGCAAATTGGATATACATAACAAATACATAATTATACATAACAATTCAATAACAATTAACAATTAAACTGGAGTATTTACACAAATCGTCAGTCTTTTCTTAAACACACCTATATGTTTGGGAAAAGGCTCTAAGACTGCGGCAGGTAGAGAGTTCCAGTTATCAATGGCCCGGTTAACGAAAGAATATTTACCATAATTTGTACGCTGTGGTCGGCCCTTAACTTTGAAAGGATGATCACTCCTGCTCATGTAAGTGGGCTTTCCCATACGTTTGCTAAGCTCACCCCATGCTGGTTGATTTGTATTGTGCCCATCTGGGATTGGCACAAGATCGAACTCCTGACCATTTATAGAAAGATATTCTAAAACTTTATAAAGATTGCAAGAAAATACGAGAGTAAGCCCACTGGAGAGCGACCACAGGGACATAACAAGAGGGTGCAGCTGGTCAGTTCAGGCACATAAACTCCATTAGTTTGACAGGTTAAAAGGAAAAGGCCATTAAGGAAACTATTAAAACGTTAGGGAGAGTCGAAGTCAAGAGGCCATAAATACTACTCGAAATTCCGATGTACAAGCAACTTCACCAAAATTATTACGTTTCAAGAGGACAGGTATAAGAGGAACTATTTCTCGAGAGGCTCTTAAAAACTTAGCCCAGGAATTTGTAGAATCAACAGTTTTCTAAAGCAAATAGAAGGGGGACGTACCATATTAAACTTGACAAAATAAACCGACCAGAATTATTAAACCTAGAGTGAGGAAGGAAATAGGGACGACAAAAAACAGTGATTTGGCAAGCCCGAATAAGGTACTTGAAATACTGCAAGCTAAGAGGAACGTCATCAAAATTCCAGCGGAAGACTACCCGCGGACTAGAAGGGGATGAGAGGCTGGCCCCACAAAGGGGATATTAACTAATTAAATTAATTAACAAGAAGTTCCGTGACGAACTAAAGAGCCTACTTTTCATGCCAATGATTATTCTACAGTATATGAACCTATCTAGAATAATGACGAAATTAAGTTGCTAATATCAAAATTTCTAATTAGTTCGAAATACTGTATACCTTGCATAATGTTGCCTAATAGAGCACTACAGTTGGCAGACCTGATGACTGAATATATTCTTAGTTCCATCTCTTAAGGTACAGAATACAAAATTTGGTTGAAGTCCAATGAATAGCATGGACGTAACATGCAGTTAAACATTGGATCTAACAGCGCACGTAAAATCATGTTGGCAACAATGTCATGCATGTATTGGTCAGAAATAATCTGAAATAATATGATCTATTGTTGTGCCAATTTTGAATGAAATCCATTAGATAGTATAGAAGTTACATGCATTTTAAAATTGGACCTATCAGCAGGCTTAGAATCATGTTGGCAGCACTGACGTATATTAGTTACTCCAAATTCATCTAGAATGCCAGGTACTATACGTGTGCAAAGTTTAGAGCTATTGGCTTGCATACTTTCTGATATATTGATATTAGGGTAACAAAAATAGGGACAGCACATATTAACAGTTGGCAGCCCTGGTTGCTCTTAAGAATACGCATAGTCATATCTGTTATGGTACACATAGCACATACGAAATTTGGTTGAAATCCAAATGATAGTATGGAAGTTACATGTATTTAAATTTGGACCTGTCAGCAGGCTTAGAATCATGTTGGTAGCACTGACGTATATAAGTTACTCCAAATTAATATAGAATGTCAGGTATTATACGTGTGCATAGTTTAAAGCTGTCGGCTTGCATACTTTCTGATATATTGGTATTTGGATAAAATAAATTAGGAGCATTTATTAACAGTTGGCAGCCCTGGTGGGTCTCAAGAATACGCTCAGTCGTATCTGGTTATGTACACATACGACATACGAAATTTGGTTGAATTCCAATTGATAGTGTAGAAGTTACATGCATTTAAAAATTGGACCAATCAGCAGGCTTATAATCATTTTGGCAACACTGCCATGTATGGCCTCCTGGAAATTAAACTGCAATATTATTATCTATACGTGTGCCAATTTTGAAATAGCTCTCATTCATACCTTCCAAGATATCCAACATGGAGCTCAAATTTCAATTGCGATTTTTTAGCAGTTGGTAGCACTGACATCATTTTCAAATATGGCCGTGAGATATTCGGGTGTAGACATTTACTCCTACCAAATTTTGTTTCGATTGCTCCAGCGGTTTAGGAGTTGATAGGGGGGACACACACACAGCCAGACAGACAGACAGACAGACAGAAGGACAGACAGACAGACACACACACATTTGCCCGATCTCATAAGTCTACTTTATCCTCATTTTTGCAAAATGTGAAAAGTAGGCTAAAAATAAACTAGCGAAAGATTTTAATTCCGCCAGCCGGCAATCAAAATATAATTATAAAATACACTTTAAATTAAATAATGGAGAAGATTAGGCCATGGAATCAGAAATTCAGCTCCCAAATTTGAAAGGAACTAATTTCTGGACAGAAATGAATAAATAGGCTTAAAGCCAGAGGAGATGCAGGAAGTCTCATCAGTCTGCGAGAAGCCGTGCAGAAGTGCACGTCGCACCAGAATCAGTCTACCAGATATAAAGTACAGTCACGTTATAATGAAAGTTCATCAGTCGAGAGATAGACTTTGCTAGAGGCAGGTTATACAAGAATCTTCAAAGACCACAGTTCGAGTGCGATACGCAGTTAGCCAGTTTGTTAACAGCCTTTGTATAGGCATGTTACTTAAAAATTAATAAGTACGAACAAGTTAGGTCTAGCCTCGGGAACGAAGTGCGCAAGTCATCGAGAAAATCAAAGAATTACACTCAGAGACACTACAGTTCGAGTCTCACAAGAGACAAACACACATCAAGTGCGATAGACAGTAACTAAATCGAACGAAGTTAGCAAAGTAGCATTGGTTCGAAACCAAGCCGCGCTCAGGCAAAGTAAAGGCAGAAGACGCGATAGCATCTTATGAACATTTAAGAACGAAGTGCGGAAAATATAAGGACATTATAGGAGGTAGGAACACCAAACAGAGAATATAGAGAAAGACACTATAGCGCGCAGGAAGAGACAGTTAAATTGAAGAACATTTTATACGATCTTCAGGGAAGATTACAGTAGGAAGAGAACTATAAATTGCGATAGGCAATGGTAAAGGAATAGCAAAGCGCGATAGCAGAAGGACAGATAGAACATCAATACGTAGAGAAAAGGCTATCTAGAAGGAGGTTCAAGAAAGACACAATTACGATCTCGGAAATAATAGGAAGAGAGACTTACCGAAGGGAGGAAGATAGGACAATCACGCGTTCAAACCTGTACAGGGAGAAACCATCTAGGCTGTTTTCCACCATTTGTAAGCTGAGAATTGGTCCGTGTTCGAATGTAAATAGTGAATAAGTGATTTTTATTTATGTTTAACAAGTGTTAAAAAGTGAAATTAAAAAAATGTATCAATATATTGTCGTGTGTCGATATGATGATCATGTGTTAAAAAGGGTCTATTGTAATATGAAGATGATGTGCTGAAGAAATTATGTGGGTGAAATCACCCAGAAATCACGTCATGAGCTGAAATGTGGGTGAGTCAAAAATGTTTATAATATTAAAGTGAATGTATCGTATGCTATTTCAGTGAATTTATGTGTGAAATGTGTGCACAATGAGTAATCAAATGATATTTGAATGTCATAAGGCAACCGCCAAGACGGTTTGCAAAAATGTTAAAAATAATGACAAAAGTACATAAGTGATAATAATAATAATAATACTATTGAAAGCCCGTAAAAATGGTTAAATAACGATGAAATAATGATCTGAAAGGAGGAATCGAATGTAATAAAGTAAATGGCAAGTAAAATGTATGCCAAATAAATAAAAGTAACGTAAATGAAACAAGCACCGTTGAATAATAATAATAATAATAATAATAATAAATATTGAGTTTACACTAAAAAATAAGAAATGTTGAGTTTTATACTCCGAGATGTTAATGTTAAAGTAAACAAATTGCATTCCGAAAATTAATAATGAATTAATGAATGTTGATCAAAAATAATGATAATAATAAACTCAAGATGAATGATTAAATAATCAAAATAATTGAATTACGTGGAATAATAAAAATAATTGAAGGATGATAGGGATACCTTAATATGATGATAAAATAACGCTATTCAGCAAGTAATAAAAGTAATATGCTAAAAATAATAGGTGGTAATCGAACACCAAAGAAATGATGTATGAAGTTATAAGCTATTGAGCTACGGTAAAGTAAATGCTAATGCGAGCAAAGTTGTTAGAGATGCGATGACGATCCAAGGTATATAAAGGTTGTGTTGCCGAAATGGGCCTATAAAGAATAAATAAAGTAAATGCTAGCAAATGAAGTGAATATATCCTGTGACGTGCACAAGTTTGGAGATAAAAGGTATAAATATCGGAAAGTCATCGATATTGTTTGCGCAAGGGTGCGGCCCGCTTGGTCGAACAGGGATTTGAGCCAAGGGCATTACTGTTTGCACCAGGGTGTGACCCGCTTGGTCGAACAGGGATTCAAGCCAAGGGCATTATAGTTGAGAATTGTTGGTATTGTTTGTGCGAGGGTTCGACCCGCTTGATTGAACATGGGTTCGAAGCAAGGGCATTGTGTTGCAATCTAAGTCCCGCCGGGCAATTGCTAAATATGAATATGGAGAGAACTAGTGCTTCTACGATATGTGATTTCAACTGGAGGGCCACAGAGTGTCCCTGAGCCCAGAGTCACATTGCCTCTACTGTGCCAACGACGCTATGTTAACCGACCAAATAAAGTATGTGAAATGAAAGGTAATGAGTTATGATCTGAAATTATGGCATGGGTCACAAGGAAAGTGAAATGAATATGAGTCAGTAAGGGATACTGTTAATGAAGTAATGTGGTAGCTTGGATCCTCATACGCTTTGTTTTAAAGGGAATGAAACATTTAAAAGTTTAAAGTCAATGAATGGGGCGAGAAGAAGGTAATAAATCACGTTAAACGAGGAAGGTCGAGCTGCCGGCCGACCGCTCCTAAACACGAGGGGTAGAATACACTGGAGCTTTGTATACAAAGGTTAAGGGTTGCTGAATGGATATTAAATGTGCGTAGCGGAACATGCAAATTTTTAAATAAGAGGTGCTATGAAATTGTGAATTAAATAATTGAATTAGTGGGTTTTTGAGAATCATCCCCACATTAAATTTGTAAAAATCGGATAATATTTGACCATAGTAGTCAAAAATAAGTTGATCATTAAATATTCGATTCCTGCCTTAAAGAAATGTATGAAATAACAAACGAGTTAACTCAAATTTGAGTTTGTAAAGTAACTGAAATTGTAAAATAATAGCATGTGGTACATCACTTATAAGCCACCCTACTGCATGGAAAAGATTTGTGATGGGACGTGAGTTCGAGGATGGGCATGTATTTGTTTTAAAAGTGTTGATTTGTTATGAAGACTAAGGCTTACTGATAAAAGTAACATAACTTAAATGAATGATTAGAAAGAGATTTAAAGGAAATAAAGTATGAATAAAGCCCAGAAGGGATGTTAATAACACAGTTAAATGTCCGCAAAAGCCTTAGATAAAATAATATAAAATGATAGGGATGCTCTATGTCTAAGTAAATAAAATGTTGCGGAAAGATAATATAGATGAATATTCAATGATAAAGGATACCTGAGCAAGGTAACGCGATAATATAAGATTATATGAATTTATTATGTATTTGATGTTTTGACATTTGGATTTTTCCAAAATATAAGTGTTTGTAAATTGTTTGTAATATTTCCTGGGAGTTTTATACAATAAACTCATGTATTTTGAAACATGTTTGTTTTCAATCTAGTCTTGTCGATCCTATAAAAATGTGCTATCATATCAAATGTGAAATCACGTTGTGGGTTGGATGTAACACGCCCCGAACCGTAACAGCTAGCCAGCACGTGATTAAGCATTTCCATATGAAATGGGTACAGTATACGTGTTGTACATAGCGCAGAGTCTAGATTTCATCCTCCTAGCCTCCAGTGATTCCCACCCAAGTTTCTCTAACATACGGGTCACACTGCTCCTGGGATTAAAGTCACTGGGCACAAATCTAGCGGCCTTTCTTTGTACCATTTCCAACTCATTGATGAGCCCTACTTGATATGGATCCCAAACTGCCGCGGCGTATTCCAGAATAGGTCTTACAAGTGACAAATATCCTAATTCTCTAGCAGAGGTACTACTTCCTTTTAATCCCCTCATTACAAAGTGCAGAGATTTGTAAGTTTTAAAAACTACACATCTTACATGAGTACTCCATGTCATATCATTCCTTACGTTAACGCCCAAATATTTGCAAGAATCTTCTTCTACAAGTATTTCCGAGCCAATGTTATATTGAAAATCTTGCCTTCGTCCTTTCCCTATTTTTATGAGACTACATTTTCTTGTGTTTATTTTCATTTTATTTTCAATCGCCCAATTATAGATCAGGTTCAGGTCGTCTTGAAGTACTGCGTTGTCTTGTGAGTCATGTATATTTCGATATATTACACAATCATCCGCAAACAATCGACAGTCACTAAGAATTCCATTTGGTAAGTCATTTATAAACGCCAAAAATAACAAAGTTCCGATTACGCTGTCTGAGGGGTACCCAACGTTACGGCAATTTCATCCGAGAATAGGCCTTCGACTTTTACTTTCTGGGAACGACCCGTCAAAAATTCTTGGATCCATAAAATTACTCTTCTATCAATCTGATCCTGGAGGGACTCGGGAAGAAGGAAGACGAACGGGAGACTCAAAAGGACTAATCCTTATTTTAAGGTAGAGCCGAGCTCTCAATTGTAGTAGTTGAAGTCAAGGAGACGGTTTCATTTGTAGGCTGAATTGCATGTATCTAGGTGTACAGATTTAAGTTAGGCAGGTATACGAATAAGATACTTGCGTGTCACCTGTCTAACAATAAAAATCTTTATACGAAAGTTATATGAGAGAGAATGGAGTATTTCCTGGCTCGGATTAACAAGCTTGAAATGTGTGAGTTTTGGCAGTCAGCAGATGTGAGGAAACTACCATTTGTTTATTGTGTGAAGGTCATGTTAACCGACAAAGGCGTGTTTATGAAAACAAAACTGGTAGAAATAAATGCCACGTGCAGAAAAGAGAGAGAAAGGGTAAGACGGTGACTGTCAACTATAATGTTGCGGCATTTTTACAAGCCGAAAATGCAGCCATAGGTCAGATTTTCAAGCTTATTAGCAAGATAGTAAATAAAAATTCGAAAAGGAACTTTATGAAAAATGTTTAGTTAAGAAATAAATGTGTTACAAGTCACCATGGAGTCTTGTTTTATTTTTACGTAACGGGTGCTGAAATTATACTTAATTTTAAAAGAACGTCATGATTGTTCAGGAGTGCACATATAAATTGTTAGTGAGAGGATCAGGCAAATGTTGTCATGATTATTATAAACGAGGAATTACAGTGGAAGGCCACTTGAGTCGATAAGTTGATGGTGAAATGAGTAGGCTATGCGGTTATATGGAGAGGTTATTAATAGATACGGAATTATGTGAAACTAGGAGATATGTGATGACTGAGGAACAGCTGATGTGAAGAGTGACGTGATATTATTGGCTATGAGAGTTGGTGTATGGTGTATTTTAAAGTCAATAATAATACAAATTCTGAAATTCATTAGCTACATAATAATGTTGTTTCATTTGAGGGGCTAGGGCATCGTGGTCATTTAGCCCCGTGAACTTGGGTGAGTGTGGAATTTTGTCTGATAACCTGTGTTATTGTGATGACAGTATTAGTGTGTACAGTAGAGCGTCGATAATACGGACGTTGAAAATCCGGATTCAATTCCTGTGAAAAAAATATGTTGAAGTGAATACATACAAATTGTCAAACAAAAGCATTGATGCGACAGGCTGGGCGGGGTCGTTTTACCGATACGAATCAAAGACTTGGCCGCAAAGAAGCGAACTACTAATGCAATTCAAAAATGAATAACAGATTCTTTAAGAGCTCTGACAATGTATAAACTGTACAGTATTCTGTAAATATGTACTTATTGCACAATTCATATGTATGTGCTGTATAGTCTATCATTAAAATACATTATAGGCCTAAGTTCATATTAATTTATGGTTTTATTTATCAGCTCCAATTATTTAACCCCTAAAGTGAATTATTAACGGTTTTAGCAAGTTTTCTTTTTGTTATGAACTCAAACGACCTTGTTTTGGTTCTTTTCGAAAATCATGACATTTTGATAATCCGGACAGGGTCTGGTCACAGTTAATCCTGATTATCGATGCTATACTGTAGGCCTACTCGTAATTCAAGTGAGAATTAGGTATGAAGCGACCGTGGCCTTAAGTTAGGAACCATCCCGTCATTCACCTGGAGTAGAAGTGGAAAAACACTTCCAGGATGGCTGAGGTAGGACTTGAACCCACCTCTTCTCAGTATTTTCTCACGAGGCTCGAGTGGACCCCGTTCCAGCCCTCACGAGGGGAATACGCCAAGTGTAACAACCTGATTCCCCAGAAACATCGCTCAATGAAAAAGGGGTCGAAATAAGCGAACACATGTTTCGGCTTATCTGTAGACACTTGCCCGCTTGCGAGAAAATGATCGTCGAAGTGTATCCGGCGTGCTTTACGTGCCTTTCAGCACGTAACAGATTCAACTGACGCTGTTGCGTAGCAGTTATTGCCACTGCTTTACACTTATACGCCCCGAGTTCAAATCCCATTTAATGATTTGTTTTGTTATATTTTTCAATTATCTACTGATATCTACTTGACGATTACTATCAAGTTAGTGGATGCAAGGGCGTTTCGTCGATTGTAAAATTACAACTGGGCTTCACAATAAGTGTGAATATGGTATTTTACAGGGCGTAGCTGTGTGCGTTAAATCACCCACCACGACCGCAATGGGGTGCTGCAGAAAATCACGTGATCGGAGGTTCGAATCCTGGCGCTGACAGCGGCTATCTTAAGTGTGATTTTTCACCTGATTTTCCCACATTGCCTCCAGGCAAATGCCGGGATCCTACTTCATTTCAAGGCCCGAAACACCTACCTCATTTCGGTCCCTAATACAGCTATACACACTACTACAATCATCACAGAAATACAGGTTATCTGACAGGTTTAACACACACCCATATACACGGAGCTGATGACCAATATGTCTCAAGTTGTCACAAATACACAGTCCTCGATACCGGGGCATTAAACAAAGAGATTAAAATCGCCACGGCTTGGTCGGGAATCAAACCTGGGACCCTTCAGGCCAAAGCCTAGCGTGCTAGGGAATCAGCTACGGGGCCGGGCATTACTTCTAATTGCGGGCCACTTACCCCAGTATTTATAGTTGGAAACAGCATCACAGTCAACACATCACATAGGTTCTCAGATAAATTCAATAACACGCAAATCCTCATGACCGAAGTGTCCGAAGCTTCTGGGATATCTAGGATAACAAATTAAAGAACCTCAAGGCGTTGACTGTATATCGTTTGCTGGCAATAAAAAAGAGCAGTGATGGGGAATAGTGCTTTACATATATACTAGAATCTCATGGCGTAGCCGTGCTCATTAAATCGTCACCACGAATACGAGGGCAGCTGTAGCAAGTCCGGAGATCGCAGGTTCGAATCCCGGCACTGACATTGGCTACCCTGAGTGTGATTTTGTCCATGATTTACCTTCACTCCAGGAGAATGACGGTGAAGTACCTTATTTTCAGTCCCGGGGCACCTACCTCATTCCTGTCCCTAACACAGTTTCACACACTACTTCAGTCATCACATCAACACAGGTTATCAGATAAGTTCAACACACACCCAACTACACGGGGCTGATGACCAAGATGTCCCAAGCCCCAAAAATGAAATAACAGTAGGGGAGTAGTGCCGATTTTAACCCACAGCCTACTTTCCTGCGAACATTGCCGATAACTCCCGAACCCGTGGTCGGAGATTCACGAATGAGGAGTCGTTGGACTCTGGCTGACGTCCTCTTTCCTATGGACTACACGTTATATTTTTGAAAAAACAATTGAAAATTTATGTTTTCGAAAGTAGGTGATAGTTTGAAAACCAAACATGATTGAATGTTGTGCCATGGCTCAAACGAATGGTCTCTATGTCCTTTATTTTCTGTAATAAAGTATTTTTATTTTTGATGTTTTTTTGAAAACACTCGAATTTTAAAATCCTATATTTTGGAAACTAAAATTTTTACAAAAACGTTTATTTGACGTAAATCAATCATCCCTAGCCCCTCTACCCCCAAAATAAATTTCAAGTCTCTAGGATAAAAACCTGACAGTAGTGTGGTAGTGAGAGAGCTGCTTACAAAAGCAAGTTGTGAGCCCCTGCGACCTTGGAATGGAAGGAGTCATGCTAGGAGGGCGTGCTTGGATTCGTTTTTTCGTCTCGTTGCGCTCTTTACGGGAATGTCGGTGTCGAAAAGGTGAAATGCTGGAAACACGGTTTTTTGGGGCAAAAACGTGATTTTAGACTTTTTGTTATATCTCGCGAACCAATCATGCTAGAGGCATATACGAGGAGTCGAAGGACTTGGGGTAACGTCCTCTCTGCTATGATGGAGCATTCGTTATATTTTTTTAAAAATTTGGAAACTCGATTTTGGGGTAAACAAGTGTTTTTTGTGATTTTTGTTGATATATGACGAACCAATAAGCCTAGAGACTTGTACGAGGTGTCATTTTTTTTTCGTCGCATTGTCCTCTTGCCGAGGATGTTCGTGTTGAGCAGGAATGAAAAACCATGTTGAGGTAAAACCGTGATTTTAGACTTTTTGCTCTATCTCGCAAACCAATAACGCTAGAGACGTGTACGAGGTGTCCTAGGACTCGGGCTAACGCCCCCTTTCGAATGTGGTAGATATGTTTTCCAAAAAATAATTCACAAAGGGCCTAACGACACGTTTGTTGAAAAACCTTTTTTTCTTTACCTGTTTATAATGTTCATGAAGCGTGGTGGTTGAGAGAGACGATACTGCTGAGTGTGTGTGTTTCAACGAACCTGTCGCTAATCAGAATGACCATGCTTAATAGATCAATCCCTATTTCGGAGGGTCGGTTTATGACAGAGCGAGGGTGCGTTTTTTCTGATATTTAATCCCCGAAGGGGATCTTTAACGTGTAAAAGGTGATGAGAACTTGGTTTTATGTTGGTCGAAGTGAGTACAGAAAACAAACTTGCAGAGGAGCAGACGAGCAGGAGTCGAATGTCATTTGAGCTTATTGGAATGCGCTGATCTGACTTGACAACAAGTGCAATGGAAAATGACAAAGACGCAGAGGACGCTTGTAGGTGAAATAATCTGACAATCGTGGTGGCAGGGAAGAGCGAAATGCATGTGAACACGTGTGAGATGAGATGTACGCTAAACAAGTTACATCCTGTCTTGCTTCGTACGTGACAAAATGCAAGTTCATGTGAAATTTGACCTAGCACAGGTGTTCATCTGGGACGTTAGCTGTCCACGTGACCGATAACAGAATGTTCAAAGCGTGGGGAAAAATGATTATACATGCAACGTAACATATATAAAGACATGTCGTTATCATTTCCACTCTCACTTAGGTGACTACCTTTGAACACACTGCGTTGGATGAAACACTTGGTCTTGTTTAACAGTTTTGGTGTTGGTGGAAAATACTTAACCTTGTTGTGGGGTAGGTATTTATTTATATATTTATTCCTTTATATATCTATTGATTTATATATATTTACATGCAATTATTTATTGATTGTTGAAGTTATAAATAAATGTTTATTTATTTGTTTGCAGATAACGTGTATAGCCTACCTGTTGTGTGTCTGTGGGAAAGAGATTGAAAAAGAGAGAAAGACAGACAGCTAGAAAAGGAAACCATTACCACACTAGCCCACGAGACGGGAATAAAGCAAAGCATTACACGTCAAGGTGAGATTTGTTTATATATATATATATATATAACCTGTTTGATTTTGTTTTGTTTATGAAATACATAAACTATATGGAATTGATATACTTATGGTGGTTTATTTTATTTCTTTTTAGAGTGTTGTAAAACGCTTGACAACTGTTGATAACCAGGAACGTGTGTGTTTGGGAGCATTGTCCAGCAGTCTACAGCTGAAAACTCAGGTGAGAGTGTTCTTTCAAAATAATGTCTTTTACTACTGCTGATTCGTTAGCTTGGGGACCCCTAAACAGTTGTTTCAAATCGCGTGTGTGCTCTGGTCGTGTGGTCAATGTTAGAAAAATTTTGATTCCCAAAGAATTTTTAGAATCTTACTTTGAAATTTTTAAAACTGAAATTTGCACAGCGCAAAGGTTGCATACGGCTATAAAGGTGAATACTGAACTGGTGTGTGATTTCATATATAAAAAGAAGGACGGTGAGCATAAAGAGACATTCTATATTTGCAGTAAAATGCAAGAGCTTTTGATAGCCGATAATCTGAACGAGTGGTATCAAAGCCATGTGGTGAATGCCTTGCTATCAAAATTTGATAAACTGCAACAAGGACCGAGTGGCCTTGCCTTAGACAAAATTCATCATCTATAAATCAACATTTGTCATTTCAATCCGTTGAATGCTGGATCTAGACACATTTCTTTACCATCAGCGATTGCCTGTCGGAGAGCGGTGGTAAATATTGAAAATAAAGATGATAATTGTTTCCTCTGGTGTGTGGCCGCGTAATTGCAGCCAGCACAACGTCACTGTGAGAGACCAGCAAAGTACAAGGCCAAGTTTGAAGAATTAAAACAAACATTAAATTTAACTAGAGTATCGTTCCCTATGGACTTAACGGAAATCCATAGGTTTGAACAAGACAACCAGGACTTTTCGTTCATGGTGTATGGCCTTGATGGTGATGAGATTGTGGGTCCTCTTTATGCTACAAAAGAACTGAAACGACACCACATTCATCTTTTATAGCTGTCTTATGGAGAGGTGAATCACTATTGCCTGATTAAAAGCTTGACTAGATTGCTAAGCAGTCATACGTCTAAGCATGGACATAAAACACATATTTGTGACCGTTGCTTGCAATATTTTACAACCTCTACGCTTTTGGAACGTCATAGGGTAGATTGCGTTTCTCAGGAAGCGGTGAGATTGATATTGTCACATGGGTACAAGGCTGTGTTAAAGTTTAAGGGCATTCATAAGCGTGACACTGTTCCCTATGTGGTATATGCAGATTTCGAAGCACTCACTACACCCATGGCGGGATGTGAACCAGATCCCACCATAAGCTCAACCACAGCCATTCAAAAACATGAACCCTTTGCCATAGGATTTAATGTGGTGTGTGCCTATGACCCCACGCAATCCATTTTTAAATACCGTGAGGGGCCAGATTGTGCCAAATGGTTCTTGGATGAACTTGTCAAGTTGGCTCATGATGTACAGGAATTACTGGACCACCCAGTACCCATGAGCCTAACTCCAGAACAGCAGCAGCAGTATGAGCATGCGACGACATGCCATATTTGCGAAAAGCCACTGATCGGTGCTGAAGACACCGTTCGTGATCACTCGCACATTACGGGGGAGTTTCGTGGAGCTGCGCATAGTAAATGCAATTTAAACTTTCCAGCTCCTCATTTTATCAGTGTCTTTTTCCACAATCTGGCGAATTATGACATTCAGTTTTTGATTCGTGAATTTGGTCATGTCAACAAGGGCTCGTTTACCATTATCCCCCAAAACCATGAGCGTTTTACAGCCCTGACATGGAGGTAGAGCGTCTTTAGCATTCGATTTTTGGATTCCTTTAAGTTTATGGCATCCTCACTAGATAGTCTTGTGAATGGCTTGAATGAGGAGGAATTAAAAAATACTAGAATGCATTTTAATAATCCTGAGAAATTTCAATTGTGCATTCGGAAAGGTATATTCCCGTATGATTTCTGCAACAGCTGGGACGTGTTAAAGCAAAGAAAACTCCCACCACAAGAGCAATTTTACTCGAAACTAACACGCATTACCGTTTCCGATGAAGACAATGCACATGCATGTCAAGTTTGGCGAGTGTTTGGCATGAAGACGCTAAGTGAATATGCTTTGCATCTACCTAAAACTGGATGTATTGCTGCTCACCGATGTGTTTCAAAAATTCCGTGAGTTGTGTCAACACATTTACGGTCTTGACCCGACTCACTATTATACGAGTCCTGGTCTCTCGTTCGATGCCGCTTTGAAATACACTCAAGTGGAATTGGATTTACTCACTGATGTAGACATGGTTCTATTTTTTGAAAAGGGCATTCGTGGCGGCTTTGTGTAGCTTAACCAACGCCATGCCGAAGCGAACAATGTCTACATGCCTAATTATTCACCAGACAAACCAGAATCGTACTTAATGTACTATGACGTGAATAATTTGTATGGTTACGCCATGAGTCAGCCTTTGCCCTATGGGAATTTTGCTTGGCTGACAGACAAACAAGTGTCAGAATTTGATGTGAACATGGCTAGCCAAGAAACAGGCCGTGGATATGTGCTAGAAGTGGATATTGAATATCCCTCATCCTTGTATGATGAACATGCCGATTTCCCATTCTGCCTTGAGCAAATGGTTCCCCCTGACAGTAAAGTGAAAATTGATAAACTCATGGGCACACTTTACAACAAAAATCGGTATGTGCTACATATCCAAATGTTGGTGCAATGCCTCGCCCAAAGCTCGGTGTTAAAGAAAATCCACAGGGGTATTTCTTTTGCTCAAAAAGCATGGCTTGAGCCATACATGAAACTCAACACAGAGCACCGACAAATGGCAACACAGCAGTTTGAATTTTTTTTTTAAATTAATGAACAACTGCATCTATGGCAAGTCCATGGAGAATGTCCGCAAATACCGTGACATTAAATTGGTTAATGTCTGGGAGGGGCGGTGGGGTGCCCGGCGGTACATTGCCAAGCCAAATTTTAAATCGATCAACATTATCGATGAGGATTTGGCTACTATTGAATTGAGTAAGACCAGCGTGGCCATGGATAAACCCATTTACATGGGTCAAGTCATTTTAAACTTTTCTAAATCGGTCATGTATCGATTCCACTATGAGTTTGCCAAACGCCATTTTGAGGACGTCTCTCTTTTGTATATGGAGAATACTCATTCATTTACCACATTCGCAACTGCAATCCCTATGACGTTATGAGGCAGCATAGTGACTGGTTCGACACCTCTTGCTATAGCGCTGACAACGTGTTTCAACTGCCCATAAAAATAAGAAGGTAATGGGCGTTTTAAAAGATGAATGCGGTGATTCCATTATGACGGAATTCGTAGGTTTGGCTTAGAAAATGTATGCTTATCGCACACTAGACTGTAAGGAAGCCAAAAGAGCAAAAGGTGTAGGTAGGGCAGTGGTAAAATCGCTACGTGTAGATGATTACCTGGCGGTTTTACGCACTGGCAAAGCTATGTCTCATACACAGTGCAGGATACAATCCAGCAACCATCATTTGTATCTTGTGGAACAGAGAAAACGCATCCTCGCCTCCATGGATAACAAACGTGTGTGGCCTGATGACCTGCTCACTAGCCTACCCTGGGGTTATGATCGCAAGGAGGAGGAGGTGTGATTTCACTGTTTAATCGTTTAGGGACATAGCATTATGTAACTTGTAGATTTAGTATTTGGTAAATATTGGTTTTTGTCATTGTAAATAGTAGATTTTGTAAAATAGTGGCAACCCACTTGGTCCTTTTGCTCTTTAAAAAGTTCTATGCAACCTTATTTTTTTAAATTGACTGATAATTAGTTTGATTCTTTTAAAGCTATACAAAGTTGTAGTTTTTTGTAAATATTTAATGAGTAATACTATTTTTTTAGTAACTTCAATAATTTTTTTGTAATGGTAAAATATTAAATTTATAATGAAAAGTTCTTTTGGGGTGAGTGTGCATGTCGAGAATGTGCTTTTGGGAATAAATAAAGTGGTTGTGTTTGTTCCCAAAGACAGGTGTGAATGTATGAGTAGGGAGAAAGCTGGTGTGTATGTATGACCAGAGCAAACACAGTGAGGTAGGGTGGGTGGGTGGGGAGGGGGGAAATTGTCACTTATATACTCATTTTGTTTTCAATAGTTTTGTTTTCTTTGAAAAGTGGCAGTCAATAGACATTATTTTTGTAAAAACAGTCTTACCTGCAGTAGTCGTAGACCTCGACGTTTCTCCAAACACCCATAAATACATTGCAGCATCAACATGGCCAAGCAGTTGCATGAACATCATTGTCAAATCTCAACTTTCGACATACACCAAATGGAAAAATGTGAAAACAGCAAAATGGAAAATCCATTTTTCCATATCACCAAAATTCAAAAAAACCTAAGACTGTTATTTTAAAAACTGGAAATGGCCATGTGTGAAATATGAAAATTCAGAAAACATTCAAACGGACATTGTTTAAAAGTGTCATCAACAAAAATTGAAAAATCCATATCATCAAAAACACAAAACTTGAAACAGACATTTTTAAAATCTGTAAATTGCAAATTGGCTAATGGCAGTGTGTGAATTAATCATGTGTGAAATGTAAAAAAAGAAAAATCATCCATCAACATCATGATTTTTATATTAAACAAGATGTTCAGTAAAGAACATATAGCCTACTTTCTCCTAAATGCATGGGTATTGTTATATCTCTTTGTCCTTTTCAAGGAGTATGATTGAATGTTGGCTGTAGTAGCTTTTTGAAATACAACGTGCTATAGGGATATTAAACATGAATATGAGGTGCCCTTTGCTAGTGCTACCTCTGTACCAAATTTCGTTCATTCGGTTCTACCGTGTTCGAATTAATAGGGGGAATCAATTTTGACATAAAGATGGCCACCATCCGCAAACTATTAGGCTAATGACCTATTAGATTGGTCAAAGGATGCTCCCTCTATAAAGGTATGTTGTTGCAAAGTTTGGTAGAGATCGGATGGTTATGTTAGTCCTAATTTGATTTAAGCTTTAAACATTTGTGTGGACGCCATTACGTTTTTGTCAATATGGCGGCGATATTAATCATGACACTGAGATGCCCTTTGCTAGTGCTATCTCTGTACCAAATTTCGTTCCATTCGGTTTCACCGTGTTTGAATTAATAGGGGGAATCGATTCTGACACAAAGATGGCCGCCATCCGCAAACTATTAGGCGAATGACCTATTAGATTGGTCAAAGGATGCTCCCTCCGTAAAGGTATGTAGTTACAAAATTTGGTAGAGATCGGATGATTAGGTTAATCGTAATTTGATTTAAGCTTTGAACATTCGTGAGGCCGCCATTACTTTTCAGTCAAGATGGCGGCGATATAAAACATGACACTGTGGTGCCCTTTGCTAGTGCTACCTCTGTACCAAATTTCGTTCCATTCGGTTCCACCGTGTTCGAATTAATAGGCGGAATCAATTTTGACATAAAGATGGCCGCCATCCTCAAACTGTTAGGCGAATGACCTATTAGATTGGTCAAAGGATGCTCCCTCCATAAAGGTATGTAGTTGCAGAATTTGGTAGAGATCGGATGATTAGGTTAATCGTAATTTGATTTAAGCTTTGAACATTCGTGTGGCCGCCATTACGTTTCAGCCAAGACGGCGGTGATATAAAACATGACACTGAGGTGCCCTTTGCTAGTGCTATCTCTGTACCAAATTTCGTTCCATTCGGCTCCACCGTGTTCGAATTAATAGGGGGAATCAATTTTGACATAAAGATGGCCGCCATCCGCAAACTATTAGGCTAATAACCTATTAGATTGGTCAAAGGATGCTCCCTCCATATAGGTATGTAGTTGCAGAATTTGGTAGAGATCGGATGATTAGGTTAATCGTAATTTGATTTAAGCTTTGAACATTTGTGTGGCCGCCATTACGTTTCTGTCACGGCGGCGATATAAAACATGACACTGAGATACCCTTTGCTAGTGCTACCTCTGTACCAAATTTCGTTCCATTCGGTTTCACCGTGTTTGATTTTCACACAAAGATGGCCGCCATCCGCAAACTATTAGGCTAATGACCTATTCGTTTGGTCAAAGGATGCTTCATCTATAAGGGTATGTTGTTGCAAAATTTGGTAGAGAACGGATGGTTAGGTTAATCGTAATTTGATTTAAGCTTTGAACATTTGTGTGGCCGCCATTACGTTTCCGTCAAGATGGCGGCGATATAAAACATGACACTGCGGTGCCTTTTGTTAGTACTACCTCTGTACCAAATTTCGTTCCATTCGGTTGCACCGTGTTCGAATTAATAGGGGGAATCGATTTTCACACAAAGATGGCCGCCATCCGCAAACTATTAGGCTGATGATCTATTAGTTTGGTCAAAGTATCCTCCCCCCGTAAAGGTATGTCGTTGCAAAATTTGGTAGAGATCAAATGATTAGGTTAGTCGTAATTTGATTTAAGCTATGAACATTCGTGTGGCCGCCATTACGTTTCAGTCAAGATGGCGACGATACAAAACATGACACTGAGGTGCCCTTTGCTAGTGCTACCTCTGAACCAAATTTCGTTCCATTCAGTTCCACCGTGTTCGAATTAATAGGGGGAATCCATTTTGACATAAAGATGGCCGCCATCCGCTAACTATTAGGCTAATAACCTATTAGATTGGTCAAAGGATGCTTCCTCCAGAAAGGTATGTTGTTGCAAAGTTTGGTAGAGATCGGATGGTTATGTAAGTCGTAATTTAACTTTAGCTTTGAACAATTGTGTGGCCGCCATTACGTTTCTGTCACTATGGCGGCGATATAAAACATGACACTGAGATACCCTTTGCTAGTGCTACCTCTGTACCAAATTTCGTTCCATTCGGTTTCACCGTGTTTGATTTTCACGCAAAGATGGCCGCCATCCGCAAACTGTTAGGCTAATGACCTATTCGTTTGGTCAAAGGATGCTTCCTCTATAAGGGTATGTTGTTGCAAAATTTGGTAGAGATCGGATAATTAGGTTAATCGTAATTTGATTTAAGCTTTGAACATTTGTGTGGCCGCCATTACGTTTCCGTCAAGATGGCGGCGATATAAAACATGACACTGAGGTGCCTTTTGTTAGTACTAACTCTGTACCAAATTTCGTTCCATTCGGTTGCACCGTGTTCGAATTAATAGGGGGAATCGATTTTCACACAAAGATGGCCGCCATCCGCAAACTATTAAGCTGATGATCTATTAGTTTGGTCAAAGGATCCTTCCCCCGTAAAGATATGTTGTTGCAAAATTTGGTAGAGATCAAATGATTAGGTTAGTCGTAATTTGATTTAAGCTTTGAACATTTGTGTGGCCGCCATTACGTTTCAGTCAAGATGGCGGCGATATAAAACATGACACTGAGGTGCCTTTTGTTAGTACTACCTCTGTACCAAATTTCGTTCCATTCGGTTTCACCGTGTTTGAATTAATAGGGGGAATCGATTCTGACACAAAGATGGCCGCCATCCGCAAACTATTAGGCGAATGACCTATTAGATTGGTTAAAGGATGCTCCCTCCATAAAGGTATGTAGTTGCAAAATTTGGTAGAGATCGGATGATTAGGTTAATCGTAATTTGATTTAAGCTTTGAACATTCGTGAGGCCGCCATTACTTTTCAGTCAAGATGGCGGCGATATAAAACATGACACTGTGGTGCCCCTTGATAGTGCTACCTCTGTACCAAATTTCGTTCCATTCGGTTCCACCGTGTTCGAATTAATAGGCGGAATCAATTTTGACATAAAGATGGCCGCCATCCTCAAACTGTTAGGCGATTGACCTATTAGATTGGTCAAAGGATGCTCCCTCCATAAAGGTATGTAGTTGCAGAATTTGGTAGAGATCGGATGATTAGGTTAATCGTAATTTGATTTAAGCTTTGAACATTCGTGTGGCCGCCATTACGTTTCAGCCAAGATGGCGGCGATATAAAACATGACACTGAGGTGCCCTTTGCTAGTGCTACCTCTGTACCAAATTTCGTTCCATTCGGTTCCACCGTGTTCGAATTAATAGGGGGAATCAATTTTGACATAAAGATGGCCGCCATCCGCAAACTATTAGGCTAATAACCTATTAGATTGTTCAAAGGATGCTCCCTCCATACAGGTATGTAGTTGCAGAATTTGGTAGAGATCGGATGATTAGGTTAATCGTAATTTGATTTAAGCTTTGAACATTTGTGTGGCCGCCATTACGTTTCTGTCACGGCGGCGATATAAAACATGACACTGAGATACCCTTTGCTAGTGCTACCTCTGTACCAAATTTCGTTCCATTCGGTTTCACCGTGTTTGATTTTCACACAAAGATGGCCGCCATCCGCAAACTATTCGGCTAATGACCTATTCGTTTGGTCAAAGGATGCTTCCTCTATAAGGGTATGTTGTTGCAAAATTTGGTAGAGATCGGATGGTTAGGTTAATCGTAATTTGATTTAAGCTTTGAACATTTGTGTGGCCGCCATTACGTTTCCGTCAAGATGGCGGCGATGTAAAACATGACACTGCGGTGCCTTTTGATAGTACTACCTCTGTACCAAATTTCGTTCCATTCGGTTGCACCGTGTTCGAATTAATAGGGGGAATCGATTTTCACACAAATATGGCCGCCATCCGCAAACTATTAGGCTGATGATCTATTAGTTTGGTCAAAGTATCCTCCCCCGTAAAGGTATGTCGTTGCAAAATTTGGTAGAGATCAAATGATTAGGTTAGTCGTAATTTGATTTAAGCTATGAACATTCGTGTGGCCGCCATTACGTTTCAGTCAAGATGGCGACGATACAAAACATGACACTGAGGTGCCCTTTGCTAGTGCTACTTCTGACTCAAATTTCGTTCCATTCAGTTCCACCGTGTTCGAATTAATAGGGGGAATCAATTTTGACATAAAGATGGCCGCCATCCGCAAACTATTAGGCTAATAACCTATTAGATTGGTCAAAGGATGCTTCCTCCATAAAGGTATGTTGTTGCAAAGTTTGGTAGAGATCGGATGGTTATGTAAGTCGTAATTTAACTTAAGCTTTGAACATTTGTGTGGCCGCCATTACGTTTCTGTCACTATGGCGGCGATATAAAACATGACACTGAGATACCCTCTGCTAGTGCTACCTCTGTACCAAATTTCGTTCCATTCGGTTTCACCGTGTTTGATTTTCACACAAAGATGGCCGCCATCCGCAAACTGTTAGGCTAATGACCTATTCGTTTGGTCAAAGGATGCTTCCTCTATAAGGGTATGTTGTTGCAAAATTTGGTAGAGATCGGATAATTAGGTTAATCGTAATTTGTTTTACGCTTTGAACATTTGTGTGGCCGCCATTACGTTTCCGTCAAGATGGCGGCGATATAAAACATGACACTGAGGTGCCTTTTGTTAGTACTAACTCTGTACCAAATTTCGTTCCATTCGGTTGCACCGTGTTCGAATTAATAGGGGGAATCGATTTTCACACAATGATGGCCGCCATCCGCAAACTATTAGGCTGATGATCTATTAGTTTGGTCAAAGGATCCTTCCCCCGTAAAGATATGTTGTTGCAAAATTTGGTAGAGATCAAATGATTAGGTTAGTCGTAATTTGATTTAAGCTTTGAATATTTGTGTGGCCGCCATTACGTTTGAGTCAAGATGGCGGCGATATAAAACATGACACTGAGGTGCCTTTTGTTAGTACTACCTCTGTACCAAATTTCGTTCCATTCGGTTGCACCGTGTGCGAATTAATAGGGGGAATCGATTTTCACACAAAGATGGCCGCCATCTGCAAACTATTACGCTGATGACCTATTGGTTTGGTCAAAGGATGCTCCCCCCATAAAGGTATGTTGTTGCAAAATTTGGTAGAGATCGGATGATTAGGTTAGTCGTAATTTGATTTAAGCTTTGAACATTTGTGGGGCGTCCATTGCGTTTCCGTCAAGATGGCGGCGATATAAACCATGACACTGAGGTGTCCTTTGTTAGTGCTACCTTTGTACCAAATTTCGTTCAATTCGCATTCACCGTGTTCGAATTGATAGGGGGGGACAGACATTCAGAGTACACACACTCACACACAGACACACACACAGACTCACACACACACATATATACACACACACACACACAGACTCACACACACACATACACACACACATACCGACACACTTTTTTCGCCCTGTGTTGATCTCATAAGTCTACTTTCATTTTTTGCAAAAATCGAAAGTAGGCTAAAAACAAAACATCGTGCTCTGGTAAACCTTTGTTTTTATTTCATAGTCATAGTGAATTGACAAAAGAACAAGATGTTCAGTAAAGAACATATAGCCTACTTTCTCCTAAATGCATGGGTATTGTTATTACTCTTTGTCCTTTTCAAGGAGTATGATTGAATAATGGTTGTAGTAGCTTGTTGAAATACAACGTGCTATAGGGATATTAAACATGAATATGAGGTGCCCTTTGCTAGTGCTACCTCTGTACCAAATTTCGTTCAATTCGGTTTCACCCTGTTTGAATTGATAGGGGGAATCGATTTGCACACATACTTGGCCACCATCTGCAAACTATTGGGCTGATGTTCTTGCAGTTTGGTCAGAATATGTTTCCCACATAAAGATATGGTGTTGCAAAATTTGGTAGAGACTAGATTATTAGGTTGGTCGTAATTACATTTTAGCTTTTAACATTTGGGTGGCCGCGATTACGTTTCCGTCAAGATAGCGGTGATATAAAACCTGACACTGAGGTGCCCTTTGCTAGTGCTACCTCTGTACCAAATTTCGTTCCATTCGGTTTCACCGTGTTCGAATTGATAAGGGGAATCGATTTTCACACAAAGATGGCCGCCATCCGCAAAATATTAGGCTAATGACCTATCAGTTTGGTCAAAGGATGCTCCCTCCATAAAGGTATGTTTTTGCTAAATTTGGTAGAGATCGGATGATTAGGTTGATCGTAATTTGATTTAAGCTTTGAACATTTGTGTGGCCGCCATTACGTTTCCGTCAAGATGGCGGCGATATAAAACATGACACTGAGGTGCCCTTTGCTAGTGCTACCTCTGTACCAAATTTCTTTCCATTCGGTTCCACCGTGTTCGAATTAATAGGGGGAATCAATTCTGACATAACGATGGCCGCCATCCGCAAACTATTAGGCTAATGACCTATTAGATTGGTCAAAGGATGCTCCCTCCATAAAGGTATGTTGTTGCAAAGTTCGGTAGAGATCGGATGGTTATGTTAGTCGTAATTTGATGTAAGCTTTAAACATTTGTGTGGCCGCCATTACGTTTCTGTCAATATGGCGACGATATAAATCATGACACTGATATGCCCTTTGCTAGTGCTATATCTGTACCAAATTTCGTTCCATTCGGTTTCACCGTGTTTGAATTAATAGGGGGAATCGATTTTGACACAAAGATGGCCGCCATCCGCAAACTATTAGGCGAATGACCTATTAGATTGGTCAAAGGATGCTCCCTCCATAAAGGTATGTAGTTGCAAAATTTGGTAGAGATCGGATGATTAGGTTAATCGTAATTTGATTTAAGCTTTGAACATTTGTGTGGCCGCCATTACGTTTCAGTCAAGATGGCGGCGATAAAAAACATGACACTGAGGTGCCCTCTGCTAGTGCTATATCCGTACCAAATTTCGTTCCATTCGGTTTCACCGCGTTTGAATTAATAGGGGGAATCGATTTTGACACAAAGATGGCCGCCATCCGCAAACTATTAGGCGAATGACCTATTAGATTGGTCAAAGGATGCTTCCTCCATAAAGGTATGTAGTTGCAAAATTTGGTAGAGATCGGATGATTAGGTTAATCGTAATTTGATTTAAGCTGTGAACATTTGTGTGGCCGCCATTACGTTTCAGTCAAGATGGCGGCGATATAAAACATGACACTGAGGTGCCCTCTGCTAGTGCTACCTCTGTACCAAATTTTGTTCCATTCGGTTCCACCGTGTTCGAATTAATAGGGGGAATCAATTTTTACATAAAGATGGCCGCCATCCGCAAACTATTAGGCTAATAACCTATTAGATTGGTCAAAGGATGCTCCCTCCATAAAGGTATGTTGTTGCAAAGTTTGGTAGAGATCGGATTGTTATGTTAGTCGTAATTTAACTTAAGCTTTGAACATTTGTGTGGCCGCCATTACGTTTCTGTCAATATGGCGGCGATATAAAACATGGCACTGAGATGCCCTTTGCTAGTGCTACCTCTGTACCAAATTTCGTTCCATTCGGTTTCACCGTGTTTGAATTAATAGGGGGAATTGATATTGACACAAAGATGGCCGCCATCCACAAACTATTAGGCTAATGACCTATTCATTTGGTCAAAGGATGCTTCCTCTATAAAGGTATGTTGTTGCATAATTCGGTAGAGATCGGATGATTAGGTTAATCGTAATTTGATTTAAGTTTTGAACATTTGTGTGGCCGCCATTACGTTTCCGTCAAGATGGCGGCGATATAAAACATGACACTGAGGTGTCCTTTGCTAGTGCTACCTTTGTACCAAATTTCGTTCAATTCGCATTCACCGTGTTCGAATTGATAGGGGGGGACAGACATTCAGAGTACACACACTCACACACACACACATAAACACACACAGACAGACACACTTTTTTCGCCCTGTGTTGATCTCATAAGTCTACTTTCATTTTTTGCAAAAATCGAAAGTAGGCTAAAAATAGAATACAAACAAATCCCAATACCTCACTCCTCAATTCCTCAATGTTTATGTCCATGCATCATCAACTTTCCTTTCATAGCACTCATCACAATCAGGGCTGCCATCCTCTCACCCACTGAGGCATCGCAGGATGTGAAAGTTGTTTAGCTTTTTTCAATAACAATTTATCTGCCACATGTCTTAAACCAGGATGACTATGGCGATAAGAAAGGTCATGTTCCTTGCATGCTTGATCCAAAAGATTAATGAGTACATCACCACGCTGCAAACGTTTTTCAAGATGAGTTCCAGAGCCACAAAAACGATAACCTGGAAGATGGATTTCGAAAGGTATGTATTGAATCACTTTGTCAATGACGCCATTGCCAGTACAGGTCTGGCATATCCTTTTCCATCGATGGTAAAAAGGTTAGGTCTTCTTCTTCTTCTTCTTCTTCTTCTTCTATGGACGAGGTTTGTGTTTGTTTTTGTTGTTGTTGCTTTTTCTCGCCATGACACTCGTGGAATGATTCAACAAAGTCTTTACACGGACTTTTATGCCCGTGATACAGTTTCACTAGCTGACAAGTTGCGCACTGACGCATAGACGGTATTTTTGCCATGGCCACTTGCTTATGGTGATCGTAATCCATACAGGGTTGCAATTCACTCAACACAGGGTCTTGAGTCCATGATTTTGGTACATGTTGCCAGATTTCTTTCACCGCGTTGGCAGCCACATAATAAATGAACGACTTGGGCAGCGCCAAGAGTTCCTCTTTGGTAAAACTGTCTAGTTTCTTTTGGCACACAAAGAACTTGCCGATGGCTTTGTCCGTAGCATTGCCATTCTCCATGGTATCACGTGCTGTAGATGTTTACACTTCGCTTGTAGAAATCTCACTGGCGTCATTCACAGGTAAATCCTGAGTTATAATTTTGTTCAACAACTCCCAGCAGGCATGGGTGGTTTACCAATGAAAGAGATGCCACGCATGCGATAGGGCTGTATGGGTAATGTTGCCACAGGAACAAGTATCCATGAGCGTTTGTAGGGATGGGCATCCAACTCCATGAGGTCGATACATTGACAGTAAGACGCCAAAAATGGTTGCAATCATTGACGTTTTTCATTACCTTTCACAAATACCACATTGGCCGAGGACAAGTGTGCTTTCATGACAACGTCCAAATATTTATAGAAAATGGTTCCTTGATTCCAGTCTAGTTGCCTATGATTTTCAACCCACTGGGTTAATTTACGGTCTTTTTCACACAATAAATCAAAAGCATGGGGCGGTTTAAATAGCAAATGCGTAGCTTGCGATATCCAAAACGTGGTACAATCGATAATGGCCACTTGTTTAAATATAAATTTGTTGTCACCAATTTTAAACCATTGGCAATCCACAATGAGTGTGCGCAAGATGTTGGCACTTGCCTGGACCAAGTTCAACTGACGACTGACTGACAATCAATGACTAAGGTGTGGTCATGAGATGGACTTACCTGCCATGCTAGTTTGAAAAAAAAAATTGAGGTTAGGGTAGGACAGAGGGACATGAAAAAAATAAGAATTTAAGAATTACATCATTTTATTATCATAACACGTCTTACAGGCTTTTGTCATTTTGGGATAAGGACGATACCAACTGATACAACAATATAGTCTCTTGTGTTTGCAACGTCCATAACACCGATGATGTCCCAATGTCTCTAAACTAGGCGTTTTTGATGGTGAGCTGCTCACCGAAGCACCATGGATACCTTACGGTCCACATGTATCGTAACTTGTTTTTTAGTCATCACCCTGAGGCACAAGTGAGGGGTAGCTTAAATGACAGGGTATATTTCCCACCTCCATTCTGCACCGGTAGGGGCAGGCAGGTGACCAGCGCTGATGTTCCTGCATGGGTTCATCACTCTCTTGCCATTGGTCTATGACGATGGGACAAAAGGCACATTTCACTTCATATCTTGTTTTTAAATAGTAGAATCCAGCGACCGCCAAGGCTTGAGGGTTTATGAAAGGCACTGGCCATGTGGCAAAAGTCTTGAAACGTTGTTCCTCGGAGTTTAAATTCATGGATGTGACGTCTCTTGAGGCTTTAAAGCAAGACATGACTGAGTGGCTCGACGTGGGTTGACCTGTTATTTATACACTCGTCACTTGGTTGGACAGTGGAAAATAGTTGACTTGTTTGTGATGAATAATCAAACAGTAGGCCGTGGTATTGGCTGGTACATTGTCATGCGTTTCAAAATCTAGTCGAATGTCAATATTGGATGGCTTGACAGACTCTTCCAGGTAAGAACAGTCAAAGACAATCAGTGGTGCTCTTGCCTTAAACGCTTGGGGTAGAAGCATGGGGCCGTTCTCTTTTTGATAATACGACCATCGAAATTTAGAAAACAAGTCGTACAGGGGGCCAAACTTATTTTTTGAAAAATCCAAATCCAGTCCTTCATAGGGAAACACAGCACCGTTGAGGAAAAGACGTGCATTTCTCAATTGCAGGTGATCAAATTGCATGGCATCTTTGGTTTGTTGATACTTGCGATTCGTTTAAAAACCCACGATCAGGTAGAGAGGTCTCTCTGTATAGCGGGCTGATTTTACAGACCAACTGTGTGTGTTGGTGGTGGGTAATAGCGGGTACTCATGGAGTGCCCAGCTTCTAAATTCCATGGGTAGAGGCATATCTCTCTTTACCATTTTGAGTATGTCCAGTTTTTTGCTATCGTCAAGGGTCACATGGGACACTTTCCATAGCAAGCGTTGTAGTTGAATTTTTGAATCTATGGGGGCATTGTCAGCTCCCTTGAATGCATTATTATCACTCCTGTCTCTCACCAAACAAAGCACTTGCCTTGCGTTGACCACAATGCGCTGGTGATCTTCGACAAAGCCTAAAATCAGTTTAAGAGGTAAATATCCAGTAAAGGTCCCATCGGTGTGTACCATCCAGTCATTGGTCGAGTCAGGGCACCAACCTGCCATGCAAAGTGTTTTACCTTCTTCCTCACTATAAGAGGGATATAGTTTCATGACACTGGAAATACCCACATTTCGAGTGCTATCCACCACGATATCGTTAATCACGTAACGCACTTCAGAAAACAGAAAGGCCAAAGCATGGTTGGCCAACTTGGATGTGGTGGGTATAGAGCCATCGGCTTTGGTGAGTCGACCTTCAATCTGAATGACACTTTCATGCGGTAGGGTGTAAATATCTTGGTTGTTGATAACAAATTGAATTTCAACATTTTTATTGAGTCCAGGTGTTTGAGCTTGATAGGAATGGAGATCAATTCTTACCACCCCTGGTTGCTCCTCGATGCGGTTCGCTACCTCTAGGATAGAATTCATCATATGGGTTGACGTGGTAACCCAAATGCTGTAAAATCTGCTTGTCTTGAGATGTTAACGTGTATTCACGTGGCAAACAACTAACACCATTCCTTGACGGTGTTGTTGCTTTATACACAAACTTCATAGTGGCTTTAGCACCAACTTGTAAGTCACTGGTGTGGTAGAATCTAGATCAATGAGTTGTTGATCTCTATTGATCAGTCTTAATGTTATATTACTAATACTATCGACAGCCACAGAATGAAAAAGCACCACTGGAGGGTTTTCACGAATAATATACCAATTGGGCGATGTCACAATAAAGTCATAAAGCGAATGCGATGGTTCTTGATTAGTGTGCACTTGGCTAATAATATTACACGTCACCGACACATGATGGTCCTCAATGAATTTCACTTCATGGTCTGATTCATGTTTTATGTTGGGCTCCAACATGCGTGGTTTAAATCCTAGTAATGGACCAATGGAATCGGGGCGTGTTTTAAAGTCAATGTTGAATGTAGAGAAAATACTGCAGCGATGAGTGTTGGTATTTCCAACAAATTCAAACTTGCGCGTCCCATCGAAAAATGGCTTTAAACCATATTCATTGATCAACACCACATAAATGTGTTCATAAATGTCATCGATCGTGTATCCACCAGATTTCAGGGTGAGCACAGAATCATCATAGTAAAACTTGTTGTTCACATTTTCACGTATGTTGTATATTCGATTGTACGTTTCAAGAGAAACTAGTCCTAAACCATAGGGTTTTTCACTCAATTCGATAGGCGGGTAAAAGTCTAGGCTGACTTCAGGTCCACGTCCATGCAGTGTAAACGTTTTACTTTCTGCCGACATACTGGTGGCGTTTTTGCTTATGCTGTGTCTTATAAAAAAAATTAAACACAAACGTCCACACTGTTGGCTGTTAAACGTTTGCTCATGTTTCACATTATAATATATCCTGATCCTGTTTCCAAAATAGGCCACTAGTTCCAAGGGCGGGGGAAAATTCTCAAAACTGTCAAAGTACCATACGATGGATCCCACTTTGACGTAAGATACATAATGCGTTCCTGGTCCTCGGTGATCATTCAAATTGACAACAGCACATTCCTGTTTCCAGAGTCATGGGGGAAATTGGTTTCGCATAAACACACCTCGAAAATGAGAAAGCTTTAGTTGTTTAGCATAGCTTTCCACTTGTTGATGCGTCAGGGCATGTCTTGCTATGGCTGAGGTAATTTTTTTTTAATATTTCGAAGTGGTGAAATCCCAAATCCTTGTTGATAAAAGGTTGGCTTTAGATTGACATTTCTAGCCCCCATAGCAATCGCTTCCATCGTTTCATTATGTCGCTGACTTTCTTTGAGTTGTTGCTTGCCATGCTGCGCGGCTTTAATGGTTTTCGCCACTGCACTGGCACCGCCCAAAAGTGAACCCAGAGCAGCCAGACCGGCAAATAAAGCAGGTAAAAATCCCGCTCGTTTGGGGACGGGAATCACTCGCCCTTGGTTTGAACCCTGTCGCTGACGTTTTGGAATAACACGTGTATGAGCTGCTCGAAGGGCTTTCCGTATAGTCAATACATTATTTTTTCTTTTTTTTTTCTTTCGCAAGGGCTTGTCCACGAATGTCTTAAGCCCAGGCTTTGCCAAGGACAAAGTCCTTTTTTTAGTCTTTCTCACCACATACCTTTGTTTCACCAAGATGATAATGACCAACAACCTTTCACAAGAAAGTTTAAGTCACAACTAACGTCAGGTTGTTATTTCATGGTTGTATATTCCAATTCCACATGAAGTTGGAAATCGTTTATGGTTTTTCCCGCTTGCTTTTCATCCCATGTCAACATGAGATGAAAGGATAATTCGTCTCCTGCATTGACCATTTCATGGTTATGGACCAACATCCTACGACCATTTATCTGTATTTGTAAATGGTTCTCATCAGGTATGGCGTATTTCATGTGAATGGTTCCATCATAATGCAATCGATAGTGGTTTAAACCCGAAGCAAGCTCATAGGTCAATTGCTGGTCACGAGCTAGCGGTATATGGTTTCTGTCATTCAAAGGTTTTTCATTTGTCAGATACACTAAAAATACGGATGGGATAAATTTATAAAGCCTTTTCATTTCATAGGACACATAACGCTTGGTACAGATATCGTCTTCGTCTTGCGGGTCTTCCATGTGAATAATACGATGGTGATTAGTGCTGTAGCCATTCACTGTAAGCTGGGGCACTTTGTCATAAAACTCATACACCTTGTTATCCACATACTTTTTTGTAGTAACGTCTGTAGACACTTGAGGAAGTTTTACATGTGTTAACCGCTTTCCCTTAAAGTCATAATCTCCCTGTTTTGTGCGTGGCACTACTGACCTATCCACATAGTGTTTATTAGCAGGATCTGTTTCTTGTTTAGGATCATGTATGGGGACAGACCTAGCTTTGGCCATCAACGCACGTCCAAGGACATCCATCGTCAACCGGTAGTATGAGTCTACTGTTTCTATCACAAGGCTCAGTGTCCTGTATATAGACAGCCTGCTAGCCTGGCTAAGCCTTAGTTGAAATGAAGATTATTAAGCAGCAAGAGTCATTCCCCGTGGGGGACATGGTTTCCCATCTCTGTCTCACATCACGTGAACAACGCCATGGTTCACTGTTTCCATCTTCCATTCGCTGCATCATTGTGGGGCCTTCCGGCTGTGGAAAGACCAATCTTTTGCTTACGCTCATCACAGCGCCCAATGGTCTGCGTTTTCAAAATATTTATATTTTTGCAAAATCTCTCTACCAACCCCTCTACGTGTTTCTGGATCAAGTCATGTCTGGATTATAAAAAGAGAATATGGGTTATTTCACATTCTCCATGCAGGAAAATGTGATTTCACCGGATGAGGTAAAGCCTGGATTCACTCATGATTTTCGATAATGTATCCACTGAACCACAAGGCATCATTCAAAGCTATTTCAGCATGGGTCGACACAAACATATCGATTGCTTCTATCTTGGACAAACTTATTCTAAAATGTCCAAACAGTTGATTCGTGACAATGCCAATGTCATTGTTTTATTTCGCCAGGATGAGAGGAACAGTCGTCACATTTGTAATGAACATGTGAATCTGGATATGACCTTTCAAATGTTTACTGAATTGTGTGCCAAGTGCTGGAACACTCAACGTCATGCCTGTTTTGTGATTGACAAACAAAGTGAACTCAACCAAGGACGGTATCGCTTAGGGTTTGATCATTTTATTGCTATTTAAGGCCCTGTCTCATTCCCTCTCAAGTCATTTGTCAAGACACCATGGCATTAGCAGAGAGTCAATTGAAAAAGCATATTATTAGAGAAAAAATACTATTCGCCAAAAGTTTCGTCAATTGAAACGATCACGTGCAACTCATGCTTTGTTTATTCAACAAAATTTAGCATCTCCGCTAAAAGCCATGTTGAAACCCTCTTTCAAGCCATCTGAAACGCTACCCACCGTTTCACAAGCCACTCAGACGCTGCACGAGGACCCTGAGGAAGAGGAAAAGGAACGGGAACAGGAAGATTTGACTAGTGTTAGCGAAGTTGAGGATGACGAGGAACAAGTGTATACGCCTCAGAAAAAGGCCGCACCCCTTGCAGAGTTTTTGAGAAAAAAGAAATCCTTGGCCATGGTCGAAACACCTTGCCTATCCAGAGCGTCTCCGTTTTCACAACTCTTGGCCACCCCTCAACATAAAGCTCAACTGAAAACCATTTTAATAAAATATTATTGGTCAACATTGGAACCCTATTTCACCGATCTATTTATTGGAAACACAGATACCACGTATGGTGTTCGCTATGAGAATGATAATTTTAAAATTGGCGATTCATCCATTAAATTTGCTCGTACTAAAGCTGTCATTAAAAACATCAACTATAAATTAACGCCAGGACTGTTAAAGCTGCTCTTTTCTCGGACCCCCTCTTCCCATGATTATACGTCAGAGGATCTTGACAAATATAAGTCCATGTTATTGGACACCCATGCCCATAAAAACAGTATGATCCAGCTCAAGAAGTGAATGCCAATATATCTCAAAATATAAAACCATAATTGCAAAAATGTTTCCCACCAGTCAAAGTGGTCGTCGTAAAGCATCCGCTTCGGGAGTGACATTTAAACCATTAAAACCCCTTGTGGATGTTACCTACTGGCACAATCCCAATAAGCTCGTCCAGCGACTACAGTTGTTGCATGCTTCACCTCAAGCTGGCCATACCGGTCACGATTGGGAAATTCAAGAAATTGAACAAGAACTTCGAAATGCCAAAATTATTGTTTAAGCCCTCACCCATTAAAATGGGTATTGCTCACGAGTTGCATCGCCCAGCTAGGCGTCACTATCCGCGACTCAATGTGATTTCACGAGGTGTGGATGAACTTTGGCAGGCTGACTTGGTTGAAATGATACCCTATGCTGGCGTTAACGACGGTGTACGCTATATGTTGACCGTCATTGATGTCTATTCCAAAATGGCCTTTGTTGAACCTGTGCGTCGCAAGTCTGGTCCACTAGTTACCAAGGCCTTTCAACATATTATTCAACACTCCAAACGTCAACCTCAGTTGTTACAAACCGATCAGGGAAAAGAATTTTTCAACAAGGATTTCTCCAGTTTTCTCAAATCTAAGGATATTCACCATTACACCACGTACAGCAATCTCAAAGCCAGCGTGGTCGAGCGGTTCAACCGAACATTGAAAACGCATATGTGGAAAGCGTTTACTGCTCAGGGCAGTTATCGCTGGTTGGACATGTTACCTGAGCTAGTGTCACGTTACAATGACACCAAACATAGAACCATTGGGACCAAGCCACGTCTCGTGACCAAAAATATTCAGCGATTGGATAAACTGTATAACCCCATAAAAACAGCTGATCCTAAACGTCACCGACTGAAAATTGGGGATTTTGTTCGTGTGAGCAAATCTAAGTCTGCCTTCAATAAGGGCTACACACCTCAGTGGGGGACTGAACTATTTCAAATTCGTCAAGTCAACTTGGATAGTCCAGTCACCTATGTACTCGAGGACCTCAACCATCAACCCATAAAAGGTAGATTTTATCCCCATGAACTTCAGAAAACAGCATTTCCTAAGCATTATCTTGTGGAAAAAGTGTTGAAACAAAAAGGAAAGAAACTATATGTCAAATGGTTAGGATTTAACTCTACGTTTAATTCTTGGATCAATAAATTACATGTTGTGTGAACCTGCGTACTTTTTATTCACACATGTTGTACACCACCTATAGCATTGTGTGTACAGTCCTCAGCTCCACATATTTCTTTCTCTTTACACCTGTGTTCTCTCATACATCGCCCCTCCCCATCTCCCCTTCACCTCCCACCACTGCTGTTCGCAGCTCTTACCTATCTATTGGTTGTGACACCATTCCCACAAGTTGCATTATACTTTTTACTGATTCAGCGATTCCCACGCTTGAACAGTCTGTTATCGCGCACGTGGACAGCTAACGTCTAAGGTGAACACCTGTGCCGGGACAAATTTCACATGAACATGCATTTTGTCACGTACGAAGCAAAACAGGATGTAACTTGTTTAGCGTACATGTCATCTCACACGTGTATGCATGCATTTCGCACTTCCCTGCCACTACAGTTGTCAGATTATTTCACCTTCAAGCATCATTGTCATTTTCCATTGCACCTGTTGTCAAGTCAGATCAGTGCATTCCAATAAGCTCAAATGACATTCACCTCCTGCTAGTCTGTCCCCCTCTCCAGCAAGTTTGTTTTCTGTACTCGCTTCAACCAACATTGAACCAAGTTCTCATCATCGTTTACACGTTAATGATCCTCTTCGGGGGTAGAAAAATCTTAGCATGCTTCACACATTTTCAAATATTAGCCTCCATCCATCTGCCATAGGAAAGATCAGAAAAACGAACCCTCGCTCTGTCATAAACCGACCCGCCGAAATATCGATTGTTCTATTAACCATGGTCATTGTGGTTAGCGACAGGTTCGTTGAAACACACACACTCAGCAGTATCGTCTCTCTCAACCACCACGCTTCATGAACATTATAAACAGGTAAAGAAAAAAAGGTTTTTCAACAAACGTGTCGTTAGGCCCTTTGTGAATTATTATTTTGGAAAACATATCTACCACATTCGAAAGGGGGCGTTAGCCCGAGTCCTAGGAAACCTCGTACACGACTCTAGCGTTATTGGTTTGCGAGATAGAGCAAAAAGTCTAAAATCACGGTTTTACCTCAACATGGTTTTTCATTCCTGCTCAACACGAACATCCTCGGCAAGAGGACAATGCGACGAAAAAAAATGACACCTCGTACAAGTCTCTAGGCTTATTGGTTCGTCATATATCAACAAAAATCACAAAAAACACTTGTTTACCCCAAAATTGAGTTTCCAAATTTAAAAAAAATATAACGAGTGCTCCATCATAGCAGAGAGGACGTCACCCCGAGTCCTTGGACCCCTCGTCCATGCCTCTAGCATGATTGGTTCGCGAGATATAACAAAAAGTCTAAAATCACGTTTTTGACCCAAAAAACCGTGTTTCCAGCATTTCACCTTTTCGACACCGACATTCCCGTAAAGAGCGCAACGAGACAAAAAAACGAATCCAAGCACGCCCTCCTAGCATGACTCCTTCCATTCCAAGGTCGCAGGGGCTCACAACTTGCTTTTGTAAGCAGCTCTCTCACTACCACACTACTGGCAGGTTTTTATCCTAGAGATTTAAAATTTATTTTGGGGGGAGAGGGGCTAGGGACCATTGATTTACGTCAAGTAAACTTTTTTGTAAAATTTGTAGTTTCCAAAATATAGGATTTTAAAATTCGAGTGTTTTCCAAAAAACATCAAAAATAAAAATGTTTTATTACAGCAAATAAAGGACATAGAGACCATTCGTTTGAGCCATGGCACAACATTCTATCATGTTTGGTTTTCAAACTATCACCTACTTTCGAAAACAAAAATTTTCAATTTTTTTTTTTTTTCAAAATATAACGAGTGGTCCATAGGAAAGAGGACGTCAGCCAGAGTCCAACGACACCTCGTCCGTGAATCTCCGACCACGGGTTCGGGAGTTATCGGCAATGTTCGCAGGAAAGTAGGCTGTGGGTTTAAATCAGCACTACTCCCCTACTAATAACAACAAGATAAATACCCCCAGGAAATTGTAATTAAAAATGCAATTAAAAGTAAATTGCTTTTCTGTTAATTATTGCCCTAAATGGCTTAACAACCAAGTTTTCAGCCAACTTTCCTAGACAGCAATTGGTAACATTTCAGTTACAACTATAATTAATGTGACAAATTGGATTTTAAGGCCATCAATTAGACTCCAGTATGTTCAAAATCCGGCGCTAACATTGGCTATCCTGAGTGTGGTTTTCCCCGGGATTTTTTCTCGGCAAATACCGAGGTAGTACCTTATTTCAAGTCCCGGGGCGCCTACCTCATCGCTGCCCTTAATACAATTACACACTCCAGTGCAGTCTGTGGCGGGATACACCTAGGTGAGTTAAGTTTATGCCTTAACGTGCGTACTTGGTTCGTTTCATACACCGACAGTAGTGGATACGCTCGCTAAAGCGCAGCGTTAGGCCATGGGGCCAAACTCTCTGCTGACTCGGTAGACGCGTGGGTTCGAGCCCCACTGTCGGTCGTCCTTGAAAAGGTTTTCCACGGTTTCCCATTTTCAACACCAGGCAAATGCTGGGACGATCCCTTCTGACAGGCCATGGCCGCTTCCTTCCATATCCTTGCACAGTTTCATCCATCTTCATCCATTCCATCTCTCATCCCGACGCGCAGGTCGCCCACGGGCGTCGACTAGAAAGACCTGCACTCGGCCTCTCAGGAGGCCACACAACAACAACAACATCAACAACAAAAGTTTTGTTTGTTAAGTTAAGGTCCTTTGGGATTCTTGACGTTCTGAGTAGTACCGTATTCAAATGAATGAAGAATTCCAACTTGTAGAAATGATTGATATATTTATTTACACCCTCTGTCTGAAACGTTCGGTGAATGGGTCGTTACTATCCTTCGAAGTAATCCCCCTGGATGGTTATGGACTGCTTAGAACGGCTGTATAATCCCTGACATAGCCTTCCTGAGGGATAGCCTTCAGTTGGGTCGTCACATTACGTTGGATGTCTGAAATGTCCGAAAACCTCTGGCCCTTCGGGGCTTTTCGGCAACCCTGGACCACGATACTCCATACTTTAACACTTGCCTTCGAGGTCATACCTCAGGCACCAGGTCTCGTCACCCGTGACGATGGTTTTCAGGACCATTTCATTCCACGGAACATTCACCCTTCTCACTGCCACCCGTCGAACAGGTGTGCACGTTAGGTTGCATACATACACCCTTCTCACTGCCGCCCTTCTATTAGGTGTGCAAGGCATGTTGCATAAATTCACGCTTCTCTCTTGCTTTCAATTTAGACAGAGTTTTGACGACCCAAACTGAAGGCTATTCCTAAAGAAGACTATGCCAGGAGTTTCCAGGACTTGTTCAATCGTTCTCAGAAGTGCATAACTATCCACGGGAATTACTTCGAAGGACAGTAACGGCTGTTTCAGGTAAGCCAACAATCCGTTCGTAATATAGCCCATTCACCTAACTTTTCAGACAGAGGGTGTAGTTAGAACATATTTACAGAGTAGTTACAGAAGCCGTGTGGCTTGATACATGATCGTAACACAATAGATTATTGAATATACAGCCCTAAGGCTTGTTAAAGTCACATCATCGTGACACAACGAAAAGTTGTTGAATATACAGTTGAGCGCTGAGCTCACTTGAGCCAGTCCTTATATGGTTTATTATCTTATGGGCGGTTTGTCTCCAATATTACAGAGGGAGACGCCCGTAGTTTCATCAATCACATTCCAGTATTCTCTGGAAGAAATCAAGGCTTTTAATTAAAGTAGTAGTGGGGATTTAAAATATTATTGATGTTCTGTAAAAGGTTTACTCTTGTTAACAAGGCTAGTCTATTTCCGTTTATTCCAAGGAATCTCTAATGACATTACATTCATATTCACTTAAACTACATGGGGCATTTTCGTGTTAATTCAGAAATGGAGACATTGATTCTACCTGGCTGTTCTGAGAAGGGCCTGGCAAGCTCTTATACAATTACAAGGTGTTTTACTTAAAGTTGATAACCAATACATGGCTCTCTAAGGAGTGATTACATTCCTAAAATGTTACACGCGGCTTGTGGTGAATTTCACATTGCCTTCATTTCAACAGTAGCAAAGAATAATAATAATAATAATAATAATAATAATATTAATAATAATAATATAAATAATAATATTAAAGCGATTCACAAGTTGAATCTCTAAGTAAACATAGTCCCTGGTTTGATACCGGGCTAGGCATATAACTGGTGCACCAAGTCAGGCTAATTAGCGGGCAGTTTGTGGCCTTCTAGGGCCACCACTGAGGTACCCCAACTTGAATTACGTCCCATATGTATAACACAGCTGTTGTATTGTGATACCCCAGCACTGGTCCGGGCAGATCCCCAAGTGCCTGCTGATGAGCCTGACTTGCTGCACCTAGGAGAAACCCTGCTACAGTGGCCTAAAACCCTAATTACCGTAATGTATTTGGCTTTTATTTTATGCTGCCAGCCACATATTATATTTGTGTTTAGAATATATTTTCTATTCACAGTTGGTAGACTAATACTTTGTGGTTTGTTTTCGTACATCTGATCCATGACGAACGGAATAATATACCGCAATAACACACAACACAATTATCCACGCCGCAACCGAAAGCTGACGCATCGCTCAGTTCTAGAACATCTCACCCTACCCTGAGCTACGTCCGTCAGCAACAATTATTTTGATATCAACCATTAAATATAATCAACCGGGAATTTTGATGAAACGTAAGAAATCCTTAAAGCACCTCATGGTAGAGTGGCTAGAATTGTCCGTTGTCATCCCTGAGGTGCATTTTCAAAGATTAATAATCAGGCTCGTATTATCCGTGTCCACAATAACACAGGTGATCAAACACACACCCAAGTACACAGAGCTAAATAATCACGATAACGCAAAGTCCCTAAAGAAGCAATCACAACAACAATAATATCCTACACATACCCAAGTGCAGGACGCTAAATTTTATTTATTTATTTATTTATTTATTTATTTATTTATTTATTTATTTATTTATTTATTTACATAGGTCCCAATGAGCCTGAGCTCGTGTTAGGGACAATCAAGTAACATAGTTACAGCATGGCATATTGAACCCTTTACCCTATGTTGGTTAAATGATTCTACTTTTTATTTCTTCAATTAATAAATATTTCAACCAGCATCATGAAAGTAGCCAGACAGTGATGAGGAAATTTCAAGCATTTGTTGGAGACAGTAGGGACATACCTGCGACAGTTTAACAAAAGGCTAATACTTGAGCTATGAAAAGAAATAGCAGAGCGATGTATCATAAGGACAGGTGTGGCTACCCCAATTTTAGAAGCGACGCGCGGTGAGACATGGTTCTGGTATGTTCATTGTGATATTCGCGCCTAGAAGAAATATGATGCAGTAACGTGAATGGCTGATGAAGGAAATAGACACTCCCAAGACGCCAAGATCTACTAGAAACCGCCAAATTATCAGAAATGGAGAACCAATAAGAAGAGAATGCCTACTTGCGCGCCAACTCCGGCTGGGGTACGCGGTGGCTAGCATTCACGCGGGAAATCGCCTAGACAAAATTTCTACGATCGATTCTAGGATTAATGGGCATATTCTTGACCTGTGCAATATTACGAGTTCAGTGATATTTATTTCATTCCTGTATCACAATTATTTCGAGAAATTTTTACATAAAATCCCCCTCCATCTAGACCCAAGGGCCAGTTCATTTATAAGTGTGTCGAAGAGCCAAGATATTATTATTATTCTGTGCGTCTACGGACGTAGATTACTATTATTCTGTTCGTCTGAGGACGTAGACTTTTATTCCGTGTGTCGAGGACACAGGACTTTGATTCTGTTCGTCTAAAGGAGATAGACTTGTATTTTGTGTGTCGAGGACACAAGATATTCATTGTAAAGTGTTAAATTCAGTGATAGATAGTCATAGTACTATAGTTTTAGGGACAGTATCGTCGATAATTCGCCAACGAACAGTGACAGGGAATTTAGTACCTGAACAAGCGAATTTAGTAGTCAGACATAAAGTGTATAATAACCTAATTTTTGTATCAGCGCAAGGATGACACCGATGAATGCAGAGGAAGTTTGGAATTCTCAACACTCCGTGCAGATGGCTGATATGAGATAAAGAACCATCCAGTTGGGGAATGGCGTCCGATGTTCGTTGACGGGTGACTACAAAAAGAGATGAGTACAAAATAATATTTTATTATTTATTAAATTAACTTATGGTTTATGGGACATATTTTTTGTAAATACTTTGCTTGTGTGATTAATGTAGTATATTTAGTTTTGATCTGACACATTTTTGTTGGGAAGCAGCTCGCAAAATTGTAGTTAATGGAAGGTTCTTTTCTTTGTATTGTGTTAACTAACGTAGCTATGTGAACGGCCGTGTTCGCCTAGGTTACGAAGTGCGGTTAAAAACGTCTCTCGGAGATATGTCGTGTTTCAGAAGTAGGACTGAATTAATATAATTATATAATAGATTGGAGGGAAATTAAATTTTGTTGAGATTTATTATTGATCAGATTCAGTGTGATTATTGCCTTTTGGAGCAATGTAATTTGTGACGAAGAGTATTCAGCTCTATCGTAGGTTTTAAATATTGTGTTAAATGTTTGCGAGCTCTAATTCAGGAGACCCGTGTGAAAGGCGTTATGTCAGTCCCAGATGTGTGTAATGTGAGTATATTTTTTGTGGTATTACAAGCGGGAATTTCAGCAGAGACTGATTTCTGTCAGCTTGGTACCAGATTCATATTGTATCCTTGCGAGGACAATTATGGATATGTGATTATTGTCTGACCATATGTTGAGTTGGAGGAGATGTTAGTTGCTGTTGATTCCTTGAGATAACAGTCCAGCTGGTCGGCTATTTATATACACTGGAAGGGGGACATGACTGGTATTATGGAAAGGGTGAGTTGTGGTCACAAGGGCTGGCTGAGTTTCGCAAGCAAGCTCATCATTAGTGGAGTGCACGTCTGGCTCCCAGTTACTTGAAAATAAATATAAATGTGAGAAACTGATCAACGGTAAAATTGTTTAAATAAATGGGAGTTGCCTACGAAACACGATAACCTTCGAAGCGTTTCTTTAACATGCAGTTTTGTTAATATAAAGTAATCTTATCCACTCAGGTGGTTTGTTGTTGTTGGTTTATTCTATTGTTTATTTTTCATGTCAGTGACCCGTGAGTCACGTGCGGTGCTGTGTTTCCTTGTTGTTGAGTATCTGGCCAATGTGGCAGCTCATTTGGTTAAGTGTGTCACCACACTAATAAGGGTCTCAGAGAGATGCCTGTAAATAGTAAAGTTGTAATGAGTGTGTCAGAGTTAGATTTAAGGATTTTTATTAATGTTATGCCCATATCCATAAACGTTGATTTACGAGATGATTGTTCGTGAGCACCGTGGCTGTTAACCCGTTGTGAACGAACGATCATCCAAGTACTCATTTCTCGTAGATAGTCACCACGCGAACATAAATTCACATGCAAGATAGTGGAACTTGGATCCACATTTTATTAGAAAAGGGAAGAGCCATCTGACTCCTCAAAGTGATAAATATTCCTGTCAGGGGAAAATTCAGGGAGGATTTTGTTTATTATTGTTTGTTTTATTCTTTTATGCACAAATTAGTTATTAAATCTTGTTATTATCTTACGTTTTGTCTCCTTACTTTCTTAATTATAGTTTTTATCCTATAACCCTTGCCTCAGAAAAGCACGTTGTTTGGCGGACGTAAACACCACTCTATGAACTGAACGCGACCCCTTGATCTTAGATTCTTGCATAAAACACTGCTATTCTGAAGGGTTCATAGGTGAAAACTGGCGGCCAACGGTGGGGCTATTCACTGGGGTGTAACGGGGAGATTACACATGTCAATAGTGGCGCATTTGAGTAAAACTGACATGCCGCAAGTGCAGGCAGATATGACAGTATTTAATCACCGGGAAGTGATATTTTATTAAAAGTAGTTGAGGCGAAGTGGATACCGCCAAATGTGTGAAAGATAAATTAAAATCAGGAGTTTGCAAAGTAAAATACGGTTCACGTTGTTGTCTTTTAAATTAAAGTAAAATTAAGATGTGATACCGGGCGCCCAATGATAAAGTTAAAACTAGATTTGTTTAGAAAGTCAAACTCATTGAAATATTAGGAGGCTGTAGCCTAAAATGACAATTAATACTTTGTTAGTTAGTCAGTGTTAATATCAGATCAGGGTAACTGTTTAATGACTAAATATGTGCTTGGGGTTAAAATTAAATTGAGTAAAACTAGAACTACTCAGAGATGCAATCAACTAATGGGATTAAAGGTGAAAATAAATGAACTGAGTAGGATAAAGAAATTAAATGTGCATTGGATTTGTGTGCGTGTCAAAGGGCATTGGCGTATGCCATTTCCCATATGTCTCATATATATTATAAAACATGGCAACGGTGGCGCAGATCCAGGAGATCATTGAAAGTGCAGCGAGGAGAACGCAGGAATTGTTGGATACTAAATTAGCGGAACAAAGTGAAGCGTTGAATACTAAATTATCAGAACAGAGTCAATCTATAAACACTAGTATGTTAGAGCAAAGCGAAGCGTTGAATACTATACTAGCAGAACAGAGTCAATCTATAAACACTAGTATGTTAGAGCAAAGTGAAGCGTTGAATACAAAATTATCTGTACAAATAAACACTAGTCTGTCAGAACAAAGTGAATCGCTAAATACTAAACTGTTAGAGCAAAGTGAATCGCTAAATACGAAAATGTCAGAACAAAGTGAATCGCTAAATACTAAACTGTTAGAACAAAGTGAATCATTGCGGACACAGTTAAATAACAGTAGAATTGAGCAAAATGAATATCAGGCGGAACAAGCTAGGTTATTAAAGAGTGAAATTAATGACACTATAAATTCACAGTTAGAGGCGCAAAATAATAAAAACACGAACCAATTAGCTTCGTTAACCGCAGAGATGAAAGAGCACACAAACCAACAGATGATATTAGTAGGTAATATAGGGCGGTTCTGGGGCAGGGGCTAATGGGCAAGATGGCCGCCACGCGCAATCACTCTATGCTATTCTTATGGAGGGGTCAGTCAGAGCTGGGGCAGGGGCTAATGGGCAAGATGGCCGCCATGTCCTGAGACCATGAATGATGTCACAGGGGGAGTTCGGCCGTGTAGTTGGTAAATGGAATATTTATTATTATTATTATTATTATTATTAGGTAATTATTAATTGATCATGTATAATCAAGACCAGCCTTATATTGTCAACCACTTAGTGTAGTGACTAGCATTCTTGGAGGTCATTCCTGAGGTTCGAATCCCGGCTCTGCCAAGAAATTTAATTTCTGGTCTCAAGAGTGGAACGGGGTACACTCAGCCTTGTGAGGCAAAACTGACAGGAGCTGGCTGGCTTTTGATTCATACTGCAGCCATTCTGCCTAACCCAATTTCACCTAACCTAACTTCACCTAACCTAACCTAACCAAACTTTAAAGTCAGAGCAAAAAAAAGTAAAAGCAAATGAGAGAGCACACATAATAAACTAAGTTATAACCTAACCTAACCTAACCTTACCTAACCTAACCTAACCTAACTTCAAAGTCAGAGCAAATATAATAGCAAATGTAAGAGCACACATAATAAACTAAGTTATAACCTAACCTAACCTAACCTAACTTAACCTAACCTAACCTAAAAGTGCGAGAAAAAAAATGTGAGCAAAAAGTGTGAGCAAAAAAGTAAGAGCAAATGTGAGAGCACAAATAATAAACTTAGTTATAACCTAACCTAACCTAACCCACAGAAACCTCATTTAAAGATTTTAGATTTTGCATTTTAACATTTTACATTTTAACATTTTAGATTTTAGATTTTTTCATTTTATATTTTTTAGGTTTTACATTTTACATTTTTGATTTTTTTGTATTTTAGTTTTTAGTTTTTTTTTAGATTTTACATTTTAAATTTAAGATTTTTTGATTTTAGATTTTACATTTTACATTTTCCGAAAAGAGTAAACTACAAGGTCACATACCTAACCTCACTAAACCTAACTATACCAAACCTAACTTAAGCTAATCCAAAGGCTAATGCACATACACAAAGTATATAAGTGCTCATGCAACTATCCTTATGCTAGTCTTATAGGCTACTGTACAATAAGATCACTACCCCAACCGAGTATTTTTTTCTTTCATTTTGTTGTTTACGCATTTGTCAATTTTCTAATTTCCCATTTTTAGTTTTTTTAATGTTAATTTTAAGTTTTACAATTTCATAATATGGAAACATGGAATTTGCATTTTGTTGTTTACACATTAGTCAATTTTCCAATTTTCCATTTTCAGTTTTTTTATAACAGTTTTAGGTTTTTCAATTTCATAATATGGAAACATGGATTTTGCATTTTATTGTTTACACATTTATTAATTTCACAATTTCCCATTTACAGTTTTTAAAATGTCAGTTTAAAGTTTTTCAATATCATGATATAGAAACATGGATTTTCCAATTTGTTGTTGTGCATTTGTCAATTTACGAAATTCCCATTTACAGTTTTTAAAATTTCAGTTTAATGCTTTTTCTATTTTGTCAATATGGAAACATGGATTTTCCAATTTGTGTTTTACATGTTCATTTTGCATTAGGAGTGGAGAGAGGTGGGTAGTAATTAAAAATGTACAAGCAGTGTCCATACAATATTTTTTATTTTAAATACATGTACACTATTTACACATAATACATTTTTATATATATATATTCTTTTTTGTTATAAATTGTACAGTTGTTTTTATTTTGTTTTCTATTTATTTTTTGATTATGATTACTATTTTATTTTATTTTTGTAGTGTTATTGTTTTATTTCCTAAATTGTTTTATGTATTTGCTAGTTGCAGGCAGATGATTTTGATATTCATAACTTAACTCTTTAAGCATGGTCAATGATTGAGTAATGACCATAGGCATGTGTACCTATACCGTTAGCATCAATCACTCTTTTATCATCACTAGGACACAAAGCAATTTTGTTTAGTCTTATAGATGATATGTCATGTTGTTTAGAAGTGATAATGTTCATGGGTATTCTTTTTACATTGTTTTTCATGACACAATCCTTATAATCTTGAAAGCTTATACAATTTTTGACAACACCTCTGTTAATACCTTTAATCTTTTTGATTTCTTTACCAATTATGTCTAAAGCGTACATTTTAGCTCTAAGTCCAACAAATGCTTTTATAATTTGTCCACAAGCCTCGTCTTTAAATTTCCCCAACGTTTTCTTGTTTGATGTAGAGTAACATATGTGATTAGTAGGATAATCTGATGTGTCCAGGTGTTCTAGGAAATCCAACTTGTCTTGATATACATCTGGGGTGTTAACCAAATAAATGAACGAGTCGGTATCCATATACATGAGTTTAAGATTGTCCATTCCATAATAGGGTAGCAGGACATCATAGTGGTGGGAATACATTAGAGTTTTTGAAATATCCAGTATACACATTCCAATATATATAGGCTTATTGAATACAATGTTACGTTTAGCCATGTGGAAAGCAGCTAGGTTGGGACCATAAATTGTTCTGTCGATGAATGTTGGTTTAGCTATTAGCTTTTCTGCCTTTTTGCTGTCAGTCACAAGACGTATGTCTATTCTTTTACGGATATTTTCCATTGTTTTCCCAAAAATGGCATTGTTGAATAATTTGTACAGATTTTTCTCAAAATCATTTCTGGCTTGTTTTCGAAGGTTGTTATTAAAATCAACGTATGCCTTTAACCAAGGTCTTTGTTTAAACTTTAACACACGATGAATTTTTATCAATTTTATTCCATGATCTAAAGCCTGTTTTAATGCCATGTAGTGAACAACATATCGCCTTCGATTTCCAAGATGAGGAATTAGTTTTTTCAGAGACGAATCCTTAGGTTGTGTACACTCTGGTAGGAAAGGTAAATCGTTGTGTAGATCATGAAGGTCAGATGGGTAATCAACATCAACGTCTAGAATGTATCCCACAGGATCGTCTTTCTTTAGTTTTTCTAGATCAACAGTATCTGGAGAAACCCACTGAAATCCACCATAAGGAAGGGAGTGGCACATAGCCCACCCGTATTGGTTGTTGGCATCATCATAGGTAATAAACTGCGATGGTTTCTCAGAATCATAGGTTTCCATGTATTTATTGTTAGCTTCAGCATACCGATGAGACACCTGGCATATGCCTCCACGTATTCCAGACTCGATTAAAAGAATCTGATCGTAATCCTGTAGCAATTCCAGTTCAATGCCTGTGTAAAGGAGCATTGCCTCGAAACTTAAACCAGGCGAAGTAAAGAAGTGTGCAGCATCCACTCGGTGTGTTTCTAGTGTTTTGTTTCTAAACGTTTCAAAGCTGTCTGCAAGAAGGAGTACATCTGATGTTAGGTAGAGGTCACTATATTCCCCTAGAGTTTTAATGTTGAACTGATTCCAGACATTTTTGGCATGTTCGTAGTCTTCTTGACTAACATCTTCTTGACTTAATTTGTTAAAGAATGCCTCTTTTGGAGGTAAACGCGTTTCACTTAACTTTTCCCATGAGTCAATGTAGTCATAACAAAATACCCCTTTACGAGTCATGAGCATTGCATTTTCTTTTCCAAAGTACTTGTCTGTTTCAGGGTATGATGTTAAGTTGGAAACTAAGTTTTCCAAACTACTCGGCATTAACCGAAACGTATCCACAAATCTAAGCTTAACATTTCCTACATATTTGGTAAAGGAAATGTACTTTTCTTTGGAGTTAGCGATAACATCCACTCTCTCAGTAGTACACCCCAATTGCTTTACAATGAAATTTGCGTCGTAGCCACTCATATTATGTAGAAACACAGGAACGGGGTTTCGTGTTTTACACCTCAAATTACAGTTATTGTGAGCACTTCCACGGTATTCCCCTGTAATATGGCAGTGGTCTCGAACTTTCCAGTCCTGTTGGGTAAATGGTTTTTGACACAAATAACAGGTTTCAGAACATTGGAACTCTGCTTCTTGAGCCTGAGTTAAGGCCTTTGGAACATTTAAGCTGTAAAGGCGATCAATTTCATTAGCTATTGAGATCAAACAGTCCATAAACTTTTCTGCAGCGTCAGGCCCACGATAAATAACAGGTTGGCTTGAAAGATTTGTCTTTATGTGTTCCACAGCAGGTGAGGGTTTAACGTATATACCAAAGCTCATAGGAACATGACTCTGGTATGGCACTGTATAACTTGCCTCAGGATTAGGTAGACATGTTTGATAGGGTAACAGTATACTTTCAAAATCAGCATAGATAACGTAAGGTATTCTCAGCATTTTTTCAACATTTAAGAATTTGACAATGGGGTTTTTAATAGGCATTTCAACCCTAGCAATGTCATGCTGGACACACAAAGCTCTATGTTCTTTCATTTTTTCCATTCCTTGTTGTCCATATCGATTATCGAAGTGTGTAAAACACCGTTTACACGTATATATTTTATGTTCATGGCGGGTAATCTGATGTCTTACTAGTTTATCAAAATCTTTGATAAAGACGTAGTGGTTCTGGCCGGATGATGAACTTAGCAAAAGGAGGTCGCGATGGTCTTGCAGCTCTTGATCCACAACCTTCAGAGGGAACAATTTCTTGTCTTGTTCCAATCCAAATACATTAATGGATATATCGTTGGTTTTTTCAAATTTGGGAATGTCAGCTAGCGATGTAGGAAATGATATTACTGAAAAATCATACTTGTTTTCCAGATCCTTGTATTTACTAACGCGTTTAGCATCAGTTTTAACCAGTTTTGCTAAAATGGCATACATAAAACACCTCTCGTCCTTAAAGTTTTGAGGATTAATGCAGGCTTTTCTTGCTTGTATAGCTGCTGGTAATGGAATATATGTGCTTCCACGCAAGGGATTGTACTTATTTATTTTCAATCGTACTCCTTCCACTGCTAACAAAGCCCAATTACTGCCTTTTAGCTCAGATTCTTCCATTTCCGTAGTTAACTTTGTAAATTGTGTTTCCAAGAAACTACTTAAGTCCGTTTCCAAAAATAGGGCCTGATTTCGTGTTTTAAAAGCACGATCTGTAATTTCATTGGTAGATGTATGAATGAATCTACATTCAGCCACAAGATTAACTTTTATCGACTTGTGCATTGCTAGTTCTTTCTGCATAACTTGTATTATTTGCTGTTTGGACTCTTTAAGGTATGAATTTAAATCCTTGCACGTATCGCAACGAATGAAATAGGATTTAAGTCGACCTTCAAAAGATGTCTCATATTCAATAAGTCCATTTTTGTCAGGGACCAATGACAGTAGGTAATGTTTTGTAGGCTCTGCTTTTTGTCTCTTAGCTGCCGACACAACATTACAACATTCTTCATGACGACGTCCATTGTAGGCATTGTTGAATGTACTACCACAGGTCTTGCACTCATGAAATTCACCACACGATACTTCATGTCGCTTCCTATGATAGTCTCGAAGAAAAGTCTTTCCACACTCTTTACACATATAGCTAGGAATGGCTTCTTCCATTATGAATGTTGATTTCTGCAAACAGCTGCTTACTGCGTATCACAGGGCTAGAGGTTGGTCGGTGAGACGGTCTTTCACGATGTGAACACCGTGAGAGGTAGTAGTCAACTGGTGATATTCTTGTTAAGGGTCCACTAATATACCCCTAGTCTAGACCAACAGCTCTTTACAGCGTATGACAAGGCTGTAGACTGGACAGTGAGACGGTCTTTCACGATGTGAACACTGTAACAAGTAGTAGTCAACTGATTATATACTTGCTAAGGGTTCTCTAATATACAATAGTCGAGACCAACAGCTACTTACTGAGTAGTACAAGGCTGTACAATAGTTGTTTTGACAGTCTTTCACGATGTGGTCACTGTGAATGGTAGTAGTCAACTGATGATATTCTTGATAAGGGTCCTCTAATGTACACCTGGTTAAGGGTAACAGCTGTTCACTGCTTATGACAAGGCTAAAGACTGGTTACTTCAACGGTCTTTCACAATGTTAACACTGTGACAGGTAGTAGTCAACTGAAAATATTCTTATGGCCTACTCAAGGTTATCAGGTACTTACTGCATATCAAAAGGCTGTACACTCATGTGTGTTAGGCACTCTTTCTTGCTAAGGACCCCAATATTCCCTACACAAGGCTATACATGTTAGTTCTAAACACTTAGTGGTTAATTGTATATTCAATTTTTGTACAAAGCATATACGAGCACGTTTTTATGAGGTAAAACTTTGTTAAATAGCTGCATGCGACACACAAAGTATGTTGCCGCTATCTAGCGGTGACTATGAGAACTACTTGACCGACCAGCATGCTACCTAGCGCTCCATTTCAATACTCGCTCACTGAACGAACAGCATACTATCTAGCGGTCGATATCAATACTCACTCAACTACCAGCCTGCTACCTATCGGTCAATATAACAACTCACTCAACTACCAACATGCTACATGGCTTTTTTGGTCAGTTTTTTGTTGGCTTATGTTGGCTTTTATTGGCTTTTGTTGGCTTTTGTTGGCTTTTTGTTGGCTTTTGTTGGCTTTTGTATTAGCTCTTTTATATTTGCTCTTGTTTGTTGGGAAAGTATGTTGGTCTTGGAAAGTATGTCAGTCCTTTTTTTATGGCTGTAAAATGCTTACAGCCATGTTTGTAAGCAGCAACAACAACAACAACAACACACAAAATTCAAAAAAAATCCAAAGTACTCTAAGGTTTATCAATGACTCTCAACTCTTACACTTACCTCTATCCCATGCCTAGTCAAAAAAGTAGTGTATTTTTCAAATTTTTCAAAAAAATATTTGGAAAGTAGGCTATATCATTAAACTAAAAATCCTGAAAAGACATATGTTAACTCCAACACCTACCTCTATACCACTCTCAGTCCAAAAATAATGTATTTTTCAAATTTTCCAAAACATATTTCCGAAAATGGGTTATATTTCCGAAATTAAAAAGTTAACAAAAAATGTTTGTTTGACATAAATGAATGGCCTTTGCCTCCTCTACCACTGTACCAAGTCCCAGGTCTCCAGGACAAAAAAATAAAATTTTTAAAAAGGGTTTTATTTCCAAAATTAGGAATTTTACAAAAAAGTTTGTTTAACATAAATGAATGGCCTTTACCCCCTCTACCCCCACACTAAGTCTCATGTCTCTAGGACAACAAAAATAAAATTTTCAAAATGGGCTTATATTTCCAAAATTAGGAATTCTACAAAAAAGTTTGTTTGACGTAAATCAATGGTCTTTACCCCCTCTATTCCAACACCAAGTCTCAGGTCTCTAGGTCAACAAAAATAAAATTTGGAAAAAATTGTCACTATTTTGGAAACTAGGAATTCTACAAAAAAGTTTGTTTAACATAAATGAAAGGTCTCTATCCCCTCTACTTGTAAACCAAGTTCCAGGTATGTGAGACAAAAATGAAAAAAAGTTCAATTGGGAAAGTAGGCGATTTTTCATATAACCAAACATTCAAAAATGTGTTCATTGGGCTGCAAATAATGGCCTCTATGTCCTTTATTTTTATAATAAAACGTTTTTATTTTTTACATTTTTTTTGAAAAAAGTTCAATTTTGAAATTTTTATAATTTAGAAACTAAAGAGTTTTCAAAAAATTTTGTTTGACATAAATGAATGGTCTTGACCCCCTCTACCCCCAAAATAAATTTCAAGTCTCTAGGACAAGAAATAACAGTAGTGGAGTAGTGGGGGTTCTGCTTCACTTGACACTCCTGTGCCCAACAAACCAAGATGGCGGCCACGCCAAGTAAAGCAGAACCCCCCTACTCCACTACTGTTATTTCTTGTCCTAGAGACTTGAAATTTATTTTGGGGGTAGAGGGGGTCAAGACCATTCATTTATGTCAAACAAAATTTTTTGAAAACTCTTTAGTTTCTAAATTATAAAAATTTCAAAATTGAACTTTTTTCAAAAAAATGTAAAAAATAAAAACGTTTTATTATAAAAATAAAGGACATAGAGGCCATTATTTGCAGCCCAATGAACACATTTTTGAATGTTTGGTTATATGAAAAATCGCCTACTTTCCCAATTGAACTTTTTTCATTTTTGTCTCACATACCTGGAACTTGGTTTACAAGTAGAGGGGATAGAGACCTTTCATTTATGTTAAACAAACTTTTTTGTAGAATTCCTAGTTTCCAAAATAGTGACAATTTTTTCCAAATTTTATTTTTGTTGACCTAGAGACCTGAGACTTGGTGTTGGAATAGAGGGGGTAAAGACCATTGATTTACGTCAAACAAACTTTTTTGTAGAATTCCTAATTTTGGAAATATAAGCCCATTTTGAAAATTTTATTTTTGTTGTCCTAGAGACATGAGACTTAGTGTGGGGGTAGAGGGGGTAAAGGCCATTCATTTATGTTAAACAAACTTTTTTGTAAAATTCCTAATTTTGGAAATAAAACCCTTTTTAAAAATTTTATTTTTTTGTCCTGGAGACCTGGGACTTGGTACAGTGGTAGAGGAGGCAAAGGCCATTCATTTATGTCAAACAAACATTTTTTGTTAACTTTTTAATTTCGGAAATATAACCCATTTTCGGAAATATGTTTTGGAAAATTTGAAAAATACATTATTTTTGGACTGAGAGTGGTATAGAGGTAGGTGTTGGAGTTAACATATGTCTTTTCAGGATTTTTAGTTTAATGATATAGCCTACTTTCCAAATATTTTTTTGAAAAATTTGAAAAATACACTACTTTTTTGACTAGGCATGGGATAGAGGTAAGTGTAAGAGTTGAGAGTCATTGATAAACCTTAGAGTACTTTGGATTTTTTTTGAATTTTGTGTGTTGTTGTTGTTGTTGTTGCTGCTTACAAACATGGCTGTAAGCATTTTACAGCCATAAAAAAAGGACTGACATACTTTCCAAGACCAACATACTTTCCCAACAAACAAGAGCAAATATAAAAGAGCTAATACAAAAGCCAACAAAAGCCAACAAAAAGCCAACAAAAGCCAACAAAAGCCAATAAAAGCCAACATAAGCCAACAAAAAACTGACCAAAAAAGCCATGTAGCATGTTGGTAGTTGAGTGAGTTGTTATATTGACCGATAGGTAGCAGGCTGGTAGTTGAGTGAGTATTGATATCGACCGCTAGATAGTATGCTGTTCGTTCAGTGAGCGAGTATTGAAATGGAGCGCTAGGTAGCATGCTGGTCGGTCAAGTAGTTCTCATAGTCACCGCTAGATAGCGGCAACATACTTTGTGTGTCGCATGCAGCTATTTAACAAAGTTTTACCTCATAAAAACGTGCTCGTATATGCTTTGTACAAAAATTGAATATACAATTAACCACTAAGTGTTTAGAACTAACATGTATAGCCTTGTGTAGGGAATATTGGGGTCCTTAGCAAGAAAGAGTGCCTAACACACATGAGTGTACAGCCTTTTGATATGCAGTAAGTACCTGATAACCTTGAGTAGGCCATAAGAATATTTTCAGTTGACTACTACCTGTCACAGTGTTAACATTGTGAAAGACCGTTGAAGTAACCAGTCTTTAGCCTTGTCATAAGCAGTGAACAGCTGTTACCCTTAACCAGGTGTACATTAGAGGACCCTTATCAAGAATATCATCAGTTGACTACTACCATTCACAGTGACCACATCGTGAAAGACTGTCAAAACAACTATTGTACAGCCTTGTACTACTCAGTAAGTAGCTGTTGGTCTCGACTATTGTATATTAGAGAACCCTTAGCAAGTATATAATCAGTTGACTACTACTTGTTACAGTGTTCACATCGTGAAAGACCGTCTCACTGTCCAGTCTACAGCCTTGTCATACGCTGTAAAGAGCTGTTGGTCTAGACTAGGGGTATATTAGTGGACCCTTAACAAGAATATCACCAGTTGACTACTACCTCTCACGGTGTTCACATCGTGAAAGACCGTCTCACCGACCAACCTCTAGCCCTGTGATACGCAGTAAGCAGCTGTTTGCAGAAATCAACATTCATAATGGAAGAAGCCATTCCTAGCTATATGTGTAAAGAGTGTGGAAAGACTTTTCTTCGAGACTATCATAGGAAGCGACATGAAGTATCGTGTGGTGAATTTCATGAGTGCAAGACCTGTGGTAGTACATTCAACAATGCCTACAATGGACGTCGTCATGAAGAATGTTGTAATGTTGTGTCGGCAGCTAAGAGACAAAAAGCAGAGCCTACAAAACATTACCTACTGTCATTGGTCCCTGACAAAAATGGACTTATTGAATATGAGACATCTTTTGAAGGTCGACTTAAATCCTATTTCATTCGTTGCGATACGTGCAAGGATTTAAATTCATACCTTAAAGAGTCCAAACAGCAAATAATACAAGTTATGCAGAAAGAACTAGCAATGCACAAGTCGATAAAAGTTAATCTTGTGGCTGAATGTAGATTCATTCATACATCTACCAATGAAATTACAGATCGTGCTTTTAAAACACGAAATCAGGCCCTATTTTTGGAAACGGACTTAAGTAGTTTCTTGGAAACACAATTTACAAAGTTAACTACGGAAATGGAAGAATCTGAGCTAAAAGGCAGTAATTGGGCTTTGTTAGCAGTGGAAGGAGTACGATTGAAAATAAATAAGTACAATCCCTTGCGTGGAAGCACATATATTCCATTACCAGCAGCTATACAAGCAAGAAAAGCCTGCATTAATCCTCAAAACTTTAAGGACGAGAGGTGTTTTATGTATGCCATTTTAGCAAAACTGGTTAAAACTGATGCTAAACGCGTTAGTAAATACAAGGATCTGGAAAACAAGTATGATTTTTCAGTAATATCATTTCCTACATCGCTAGCTGACATTCCCAAATTTGAAAAAGCCAACGATATATCCATTAATGTATTTGGATTGGAACAAGACAAGAAATTGTTCCCTCTGAAGGTTGTGGATCAAGAGCTGCAAGACCATCGCGACCTCCTTTTGCTAAGTTCATCATCCGGCCAGAACCACTACGTCTTTATCAAAGATTTTGATAAACTAGTAAGACATCAGATTACCCGCCATGAACATAAAATATATACGTGTAAACGGTGTTTTACACACTTTGATAATCGATATGGACAACAAGGAATGGAAAAAATGAAAGAACATAGAGCTTTGTGTGTCCAGCATGACATTGCTAGGGTTGAAATGCCTATTAAAAACCCCATTGTCAAATTCTTAAATGTTGAAAAAATGCTGAGAATACCTTACGTTATCTATGCTGATTTTGAAAGTATACTGTTACCCTATCAAACATGTCTACCTAATCCTGAGGCAAGTTATACAGTGCCATACCAGAGTCATGTTCCTATGAGCTTTGGTATATACGTTAAACCCTCACCTGCTGTGGAACACATAAAGACAAATCTTTCAAGCCAACCTGTTATTTATCGTGGGCCTGACGCTGCAGAAAAGTTTATGGACTGTTTGATCTCAATAGCTAATGAAATTGATCGCCTTTACAGCTTAAATGTTCCAAAGGCCTTAACTCAGGCTCAAGAAGCAGAGTTCCAATGTTCTGAAACCTGTTATTTGTGTCAAAAACCATTTACCCAACAGGACTGGAAAGTTCGAGACCACTGCCATATTACAGGGGAATACCGTGGAAGTGCTCACAATAACTGTAATTTGAGGTGTAAAACACGAAACCCCGTTCCTGTGTTTCTACATAATATGAGTGGCTACGACGCAAATTTCATTGTAAAGCAATTGGGGTGTACTACTGAGAGAGTGGATGTTATCGCTAACTCCAAAGAAAAGTACATTTCCTTTACCAAATATGTAGGAAATGTTAAGCTTAGATTTGTGGATACGTTTCGGTTAATGCCGAGTAGTTTGGAAAACTTAGTTTCCAACTTAACATCATACCCTGAAACAGACAAGTACTTTGGAAAAGAAAATGCAATGCTCATGACTCGTAAAGGGGTATTTTGTTATGACTACATTGACTCATGGGAAAAGTTAAGTGAAACGCGTTTACCTCCAAAAGAGGCATTCTTTAACAAATTAAGTCAAGAAGATGTTAGTCAAGAAGACTACGAACATGCCAAAAATGTCTGGAATCAGTTCAACATTAAAACTCTAGGGGAATATAGTGACCTCTACCTAACATCAGATGTACTCCTTCTTGCAGACAGCTTTGAAACGTTTAGAAACAAAACACTAGAAACACACCGAGTGGATGCTGCACACTTCTTTACTTCGCCTGGTTTAAGTTTCGAGGCAATGCTCCTTTACACAGGCATTGAACTGGAATTGCTACAGGATTACGATCAGATTCTTTTAATCGAGTCTGGAATACGTGGAGGCATATGCCAGGTGTCTCATCGGTATGCTGAAGCTAACAATAAATACATGGAAACCTATGATTCTGAGAAACCATCGCAGTTTATTACCTATGATGATGCCAACAACCAATACGGGTGGGCTATGTGCCACTCCCTTCCTTATGGTGGATTTCAGTGGGTTTCTCCAGATACTGTTGATCTAGAAAAACTAAAGAAAGACGATCCTGTGGGATACATTCTAGACGTTGATGTTGATTACCCATCTGACCTTCATGATCTACACAACGATTTACCTTTCCTACCAGAGTGTACACAACCTAAGGATTCGTCTCTGAAAAAACTAATTCCTCATCTTGGAAATCGAAGGCGATATGTTGTTCACTACATGGCATTAAAACAGGCTTTAGATCATGGAATAAAATTGATAAAAATTCATCGTGTGTTAAAGTTTAAACAAAGACCTTGGTTAAAGGCATACGTTGATTTTAATAACAACCTTCGAAAACAAGCCAGAAATGATTTTGAGAAAAATCTGTACAAATTATTCAACAATGCCATTTTTGGGAAAACAATGGAAAATATCCGTAAAAGAATAGACATACGTCTTGTGACTGACAGCAAAAAGGCAGAAAAGCTAATAGCTAAACCAACATTCATCGACAGAACAATTTATGGTCCCAACCTAGCTGCTTTCCACATGGCTAAACGTAACATTGTATTCAATAAGCCTATATATATTGGAATGTGTATACTGGATATTTCAAAAACTCTAATGTATTCCCACCACTATGATGTCCTGCTACCCTATTATGGAATGGACAATCTTAAACTCATGTATATGGATACCGACTCGTTCATTTATTTGGTTAACACCCCAGATGTATATCAAGACAAGTTGGATTTCCTAGAACACCTGGACACATCAGATTATCCTACTAATCACATATGTTACTCTACATCAAACAAGAAAACGTTGGGGAAATTTAAAGACGAGGCTTGTGGACAAATTATAAAAGCATTTGTTGGACTTAGAGCTAAAATGTACGCTTTAGACATAATTGGTAAAGAAATCAAAAAGATTAAAGGTATTAACAGAGGTGTTGTCAAAAATTGTATAAGCTTTCAAGATTATAAGGATTGTGTCATGAAAAACAATGTAAAAAGAATACCCATGAACATTATCACTTCTAAACAACATGACATATCATCTATAAGACTAAACAAAATTGCTTTGTGTCCTAGTGATGATAAAAGAGTGATTGATGCTAACGGTATAGGTACACATGCCTATGGTCATTACTCAATCATTGACCATGCTTAAAGAGTTAAGTTATGAATATCAAAATCATCTGCCTGCAACTAGCAAATACATAAAACAATTTAGGAAATAAAACAATAACACTACAAAAATAAAATAAAATAGTAATCATAATCAAAAAATAAATAGAAAACAAAATAAAAACAACTGTACAATTTATAACAAAAAAGAATATATATATATAAAAATGTATTATGTGTAAATAGTGTACATGTATTTAAAATAAAAAATATTGTATGGACACTGCTTGTACATTTTTAATTACTACCCACCTCTCTCCACTCCTAATGCAAAATGAACATGTAAAACACAAATTGGAAAATCCATGTTTCCATATTGACAAAATAGAAAAAGCATTAAACTGAAATTTTAAAAACTGTAAATGGGAATTTCGTAAATTGACAAATGCACAACAACAAATTGGAAAATCCATGTTTCTATATCATGATATTGAAAAACTTTAAACTGACATTTTAAAAACTGTAAATGGGAAATTGTGAAATTAATAAATGTGTAAACAATAAAATGCAAAATCCATGTTTCCATATTATGAAATTGAAAAACCTAAAACTGTTATAAAAAAACTGAAAATGGAAAATTGGAAAATTGACTAATGTGTAAACAACAAAATGCAAATTCCATGTTTCCATATTATGAAATTGTAAAACTTAAAATTAACATTAAAAAAACTAAAAATGGGAAATTAGAAAATTGACAAATGCGTAAACAACAAAATGAAAGAAAAAAATACTCGGTTGGGGTAGTGATCTTATTGTACAGTAGCCTATAAGACTAGCATAAGGATAGTTGCATGAGCACTTATATACTTTGTGTATGTGCATTAGCCTTTGGATTAGCTTAAGTTAGGTTTGGTATAGTTAGGTTTAGTGAGGTTAGGTATGTGACCTTGTAGTTTACTCTTTTCGGAAAATGTAAAATGTAAAATCTAAAATCAAAAAATCTTAAATTTAAAATGTAAAATCTAAAAAAAACTAAAAACTAAAATACAAAAAATCAAAAATGTAAAATGTAAAACCTAAAAAATATAAAATGAAAAAATCTAAAATCTAAAATGTTAAAATGTAAAATGTTAAAATGCAAAATCTAAAATCTTTAAATGAGGTTTCTGTGGGTTAGGTTAGGTTAGGTTATAACTAAGTTTATTATTTGTGCTCTCACATTTGCTCTTACTTTTTTGCTCACACTTTTTGCTCACATTTTTTTTCTCGCACTTTTAGGTTAGGTTAGGTTAAGTTAGGTTAGGTTAGGTTAGGTTATAACTTAGTTTATTATGTGTGCTCTTACATTTGCTATTATATTTGCTCTGACTTTGAAGTTAGGTTAGGTTAGGTTAGGTAAGGTTAGGTTAGGTTAGGTTATAACTTAGTTTATTATGTGTGCTCTCTCATTTGCTTTTACTTTTTTTTGCTCTGACTTTAAAGTTTGGTTAGGTTAGGTTAGGTGAAGTTAGGTTAGGTTAGGTGAAATTGGGTTAGGCAGAATGGCTGCAGTATGAATCAAAAGCCAGCCAGCTCCTGTCAGTTTTGCCTCACAAGGCTGAGTGTACCCCGTTCCACTCTTGAGACCAGAAATTAAATTTCTTGGCAGAGCCGGGATTCGAACCTCAGGAATGACCTCCAAGAATGCTAGTCACTACACTAAGTGGTTGACAATATAAGGCTGGTCTTGATTATACATGATCAATTAATAATTACCTAATAATAATAATAATAATAATAATAAATATTCCATTTACCAACTACACGGCCGAACTCCCCCTGTGACATCATTCATGGTCTCAGGACATGGCGGCCATCTTGCCCATTAGCCCCTGCCCCAGCTCTGACTGACCCCTCCATAAGAATAGCATAGAGTGATTGCGCGTGGCGGCCATCTTGCCCATTAGCCCCTGCCCCAGAACCGCCCTATATTACCTACTGATATTACTGGCCCTTGATGTAAGCAAAAATAATGAGAAACAATTAGAGCAGATTAAAAAAATGGAGAGTATTTTTGATAAAAAACTTAGCATTCTCGATGAAACGGTGTTAGCTAAATTAGAGCAGATTGAAATAGCATGCACAATGAATACAAGCGAGGTCAAAATAGCTCAGGATAAGTTGGAAGGTCGATTTAAGGAGATGGAGAAAAGTGGCAGGGTCATTCAACGACAAATATCAGCAGTAGATGAGAACATATCAGGCATAATTAAAGATATGGACCGTCTCGAGATAAAATCAGCGGAACAGTGGAAAAGCCTAGAAATGGAACAAGAACAATTTAAGAGTACATTAGACGAAAGGCTAAGCCAGATAGAAAATAATCAGGATGAAAATAAGAGCCAGATTGAAGAAAAAATAAGCACGATTAAAGAACAGATCAGGAAAGATTGGAAGAAAATGAATATTGATTCTAGAGAGGAAAGATCCACTATTCTTAAAACAGTAGGCGAAAACCACACGCGTATTCAAGCTTTGGAGCAAGAGGTAAAAAATAAACTTAAAGAGCAGACAGACAGGATCATTAAAGCCGAACTCCGCTCATTAGAACAATCGTCTATATTTAAAACGGGAGCACTGAAAGACAAGCAGGATGACTCACATAGTTCCCAACCCAGCATAGCAGGAAGTCAGACTCAAGCAGAGAGCCCATTAACAACAAACACGGAAGGATTTCGCAAGAACGTAGATAGGAGCTCAACACCACAGGACGGTCATCAGCCCACACAACTTATTCAAGTAATTCGCTCAAATGACTACAAACCGCAGAAATACACCGAAAATTCAGGGGTAACACCTAAGGCCTTTATCAAAGATATTGAAGACCACTTTAATGACACTGGGGTACCTGAAGCACGTAGATTGAGAATGATGGAGAGATTTTTATCAGGAAATGTTCTCACCTGGTTTTTAAGTTTCAAATATACATTTGGAACCATGTCAGACTTTAATTTAGCGTTTCTGCGCAAATACTGGTCTCCCGCCATACAACAGAGTTTAAGAATGGAGCTTTATTCTAGAAAATACCAAACTACCCAGCAGACGAAATACTCAGATTTCTTTAACATGCAAATGCTAAAATTTCGCGACCTAGATTACCCATTAAACGAAGCAGATTTGGTGATGACAATAGCAAGGCAAATGCCAGTTAATGTACAGCAAGTACTAGTCGCAGCAAACGTTAGTACGGCCCTACATGCAGAGCAGATATTACGGCAAATAGATGAGACCACATCTCATAGTCATTTTAGAGGAGGAAGACAGCTGGAATTAGTCAACACTACAGAGGTCGTAAAAACAAAACAAGGAAATACTAAAACGCAGGGTACTAATACAAGCACCTCCACACCTAGGCGAAACCAGGAAGAAGGGGAAAGCAGACCATATCAGCGTAACGAAAATCACTACAACAATAGATACCAGGGCAACAATAGATACCAACAGAGAGGATATCAACAATGGCGTGATAATCGAAGGAATGACAGGCCTTATGGAAGATACGGTGATTACAATGCCAATCAACGATGGAAAGGAAGGAGAGATCAAAATCAAGGAGAGCAACGTAACTATCGAGATGACTGGGATGATAGGCACGCTCAATCACAAAATTACTTAGAGGAGTTACACGCTAATCAAGGTGGAGAACTAGGAAGATGGGAAAAGGCCATTGGGAACAGAAAGAACCCAGATACACATACTGAGGAAGCTGGAAGTCTACTGAGACAAGAGGAATATCAAGGACATGAGCGACAGAAGGATGATGGGAGTCGAAATGGAGCTAAAAAAAATGTTAATTTTGGATCAAGGAGACAGTCTCCAAACACAACAGTCGGAAGTTGAAGAAGGATGGATAGTAGCGAACATACAAGAATGGATTGCTTTACCAGAAGACTGCCTGGAGGAGACGGTGAAACCACGGAACGATGAAATTAGGCAATTACCCATTATTTACGCAAGGATTGGTGGAATTAATATAAGATGTTTATTGGATACGGGGTCACAGATCAGTCTAGTATCGGAGGCCTTGGTTCGAGAGTTGGGACGGACTCAGAATATTCCTGTAATTCCGGTACCACAGCTCAAAGTGAGGGGTGTTATTCCTGAACGCACCGTCACTTGTAAACGTCAGGCATACTTAGAGCTGAACATATTGGAACATACTTTTGGGCAAACATTCATTATCATGGCAAAGATGAATTTCAATATAATTCTTGGTGCAAATTTCATTTGTGACTATCAAGCAGTGATAGATTTACACAAGAATACAGTCAGTTTTAGAGAATATGACCAGCTGAAAAACGTGGGATTGCATATGGATGAAATCACTACCGGAAGAGATGTAAATTCTTGGGCATTGGAAGCAATATCAGAAGAGACGGAAGAGGAGGTACGAAAGGCGGAAGATAACATCGTAGAAGGGGCTGTTGTGGAACTAGATGAGGAGATAGAATCCCAGGAGATATGGTCTTTATTAACAGAAGGAGATGACAGTGATGCACAATTTGAAGAGTTACTACAGGAGCGGCTCAATGGCATTCAACTTGGGGATGAACACAGAAAACAGTTGGAAGAGATTTTAAGGAAGCACAAAACAGTATTTGATACAGTACCTGGGAAAATTTTAAATTTCAAGTACTCTATGCAGGTCGAGGACTGGTCACCTTTCAAAAGAAGATTGTACCCAATTCCTGAAAAGTATCGTGGTCAAGTTAAAATCATTATAGATGAGATGTTAGAAGCTGGAGTGATAAGGAAGACACCTACACCTTATCTAAATGCGATTCTGGCAGTCACAAAACCAAATGGATCTATTAGACTTTGTTTAGATGCCAGAAATCTCAACATGAGACTCATTTTTCCTGAGTATGACAGAGCGCCAATTATCAGAGACGTATTAAAAGGCTTTAAAAACAAGAGCATTTATTCATCAGTCGATCTGACGAGCTCGTTCCACCATCTTGAGTTGGATGAGAAGTCACAGCTTCTAACTGGCTTCTTATTCGATAACCAGACATTTTGTTTCGTCAGAATGCCTTTTGGAGTCAAAACAGCGGGCTGTGCTTTAATCCGAGCACTGGACCGGAACCTAACCGAGGAAGTAAAGGAGATGACGGTGCGATACATTGACGACATTCTGTTGGCATCCGACAACATTGAAACTCACATGGAAAATTTAGATAAAGTATTGGGCAACTTGAATGCATCGAATTTCAAAGTAAACCTGAAGAAATCGCATTTCTTCAAGAGCGAGATATTATATTTGGGTCACGTCATTGACAAGGAGGGAGTGAAGCCAAACCCAGCTAAGAATGAAGCGATAAAGAATTTCCCTACACCTACGAGAGTCAAGCACATTCGGGCTTTCTTAGGCGTAACGGGATTCTTTAAAGAAAACTGTCCAGGTTATACGGAGACTGTAGCTCCAATGCAGGAAATGTTAAAGAAAAATAACAAATGGTCATGGAACGCGGAATGTGAGAAGGCATTCCAAGCAACAAAACAGCTATTAGAAAACTGCATTAAATTAGGATATCCAGATTTCAAGCTCAAATTTATAATCCAAGCGGATGCTTCACTAATTGGGATAGGTGCTATGCTCTACCAAGAGGATCCAGCTAACCTGCAGCACAAAACATATTTGGCATTTGTCAGCCGGAAATTGCGTAAGCACGAGCGAAATTATACTGTAACCCAGCTAGAATTGTTGGCCATCCTTCATGCGCTCCAACAATGGAAACGAATAATCTATGGTTACCCGATTGTTGTCAGGACTGACCACAAGGCACTAACATTCTTGTTTAAGACGTCAATGGCAAGCGATCGTGTGACACGTTGGTCTATATACATTCAGCAGTTCAGCATTGAAATTGAACATTGTCCAGGGAAGATGAACGTGATACCGGATGCACTCAGCAGGAACCCAGAGCCTGATAATGAAGAAACAGCGATGATACAACACTTGGAGTTAACACCGAAGGACCGGGAATTCTTGGAGGAGTTACGTGAGATACAGCGAGAACAGGAAGCGGAACCATGGATGATGCTATTAATTAAATATTTCAAAAAGCAACTACCTACAGGAACACCTGCATTTCGAGAAGCGAAAGCCAAAGAAGGAAGATATGTTTATGTCAACAATTTGCTGCACAAATGGGTAGATAATGACCACACCAAGTTACGCATATTAGTACCTGCATCGTTACAACGAGGATTGACATGGCATACGCACGAAAGTTACGGTCACGTGGGCTTAGACAAGTGCGAAGCGACAATAGGAGAGACATTTACATGGCCACGTATGAGAACAACTATATGTGACGTCATTACAACTTGTGACCCGTGTCAGAGAACAAAGCCAAATAATTATTTACTGAGGCAATATCCTAGACCATTGCTACCTCAGAAACCATGTGAGCTGCTGGCGGTGGACTGTCTTGGTCCAATTCCGAAGGGAAGGAGAGGTTGCCGTCATTTGCTAGTGTGCATTGATGTATTTTCTAAGTTCGTAGTACTATGCCCTATTCAGAAAACCACATCGAAGCAGGTACTCAGTCGCATTCGTAATAGAGTTATTCCAACCCTTGGAAAACCAGAGTTTATATTATCAGATCACGGCAGTTATTTCACAAGCGCCGAATTCAAGAAAGGAATGGAAGACATGGGTATAAAACATGTTTTAAGCAGTATCCGACATGCCCAAGCAAATCCAAGCGAGAGAGTAATTAAATGTGTAACTTCATATTTAAGGATCTTCATTCCGAACGAACACCACAAATGGGTCGATAAAATTAAGGACGTAGAGACATGCATGAATTCTACCAGGCACGAGTCAACAGGACAAATCCCTATGGTCCTACACAAGAACGAGTATCCAGTAAGAACGTGGAAAAGCATCATTAACTGTCCACAAGATCCCATGATAGCACCAGACCTGCGAATTGAAAGAACGAGAGCATACATGAGGAAACAAGCAGACCGCAGATTACGGCGAGTAAGAAATAAGAGGTTCCACGGTGATCTTGAAGTCAACCAGCTCGTTTTGGTAAAACGACCTGCTACATCGGACCCAGAAAAGAAAATCTTTAGTAAATTCTGCGAGAAATTCATAGGACCCTATTCTATCGTAAGAAACCTTGGAAATAATGCTTACAGAGTGAAAGAATTGAGCACAGGAACAATGTCAGTTTACAACGCTGCCAACCTAAAAAAATATCGTCGAAGTGAACCATGGTAGCGCCGAAATAATGACGCTGTTTGAATATACGGACGTCCTACTATCAACAAAGTCAACGGGGAGCAGTTGAGTACGGCACGTGATGAAGGAGGAAGTAGACTTGTTGTTGACAAACATTAACGAGGCGAGTAAGGTGTTGCCGCAGGCATCAGAGCGTCACGCAAGATTGGAAGGGGGAGAGGCAAGCAGGAAATGAAAACGAGTAAATGCCATTGAAGACAGGAGCGCCTAGACCAAGTAAGAAAAAGGGGTGATTCTGGAATTAAAACAAATTGGCCTACGGAAGTATTGTAAAATTGTCGACTTTATTCCTAAGTTCGAAATTTTGTGAGTGGGAGAGTTGTGAACCCTTTACCCTATGTTGGTTAAATGATTCTACTTTTTATTTCTTCAATTAATAAATATTTCAACCAGCATCATGAAAGTAGCCAGACAGTGATGAGGAAATTTCAAGCATTTGTTGGAGATAGTAGGGACATACCTGCGACAGTTTAACAAAAGGCTAATACTTGAGCTATGAAAAGAAATAGCAGAGCGATGTATCATAAGGACAGGTGTGGCTACCCCAATTTTAGAAGCGACGCGCGGTGAGACATGGTTCTGGTATGTTCATTGTGATATTCGCGCCTAGAAGAAATATGATGCAGTAACGTGAATGGCTGATGAAGAAAATAGACACTCCCAAGACGCCAAGATCTACTAGAAACCGCCAAATTATCAGAAATGGAGAACCAATAAGAAGAGAATGCCTACTTGCGCGCCAACTCCGGCTGGGGTACGCGGTGGCTAGCATTCACGCGGGAAATCGCCTAGACAAAATTTCTACGATCGATTCTAGGATTAATGGGCATATTCTTGACCTGTGCAATATTACGAGTTCAGTGATATTTATTTCATTCCTGTATCACAATTATTTCGAGAAATTTTTACATAAAATCCCCCTCCATCTAGACCAAAGGGCCAGTTCATTTATAAGTGTGTCGAAGAGCCAAGATATTATTATTATTCTGTGCGTCTACGGACGTAGATTACTATTATTCTGTTCGTCTGAGGACGTAGACTTTTATTCCGTGTGTCGAGGACACAGGACTTTGATTCTGTTCGTCTAAAGGAGATAGACTTGTATTTTGTGTGTCGAGGACACAAGATATTCATTGTAAAGTGTTAAATTCAGTGATAGATAGTCATAGTACTATAGTTATAGGGACAGTATCGTCGATAATTCGCCAACGAACAGTGACAGGGAATTTAGTACCTGAACAAGCGAATTTAGTAGTCAGACATAAAGTGTATAATAACCTAATTTTTGTATCAGCGCAAGGATGACACCGATGAATGCAGAGGAAGTTTGGAATTCTCAACACTCCGTGCAGATGGCTGATATGAGATAAAGAACCATCCAGTTGGGGAATGGCGTCTGATGTTCTTTGACGGGTGACTACAAAATGAGATGAGTACAAAATAATATTTTATTATTTATTAAATTAACTTATGGTTTATGGGACTTATTTTTTGTAAATACTTTGCTTGTGTGATTAATATAGTATATTTAGTTTTGATCTGACACATTTTTGTTGGGAAGCAGCTCGCAAAATTGTAGTTAATGGAAGGTTCTTTTCTTTGTGTTGTGTTAACTAACGTAGCTATGGGAACGGCCGTGTTCGCCTAGGTTACGAAGTGCGGTTAAAAACGTCTCTCGGAGATATGTCGTGTTTCAGAAGTAGGACTGAATTAATATAATTATATAATAGATTGGAGGGAAATTAAATTTTGTTGAGATTTATTATTGATCAGATTCAGTGTGATTATTGCCTTTTGGAGCAATGTAATTTGTGACGAAGAGTATTCAGCTCTATCGTAGGTTTTAAATATTGTGTTAAATGTTTGCGAGCTCTAATTCAGCAGACCCGTGTGAAAGGCGTTATGTCAGTCCCAGATGTGTGTAATGTGAGTATATTTTTTGTGGTATTACAAGCGGGAATTTCAGCAGAGACTGATTTCTGTCAGCTTGGTACCAGATTCATATTGTATCCTTGCGAGGACAATTATGGATATGTGATTATTGTCTGACCATATGTTGAGTTGGAGGAGATGTTAGTTGCTGTTGATTCCTTGAGATAACAGTCCAGCTGGTCGGCTATTTATATACACTGGAAGGGGGACATGACTGGTATTATGGAAGGGGTGAGTTGTGGTCACAAGGGCTGGCTGAGTTTCGCAAGCAAGCTCATCATTAGTGGAGTGCACGTCTGGCTCCCAATTACTTGAAAATAAATACAAATGTGAGAAACTGATCAATGGTAAAATTGTTTAAATAAATGGGAGTTGCCTACGAAACACGATAACCTTCGAAGCGTTTCTTTAACATGCAGTTTTGTTAATATAAAGTAATCTTATCCACTCAGGTGGTTTGTTGTTGTTGGTTTATTCTATTGTTTATTTTTCATGTCAGTGACCCGTGAGTCACGTGCGGCGCTGTGTTTCCTTGTTGTTGAGTATCTGGCCAAGGTGGCAGCTCATTTGGTTAAGTGTGTCACCACACTAATAAGGGTCTCAGAGAGATGCCTGTAAATAGTAAAGTTGTAATGAGTGTGTCAGAGTTAGATTTAAGGATTTTTATTAATGTTATGCCCATATCCATAAACGTTGATTTACGAGATGATTGTTCGTGAGCACCGTGGCTGTTAACCCGTTGTGAACGAACGATCATCCAAGTACTCATTTCTCGTAGATAGTCACCACGCGAACATAAATTCACATGCAAGATAGTGGAACTTGGATCCACATTTTATTAGAAAAGGGGAGAGCCATCTGACTCCTCAAAGTGATAAATATTCCTGTCAGGGGAAAATTCAGGGAGGATTTTGTTTATTATTGTTTGTTTTATTCTTGTATGCACAAATTAGTTATTAAATCTTGTTATTATCTTACGTTTTGTCTCCTTACTTTCTTAATTATAGTTTTTATCCTATAACCCTTGCCTCAGAAAAGCACGTTGTTTGGCGGACGTAAACACCACTCTATGAACTGAACGCGACCCCTTGATCTAAGATTCTTGCATAAAACACTGCTATTCTGAAGGGTTTAATATATATAATTTTTGTAACATTATTGTTTAGTTTAATAGTAACTTAGACTGCTAGTGACTAACTTTACAGAGATAATACGGTATGATACATTGCATTGCTTAAGGCTATTGTACATTGGCTATTCATTCCTTAATAGGAAGTCTTTTGTTTTCCTCTTAAATGTTTTTATAGAGAAACTTTCCCTTATGCCTAATGGTAGCGAGTTGTATTCTTTTATTATAGAGGACATAATTCCTTTAGTTCCAAATTTAATGGATTGGGAATGGCTGGTGAATATTTGATTTACTCCTCTTGTTGCATAGTGATGAATGTCATTTGCATGGGTAAAATGGATGTGTGTGTGTATCAATTTGTTTTCTAATTTGTATACAAATACTGTTGCTGACATAGCTATTTATTTTTGCAGTGGCATAATTTTAGTTCCTGAGTACAATTCATTTGAGGGTGTGAGCCAAGGTAATCCAAAGATAGATTTTATAGCACGTTTCTGGAGTATCTCAAGTTCTTTTATCAGCTCCTTCTTACAATATCCCCATATGGAATTCATGTACATTAGATGTGAATGTATCAGAGCAAAGTATATATTTTTCAATTGTTGGCTAGTAAGACAGCTATATCTTAATCTGAAAATAATACCAATTAAAGGGCTGTTTTTATGTTTTACATTTTCTACATGATTTTCCCAGGTTAGTGTACTATCTAGTGTGATACCTAAGTATGTTGCCGATTTAACCCTTTCTATTTCTTTGTTGGCTATGTTGACTATGTTTGTGGTCTCAATCTTGTATGATGGTTTATGGAAGAACAAATATTTTGTTTTAGTGATATTGATAACCATTTTGTGTGCTCTCAACCAATCCACCAGCTTATTGAGATCATAATTAATATTTAGCATAATTTCCTGTTCAGATGTTCCCAGATAGAGTATAAAAATATCATCTGCAAATAGTTTAAGCTTGCCTTTCAATTCTAATAATACTATATCATTAATATAGGCCAAGAAAAGAATTGGTCCTAAGACAGAACCTTGAGGTACTCCTGTGTCAATTCTCATTTGAGATCCTTTTACATTATCGATTGCAACATATTGTTTTCTGTTAGTGAGGTAGTTCTTGAACCAATCATGTGCCACTCCTCTGATGCCTGCAAATTCTAGTTTATTAAGGAGAATCTTATGGTTAACCAGATCGAAGGCTTTTTGAAGGTCAATTAGTACACCAGCAGCTAGTTTGTTTTCATCTAATGCCTTTTCTACATCAGTTACTACTTCAAATATAGCACTATCAGCTCCTCTATTTGGAATAAACCCATATTGGCAGTTTGCAAAGTAATCATTTTTCATGAAGAAATTCATAAGTCTTCGTTTAACAACGCTTTCTAGAACCTTGCTGATGGCAGATATAATATTAATGGGTCTGTAATTTGATGGGTGGGTTTTGTCCCCTTTTTTGTAGATCGGGACCACCTTAGAGACTTTACAGGCATCGGGGAATATACCAGTCATCAGTGAAAGATTTATTATTTTGACAAGATATGGTGTAAGGCCCTCAAGACACAATTGTAGCATGACATTAGTAGTGTTGTCCTCACTTATATTGTTTTTGTGTTTTAGGGAGTTTATAATTGATTGTATTTCATTAGCATCAGTAGGTAACATAAAGATTGTCTTAGTGCTAGTAGTATTTTTATAGCTTGTAATGCCCGAGGTAGAACCGTTTCCTTGATTTTCCCAGATACTGTTAGCAATATTGACATAATATTTATTAATTTCATCACATATATTTTCCTTTTTTTCGACATTTGTGTCGTCGACTATAAGTTTGACAATTTCATTTTTCCCCTGCTTTGGTCTATTTAACATCTCATTAACAACACTCCACACTTCCCTCAACAAATACAACAAAGTCGCAAGCCCCCAAAATTAAAACAACTAAATAACTCAATTGCATGGTAACTTCATTGTGGGGTACAGTCTTAAACATTGCGCTGGAAGTATGTGGACAACTGAAATAACTGTCGATGGAGAAAAACGTATTAAATGTTTGCTGTGAAGCTCTCCGTATTATCTACACGATCGTCTTTCTACGCTGAATATTAGTTTCCAGGTCACGTTTGTCACGAAACGTGACAATTTAGCACAGTAGTGAAAGCGGGCAGTTCTAGGCATCTGTATGCATCCACAGTGTCGAACAGTGAGGAAATTCGGCTGCAGGCTGAAGGGGAATTTCTTTTTCCCGAATTTTATACAGAGGCAATGTTGTTGTTGTTGTTGTTTCAATTGAGCGGATTGGACAACGTGGTCATTTATCCCCTGTGCACCTGGGTGTGTGTGTGTGGGTGGATGTTTTCTAATAACCTGTGCTATTGTGGAATTTGTAATAGTGTGTGTATTTGTGATTAAGGCGAGGATTAGGAAGGAGGCGTCCATGGCCTTAGGTTAGGAACAATGCCGGCATTTTCTGGAGTAGAAGTGGGGAAACCACGGAAAGCTATTTCAAGGATTGCTGAGGTATACCCTGTTCCAGCCCTCAGACCAGAATTACATTTCTTGGCAGAGTCGAGAATCGAATCGAATCGAATCCGGTCCTCAGGGGTGACATCCAAGAATGCTAGCCACTGCGCCACGAGTCGGAGACTTGAATAACTTGAATAACGATTGCAATGTCAGAATTTTCTACTCGCAATAGGTACATTCCATAACTTTTACCAATAATCCTCTGATTAAAAAATTTGAGTAATTTGAGTAAATTTAAGTATAATGAAATTTTCACCGCGTACTTTGATTGAGAGAGCAATGCAATCCTCTACCGTCTCGTAGTGTTTAGTTCTACGTTGCTAGCTGTCATCCCATGGCCAGACTTTGATTCCCGACTCTGCAAAGGAATTTAACTCTGGTTCGAGTGCTGGAACTGTATCCTTTCAGCTTCGTGATGGTAACTGAGCAAACACGTGTTGACTTGATGCTTACATCAGCCTTCTTTGAAGTAGTTTTCTATGGTTTATCACTTCTAATCCATGCAAATTATAGAATGGTTCCTAACATAAGGCCACGACCGCCTCCTTCCTAATTCCAACCTCAATTACATATGCTGGCTATCAGCAAGTTACACTCAAACTCAAGTACACGAAGCTGATGGCAATGATGATAAGACCCTAAATAAGCAACAACAACTGCTATTGCTCATTATGTTATGAAATTCTGAATGTTAAGTTAGTACAGGGGCAGATGACCTCACTGTTCCGCCCCTTAAAACAGTAATAACTAATTAGGTAGTACTGATGTTAGCTCACATGAATGCTAGGCAGAGAAATGCAGCCACCTAGAACGTAGCGCCTCGTTGCCTGACTGAGAGTCAGCGATATCTGCCTTCCCAAAAACATTCCACCATAACTTCCGAAGAAGCTTCAATTGTTTGCGCGCCAAGAGAAGTCAGCTTGGTTTGAACTGCAGATGACTCCCGCGTAGCGTGCACAGCACATTCCAAAAACATCAAGTTGTTCACTACCGGCTTCATTCACTCAACATTTACTTTTCTCATTTGTACTCTGTGCTCTGCTAAGAAATAAACACAGACCATATGAAAATGTCGGCAATAGAACATCGGATAAACCAAAGCAACATGTGAGAGGTAGCTGCAACCATTGAACTCTAGGTAATAATGGAATGCCGACTCTATGGGAATAAAGTGCGGTTTTTGGTGCGTCTACTTACGCCTGGCAGTGTACGTCAAGGATGATTATGATAATTGTTGTTTTAAGGGGTCTAAAATCGAGGTTATCGGCCCAAGGAGGCAAGAGTGACGTATACGTACGCGAGGATGATGTACGTATGTACGAAAAGATACAAGTAAAAGAGGTATTTTTGAACATTTAGGCGAACGGTAAACTAAACAGAACTTACGCTGAAATACATATTTCAAAGCATCATTGTAATTTGATACTGAACATGGTTGGAATATATGCCAACATAAAATGTATAGCAGCCTGATAGTTCATTTGTCTCCTTAGATCAAAGGCAGCGTACACAACAACTACACAAGCCATACGTACAAGCCATACGTATCGGTACATTAAAAATAACATAAAACAAGGTTAGACGGGAAATGGCTAAGAATAATGATAAAAATATGATAATTGGTATTCAACTTATTATTATCAACTCAAAGGCAGCTTTCATGTGTGCGAATATGCATAAGCCTACACATAAACAATTAAATAGATGCTTAGTGAACAAACATACATACTTCATTTACAAAACAACCACATGTTCAATATTCTTGAAAGCAGGTCGAGACTTAAGACCTCGCAAAGTTAAAATTATGTAAGAGAGGAGTATATGTGCGACCAGGTGAAGTAGGAAAACCTATGGTATTCTTAATGTGTAATTAAGAAATAAAATCTTAATTTACAAAACAACCACATGTTCAACATTTACCAGAACGGATTACATTTCTAATTCAGCCAAACCCTTATGAAGTTCCAGGAGAATATGTATATCTGTTTGGGACAGCTGCGAGGGTGGGTGGTATGTGTGTGAGCAGGGGGAAGCAGAATAATTCTTAATGTGTACAGTAGCTTAGCAATAACCAGGATATAGGCAAGCCCAGTTGTACACGGTAAGAAATTCATATTTACCACGTTATACAGATTGTGAACAAAGAAAAAAGTGGCAGTCTTCAGTCTAATAAGTAGTAAACCTTTAAACCAGTCATCTGAAAGATAAAGATGTATACCTGTTTCGGAGAGGGGGCGGAGATATGTGCAAGAGCAGCGGGAAACAAAATAATTCTTAACCTGTAGTTTAAAAAAATATGCTTAAATTGTAAAACAACCAGTAGCCTACCGGTCGGCCCATAAGAACTCCCGATCGGTGTCCTTCCTAGAAAACGAAAAGTGTGTTTTTCTCTCGATATTTTAGTCAAAAATTGGACTCTAAATAATTCTAAGAAAATTACATGTACCGTAATCTTAAAACTGTAGCTCTGTTAATAAGGAATACTGTTCGGCAATATCACACTCAGGTAAATTAATAATAGGGCCTACATGTATTTTTCAGAAACTATTTAGGCATATTATGTCAACATTTGATGTAAGACGTATCCACAAAAGCAGAATACTTAATTACAAATCTATATTCGAGATTAAAATAGACGTAAACTTACCGTATCATTGGAAAACACCATATTTATAACGTTACACAGAGACAGTGCTTATCTGATGAAATGAAACTTTTGTGATTTTTTTCTCTTGCCTATTGGAGCATCCTAATGCTACACGAGAAATGGGCATCTTGATTTCATGACATAATCGACGTGCGATCAAATATATGAAAGAAATGAAAAGAACCACGACACATCAGCTGACTTGCAACCAGTGTAACATGTCACGAGTGACGTACAACACCAGACATGACTAGGTGATGACCAAGGAAGCAGTTTTCAGCGCGAGTTACTATGGGAGGAGTTGTTCCAGTAGTACGTACAGTTCAATGGCTGCAACTGACTATCGATATATTTAGGTCAGGAATAGATGAACTCCGCATACGCACAGCCAAAGTCCCCCACACCCCGTCCTAGCTTATTGAACGGCCTTCTGTCGCGCAGACAATATTCGTCCTCCTGAGTGCGCAGCGGGCCGATATATTCTGTCGAGTAGTAAGGAGGTTACCATAGCAAAGAAAGTAAGGTCGAGTGTAGAGAGCCTCTTCCCCTCATTCTCCGCCTCAACTAGCACTCATTAAAAAGGAAACGGAAGCTTGTTGTTTACGTGATCATTAATCTTGTGATCGTGAGCCACGGTACTTCCTTTTTACGTGGAATCCGAACCACAGGACATGGCATTTCACTTCAAAAATCTCACATGCATTGACTGGGAATCGAACCCAATCCACCTTGGTGAGAGGCGAGTAGCTTGACCGCTGCGCCACCATTAACAAAACCGAATACTCCATGGAAATCATTCTTTCTGAAATATCGATAACCTCCCTGGTGAATAACCATTTATTGCCTGGGTACCAATCTTTACCCTCAGGGACTCAGTACTCGCTACTGCTGAGCACGAGAACCGCCAACCCGAGGGTGACTCTGATGTTTAATGTAGCCTATATGTATGAAGTTCTCTGACACTGGTCGCAAAGCTTGTGATGTAATATCTATGCACTGGTCCCCAAGCTCGCCCAGGCTGAACACCTCATGGTGTAGTGGTGAGCATTCTTGGCTGTTACCCTTCAGGTCAGGATCCAGGTCTCGGCTCTGGCACGAAATTTAATTCTGGTTCGAGGATTGGAACGGGGTATATTCACCCTCTTTAAGCGAAACTGAGCAGAAAGTGGGTTCAATTCCCACCTGAGCTATCCTAGAAGCACTTTTCCGTGGTTTCTAACATCTAATCCAGGGAAATGCCAGGGTGCTTCCTTACGTAACTCCACAGACACTTCCTTCCCAATCTTAGCTTCAATTACAAATTTACCTCACCAATTTCATTCACCTTCATTCATTCTATCTCTCAATAACTCTTTTGAAGAGGTTAGTGTCATAAAGAGCATTCAGCCGTAAAACCACTTGCCATATTAGAACTCATCTCACCTCATACCCGGCCCCGTTAAAACGTGAATAATAAGAGCTTTGTTGTTTGAGTCATCAGTCTCTTTCCTGATTTGGTGCAGCCCTCCATGCTTCACTGTCCTGAGCTAATCGTTTCACCTCTACATAGCTACCACACCCTACATCCGAAGCAATCTGTTTAACATATTCTAACTTAGTTCTACCCCTACAGTTCTTGTTCTCGACCCTTCCTTCCATAACTAAGTTTGCTATTCGTAGGTGTCTTAGTACTGTATGTCTCCTACCAACCTATCTCTTCTCTTCATTAGCAGTCGCCAGAAACATTTCTCCTCTCCCACTCGTCTTAATACCACTTCATTTGTTACTCTATCTCCCCATCTGATCTTCATCATTCTTCTGTAGCACCACATTTCAAATTATTCTATTGTCCTCTTATCTGCTGCCCCAACAGTCCTAGTTTCACTTCCATAGAGTGCCACGATTCAGACAAGGGCTTTCAAAAATGGCTTCCAAATACCTAAATCTATATTTGATGTCAACAAATTGATTTTCTGGAGAAATTCTTACCTTGCCTGAGCCAACCTACTGCTTATATCATCTTGGCTTCTTTGCCCCTTTGCTCCACCATTGGTTATTTTGCTTCCAATGAGACGAGGCAAAACATTTCTAAGAGTATTGGTGGTAGCGATGAAGGTCAAGAGGTGACTTTACACGTGAAATCGGCTGCTAATGAAGCTAATAGGTTATAAAGGTCGGAACACCAAAGAGAACTCCTAGGGCGCTTTCCGTTAACTCCAAGCTTAATTATTGCTTTGCCAGTAAATTAGTAGCATTGTATGTCTACCCCTTATTATTCCCGTTTTCCAACGGAGTTGGAGATGAGATGCGATGGAGGTCTTTATGGCGATCGTTTTACGGCCGGATGCCCTTCCTGACGCCAACCTCATGAGAGGAGTTAATGAGAGATGAAATGAATGATGGTGAATGAAACTGGGCAAGGATGTGGAAGGAAGCGGCCGTGGCCTGTCAGAAGTTACCGTCCCAGCATTTGCCTGGTGTTGAAAATGGGAAACCACGGAAAACCATTTCAAGGACGGCCGACGGTGGGGCTCGAACCCACGCGTCTACCGAGTCAGCAGAGAGCTTGGCCCCATGACCTAATGCTGCGCGTTAGCCAGCGTAGCCACTACTGTCGGTGCCCAGTAAATTAGTAGCATAAATAATGCAAACTTTGACTTCCCCCTCTGGCCTGGCTGTCAATACAGCATGTGGTATTTAATACGCCTAAGACTCCGGCAGAACTTGTCAGAGGAGTCCATACCACGTTTCCTAAGGGTGTTCGTGGAAACATGTAGGTATAAATCTGAAATCTCACCCTCCACAGGCCCTTTCTCAAAGGGGTTATGAGTCTTCGAACGTAATTTCACATACGAATTGTGTTCAGAGTGTCTGGGATGTAAAGCAATACTGGTAGCAACACAGCAACCCAAACCATATTGTGCAGCATGACGGAACGACTAAGTCAGCTAACTCCCACCGCGTCTTTCAGGAAACGTTAAACTATGGGTCCTATCTACGTGGGGCGTAGTGATTAGTATTCCTGGCTGTCGCCGTGAAAGTCTGGGTTCAGTTCCGAGATCTGACAAGACATTTAATTGTCGTCTGAGGGCTGAAACGGAGTACACTCAGCTCAGTGAAGCATAGCTAAAAAGAGCTGGATTCGATTCTTACCTCAGCCATCCTAGAAGTGGTTTCCCGTGGTTTCCCAATTTTACTCCAGGCAACGGCCAGGATGTCACCTTAAATTAATGCCACGGCCGCCTCCCACCCAAATTCTGCGTCCAGTTACCAATACACACACACACTGGTACAGCTATTGCAATGATACAGGTCTATCAGGCGAATTCCACATACATCCAATAAATCGTTATTGTTGTTGCTGTTGTTGTAAATTTATTTTAGGAGCATAAGACATCTTGGTAATTAGCTCCATCCACTTGTGTGCGTTGAACTTCTCTGAAAACCTGTGCTTCTGCCATGACTGTGATATCGTGTGTGTAGCTGTATTAGGGGCATAGATGCGATGAATGTTCCGGGACTTGAAATAAGAAGCTATCTTGTCTTTTACCTCGAGGGAGTGTGAGAAAATAAGGAAATAACACACTAAGGATAGCCATTGTCAGTGCTAGAATTCGAACCGCCGATTTCTTGAATTGCTACAGCCCCCAATTGTGGTCGTGGTGGGCGATTTAACGCTCACGGCTACGCCGCGGGGCCCAACGAACATGGGGCTACATGACCAATAATGTCCAATGATGTGAATTGAGCACTTATAGCTTGCAAGCTATTAGAGCACACCTGTGGGACGAACGTGCTGTGAAATAGGATTACTCAATCGGATAAGTAGGCCTACTCATATACATAATAGAATTCAATGTGCATGCTCTAAATGTATTGTATTGTGTTTTGTTGCATAACACGCACATAATTTTGATAAGTACTTCGCAAACCTATATACTGTAGAACAGACTAACCTTTAAAGATTAGATTTACTTGAACCATAATATAAACATTAACAATACAAGTTATACAAAGTATAATAAGACCACATGTCTTCAATATTTGATATAAACCTCGACTCTAGTGATCAGGATTTGATGATAACCGCTTGACGGTCGAAACCCGTAATCCTAAATTGCCCATTAATTAACATTGAATAATAATCAGTACATGCATGGATGTGCGTATATACTTTGTACCCCGCCCAGTCATATTGGGCAAATTTGTGTTGACCGACTGAAGAGTTACAACTGATAGTTTGCACAGGCAACACTGGAAAAAGATGGCTTCAAAACGTCACACTATTCACTGGATTCAGTCACACTGAAAATGCGCCTGCCAGAAATATTCAAATTTATATTATATTATATTTTATGTTCGACCCTGTCAGAAAACTGTATCATAATGATGGTCATTATAACACTATTTTTCATTTTGAAACAGTTTCTCCCACCAATTACAGCTCAAGAAACAGTTGTTCGACCAATTAGGTGAGGATAGCATCGCACCTGCGCTGAATTCCAAGGCTTTCTAATTTAAATTTCACTGCGTTGCCTAGTGTCATAGTGGGGTAATCGAGGAGGCCATGGACAAATACAAGGCATTCTCTGCGTCACATGCGCTCTGTTCAGTACATAAAACTGGCGAAATCTTGACAGATATTTATGAATATTTATGTTCGAACATAAAATAGTTATAATAATTATCGTCGAACATAAACAGTCGTATGCAACTCGCCTATAATGGAAATCAATACACTCGTATGGAAATTACAAAACTCGCATACGCTCGTTTCATAAACATACTCGTGTCTTAATTATTGCCATTATAGGCTCGTTGCATAATGTACTAATATTATATTATATTATGTTATATTATATTACATTATACTAGCAACCCACACCGGCTTCGCCCGGTATCTTTAACGGTTTACCCAGCCTAAGCTTAAAAGGTGCACGGACGGCAGGACCCAGACGAAATTATGAAAAGCCAAGGTGAACAGCGAAACTCCAAACACATATACTCTTCTCTGAAGTCTTAACTTGACACGACTCGACAGTTTGATGCTGGCCGAAGCTGGGGTGATAGGCTCCCTCGCTAGATCGTAAACTCGCTCAGAAAATAGTAATTTAAATTTCCACAGAATGGAGATTGTTGGAAGAAATGAAAACGTAAATACATTTATAGTGGGCGATGTATTAAACATAGAAATATGCTGTCGTGGATTTTTTGTAGAACTTTTTATGCTGAACAATTCTCACACTCATAGTATTGAACCCTTTACCCTATGTTGGTTAAATGATTCTACTTTTATTTCTTCAATTAATAAATATTTCAACCAGCATCATGAAAGTAGCCAGACAGTGATGAGGAAATTTCAAGCAATTGTTGGAGACAGTAGGGACATACCTGCATCAGTTTAACAAAAGGCTAAATACTTGAGCTATGAAAAGAAATAGCATAGCGATGTATCATAAGGACAGGTGTGGCTACCTCAATTTTAGAAGCGACGCGCGGTGAGACATGGTTCTGGTATGTTCATTGTGTTATTCGCGCCTAGAAGAAATATGATGCAGTAACGTGAATGGCTGATGAAGAAAATAGACACTCCCAAGACGCCAAGACCTACTAGAAACCGCCAAATTACAGGAAATGGAGAACCAATGAGAAGAGAATGCCTACTTGCGCGCCAACTCCGGCTGGGGTACGCGGCGGCTAGCATTCACGCGGGAAATCGCCTAGACAAAATCTCTACGATCGATTCTAGGATTAATGGGCATATTCTTGACCTGTGCAATATTACGAGTTCAGTGATATTTATTTCATTCCTGTACCACAATTATTTCGAGAAATTTTTACATAAAATCCCCCTCCATCTAGACCCAAGGGCCAGTTCATTTATAAGTGTGTCGAAGAGCCAAGACATAGACTTTCATTCCGTGTGTCGAGGACACATAATTATTATTCTGTTCGTCTACGGACGTAGACTTTTATTCTGTGTGTCGAGGACACAAGATATTCATTGTAAAGTGTTAAATTCAGTGATAGATAGTCATAGTACTATAATTATAGGGGCAGTATCGTCGATAATTCGCCAACGAACAGTGACAGGGAATTTAGTACCTGAACAAGCGAATTTAGTAGTCAGACATAAGTGTATAATAACCTAATTTTTGTATCAGCGCAAGGATGACATCGATGAATGCAGAGGAAGTTTGGAATTCTCAACACTCCGTGTAGATGGCTGATATGAGATAAAGAAGCATCCAGTTGGGGAATGGCGTCTGATGTTCTTTGACGGGTGACTACAAAAAGAGATGAGTACAAAATAATATTTTATTATTTATTAAATTAACTTATGGTTTATGGGACATATTTTTTGTAAATACTTTGCATGTGTGATTAATGTAGTATATTGTTTTTGATCCGACACACTTTTGTTTGGAAGCAGCTCGCACAAGGGTAGTTAATGGAAGGTTCTTTTCTTTGTGTTGTGTTAACTAACGTAGCTATGTGAACGGCCGTGTTCGCCTATGTTACGAAGTGCGGTTAAAAACGTCTCTCGGAGATATGTCGTGTTTCAGAAGTAGGACTGAATTAATATAATTATATAGTAGATTGGAGGGTAATTAAAATTTTGTTGAGATTTATTATTGATCAGATTCAGTGTGATGATTGCCTTTGGGAGCAATGTAATTTGTGACGAAGAGTATTCAGCTCTATCGTAAGTTTTAAATATTGTGTTAAATGTTTGCGAGCTCTAATTCAGCAGACCCGTGTGAAAGGCGTTATGTCAGTCCCAGGTGTGTGTATTGTGAAGATATATTTTGTGGTATTACAAGCGGGAATTTCAGCAGAGACTGATTTCTGTCAGCTTGGTACCAGATTCATATTGTATCCTTGCGAGGACAATTATGGATATGTGATTATTGTCTGACCATATGTTGAGTTGGAGGAGATTTTAGTTGCAGTGATTCCTTGAGATAACAGTCCAGCTGGTCGGCTATTTATATACACTGGAAGGGGGACATGACTGGTACTGTGGAAAGGGTGAGTTGTTGTCACAAGGGCTGGCTGAGTTTCGCGAGCAAGCTCATCATTAGTGGAGTGCACGTCTGGCTCCCAATTACTTGAAAATAAATATAAATGTGAGAAACTGATCAATGGTAAAATTGTTTAAATAAATGGGAGTTGCCTACGAAACACGATAATATTCGAAGCGTTTCTTTAACATGCAGTTTTGTTAATATAAAGTAATCTTAACCACTCAGGTGGTTTGTTGTTGTTGGTTTATTCTATGTTTATTTTCCATGTCAGTGACCCGTGAGTCACGTGCGGCGCTGTTTTTCCTTGTTGTTGAGTATCTGGCCATTGTGGCAGCTCATTTGGTTAAGTGTGTCACCACACTAATAAGGGTCTCAGAGAGATGTCTGTAAATAGTAGAGTTGTAATATGTGTGTCAGAATTAGATTTAAGGATTTTTATTAATGTTATGCCCATATCCATAAACGTTGATTTACGAGATGATTGTTCGTGAGCACCGTGGCTGTTAACCCGTTGTGAACGAATGATCATCCAAGTACTCATTTCTCGTAGATAGTCACCACGCGAACATAAATTCACATGCAAGACAGTGGAACTTGGATCCACATTTTATTAGAAAAGGGGAGATTCATCTGACTCCTCAAAGTGATAAATATTCCTGTCAGGGGAAAATTCAGGGAGGATTTTGTTTATTTTTGTTTGTTTTATTCTTTTATGCACAAATTAGTTATTAAATCTTGTTATTATCTTACGTTTTGTCTCCTTTCTTTCTTAATTATAGTTTTTATCCTATAACCCTTGCCTCAGAAAAGCACGTAGTTTGGCGGACGTAAACACCACACTATGAACTGAACGCGACCCCTTGATCTAAGATTCTTGCATAAAACACTGCTATTCTGAAGGGTTCATAGGTGAAAACTGGCGGCCAACGGTGGGGCTATTCACTGTGGTGTAACGGGGTGATTACACATGTCAATAGTGGCGTATTTGAGTAAAACTGGCATGCCGCAAGTGCAGGCAGATATGACAGTATTTAATCACCGGGAAGTGATATTTTATTAAAAGTAGTTGAGGAGAAGTGGATACCGCCAAATGTGTGAAAGATAAATTAAAATCAGGAGTTTGCAAAGTAAAATACGGTTCACGTTGTTGTCTTTTGAATTAAAGTAAAATTAAGATGTGATACCGGGCGCCCAATGATAAAGTTAAAACTAGATTTGTGTAGAAAGTCAAACTCATGGAAATATTAGGAGGCTGTAGCCTAAAATGACAATTAATACTTTGTTAATTAGTCAGTGTTAATATCAGATCAGGATAACTGTTTAATGACTAAATATGTGCTTGGGTTAAAATTAAATTGAGTAAAACTAGAACTACTCAGAGATGCAATCAACTAATGGGATTAAAGGTAAAAATAAATGAACTGAGTAGGATAAAGAAATTAAATGTGCATTGGATTTATGTGCGTGTCAAAGGGCATTGGCGTATGCCATTTCCCATATGTCTCATTTAAATTATAAAACATGGCAACGGTGGCGCAGATCCAGGAGATCATTGAAAGTGCAGCAAGGAGAACGCAGGAATTATTGGATGCTAAATTAGCGGAACAAAGTGAATCGCTGAACACGAAGTTATCTGAACAAATAAACACTAAATTATCAGAACAGAGTCAATCTATAAACACTAGTATGTTAGAGCAAAGTGAAGCGTTGAATACAAAATTATCGGAACAAATAAACACTAGTATGTTAGAGCAAAGTGAAGCGTTGAATACAAAATTATCTGAACAAATAAACACTAGTATGTTAGAGCAAAGTGAATCGCTAAATACGAAAATGTCAGAGCAAAGTGAATCGCTAAAAATTAAACTGTCAGAACAAAGTGAATCGCTAAATACGAAAATGTCAGAACAAAGTAAATCGCTAAATACTAAACTGTTAGAACAAAGTGAATCATTGCGGACACAATTAAATAACAGTAGAATTGAGCAAAATGAATATCAGGCGGAACAAGCTAGGTTATTAAAGAGTGAAATTAATGACACTATAAATTCACAGTTAGAGGCGCAAAATAATAAAAACACGAACCAATTAGCTTCGTTAACCGCAGAGATGAAAGAGCACACAAACCAACAGATGATATTACTGGCCCTTGATGTAAGCAAAAATAATGAGAAACAATTAGAGCAGATTGAAAAAATGGAGAGTATTTTTGATAAAAAACTTAGCATTCTCGATGAAACGGTGTTAGCTAAATTAGAGCAGATTGAAATAGCATGCACAATGAATACAAGCGAGGTAAAAATAGCTCAGGATAAGTTGGAAGGACGGTTTAAGGTGATGGAGAAAAGTGGCAGGGTCATTCAACGACAAATATCAGCAGTAGATGAGAACATATCAGGCATAATTAAAGATATGGACCGTCTCGAGATAAAATCAGCGGAACAGTGGAAAAGCCTAGAAACGGAACAAGAACAATTTAAGAGTACATTAGACGAAAGGCTAAGCCAGATAGAAAATAATCAGGATGAAAATAAGAGCCAGATTGAAGAAAAAATAAGCACGATTAAAGAACAGATCAGGAAAGATTGGAAGAAAATGAATATTGATTCTAGAGAGGAAAGATCCACTATTCTTAAAACAGTAGGCGAAAACCACACGCGTATTCAAGCTTTGGAGCAAGAGGTAAAAAATAAACTTAAAGAGCAGACAGACAGGATCATTAAAGCCGAACTCCGCTCATTAGAACAATCATCTATATTTAAAACGGGAGCATTGAAAGACAAGCAGGATGACTCACATAGTCCCCAACCCAGCATAGCAGGAAGTCAGACTCAAGCAGAGAGCCCATTAACAACAAACACGGAAGGATTTCGCAAGAACGTAGATAGAAGCTCAACACCACAGGACGGTCATCAGCCCACACAACTTATTCAAGTAATTCGCTCAAATGACTACAAACCGCAGAAATACACAGAAAATTCAGGGGTAACACCTAAGGCCTTTATCAAAGATATTGAAGACCACTTTAATGACACTGGGGTACCTGAAGCACGTAGATTGAGAATGATGGAGAGATTTTTATCAGGAAATGTTCTCACCTGGTTTTTAAGTTTCAAATATACATTTGGAACCATGTCAGACTTTAATTTAGCGTTTCTGCGCAAATACTGGTCTCCCGCCATACAACAGAGTTTAAGAATGGAGCTTTACTCTAGAAAATATCAAACTACCCAGCAGACGAAATACTCAGATTTCTTTAACATGCAAATGCTAAAATTTCGCGACCTAGATTACCCATTAAACGAAGCAGATTTGGTGATGACAATAGCAAGGCAAATGCCAGTTAATGTACAGCAAGTACTAGTCGCAGCAAACGTTAGTACGGCCCTACATGCAGAGCAGATATTACGGCAAATAGATGAGACCACATCTCATAGTCATTTTAGAGGAGGAAGACAACTGGAATTAGTCAACACCAAAGAGGTCGTAAAAACAAAACAGGGAAATACTAAAACGCAAGGTACTAATACAAGCACCTCCACACTTAGGCGTAACGGGATTCTTTAAAGAAAACTGTCCAGGTTATACGGAGACTGTAGCTCCAATGCAAGAAATGTTAAAGAAAAATAACAAATGGTCATGCAACGCGGAATGTGAGAAGGCATTCCAAGCAACTAAACAGCTATTGGAAAACTGCATTAAATTAGGCTATCCAGATTTCAAGCACAAATTTATAATCCAAGCGGATGCTTCACTAATTGGGATAGGTGCTATGCTCTACCAAGAGGATCCAGCAAACCTGCAGCACAAAACATATTTGGCATTTGTCAGCCGAAAATTGCGTAAGCACGAGCGAAATTATACTGTAACCGAGCTAGAATTGTTGGCCATCCTTCATGCGCTCCAACAATGGAAACGAATAATCTATGGTTACCCTATTGTTGTCAGAACTGACCACAAGGCACTAACATTCTTGTTTAAGACGTCAATGGCAAGCGAACGTGTGACACGTTGGTCTATATACATTCAGCAGTTCAGCATTGAAATTGAACATTGTCCAGGGAAGATGAACGTGATACCGGATGCATTCAGCAGGAACCCAGAGCCTGATAATGAAGAAACAGCGATGGTACAACACTTGGAATTAACACCGAAGGACCGGGAATTCTTGGAGGAGTTACGTGAGATACAGCGAGAACAGGAAGCGGAACCATGGATGATGCTATTAATTAAATACCTCAAAAAGCAACTACCTACAGGAACACCTGCATTTCGAGAAGCGAAAGCCAAAGAAGGAAGATATGTTTATGTCAACAATTTGCTGCACAAGTGGGTAGATAATGACCACACCAAATTACGCATATTAGTACCTGCATCGTTACAACGAGGATTGACATGGCATACGCACGAAAGTTACGGTCACGTGGGCTTAGACAAGTGCGAAGCAACAATAGGAGAGACATTTACATGGCCACGTATGAGAACAACTATATGTGACGTCATTACAACTTGTGACCCGTGTCAGAGAACAAAGCCAAATAATTATTTACTGAGGCAATATCCTAGACCATTGCTACCTCAGAAACCATGTGAGCTGCTGGCGATGGACTGTCTTGGTCCAATTCCGAAGGGAAGGAGAGGTTGCCGTCATTTGCTAGTGTGCATTGATGTATTTTCTAAGTTCGTAGTACTATGCCCTATTCAGAAAACCACATCGAAGCAGGTACTCAGTCGCATTCGAAATAGAGTTATTCCAACCCTTGGAAAACCAGAGTTTATATTATCAGATCACGGCAGTTATTTCACAAGCGCCGAATTCAAGAAAGGAATGGAAGACATGGGTATAAAACATGTTTTAAGCAGTATCCGACATGCCCAAGCTAATCCAAGCGAGAGAGTAATTAAATGTGTAACTTCATATTTGAGAATCTTCATTCCGAACGAACACCACAAATGGGTCGATAAAATTAAGGATGTAGAGACATGCATGAATTCTACCAGGCACGAGTCAACAGGACAAATCCCTATGGTCCTACACAAGAACGAGTATCCAGTAAGAACGTGGAAAAGCATCATTAACTGTCCACAAGATCCCATGATAGCACCAGACCTGAGAATTGAAAGAACGAGAGCATACATGTGAAAACAAGCTGACCGCAGATTACGGCGAGTAAGAAATAAGAGGTTCCACGGTGATCTTGAAGTCAACCAGCTCGTTTTGGTAAAACGACCTGCTACATCGGACCCAGAAAAGAAAATCTTTAGTAAATTCTGCGAGAAATTCATAGGACCCTATTCTATCGTAAGAAACCTTGGAAATAATGCTTACAGAGTGAAAGAATTGAGCACAGGAACAATGTCAGTTTACAACGCTGCCAACCTAAAAAAATATCGTCGAAGTGAACCATGGTAGCGCCGAAATAATGACGCTGTTTGAGTATACGGACGTCCTACTATCAACAAAGTCAACGGGGGGCAGTTGAGTACGGCACGTGATGAAGGAGGAAATAGAGTTGTTGTTGACAAACATTAACGAGGCGAGTAAGGTGTTGCCGCAGGCATCCGAGCGTCACGCAAGATTGGAAGGGGAAGATACAAGCAGGATATGAAAACGACTAAATGCCATTGAAGACAGGAGCGACTAGACCAAGTAAGAAAAAGGGGTGATTCTGGAATTAAAACAAATTGGCCTACGGAAGTATTGTAAAATTGTCGACTTTATTCCTAAGTTCGAAATTTTGTGAGTGGGAGAGTTGTGAACCCTTTACCCTATGTTGGTTAAATGATTCTACTTTTATTTCTTCAATTAATAAATATTTCAACCAGCATCATGAAAGTAGCCAGACAGTGATGAGGAAATTTCAAGCAATTGTTGGAGACAGTAGGGACATACCTGCATCAGTTCAACAAAAGGCTAAATACTTGAGCTATGAAAAGAAATAGTATAGCGATGTATCATAAGGACAGGTGTGGCTACCTCAATTTTAGAAGCGACGCGCGGTGAGACATGGTTCTGGTATGTTCATTGTGTTATTCGCGCCTAGAAGAAATATGATGCAGTAACGTGAATGGCTGATGAAGAAAATAGACACTCCCAAGACGCCAAGACCTACTAGAAACCGCCAAATTACAGGAAATGGAGAACCAATGAGAAGAGAATGCCTACTTGCGCGCCAACTCCGGCTGGGGTACGCGGCGGCTAGCATTCACGCGGGAAATCGCCTAGACAAAATCTCTACGATCGATTCTAGGATTAATGGGCATATTCTTGACCTGTGCAATATTACGAGTTCAGTGATATTTATTTCATTCCTGTACCACAATTATTTCGAGAAATTTTTACATAAAATCCCCCTCCATCTAGACCCAAGGGCCAGTTCATTTATAAGTGTGTCGAAGAGCCAAGACATAGACTTTCATTCCGTGTGTCGAGGACACATAATTATTATTCTGTTCGTCTACGGACGTAGACTTTTATTCTGTGTGTCGAGGACACAAGATATTCATTGTAAAGTGTTAAATTCAGTGATAGATAGTCATAGTACTATAATTATAGGGGCAGTATCGTCGATAATTCGCCAACGAACAGTGACAGGGAATTTAGTACCTGAACAAGCGAATTTAGTAGTCAGACATAAGTGTATAATAACCTAATTTTTGTATCAGCGCAAGGATGACATCGATGAATGCAGAGGAAGTTTGGAATTCTCAACACTCCGTGCAGATGGCTGATATGAGATAAAGAAGCATCCAGTTGGGGAATGGCGTCTGATGTTCTTTGACGGGTGACTACAAAAAGAGATGAGTACAAAATAATATTTTATTATTTATTAAATTAACTTATGGTTTATGGGACATATTTTTTGTAAATACTTTGCTTGTGTGATTAATGTAGTATATTTTGTTTGATCTGACACACTTTTGTTTGGAAGCAGCTCGCACAATGGTAGTTAATGGAAGGTTCTTTTCTTTGTGTTGTGTTAACTAACGTAGCTATGTGAACGGCCGTGTTCGCCTATGTTACGAAGTGCGGTTAAAAACGTCTCTCGGAGATATGTCGTGTTTCAGAAGTAGGACTGAATTAATATAATTATATAGTAGATTGGAGGGTAATTAAAATTTTGTTGAGATTTATTATTGATCAGATTCAGTGTGATGATTGCCTTTGGGAGCAATGCAATTTGTGACGAAGAGTATTCAGCTCTATCGTAAGTTTTAAATATTGTGTTAAATGTTTGCGAGCTCTAATTCAGCAGACCCGTGTGAAAGGCGTTATGTCAGTCCCAGATGTGTGTATTGTGAAGATATATTTTGTGGTATTACAAGCGGGAATTTCAGCAGAGACTGATTTCTGTCAGCTTGGTACCAGATTCATATTGTATCCTTGCGAGGACAATTATGGATATGTGATTATTGTCTGACCATATGTTGAGTTGGAGGAGATGTTAGTTGCTGTGATTCCTTGAGATAACAGTCCAGCTGGTCGGCTATTTATATACACTGGAAGGGGGACATGAATGGTACTGTGGAAAGGGTGAGTTGTTGTCACAAGGGCTGGCTGAGTTTCGCAAGCAAGCTCATCATTAGTGGAGTGCACGTCTGGCTCCCAATTACTTGAAAATAAATATAAATGTGAGAAACTGATCAATGGTAAAATTGTTTAAATAAATGGGAGTTGCCTACGAAACACGATAATATTCGAAGCGTTTCTTTAACATGCAGTTTTGTTAATATAAAGTAATCTTAACCACTCAGGTGGTTTGTTGTTGTTGGTTTATTCTATGTTTATTTTCCATGTCAGTGACCCGTGAGTCACGTGCGGCGCTGTTTTTCCTTGTTGTTGAGTATCTGGCCATTGTGGCAGCTCATTTGGTTAAGTGTGTCACCACACTAATAAGGGTCTCAGAGAGATGCCTGTAAATAGTAGAGTTGTAATATGTGTGTCAGAATTAGATTTAAGGATTTTTATTAATGTTATGCCCATATCCATAAACGTTGATTTACGAGATGATTGTTCGTGAGCACCGTGGCTGTTAACCCGTTGTGAACGAATGATCATCCAAGTACTCATTTCTCGTAGATAGTCACCACGCGAACATAAATTCACATGCAAGACAGTGGAACTTGGATCCACATTTTATTAGAAAAGGGGAGATTCATCTGACTCCTCAAAGTGATAAATATTCCTGTCAGGGGAAAATTCAGGGAGGATTTTGTTTATTTTTGTTTGTTTTATTCTTTTATGCACAAATTAGTTATTAAATCTTGTTATTATCTTACGTTTTGTCTCCTTTCTTTCTTAATTATAGTTTTTATCCTATAACCCTTGCCTCAGAAAAGCACGTAGTTTGGCGGACGTAAACACCACACTATGAACTGAACGCGACCCCTTGATCTAAGATTCTTGCATAAAACACTGCTATTCTGAAGGGTTCAGTATATAGATATTCTTAACGGTTTACCCAGCGAAAGCTTAAAAGGCGCCGGGAGGCAGGTTCTTCTTTGACTCAATTCACTGAAATCGTTACTGCACGAGTTCCTTTGGTCATAAATGAATGTTTTTTCTACAGAAACCTTCCACGTGAAATCCTTTACAGAATGGTGAAAATTGCCACAAAAGCCATCCTGTGGTTCTCCAGATTACCCGTTACATCTACAAATCGGAGACTTTGTTTCATACTATGTAGAGATTATATTATGACACACACTTTCCGTATCACACGACAATGTTTATAATTAGCCTATACATACAGAAAGTATATGCTTGTATAAAGCTTTCAGTATCGATAATTAGGACGCCTCCCGCGAGATGGCACCTTTCTGAAACGAGTCAGGGGATTTTATATTTAAAAAGAAACTATCGTGTTGGAAGCCATTTTTAGCCTATTTTCATTTATGAAAAGAGTAACCTTATGATATCACCTTTCGTCCGTGCAGGTGAATGCGTGTGAGTGTATGTGTCCCAATAATAAAATCTAAACGGCTTGAGCGATTTCAATGAAACTCGGTATGGTCATAATACTATTTTGTCCAACCCCGACCGTGCACTTCAAATTTTATTACATCTCGCCAATATAACATGGCGGCTGTGCGAAATATTTCACTGACATTCCATGTCTCCGAAACTATTACTGATATCACCCTGAAATTTTGTACGGTAATAAAAGGCACAACTTGACGATCACCTATGTAACTTTCTGAACCCTATCAAGTATAAAACTAACATGGAGGCCAAGCGAAGTTGAAATATTTAAATAGACTTTTCTCGCGATTTAACCACCCGAGCGCGGTTAAACATGGCACACCAAATTTTTATTCACATTTTAATGCACTGAGATCTAATTTGGTTCAGTTGCTTACATAACCTCAAGATGGTGGCTGTGGGAAATTCAAAAAATAGGTTTTTATTCCTTGTGTCCAAATCATGCGATCGAAGTCAATATATGAATAATGAACCTACGCAGTTATCGTCATCTAATAGTACATAACTCTATGGCCTGCATATATAAAAACCAACATGGCGACCTGTAACGGCTACCTTTGTCGTTGGATATCGCTCTACAAGTTGGGCGATCATTTATAACGTTTCTACAGATATTACACTCAAGACTCCTTAAAACCACCTCATCGTTCTTATTTAGCATTGGCCTGTCTAGACAGACGACATACACTTTATTAATTTAGATTTACTGGGCGCCAGTTATCGTAGAGATAACATATTAAAATTTTATTTACTGAGGGACTGACAGAGTCTACGACTCACAAAGTCAATGAGTGAGTGCGTGATCGAATAAGTGAATGACAGAATAGAATCTATAGAATAGCCAGTGCTGAAGTCGCGCTGGGCTTTTATACACTCGGAATGGTCCCGATGTTTCGCGGCATAAATTTGCCCGCGACCCATCAGACCAATTATAGCAAAGCATTTCTTAGTCCTCAAGCGACGCTGAAACTTCTCCGAGCGGGAATACAGGCCCGCGTACTTCAAATATTCCACTCAGAACCCGCTATTCCTCTCGTTGCGCATATATATATTCCGCCCAAATCTTTCTCCAAGCCCTTGTCTCCAGTCAGCGTGGCTTCGTTCCAGAAATACATCTTCTTGCAATATGTTGCTTCACCGTCCGTAACTTCTTCCAACCATGCCCGTCCTGTCTTTACAATTTAACTAATAAAACAGCCCTAGACCTCTATAAAAACCCTGTTTCTTAATCTAAGCACTTGACAATATTATATATGATTATGGTAATGACGTGAATATGGTATGGCCCCTCCCTTGATATTAATGGGTGAATAAAACGATATAACTTTGATATTTCAATAATAATAATAATAATAATTACACAATGACTTTAAAAATAATAATAATAATAATTTGTACCGTAATCAAGATTACGTTACAAAACGTCCCCATGGTTTCATAAAGAATGTAATGAATGATGAAATCACAAATCTTCCCTTTAAAACTTAACAGGAAATACACTGAATAGGGCCTATACATATATGACCCTTCAAATTACAAACATAATGATTATACCCTTTTCATTTTCCTTGATTGATCTGCACTCTTCTTGCAATGTTACATAAACATTCTGATTGTCCTGTGCAGTCATACAGGATTTACATGCTACATTTGTTCTTGTAGTCCCTTACTATAACAGAACGCAATATATTGCTTCTTGTTTCACGCAACACAAGTGATTTATCTCACTTCCACCAATTCCTTAGAGCCACGACACGACTCTAATTATAAACACACGGCAGTCTGCCCTTCTTGCAGCACTTGCTCTTTTCTATGATATTTCCTCAGATTGTAAATGTTATATGTACCTATGACACAATTTTCCTGATCTTTCAATAAGTAGGCATTTTTTCCTATCCTCTTCGTAACGACATAAGGTCCAGTAAACAATAAAAACAGCTTTGACATTTTCCCTTCCAATGCACAAGATGGCAACGGCTTACGTAACAATCGTTGCTACAAACTTCCATGTACTTCCTACCTCTCAACAAAACACTGGCTAGCCTGAATAACGTCACTTGAGTCAACAATACATACCTGAAATAACTACCTAGTGTCCTACCTAATTTCCTCACTAACGTTGAGCAACTACTACTAAAATCTACTGTTGAGAACCACTTCCGCCCCTGAAAACGTTGAACTAAATCCTCCACTGCTTCAGTTCTCAACTGGTCGCTTTCGACTCTAGTATTTAACATTCTGCCGTCTATGCACAGTCTCACTGAATTGTCTTTCTTGGCTACTACAACTAATGGATTTAAACAATGGCTAGCTGAAGGCTCAATTATGTCGTTTTCCAACATTAATTCTATCTGTTCTTCGACGGCTTTCATATATTTAGTTGCGACAGGATACCTAGGCCCTACGAAACTACTTGTGTCTTTAACGACAAAACTATGCTCATATAAGTGTGTTGCTCCGGGTTTTGAGCTGAAAATTTCCTTATATTTTATTAATACCTCATGTAACTGATGACCTTGCACCTCATCCAGCTTACATTGTGACAATGCATCATGGATATTACTCTTAAGTTCAGACTCCATTGCAACCTGACACACCTTAAAAACTTTGCTCTCACTAGCATCTCCGCGGTCTACCTCATTTACTTCAGGAAACTCATCACTCACAACCACGTTGCTTTCTTTCTCAAACATACACACTTTCATCTGTTTGTCAGTTTTAGACACCTTATACGTAACCTGAACTTCTCTATCCTGCCAAAATAAACATATCCTGCCAAAATGAAAATCTAATTTAACTTGATATAATGATAACCATTCCGCACCAAGAATCACCGGATATAATAAATTTGGAACTGCCAAACAGGGCTGAAATTTAACTAACTCACTAATGTTAATTGGAACTGCGACTTGCTTACATATTTTCTGAGACCTACTACCTACAGCTGTGACAATGAAAGTGGACTTAACTGGAATTATATCAACATGAATACCTTCTCTCATTACATCTTCCAAAAATCTTAAATTTATACAAGAGTTTTCGCTTCCACTGTCCAATAAAACATCAACTTCTTTACCCCACACATTAAGTTTAATTACTGGTGACATAATCTCATTCTCAATATTGTCTAAATTTCCACCATTTAGGTCATAAAGCAGTTCTTCTCTAACATCTATATTAAAATCTCCTAAATACTCAATATTCCTAGGACATTGAACTGCAATCACTTCGCGCTGTATGTTGACCTCACTGCAACCCGTTATTCGTTTAAATTAGGCCTACCTGCCCCTGATGTAGATTGTTGTTGTTGTTGTTGTTGACCTGTACGTCTGTCTGGCCTAGTACCTTCCCCTACTCTGTTCAAATTCTCGTTCCTCGTATTTGCTGTGCGTCCCCCATTGTCAAGTCGTCTTTCGTAATTCGCATTCCTCCCTTGTTCTCTTCCCCTCTCTCTCTCACCCTGCCCGAAATTATCTCCTCTACTTATTGGCTTGCGTTCGGTCCTACTATTTTCAAGAGAGTCAAAGTTTTCCAATAGCTTCTCGAACCCGTCAATAGTAGTAATATTCTGCATGAAGAATGCTTCTTTAATTATATCAGGAAAATGCCTTAATAATGTTTTAATTACCTGTGATTCAGTCTCTAAACCTTCTAAATTCTGGCATATAAGTACATGCGCTAAGAAATACTCTGTGTACGAAACACCATCTCTCCTTTGGTACTTTCCAAAAATAAAGTTACATCTTTCTCTTTCTTGCACATTTTCATTCCAGTACTTGGCTATGAACTTCTCTTTAAATTTTCTAAAACTAGTCATCTGGTATTTATACACACTGAACCATGACCTTGAATCCCTAACAAAAGATTTATCTAGCATCTCAAGTACTTGTTCCCATTGAACGATCCCCTCTTCTAAATCTTTAGCGAACTTCTTTTCTACTGTTTTTAAGAATTCCATTGGGTTATATGCCTTGCCTGTGAATACTGGCAAATCTGCCTCTTTAGTTAGAAATCTACTTAAATTTCCTATTTGTACATTACCGCTATTTGTTGCTATTTGCTTCTGACATCTCTGCAATTTCTCCTCCATTTTATCTGTTTTACTCGCTACTTCTTCACTGATACTGTTAAATTTACTGTTAACCTCTTCCCTAATTTCTTGATTATCGCTCTCTAGTTTATTTTCTAAATTACCTATTTTAGCAATATTATTATCACACTTGACCTTCATACTGTTGACTTCTCCTTCTAAGTCAACCCTAACCTTACTACATTTAATTTTCACTTCCTCGTCAATTTTGTCAACTCGCTCCGACACTTGTTGCATTCTGGCATCAACCTTAAGTGACCATGATTCCTCCACCTCACTAATCCTGTTTTCTAACTTATTGTGAAATTCTCGGCCTACTTCTTTAATTTGTCTATTGAAGTTCTCTGTGGCTTCATCAAACCTCTTACCTTGTTCATCTAGCTTCTTACTCTGCTCAGAGAACTTAAGATCTATTGCTTTTTCTAACTGATCACTACGCACGTCAAATTTCTTACTTTGTTCCTATTGCTTTTTACTCTGTTCAGCTAACTTAAGATCTATTGCTTTTTCTAGTTGATCGCTACGCACGTCAAATTTCTTACTCTGTTCCTCTAACTTCTTACTCTGTTCAGTTATGAGCATCGTCAGGTTTCGAAGCCAGGAAGGATTCTCCCCCTCATTACTCTGGATGGTTGTAGCCCCGTCTTGTTTATTTTCCTCAGTTTCCTGATTTTCGCTTACTTTTGACATCTCATCATTGGTACCCTGCACATCTAATTTTGACATTTTAACTGATCTTATAATACTACGGTTTCTCAAATGTATATTCCCCAAATTATCCCTGTTACTCATTACCCAAAAAACAACTCACCAAAAGAACACTCCTAATTTATAACCGTAGTTCCCTAACTTGATATATGCCTCTTAATTGAAAAACTCGGAATGAATGCAAAGAGTACTCGTTTATATCGTACATGAAAACAACTTTAAACTTTAACATACTTGAAATAAACTGGATTTATACATAATATCCATTCACTTCAGTACGATATTTCGTAGCCCCACATTGGTTGTGCCATTTGTAACGGCTACCTTTGTCGTTGGATATCGCTCTACAAGTTGGGCGATCATTTATAACGTTTCTACAGATATTACACTCAAGACTCCTTAAAACCACCTCATCGTTCTTATTTAGCATTGGCCTGTCTAGACAGACGACATACACTTTATTAATTTAGATTTACTGGGCGCCAGTTATCGTAGAGATAACATATTAAAATTTTATTTAGCCACGGCCGCTCCCTTCCTTGAGCCAAGATCTATCATCGGAGCGTAGGGCAATAAACTTGCTCCATGAGATACTCTTTGCATTCCAACTATCCTATATATTCAACTCCCAATGAACAAGACATTTTAACTAATACGGGTTTATTTACAACAAAATTATTAATAACATTTGATCTGAGGTTTCGAACTGTGTACAATATGTGCATTAATATTCCCTAATTGCTAGGCAATATTGACTGTCTTCTCGCTAGCGCTGATCTTCTGTGTTGATAATAACTCGGTCCACATACCTGGTGCCTTGTGGTTCAAAGTCCATCTCGTTGGTCTGCTTGTAGGCTAATTTGAGATCTTACGCCAACACGCGTTTATTGACCTTTGAAAACATATGTTTTCACTTTGCTAACTGTACTTCGTCTAGTTGTTGTGGTTGTTGTTGTTGTTGTTGCTGCTGCTTGTTTCTGAGTTTGATCACCATGGTAAGCAAATTTGAACAAACCAGGCTAATTGAATTCACTAAGTCCCATCTTACTGAGGGACTGACAGAGTCTACGACTCACAAAGTCAATGAGTGAGTGCGTGATCGAATAAGTGAATGACAGAATAGAATCTATAGAATAGCCAGTGCTGAAGTCGCGCTGGGCTTTTATACACTCGGAATGGTCCCGATGTTTCGCGGCATAAATTTGCCCGCGACCCATCAGACCAATTATAGCAAAGCATTTCTTAGTCCTCAAGCGACGCTGAAACTTCTCCGAGCGGGAATACAGGCCCGCGTACTTCAAATATTCCACTCAGAACCCGCTATTCCTCTCGTTGCGCATATATATATTCCGCCCAAATCTTTCTCCAAGCCCTTGTCTCCAGTCAGCGTGGCTTCGTTCCAGAAATACATCTTCTTGCAATATGTTGCTTCACCGTCCGTAACTTCTTCCAACCATGCCCGTCCTGTCTTTACAATTTAACTAATAAAACAGCCCTAGACCTCTATAAAAACCCTGTTTCTTAATCTAAGCACTTGACAATATTATATATGATTATGGTAATGACGTGAATATGGTATGGCCCCTCCCTTGATATTAATGGGTGAATAAAACGATATAACTTTGATATTTCAATAATAATAATAATAATAATAATAATAATTACACAATGACTTTAAAAATAATAATAATAATAATAATAATTTGTACCGTAATCAAGATTACGTTACAGACCATCCAAAATATTTAGACGGTTCTCAATAACTATTAATCTATTACAGCAATCAAACTGAAATTTTGTATGTAGATAAACACTATGAACATAGGTTCACCTATGGGACTTTCAATAACCTGGTGAGCACAAATCCAACACGGTGACGACGCGAAATTTAAATGTTTAAATGGACGTTTCTCGCGATTTAACGTTACAAGCGCTGTGAAACATGGTACGGTAAATGCTGATACAAATTTTAATCCACTGGCATCTAATTTATTTCAATTGTTTTCATGACCACAAGATGGCGGCTATGCGAAATTTTGAAATCTCGTTTTTTTATTTCTTGTGTCCTAATCATGCGATTGAAGTTTCAATAATACACCTACGCAATAATCTTCATGTAATAGTGCATAACTCAATGGCTTACATATATAAAAGTACAACATGGTGACTATCCGAAATATGTACATTGTGCCCAAATCCACTTGTGCATTTTTTGGTGAACGTAGGCACATATCCTAAGTCTCAGGCGGAAGATTTGAATAGCGCGCGACATTTGTTCTTAGAACAAATTGGAAGGAATATGCAGGCTACAGAGCGGTTAGTGACGCGGCACACGTCACAGTCGAGACTATATTTTTGATTAAATATTTCCCGATTGTTTGGAAACTTGGGACATATACCATTTTACTAGCACGGATAAAAGAAGAAGAATGAGCCATATTAGAAGAAAATCGGATCATCGGAAGCCGAGATATGAGAAGTTTAATGATAGAGGACATACCCCGCAATGACGTCAGAGGAGTGCTCGGTACAGTATAAATTGAGAGCCGTGCTGGACTCGATATTCACTTCTTCACAGCGCAGGGGCGCTACAACTTGTCGAATCACTTATCTACAAGCGCATGGTCGCTACGCTACGACTTCGTAATTGTTTATCTACAGCGCATGGTCGCTAGTTCTTCGTGTGGATCTTCAAAACAGTACATGGTTACTTGAACTTTGAAAGTGTTAGTAATTTTCCAAGTGGAACATAGAATATTTTTTGACATTTCGTTTTCAAGTGATAAACATTTTTCGGCAGTCAACACTGGTAAATATCAAACTGCAAAACGGACATATGGTAGACTTAATCTACAACAATCCACAGTCCATTAATATTGGAATACTTTGTTTCCAATTGCCAGAAACAAGCTTTGTCTTGGTGACTGAAAGACTAACCAAGATAACATATCAGTGCTTTCGAAATACCTTTCTTGCTTGGTAAAGTTCACTTAGCCGACAAATGGGACCAGCTGTCCATAGCGCTGTCTGGGGAATGCATAACTCCACCCAGGGACAACTAGAACATCAGATCTTTTACATAGCTGAATAAGATTGTGAGCGTATTAAAACTGTACTGATTGTGTCACTGTTGAGTCTGTGTTACACCTGGTATTTTTGCCATGGATCATACAGATCTACTCCCTTTCAAGAAAATTATTACAGCTATTAGAGGTGCCATCATGAACAGTTTACTTCAAGATTATTACAAGGAAACGAATGCCCTAGCCGCTATGACTTGCTAGACAGATTGCGGGTAGAACATGGAAGCCGATACCAGGATTTAGGTACGAGTCCAAATGGGACCGAAGAATTGTAATAGTCTGGTTTTAACCAGATTAACCAGATTATCATCTTCAACAACATCTACAAGAATGTAAGCTACAATTTTGAATTATTCTTATGCCTAGTTAGCCGGAATTCCTTTGCCACAGTTTTATCAACACAATATTTTTCCTTGGCAATTTGCTGTTGCAAATTGTACTGCGAGGCATTGGAAGCCTAGTTATGAACATTTCCTACGTTCATACATGTGGATTCAATGACTTGAATCAAATGGACAAGCATCATGAGCATTTTAGTGGATTTTGTCATATTTCTAATCACGGTCATCAGCCGTCGTATCTGTAAATATTAAAATAAATTCAGGTTGAGGAATGGATATTTTTCCATGTTTAAGAAGTCGAGTTTGATCCTTTCTCGAATAGTTTAATGAAGCTAACTCCAGTTTTGGAAATAATAATAATAATGATGATTTAATAATTATTATTATTATTTTCATTTTCCGAGATATTAATAATAATGGTTCATTAACTTCTAATAATCATGTTATGTTGTGTGAATTTATAAATTGGATATTCGAAGCAGTTCACTAAATCGGATACTTGTTTTTCCGAAGGTTAGTGGTTAGACGCATGTCCACATTCTAATAACAGAATAATATGTTGGAAGCATTTAATAATTGCGTTATACAGTCAAACCATGTAGTTACACGGAAGGTGATAAAATGGGAAACAAAATGAATGTATAATTTAGGGTTTGCTAGAGTTTATAAAAATAATTAAATTATTTGGGTAACGCTGATGAAACGTTTGACCATGAATAGACACGATGTAAAAATATTCAGTTTTAATGTGATGGTAAAACTTATAGTAATCTCATTGGTCGAGCTTAACAGCTTCTTAGTCTTCCAGTTAGATAACAAGCAAGGGCTTGATTATCAAAATAATGTATAATTTGGAAAGAAATATTGTGTGTGGAAAGAGTAGAATTGTCATTCTAATTGTGGAATTAAGTTGCAGGAATGAAATCGTCGTTACATGAAGCATCAACCATTGTGAAGGTTAGATGACGTTTATAAATATGTTGAAGAATTTTGGAAGTTGAAAATATAATTACGAACCACACTTTCGTCGAGTTTGATAACCAAGGATTATTTTAAGCAACCATCACAGTTGTTTCAAATTTGATTCTCGTGTTCTATAGATATTTTCCCAATACTTGTCAACCCGAATTTGTTATAAATAAACCTTTCATCGATACCTTACCGTTTGTCGAATGTTAAATATGATCAGGTGATTTTTGACTCACTAATAGAATGGGCCGTTGCTAAAAGATAATACTGTTATTTCATGAACAGCCACTACCATTTAAAGGATATTTGTGATCCATTTTGAAGTTATAAATATTATAAAATGTAAACTGATGTAAAGATTAATTTTTCATATTCTGTCAAAGAATTAAAATTTGTGATAATAGTATTTGTTACTATTTTGATAACAATTTTCTGAATGATATCTTCAAATAATATTTGAAAGTTTAATGGATGAATGGTTTAGTTAACATTTAAAGAATGATGTTTTTGTTAATATTTTTGAACCATGAATTTAGAGTCCAGTCGTGCACTCAGAATGATCATTTTGGATCGAGAACAGATGATATAATAAATTTTCTGCTTAACGAGGTTCTTCGAATCCATGCTCATATTGTTTAAACATTGTTATCCAAAGATGCTCATATGTCCTACAATTCAATTTTTTGTGTTAAACCCATTGCTATGATCTATAATATACCTATTTTTGGAACGATGATTCCTGGAAAGTGATAGTTTTTCTTTCAATGAAATGAAACCTGAAATCAAGTGATTTTTACAACGAGTGAAAAAATTAAACAATTAATTTTTTCTTTCACTAGTGAATGCTAATAATGTAGGATTCAGGCTGGACAATTTAATTTTCCCTGAAGAACCTACGGTTGTACATAAATATAATTTGAATAAAGTCAACAGGACTGACATTCTGGCTTTTGTTCAAATCCAAGTGTTCATGTGTTGATAATTCTGTATTTTCTTGTACATAAAATGTATGAATTCTCATGCATTCTAAATGCTGTTTTGGCATTGCTTTAGAGTAAAATTTTAAATTTTTAATAAAATGAGAATGTGTTTAGGAATTGTGATATTTTCAAAGTCTCCTCCTATCCTTATTGTTGCATCGAGCCGAAAATCAGTAAAGCATTTTTTGATCTTGTTATTGTTGTTGACTTTAGCCCATATGGCACCCTGAGATGTTTAGATTCTCGTGCTGACTGCTTTTTGGTGAAATGCATAATATGTGGTCGTTGGACTTCGGTCTAAACGGGCACAACATGGTTCTCAATATCTACGAATCTATTATATTACATCTATTACATCTATTACATATTAACATAAGTAGGATATGAAAATAGGCTATTTAGTTCTCCACGGAACTACGTGTTATTTATTTAATTATTTATTTAATTAATTATTTAATTACTTACTTATTAATTATTTATATATTTATTGGCCGTTTTTATTGTCAGAATCATTGAAATCAGAAGCCTTTGTGCTATATTACAGCATTTTTCCCTCGCTGGCGTCCCGTCGCTAGGCAACAGTAGGGGGAGCGAACCTCCCACTGTGAAAACATCAAAGGGATATCCTCAGCAGAGACGAAATTGAGATGTGGAAATATATTAAATTCTATTCATTGTTCGCATCGCATTTCTCTGCGTCTCGCCAGTAAATGAAATCATCAAATGGCACAATAATTCCATATTCTGTCTAGCAGTTTTTTTGTACTTCTCGATAAATACGTGAAGGGTGGGGTCTTTTTTGTTGTTGTTTCACTTCAGGGGCTTGGACATCGTGGACATTTGGCACCTTGTACTTTGTGTGTGTGTGTGTGTGTGTGTGTGTAGAATTTGTTTGATTACCTGTGTTACCGTGGTGACTGTATCGGTTTGTATGTATGATTGTATTGTAGGTGATGATTGGGATGGAGCTGGCCGTGGCCTAAGGTTAGGAACCATCCCAGCATTTGCCTGCAGTAGAAGTGGAAACCCAGGGATGGATGAGATGGTACTCGTACCCACCTCTTCGCAATTTTGCCTCACGAGGCGGAGTGGACCCCGCTCCAGTCCTCTGACCAGAATATAATTCCTATACAGGGTCGGGAATTGAACCCAGGTCTCCACGGTGGCAACCAAGAATTCTAGCCATTACGCAACGTTGCGGACTAATTTGAAATGGACGCAACCTGTGGAATATATGAAAATAGGTGGAATATATGAAAATAGGCTATTTAGTTATTCACAGATCTACGTCTTCAGTGTTGCATTAGTAATCTAAATGTAATGTTTTTCAGTCGGACAACACGAATGTACCCAATTGTAATTGGTGGTTCTCTAACCCTGAAAAACAATTATATGAGTTTAATAAATACATTTATATACCGTATTTATATATATTTATATAAAATAAATACACTTGTGTCCAAAAGTTGAGCATAATCACTAAACGAGGCCACACCGCCTGATAGGAATGTCAGACGGATTGCTGAACAAACGCAAGCTGAATCACACATCATATGTCACACAACTTGTCCAAGAAAACAGTGTCAGAAAGGTTCTGATAGCTAAGGTACACCTTTCACAACAACTAACAAAACTTGGCAATGTCTTCCACAACACATTATGCTGTCAATAGGGTGTATGGTTACCCCTAACGGCCACACATGCTTCGCAGCGACGTGCCATGCTCTCTGTCAGATGGTCCAAGAGCTCTTGTGGCAGTCGATCCCATTCCTCTTAAAGGGCAATGCGAAGGTCTTGGAGGGTCCTTGGTCGAGGTTGACGGGATGCAATTCACCTTCCCAATGCATCCCAGGCATGTACTATAGGATTCAGATCCGCAGACCTCGCTGGCCAGTCCATGCGATGAATGTCTTCCCCATCCTGAATTTCATCCACCAGAGCAGCGCGGTGCGGTCGGACAATATCGCCCATTAAGAGGAAGTCAGGACCAACCGCACCTCTGAAGAGTCAAACATGAGGTTTCAGTACCTCATCCCTGTATCTCCGAGCGATCACAGTGTTCCTCGGACCACCCATGAAGATGTGCAGGTCCGTACATGATACCGCCCCACACCATGACGCCACCACCACCATACTGGTCCCCTTCCACAATGTTCCTGTGGTTGTATCGACTACCCGGTTCTCTCCAAATTAATGTGCGACGGGAATCGTTCTGCAAACTGAAGCGGGATTCATCTGTGAAGAGCACATGCCTCCATTCATTCATGGTCCCGTTTCGACGTTGACGGCTCCACAGAAAAACGGGCCCGTCTCTGTGCTGGAGTGAGCGGAACGCACACTGCTGGACGTCTGGCAAACAGCCCTGCTGTTCTGAGCCTCTGGTACACAGTTTGCCGGGAAACGGGAACCCCTGAGACGGCAGCAAGGTCCGCCGACAATTTTCTTGAGGTGCACTCCGATTTCGTCGGGCAGTTAAGGCCAGATATCGGTCCTGCTGTGGGGTGGTTACTCTTGGTCGACCTGGTACTGGCCTACGAGTAACATCCCCTGTGTCTCGAAATCGTCTCCAAAGACTCGAAATGACACTTTGTGGCACATTCAAAGATACGGCGACTTCGGTCTGTGTCTGGCCTGCTTCCAGGCGGCCGACTATTCTACCCTGCATAACGGGGTCCAAATGGCGTCGTTGTGCCATTATGTTGTCACGTTCACCACGAGGCTACACTCCACACACTATAGAAGGGCAAACACAACTGAGGGGATTAGGGGAACGGGCACTGGCTGTGTTCACCTTGCGGTTACGCCGCTAGTCAAAGCAAGGAATAGGCTACTCCTTTCCTATACAGAGCGAACACGTAAGGTTGGTAGGTGCATATGTCGTGCGATTTGTGGTCTATTTCCTGTTGCATTGATTATTCGTAACTTATGCTTAACTTTCGGACAATAGGGTATTTCCTAATATCATGTATTTTTTTCTGGATTAGGGAACCATCCTATACAATTGGGTACAATCGCGTTGACCATGTGAAAAAGATTGAATTTTTGCTTTAGAAGGAAAGTCAAACGCACGGCTTCTATGAGTTAAAAAGTAAGCTACTGATTATATTATGTTCATTATCATACGAATCTTCTCTTCAATCGCTTAGAAAGGGTACGAGAATCTCTACTTAGTATAAAACAAAGTCCCCGATTCTTGGATGTTACGGGTAAACTCGAGAACCACTGGATGGATTTTGATGCGGTTTTCACCATTCTGTAAAGGATATCTCAAGGATGATTTCTGTAGAAAATAATTTATTTATGATCAAAGGAAGCCGAGCAGTAACGATTTCAGTGGAAAAGTCGAAAAAAATGGCGTCCGAGCGCTTTGTAAGCTTACTCTGGGCAAACCGTTAAAATTATCTAAATACTATGAGTGTAAGAATTGTTCAGTATGAAATATTCTACAAAACATTCCGCGAGAGCATATGTCTATCTTCAATACATCGTCCACTATAAGTGTTTTTACGTTTTAATTTCTTCCAACCATGTCCATTCAACTACTGAAGAGACAGTTTACGAGCTAGCTAAGGACGAGTCTATCATCCCTGTTACAGCCTAGCTAGCGGCCGAACCAATTGTCCCAGGTACAGCCAGCAGCAAACCGTTGAGTAGTGTTGAATTAAGACTTCTGAGAAGGGTGGTTGTGTTTGGAGTTTCCCTGGAAGTGCAACTTGGGTTTACTTCATTTCGCCTGTGAAACACAGTCAAGTTAAGATTGAACGGAAGGGGGATTTGAGTTTCATTCACCTCGCCATTCCCTGGAAGTGCAACTCTCATTTCGCCTGTGAACTTTTCGTTCCGCAAACTGATTGGCGTATAATCTCTACTTTGTGAATATCGATGACTTTTGTCATTATTCTAGATTTTCCCGTATTGATTATGACATATTACACCAATATGGATATTGGTGTAATACAGGGTCTTTCATATAAAATAAGAGCGCCAAGTGGCGGCTTTGTTAACCGCAGCTGCGGTCACCTTGGCCGAGCTTGTGGCGCGCCACGGCCCTCTGCTGTAGTATTGAAAGCACGCGCATAGTACATACGAGGGCTGATTTTTTCAAGTTCCGATGGACTGTATAAAAATAACAGATTGACATTACCAAACTTGACCTTGCAAGTGCTCAGTCGCCAGTCTAAACCTCAAGTGCTAACATGGTGAGACAGTTATCATTGAAACATCGTATTTTTTATGTAAAATTTATTTTAAGTACGAGTCGGCTCGGCGGTTACGTGATGCATTTGTTCAGCAATATCCAGATGAAGTGCCACCTTCACTAGCACAGATTCGCGTAATTGCAAATAAGTTTGACACTACTGGCTCGGTGCTCAATAAAAAACATGCCCGCACACGAACAGTTTTAACAGAAGATGAGCTAGATGACATTGGCGAGAATCTTGAACGGTCTCCGAATAAATCACTCACAAAAATAAAGCACAAGTAGGGGTTTCGGTTTCATCAACAATAACTAACTAACTAACTAACTAACTAAATAACTAACTAAAATAAGATTTCAGCATTGTACACACGCTAGCAAGGCCTTTGCATCATATAGAATTGTACACACGCTTAAAGCAGGGGGCCTTGGCGCGCCACAAGCTCGGCCAATGTGACCGCAGCTGCGGTTAACAAAGCCGCCGCTTGGCGCTCTTATTTTATATGAAAGACCATGTATATCTCTACTTAGTATAAAACAAAGTCCCCGATTCTTGGATGTCATGGGTTATCTCGGGAACCACTGGATGTGGTTTTCACCATTCTGTGAAGGATATCTCCAGGAAGGTTTTAGTAGAACATTATTTATTTATGATCAAAGGAAGCCAATCAGTAACGATTTCAGTGAAAAAGTCGAAATAAAAACCTGGCGTCTATACGCTTTTTAAGCATACGCTGGGCAAACAGTTAAAAATATTAATGTACTATGACTGTAAGAATTGTTCAGCAAAAAGGTTCTACAAAAAATGCCGCGAGGGCATATCTCTATCTTCAATACATCGCCTACCATAAGTGTTTTTAAATTGGACGGAAGGGGGATTTGAGTTTCATGCATCTCGCCATCCTTAAATTACGTCTGACAAGAATTCGTTGCACTTGCAACTCCATGATAATATACTTAATAGTCCAGTCAGTGATATTAACCCATCATGCTGAGGCGTAAAACGGATGTAGGTTGTAGTTTATTGACATCGAAAATAAAGGTGCTTATCACGTAATGCATTCATAACTGTTCCCGGGCGAAGCCGGGGCGGGTTGCTAGTTACAAATAAATAAGGTTTTAAAATTTATAACAAAGGAAGGCCTCCTTGAATTAAATCAAAAGTTTGACGCTTTCTAGTCGGTCATCACGATTGTACCCAAATGAGATGGTGTTGACCGACTGAAAAGCATCAAACTTTTGTTAACTAAGGCATCACTAAAAAAATGGCTTCAAACACCACTACCTCCTTGTTTTATTGAAAATAATTGAACATGAGATTTCTCTATACTAAATTTTGAATAAAAATTTGTTGTTCATAGCATCATTGCTCTCGGGTGATTAGATCACCAGAAAAATCATTTGAAATATTTGAAAATCCTTCGGGCGCCATGTTGTTTTTGTATTCCTAAGGATTTTAAAAGTCACCTATATGTAGGTACAGTAGTTAATAGTCCTTTTACACCATAAAACATTTGAATTTCATTGCTTAAACAGTTTTGGAGGTATTGTGAACCGGTGAAATATATTTTATGGACGCCATGTTGGATTGTTTCATATACTGTATGGGCCAGAAGACGACTATTCTAATGATAGTCCATTACACAAACTTACATTTCTATTGCTTGATTAGGACACGAGAATGTTCCTATATCATTCCATTAAATTAGACGTCAATATATTAAGGCTTGAGTGAAGATATACCATGCCGAGTTTCACAGCGCTTGGATGCGTAATTCACGAGAAAAATCCATTAAAGGACTTACATTTCGCATCGCCATGCTGGTTTTGTGCTCATCAGGTTTAGAAAGTCTCATAGGTGAACTTATGTTAACAGTCTCTGGAGAAGTATAAATTTTGCCCTAAAACTTCCCCATACGGGAGAACGAAACGCATCAGGCGAAAGCCTGGACAAAATAACTACTGTGGTCAAGAAAATTAGACTGAAGCGGTGCGGGGTATTGGGCATGAAATACGTGACTAGAAAACCAATATAGGGAGCAATACATTAACAATTTTTATTCCTAATAATAAATTTATAATGAACAAACAAATTGCACTTAAGTGCTTATCACAGAAATTAACAATTATAAATATAGCAAAGTGTGAGGGCCTGATGACAGAAACCCAGATTATATAAAGGTCCATGAAAAGCTTGCTTGATTGGAGAAAAGTTGAGCTTAACATATAAAAAATGCAGTTTATAAAAGAGAGAACCATAAAAAATAATTAAGAGTGTAATAACTGGTATGATATAAGTTCTTCATAAAAGTAAACTTATCTTTGAAGAGGGTTGAAGAGCCAGCTCCTTAAAAGGTTCCAGCTAGCACACGGTGATTTAAAAGTCTTCACGGTTTTCTCGGAAGGAGGCGTACATGGCCTAGAGTTATGTGCACCATCGATAAAATGTCAACTCTCTCCCTTCTTTTCTTGCGCAGGAATGATATTTATAGTTTCCAAGAGCTGATCCAGCAATATTTCGAAAGAAGATTCCAAGTATTCTCCTTAAGGTGAAGGTGAAGAGTACAGTGGCTGGCAATTATTCTTGCCATTTTGAGCAATACGTCATGGTGCAGATCTTGTGACGTAACTGCTCGGTAGCGTAGATATCAGCGATGGTGTCATAAGATGCAGTAGCGGTGACCAGCAGGTTGAAGTGATCCAAAGTGATGGTGGATCAGAAGTGACGGTTGATCAGAAGTGGTGGATCAGACGTGGCGGTTGATCAGAAGTGATGAAGAACGCCAGCATGCGGCGTCTTAAATAGGGACCATGGAACTCTCTCGAAGTTTGGAGATCGCCCGACCAGACAAAGACCTGCCATTGGTCGAACGAAAGTCAGGGTGACGTCAGTCGACACTACTCAGCGGACAGTGGATCAACCAGTAGATGTCCGGTATGTCGTGAGTGAGGACGCCTGAGGTAGCGAGCGACTGTAACACTCGAGGTGAGAACTATAATATCTATGAATAAGTGATTGATAACAAGATTATGCATATGGTTTAAGTAATTAACATTTGTAAAGAAATAATTACCATTCGGGGATCTCAGTAACAATAAATAAAATTTGACCGACAAATGGGCCAAGCTAAACATTGAAAGTATCACAAAAGTGATCATGCTCCGAGAACTCCAAATGAAAACAAACAAAAGAATCAGTCAAAGCAAAACATGGATAACAGACGAGAAGAAACTAAGACTCGAAAGGCAAAACAGAGATAGCAGAGATGGGTCTAGTATAACGACCTTTACTAGTTAAAACATCAACAACTCTGACGCGTTTATCACGGCCAAAGTGGCAGTGAATAACTCTACCTAGGTTCCACACGAGAGGCGGAGATGGGTCTCGAAGAAGAACCATGTCCCCCACTCGTACATCTGGTTGAGGAAGCCGCCATTTCTCACGCCTATTTAGCAAGCTTAGATATTCTAATTTCCATCGGCGCCAAAAAGAACATCGCAAAGATTCTACTTTTCTCCAAAAGATAGGTAAGTTAGGATCACAGCGTCGAACCAGCAAAGGCGGAGTAGCAGCAAGCGAACAGCCAATCAGGAAGTGACTGGGTGTTAAAGGTAAAAGATCCTTAGGATCGTTTGAAAGAGGGGTCAGAGGTCTGGAATTTACAATACCTTCAATTTGAATAATTAAAGAGTTGAATTCCTCATAAGAAAGTATGGTAGGACCAAGAGTTTTCTTAAGCTGTCTTTTAGTAAGTTTGATGCAGGATTCCCAACGGCCCCCATGATGGGGAGCATAAGGCGGGGTGAAATGCCATTTGAAACCATTAGAATAGGAAAAGTTGGAAATTTTTTCTTTAGCAGAAGGGGAGCTTAACACTTTTTTCCAGAGATCAGAAGCGCTTACAAAAATTTTTGCATTATCTGAAAAAACTTCAGATGGAACACCCCGTCTAGCAGCAAATCTAGAAAAGGCGGCCAAAAAGTAGGATACAGAAGCGTTCGTAACCAACTCAAGGTGGATAGCTCCCGTCACCATACATACAAATAACGAGATGTAGAGTTTACCTAAGATTTTGCGCTTAGATGAAGAGGGATTGGTCTGATATACGTAAGGACCTGCGTAATCGATCCCAGTAAGAGCGAAGGGCTTACTAGGTTCTGAACGGAATGGAGGTAAATTACCCATAATCTGCGTGGCGGGCCGTGGTTTAACCTTAAAGCAAGGTATACACTTTTTGACAACAGAAGAAACCTCATGAACGCCATTGATGATCCAGTAGAGTTCACGAATAAGACAGAGCAAGGTGCGAGTGCCAGCATGAAGGTGTTTATAATGAAACTTTTTTATTATAAGGGTAGTGATAGGATGCTTTGAAGGAAGGATGATGGGATGCTTTTTCCCATCCTCACAACTAGACATAGCTAATCTTCCACCCACACGTATTATGCCGTCCTGGTCTAGAAAAGGAGTGAGTGGTGAAAGCCTGCTAGACTTGGGTAAATCTTTACCACTAATAAGAGCTTGCTTTTCAGGAGCAAATACTTCCTGCTGAACAAGTAACAAAATCTTGCAAGTAGCAAATTCTAACTCGACTCTGGAGAGAAAGGGTTGAGGCTTCAATGGTTGATCAATTACTAAATATTTCCATCGGAAGATATAAGACACTACACGAATCAATTTATCAAATGAAGAGTATCTATGAAAAAGGCTAGTAGAAGTAGAAGTAAGATGCGACGTGACAGGGTCATTACGGGTATCAGGTATTTCTTCTGCAAATTGATTAGCTAAGCGAGGCCAGCAAGAAGATTCCTGACTTAGCCAAGGAGGACCATTCCAGTACAGGTCTGAAGAAATCAATTTTTTAGGCGTGCAACCACGTGATATTATATCCGCGGGGTTTTCACGGCTAGGAACATGTCTCCATTGTTCAAAATGAGAGACTTCATGAATCTTAGAAACGCGATTTGCCACAAAGGTATTCCAATGAGAAGAAGGCTTGGAAATCCAAGCTAATACAACAGAAGAATCGCTCCAAAAAAATGTGCGGGAAAATTTTAACTTTAAACAGACATTTAGTTTAGTAGCTAATTCTGTTGCCATTAAAGCAGAGCATAATTCTAATCTCGGCAATGATACTGTTTTAAGTGGAGCAACCTTAGATTTAGCGCACACTAAATTAGAAAATCCAGGGAAAGTAGCTGAGGAACGTCCTACTATGTATGCACAACAGCCATAAGCTCGTTCTGAACTATCAGAAAATACATGCAGGTCATACTGCTGGTATAAGGGATTAGAAATTAAAGGGCGGGGTATAGAAACCTTGGAGAGATCCAGCAAACTGCTGCGATACTCTAACCATTCTTCTACAAGAGGAAGGGGGAGATTTTCATCCCAGTCTGATTTTAATGACCAAAGCTTTTGCAAGAACATTTTTGCAACAATAACTATAGGAGCAATATATTGCAAAGGATCAAAGATCTTTGCGATTTCTGACAGAACTTGTCTCTTAGTTACAGGGGGAGATTCTGACAGATGTACCTGATAAGAGAAGGTATCAGAAGAAGGACACCAAAAAACACCCAATGCTTTTACGGCTGCTTCATCAGTAGGAATGGCAACAAATTCATCAACTGGGACCTCTGATGAAAATTTTGATATAAATTCAGTGGAATTTGAAGTCCATTTATGGAGCGGAAAACCACCTCCTAGGAGTAGGGATTTCAAATCTTCGCACACAAGGAGCGCTTCAGAAATATTAGGGAAAGAGCACAAGAAATCGTCGACATAAAATGCCGCTTTTAATGACTCAGAGGCCAAAGGATGATACAGATGACCATCTTGCTCGGCTAACATGTGGAGAGACCGAATCGCAAGAAAGGCTGAGGGCTTCAGGCCATATGTCACAGTCTTCAATCTAAACATCTTTATGGGTTTGGAACTCTCATCGCGCCACAATATTCTTTGCAGATCTTGCTGCTCAGAATTTACGAGAATCTGCCGGTACATCTGCTTAATATCTGAGATTACAGCAATAGGAAACCTTCGAAAATTAAGCAAAACAGAGGTGAGATCTGTTTGAATCGCGGGACCACATTGCAAGGTATCATTTAAAGAGATTCCATTGGAATCTGGTGATGACCCATTGAAAACTACTCTTATATTGTCTTGTGTTATGGAATTTTTCCATACCGGGTGATGATTTAAATAAACTATTTCATTTAAAGGATGGTCAATTTCTTCTGATTTAGAAATTACCTCCATGTGATTGGATGATTCGTATTCCTCCATAAAGGAAGCATACTGAGTTTTGACAGAAGCATCTTGTTTGAACCGATTTTCAATAGCAAATAGTGCCCTAAGTGCTCTGGAATGCGAGCCCGTAATGGCGGGAGGATTGGGAATACGTGGAAGAGTTACTATAAATCTGCCTTCAGCAGTACGGACAGTGGTTTCCTTGTATAGCTTTTCACAAATTTCGTTAGAAGAAGAAGAAGAAGAAGAAGAAGTAGCCTGAACATTCTCAAGATCCCAGAACTTGGTTAGCTCTTGACTCAAATCGGTACCAACAAAATAACAATTCGATACAGTTTGAATAGGATTACGGTATATTTGGCCAGTAGCAATCCAACCAAAATCAGTTTCGCGGAAGAAAACATTAGGAGCAATTTTTACTTTATTGGAATGAAGACATTGCCAAAATACGCTTGAGCTGAAAAGAAGCTCTACGGGTGAAGCTCTGTTGAAATGAGGGTCAGCTAGCTGGACAAAATTCGGGATATTCCAACTTTGAATAGGATAAGAAGTGCCAGGAATATTGTTGCCTATAGACTTGATAATCAAACAATCTAATTGCAACTGCGTACCAAGATTATTAGAGTCCTTCAGATCCACTTTAGCAAAGCTTAAGGATTGCGATTTAGAGCAGTTTATTCCTGTAACCTCTATTGAGGTAGGATGTTTTGGAAGGCCTAACTTTTGTACCAACGATTCACTAATAAAATTGTTGGTAGCGGCATTATCCAATAATCCCCTGACAGATACCCATTTTCCGTGAGAATTTTTCAATAGAACCTGCACGGTAGATAATAAAACCTGGACTTTGCCAAGCGAGGTAGAACTTTGAGCATACGACTGCGCACTATTTTGAGAAGTCTCCGAATTAGACTTAGTATTGGAACTGCTTGGTCCTGATAACCGTGGTCTTTCATGCCTGTGCAAAAGTGAATGGTGTCTAGCCTTACAATGAAAGCATAAACGTTGTGAACGGCAATTGTTTAACATATGCGTTCCTGACAAACAGTTGAAACAATGTTTTTTGTTCGTAATGAACTTTCGTCTTTCATCTACTGATAAAGATTTAAATTCATCACAATTGTATAAAGTATGCGATTGCTGACACAGACCGCACGTTTGCATTTGGTTAGGTGACCGAGCATCAACAGGAAGAGCCTGTGATCTTAAAATTCTTTGATTAGAACTGCTAACCTTATCTTTTGAGAAGGCTTTTGAATCTGAACTACTAGTTTTTTGATTAGCTATGGCGGAAAAGACTTGGCTTCTGGCCTTCAAAAAGTTAATAATCGCCTCATAAGTGCATTGCAAATTCTGGGAAAGTTCTGTTTCCCAGGCTTTTAATGTATTTGCATCCAATCTTGCAGAAATGAGGTGAACTAGAAATAAATCCCAGTGATTTACAGGTTGGTTTAAATTGGACAATGCTCTGACGTGTAGCTCTGCAGTGTCAATCAACTTACGAAGTGATAAACTGTTATCTGCTTGCACGTTAGGTAACTCGAATAAGCTTTGTATATGGCGTTGAATAGATAAACGAATGTTCCCATATCTATCCTTAAGAAGATTCAGAGCAACTTCATAATTATCACTGGTCAAAGAAAGTGCTTGAATCAGGTTAAGTGCGTTGCCTTGAACTGCCAGACGCAAGTAGTGAATTTTTTGTATTACTGGTATAGAAGTATTCTCATGTACTAAAGAATTGAATAATTCAAAAAATGGTTCCCATTCTATGTCTTTACCAGTGAATTTGTGTATTTCTAATTTGGGTAATATAATGCTTGAAGAAGATGTAGAAGATGCTGCAGAAGTTTGATCTTCTTGTTTTTCCTTTAAAGTTAAAGCCCTAATAAGCTGTTTAGCTTCAGCAAATCCCTGATAGTATAATTTTTCAACTTCCAACCTATCACTTTGCTGGTCCGGATGCTGAGTTTCTATACTGCATTGTATCTCATCATATTTCTCAAAGGCTTGTTCATAATTCTTAAGCCTCTGCGAAATTATGTCAAGATTACGCTCTTGGGGTTCGAGCTCCGTTAAGAAAGTACGAAACCGTGTGAGCTTGCCCTTACAAGAGGCTCTGGCGTTGCTAAGTTTTTCATCAAGGTTAGGCATGTCAAAAGTTGTTTGTTACTCACGTCAATATTGTGACTTCGAGTACTGGAAGCCAGAAGATGACAGCTTGCTAGGTAGTAAGGTTTAGTCTGATGCGGAAGAAACCGGTTTAGCTTACGTTTCTCTCTTCTGCTGCACATGCGCCTTAAGCTGAAACGTACAATATGAATTAGTGTTGAAACACAATGAACCAAAAATTGTTAATGTAAAATCCACAATATTAAACTTGTATAGGGATCCAGGGTGCAACAGATATGTTTCCCGGGTTTCGGCACCAAAATTATGGAGAAGTATAAATTTTGCCCTAAAACTTCCCCATACGGGAGAACGAAACGCATCAGGCGAAAGCCTGGACAAAATAACTACTGTGGTCAAGAAAATTAGACTGAAGCGGTGCGGGGTATTGGGCATGAAATACGTGACTAGAAAACCAATATAGGGAGCAATACATTAACAATTTTTATTCCTAATAATAAATTTATAATGAACAAACAAATTGCACTTAAGTGCTTATCACAGAAATTAACAATTATAAATATAGCAAAGTGTGAGGGCCTGATGACAGAAACCCAGATTATATAAAGGTCCATGAAAAGCTTGCTTGATTGGAGAAAAGTTGAGCTTAACATATAAAAAATGCAGTTTATAAAAGAGAGAACCATAAAAAATAATTAAGAGTGTAATAACTGGTATGATATAAGTTCTTCATAAAAGTAAACTTATCTTTGAAGAGGGTTGAAGAGCCAGCTCCTTAAAAGGTTCCAGCTAGCACACGGTGATTTAAAAGTCTTCACGGTTTTCTCGGAAGGAGGCGTACATGGCCTAGAGTTATGTGCACCATCGATAAAATGTCAACTCTCTCTCTTCTTTTCTTGCGCAGGAATGATATTTATAGTTTCCAAGAGCTGATCCAGCAATATTTCGAAAGAAGATTCCAAGTATTCTCCTTAAGGTGAAGGTGAAGAGTACAGCGGCTGGCAATTATTCTTGCCATTTTGAGCAATACGTCATGGTGCAGATCTTGTGACGTAACTGCTCGGTAGCGTAGATATCAGCGATGGTGTCATAAGATGCAGTAGCGGTGACCAGCAGGTTGAAGTGATCCAAAGTGATGGTGGATCAGAAGTGACGGTTGATCAGAAGTGGTGGATCAGACGTGGCGGTTGATCAGAAGTGATGAAGAACGCCAGCATGCGGCGTCTTAAATAGGGACCATGGAACTCTCTCGAAGTTTGGAGATCGCCCGACCAGACAAAGACCTGCCATTGGTCGAACGAAAGTCAGGGTGACGTCAGTCGACACTACTCAGCGGACAGTGGATCAACCAGTAGATGTCCGGTATGTCGTGAGTGAGGACGCCTGAGGTAGCGAGCGACTGTAACACTCGAGGTGAGAACTATAATATCTATGAATAAGTGATTGATAACAAGATTATGCATATGGTTTAAGTAATTAACATTTGTAAAGAAATAATTACCATTCGGGGATCTCAGTAACAATAAATAAAATTTGACCGACAAATGGGCCAAGCTAAACATTGAAAGTATCACAAAAGTGATCAGTCTCTATCAACATACAAAATTTCAGTTTAATTTCGGCAATAGATTCGTAGATATAGAGAAACGACTAAATATTTCGGATCGTCACCATGTTGGATTGTTCTATATATAGGTCACAGAGGTAAGTACCATTAGATGGAGATTACTGCGTAGATTCATTATTCAAACGTTCACTTCGATCGCATGATTAGGAGACAAAATGTAAGAACTTAATTTTAAAAGTTTGCAAAGTCACCATCTTGAGGTTATGAAAACATTGTAACTACAGTAAATTAGATGCCATTAGATTAAATTCAGTATAAACATTTACCATACCAGGTAGCCTATCACTGCGCTCGAATGTTTAAATCCCGAGAAAATTCCTTTTAATTGTTTTTTAATTCGTTTGGCCACCATGTTAATTTTGTACTTAATAGGTTTTTGAAAAGTACATAGGTAAACTCATAGTAGTACCCTTTTTCAACGTGAAAAATGTCAGGGTGATATATGCAATAGTGTCGCAGATAGGCTATAGAATGCTGGTTAAATATTTCGTGCGGCTGTCATGTTGGATTGGTGAAACGCATTAAAAATTGAAAGGCACGGTCAAGGTCGGACGTGGTAGGAGTACTGAATGTCCTCACCGAGTTTAATTCAAGCCAATTCAGCCGTTAAAATTTTATTAGACACACACCCACACACACGGACAAAAGGTGATCTCATAAGCCTATTTCTTCATAAGACGAAAATAGCCTAACAAATAAGTACAAGCATTCACCTCCGCGGCAACACGCCGGCCCCTCACCGCTGGGTCCGTGGTTCAAATCCCGGTCACTCCATGTGATATTTGTGCTGGACAGAGCGGAGGCAGACAGGTTTTCCTCCGTGTACTCCGGTTTTCCCTGTCACAAATATCATTCCAGCAACACTCTCCACTATCATTTCATTTCATCTGTCATTCATTTAATTATTGCCCCAGGGGAGTGAGACAGGCTTCGGCAGCCGGCACAGTTCATATCCTCGCCTCTAGATGGAGGCATCATTCATTCCATTCCCTGACCCGGTTGGTTGACTGGAAGCAGCCTGTGGATTTTCATTTTCATTCACCTCAGTTTTAACGGATAATTTTATTGTCCTAAAGTTTTTAAATAAAGAATCATTATCATCGTTATTTCTCAAACACCACAAGTGGCTTCAAGCAAGGGGTAGTAGCTTCCAAACAAATTGTGGCTGAGAGCTAAATCCTATCATCAAAGACAAATCGTATTCAGGAGAAGACCCATTTCCTCTTCATGACAACAAAATAAAGGTAAGCAGCTTATCCACTCGAACAAAGCAGCAGCTTCGGTTAGCTAATCCCTCTGCTCTTTAGTTCCAACAAACATTCTCTCTCGGTAAAACGTGCTCACCTAGGACATTCGCCAGACCATCGGGGGGGGGGGGGGGCATCCCGCAAACATCCTTCGGCGCAGAATTTATTTAAAACACAGAAATTAAAACTAAAATAAATTAGCCTTTTTGTTAAACAAGTGAACCGAAACTACGTCACCTACACCAAAGAAACTTCCAGCGATACAGACCACGACAAACTTAAGGAAGTGACGAGTTATACTATTACCTTGTACATAGGTTTAAACCCGACATCGTAATGTAACTGTCGCCCTGGGGTTCGGGTTCGTTTCTCGGCTATGCCAAGAATATTATTTCTGGTTTAAGGGCCAGAATGGGGTAGACTTAGCCTCGTGAGGTAAAAACGAGAAGAGGTGGGATCAATTCCCATCTCAGCCATCTTGGAAGTGGTATTCCGTAGTTTCCAACATCTCCAGGCAAAGGCCTAGATGGTTTCTAATTAAAGCCATGGCTGGCTCCTTCACAATCCTCATATGAATTACAAATACACACACTAATACATTCATCACATTAGCACAGGTTATCAGACAAATTCCACACACTCACCCATGTAGGCCTACAAGAGGTTATATGACGCAAGCTCCTAGTCAATCAACAACAACAACAACCACCACCTTTGTGTATGAGGCCCCATGTTTGATTCCGGACTTCGCCAAAGATTTAAGATATGACGCCAGGGCTGAGGCTGGATGCACTAAACCTTAGGAAGGCAATTGAACAGCTGCTTGATATAAAGAGTAGCTCCCCATGGCCTAAAACTAATAGGTAATACGACTGAGGGTGCGTCGCGTTGGTCTCGCATCCCCCGTAAATCGCAGACTATAAGCTGGGCGGCAGTCGGTCTTGAATACGCTCAGTCCTCTGGGTCCAATCATGAGGGTAGTAGGTGAAGTACATAATAAATTAAATTTTGGATCTAAAGATGTCCGCTTGTCAAGCGAAACATGTCATTCTCTCTTATATTACGGGTAGTATAGTGAATGTTTATCACCCATCATTTATCCCGATTTTACGGGATCGGAGATGAGGTGAGGTCAGTTTCCCACGTGGTGGATGTCATTCCAGCCATCAACCTCATTTGAGGAGTTAAGATATGAATCAAGATGAGCAACACTGCACAGGAAGTTGGAAAGATTTGGCCGTGCCTGTTAGAGGTACTTGGAGTTCAAAATGGGAAACTACAGAGAACCCCTTCAAGGACAGCATCAACCCACTCCTATTCCGAGTCCGGAGGGACCTTGGGCCCATGGATCTACGCCTTAGCACTTGTATCTACCTCGACTGGTATTCTACTGCCCGGGTTTGTAAGCTCCATGAACTTGCGAGGTGAGGTGAAGTGGCAGGCGGGAAGAGAAAGACCTGTCAACTTCCGGCCGTGTTATCTGGAATTATTTCCTAGTCCAATACTGCATACATCGGGCCGTTGCTTAAACCAGTGTGGTGTTGCAAATGAGTGAGTAATCAAACATAACTGACCGACCAATATATTTGGTCCTGCTAGTACGCACGGACTGGGAAGTCCTGCATCTCTCCTCACCGTCCGCGATCCACATTCCTCTCAAGTTCAAAGAGCTTGGACTAGAACAGTAGAACAGGGAATATTGGATTGAATACTTAAGTGTTCACAGATCATGTGAGTGCCACTATAGTGGATAGCACTCTTGGCTGTCACCACGGAGGCCCGAATTCTATTACTGGCCCTGCCAAGAAATTTAACTCAGGTCTGAGGGCTGGAACGGGGTACACTCAGCCTCGTGAGGCAAAAGTGAGAAGAGGCGGGTTCGATTCCCATCTCAGCCATCCTAGAAGTCGTTCTCAGTAATTACCCACTTCTACTCCAGGCGAATGCCGGGACGGTTCCCAACTTAAGGCCACGGCCGCCTCGTTTACAACCCTCATCTCATTACAAATACACACACTAATACAGACATCAAAATAACGCAGGTAATCAGACAAATTCCACACACACACAAGTACACGCAGCTAGGCCTACATGATCACGATGTTGCATAAATGATTCAATAACAACAACAACAACAACACTTAATATTTAAGTACAGTCGAAAACTGTTTACCTTCATACAGTATGTGCAGTTCGTCGTGCTACTGGTTCATTATACGCGTAAAAAATATCAGATTGTTATTTCCCTCTCGTCCTTCTTTACATAAAGTATATTCTGTTCCTCGCGGCAAAGCTAGAATCATTACATTTTACATCTCGACCGCGATGGGAAGTTGTAGCAAGTCCGAAGATCATAGGTTCGACAGCGGATATCCTGAGTGTGGATTTATCTTCCTATATTCCCGCACTTCCTCCAAGCAAATAGAGGGATAGCACCTCATTTCAAGGGGTCACTTAACCCATCCTTGTCTCGAATACAACTACACACCACTGCAGTCATCACAACAACACAGATTATCAATAAAGTTCATCCCACACCCAAATACACTGGGCTGATGACCGAGATGTCTGAAACTCAAAATATTAATTAACAACACAACAACAGCATCAAGTGCACATTGTCGCATTACTTCCCTAGTATTGCTGTGCTACACCTCATTCATTTGTCCTTATTTTACCCTTTTAAGATCCGATTGCCGGTGGCCGAGGTGGAAACTATTCGTTGTTTACTTGCGCCATGCTGTCAGCTTGCTTGGCTGACAGTTACAGTCGCGCGGGAAGGGTATGACCAGGAACGGGGGGGGGGGGGGGGGGGGGGGTACGCGTACCCCTTAAACATTTGAAAACTGTTTAAGAAAAATATTGGTACATTTGTATCTAGTCCGGCAAATACAACTTCCGACTTGAAAGTTCATCGATCAGCTGGCGTCAACGCGCTGTTTACAACAGCTGGAGGAGATTTCGAGTAATCCTCGATTTAAATCGATCTATCGAATCAGTTTCTTTTGGTCGGCAATTCGGCACCCAGCAGCATAATCGAAACAATAGGCCATATTATTTTCTGCTCGACAAAAGCTTTGTATAATTGCTACCTTATTCGAAGAAATTTACTTGTTTAGGCAAAAATAAGTAATATACTCTAACAACCGTGAAAAGGAAGTTCTGTTCTTATAAGCACGCAGGCTTATGGAGGTGAGGTAGGTTGTTAGTTTGTGTGTGTGTGGTTAGTTTTGAAGGATGAAGAAAATAGCGAACTATTTTACAGGCATCGAAAGAGCTAAAAGCTAATGAATTAATGAGTTAATAAATTAACCCAATGCAACCTTTCATTTAACATGTTAGCCCGTAAAGTAATAACCGGACTCAGCAAATTGCCGAAAATTGCAAGATCATGATGAGAATACCCGTTAAATTTTGTTTAGAAATAAAGCACTGGATATAATTCATGTCCAGTATTCTTTCATCGTTTTACTCTCAATGGTGACATGAGCTCCTAATACGCTTACCTAGCTGTGCTGTTGTGAAACAATTAAAAACGCACACAGCACAATTCGCCCACTATTATTAATTGTTCCGTTCACAATTCACAATGTAACTTCTGTCTAACACAAGTAGCACGCACAATATGATGATGATGATGATGATGACAAGTGTTGTTTTAAGGGGCCTAACATCTAGGTTATCGGCCCCTAATGGTTTGGGTGATCGTGAAGATGAAAATGAAATGCAAACTATAACTAAAAACTAACTACTAACTTATATACAAGAAGAAGTAAAGGAAAACCAAAAGAGATTAAGGCAAATAAAGGACAGGAGGAAAATAAATGCCCTCAACCCTTGAAGAATGCGGATTGAGGGACTTGGAAGGAAGAAGAGCCATGAAAGGCAGATATGAAAGTGAAAGAGGAAAGGGTCCGCCCCACAGGGAGGGGACAAAAGAGGGCACGCACAATACTGCTTTAGTTATGTGGAGACAGCGCTCCGTCATCGCTGTGTCCCCCTCATCGCCCGGCAAGGCTCCAACTGCTATTATCAATGAACACTGGCGCAGCCAAGTTCAGCGACAGTCGTATCTTGAATGGCTAATACCAGGCAAAACTAAACCTGTGGTACCACAGTCCATGAAAGGGCCTTGGCCTACCAAGCAACAGCTGCCCAGCCATTCAGCCTACAGATTGCGGGTTGACATGTTGTCAGTGCGTTGGATCCCCTCGGCCGTTAATCTTGTTACCGTGACTGGATCACTGGCGCACTGTCAGACGTCTACTCAATTGTCCTCGCGAGGCTGAATTCACCCCGTTCCAGGCATCACGTCAGTATCTAAAATCCCTGACGGAGCCGGGAAACGAAACCGAGGCCGCCAGGCAAGAGCACGCGCGCTACCCTACCACCACGGGGCCAGTTTTAAGTCGCAAAACCGCTATTATAACCAATAGCCTACTACAGTAGTTCTCGTGTTGCATGTTCAACGTTAAAAAATAACCATCATTGTGAGTTAATGGGAACTTTTTGTTTTCAAGCTCCAGAACAGCCGATTTGGCGAAAAACTTACAACAAATTTGAATAACCTGTTGGAGCAAACCGGTGTAGAGAAGCACCGCTGGTTGAATTCATCTAATATTCATGTATCTTAATGCATGTGCCGTGCGGTTCGGAAAGGGGAGATGTACACTCGCATCTATACTATGATTCTTACAGCTACCACTCCACACGGATTATTCCCCATCTCAAACTGAACGACTTGAGCTTCTACTCTTAGGGCCTTAATACACGAGGCCGCCAGGTCACGCAACATTTCGTCATCGGGCATTTTATTTTACATTCTTCAATATTACTATTCCAAATAGGAGGGCGTCCCTCTACTTAACAAATAAAATCTTCGTTATTCATATTTAAGTAGGGGCGTGGTAGCGCAGCAGTCAAACTGTTGGCTTCTCACCAAGGTGGACTGGGTTCGATTCCCGATCAATGCATGTGAGATTTTCGAAGTAAAATGCCATGTCCTGTGGTTCGGATTCCACGTTAAAAGGAGGTCCCGTTGCTAATAATCACAAGATTCACGGTCACGTAAGTTTACAATCTTCCTTTCCTTTCAATTTTTGAGTCGATTGACTTCTGGAACTCGTTCTGGAGTTCTCGTTTCTTCTTTTCTCCTTTTTCTGCATTTCTTCTTGCACCCATTTCATTCACAGCGTCATCCAGTTTCGTTGTCCTTTGCAGGTTCACTTGCCGTATAGGAAACACTAAGCAGTAGAAGACACAACTACGCATTAACCTAGTACAGTAGTGGTGGCGACTTAAATATTTACTGGCTGCTCCGTACGCTACAAGTCTGAGACGCCAGTGGCAGTAGTCGCCACGCCGGAGTTGTGGCGGGGCACGGCAACCAGCCGGCTAACAATCTTTGATCGCGCGTTTCGCTGTCCTTGTGTACTGTCATAACTAGGGACTGGATTCTTAGGTTTTTACCTATTTATTTCCTTGCTTCTAAATACAAAAATACTTTTCCGAATCACACTCGAAACACGAATTTTGTAGTACTTAAAAAAACAACTAAATGATGTGAGTACCTAAGAATGCCTAATCGCAGTTTTGTTCCATTTATTGTAGTAAATTATGAATGAATTTTTAGTCCATAATTTGTATTTAAAAGCATACCACAAGACAGTATTTATTCTTAGTTCTAGTTGATTGAGAGAAATCCTACCTGCCAGAAAATTAAAATACTTTCAGCATTTTTCAGCTTACTATTGTTGTCTCACTGTTAACTGTTCTCTCACTTTCCTGGTAAACCACCGGCGTGGCGACTCAAACGTTAGGCGGTAGCACGCACTGACAAAGCTGATAGCTAGATCGGATTCCCTTCAGAACTCCGCCACTGTTCGCTGCACACAAATAGTTGATGGTTAACCACTTGGGAGATCTCCGGTGTTGCTCAATTGCATGCAGCTCTGTCCAGTGTCGCTGCTTGCTCTCGGAGGCTACGGTGGAGATTTGACAACGCCGTGCCAACAAAGCCCTGGAGTCTAGCTGTGGCGAAGAGAGGTGGAAAAATATATCATTTTCTGTCTGAAATCTTCCTGCCAACTTTAACCTTCGGGTTATTTTAGTACTGGCGTAGAACGCTTAGTGACTAGTTGTTCTCGGTGATAATATGATAAAAGAGATATCATAATTTAAAATATTTACACTCTCGTTGCAATCAGATTCTCTACTAACAATTAGGCATTAATTTTAAGCTTTGCGCAGTTTATATCAACTTTTGCAACACTTAAAAAGTAAAAACCTATTAAGACGTTTTCTACCTATTAAATAATAAGAAATAACGAAGTTAGCAACTCAATACAAGCACTTCTGTGGCACCAATGAGCCAATCCCTCTCCCCTTTCCCTCTCCCCTTCTCTTCAATTTCCTCTCCCTTTCCTCCTTAACAGATCAGACCTGTGCATACCAATGAAAGTTAGTGGGATAAAGTCCTTGAATCTTATTATGAATCCTCTGAATATTGATTGATTAATTAATTAATTAATTCTTGATAGAGTGGTGACTATTCCTGTTAAGCCCAATATGGCAGGATCAAATCCCGGTGCAGTCAGTTGGCATTTGAGGATGCGCAAATGCGTAGGAGCCGGGGCAAAATTCCGGCCCTCCGGCGTCTCTAAAAGTCTCAGTTGTTAACAGGGACGTGAAACCAATAACATTATTATTTTGTGCTGGAAATGTGCTCTACTCCTTGTCCAGAAGTGCTTGGAACCTCAGGGTCAAGATGGCGGTGAGTGAGAGACGGGCAGTGAGTTGGCTCCGTACATATTTAATTTTCTTGTTTGTAAATAGAGTGATAGCGAGTTCTAAAGTTTCTCTGAGTGAGTGTGTGGATATAAGAAGTTCGATCGCGAACGCAAAGTGCTGGGAAGACATTCTCGTAAGTAGCAAATGTGAATTTAGTTCGTTAGTATTGTGTTCTTCATCTCGGCCAGTGACTGGACAGCCGCCTCGCCACCCTACCTGGCTCAAGGTTGCACGGCATAAGTCAGACCACCCTCGTCAGCCGCTCCCTCCCATTTCTCTCAGCTGTGGTTGGGGACCCATTCTCTTGGCCTTGACTGGTGACGTGCAAGTTAATCCTTGTCCAGTAACTGTAAAATGTGTGAAGTGTGACCCTGTAGGACGAGTAAACCAAATTCGGATTCAGTGCTCAGAATGTAAACAGTTTGTGCATCGCACTTGAGCCAAATTGACTGCAGGTCAATCTAGAAAAATATCAAGAGGTGAAAATTCGTTCTTCTGCTGGCAATGCTGCATGCCTCAGTTGTCAAACTCACTATTCGATAGCTCCACTAATTCAGTTTCCACGCAATCATCTCAATACCGTAAATCAACTAGCAATATTTCAGTTCTAAATTTTAATGCACGCAGCATAATGCATCGGAAACGCAAACCTCTCGTTGATGCTTGGTTGATAGAAGAAGCCCCATCACTCATCTGTGTGTCTGAAATTTGGCTCAATCCCTCCATTTACAACAATGAGGTGATTTCGGACAGTTATATAATATTTAGAAATGACAGGCCCTCCACAGGTGGTGGAGTTCTCATAGCTTGTCTCCCAGAGCTACAACCCAGAAGCGTGCCCGAACTCGAAGTAGAGGCGGAGGTAGTTTGGATACAGATTACAACCAAGCAGGGTCCCATTCTGGTTGGCTCTGCTTACCGAGCCCCGGGTTCTAAAGACCTCCACAACGAAGCCCTTCTTCGCTCCCTCTCAAGAGCACAGGCGCTACAGAATAAATTCTTCGCTATTCTCCTGCTAGGTGACTTCAACCTTCAAATTGACTGGCTCTCGAACGAAACTCCGAAAGCTCTTAATTCTCTTTCTGAAAAATTTCTATCGTGATTTTACGGCCTATTTCTTCAGCAGCTGGTAAAGCAACCCACTCGAATCACGGACCATAGAAGAACCACCCTAGACCTAGTGCTCACAGATAATGTGGGCATAGTGGACGCCGTTGAAGTAATTGAAGGCGTGTGTGATCATGAAGCAACCAGGGTTGAACTGAAATTACTCCACCCAAAATTGAAGAAAATATACAAAACAGCTCTCAACTACAACAAAGCAAACTGGTCATTATTAAATTCTCTGTTTCACTCCAATCTTCCGGTAGTGCACACCGTTGAAATAGAAACCCTCTGGACAGAGTGGAAAAGTATATTCTGGCAGTGTGTACAACAGTGCATTCCACATGTTAAATTAAATGGCAACCGTCGATCTCCTTGGATTACCAATGAGATTGTAATAATGTTAAAAAAGAGAAATAGATTTTACTTAAATTGGAAACATAACCCTACCCCTACTAATCTCCATAAGTACAAGATCCAACGGAATTTAACAAAAATCCCCATTAGAAACAGCCATAGCAATTTCATCTGGAATTTGGGCTCTTCGGACACGAAGTCTCTGTGGCGATATATCAGCTCCAGATCAAGAAGCTCGTCCTCCACGAATTTCACGTATAACGGCAAAATTTTATCTGAACCCGCAGAGATTGCTCAATCATTTTGCTCCTCCTTCTCTCAGAACTTTTGTTCCTTTACGCCATCACAAAATTATATAATAGATCGAAATATGCCTTTCCCTAAACTTGAATCCATTTATTTCTCCGTTGATGAGGTCTGCAAGTTGTTGTCATCTTTACCCCCCCAATTCAGCTACTGGGCCTGATAATATACCCGCAAGAATACTCAAAACGTGTGCTTAGGCCCTCGCTCCATCCATCTGCACATTATTTAACACCTCTTTTCAATATGGGAAACTACCATCTGATTGGAAAATCGCCAACGTTGTTCCTATCCACAAAACTGGTAATAAGGAATCAGTAACCAACTACCGCCCCATATCATTAACATCCATATTGTGTAAGGTAATGGAGCGCCTGCTATCGAGGGAGATGTTGCGTTTCCTGAAAGAAACAGGTTCTCTTAACGAACACCAGCATGGGTTTCTACCTGGACGTTCCTGTACAACGCTACTCACTTCAGCTGTGGACGACTGGCAACAAACTTTGGAAAGAATACCAGGCGGTCAAGTGGATCTCGTTACTCTCGATTGGACCAAGGCTTTTGATCAGGTTCCCCATTCACGTCTCCTTGATAAACTGCGCTCCTACAGCTTCGGAGGTAAACTAGTGGGGTGGTTGACTGACTGTTTTACAAACCGGCATCAGAGAGTAGTCTTCCAAGGTGCTCATTCCTCTACTGTTTTGGTCCCATCTGGTGTCCCTCAAGGATCTGTCCTTGGTCCTCTACTTTTCAACATATTCATGTTGGATCTTCCCCATGCAGTTTCCTCAAACATCTACCAATATGCCGACGACACAACCCCCTATCGCAAGATCAAAGACAATAGTGACCTCACCGCCCTGCAGGAGGATCTAAATAACATCAGTGTCTGGTGCAAAATTAACGGCCTGGCTGTCAATTCTTCCAAAAGTAATATAATCTCCCTAACCCGTAATCGAATTCCAGCGGCCAACCCTTATCACTTTGAAAACACTCCGATTCCCCGTGTGCAGTGCGTCAAACTTCTTGGACTCAACATCACTTCCGACCTGAAATGGAACACCCACACCGACGCAGTGAGGAACCAAGCTGCACGCCAACTTGGTATGCTAAGCAGAAATCTACGTGGCTGCCGTACCAAAGTGAAGAGGACCGACTACCTGAGTCTAGTTCGACCGCTGCTAATTCACGCGTGCCCTTCATGGAGCCCAGGTACCGAGGGAAATATCCTTAAGCTAGAACAGATACAAAATCGTGCCACTAAATTCATTCTTTCGAAAAATTCCGGCGTAGACACTAAAATCAGACGCCAAAAATGTAGCCTTCCATCTATTGAGAACCTATTTACCCAAATTGATTTGTTATACCTGCGAAAACTTTTAATAATACAGACTCGTCTGCTATTTTAGACAAAATTTCCCTTGGCTACCGATCAGCTCAGAAGGGCCGCGGAGTTACGCTGCACGCCCCACTACCCAGGACTTACTCGTACAAACTGGGTTTTGTCAATAGATCGGTCTGTGCATGGAACAGCCTACCGTGTACCCTGAAGGCCAGCAACAATAATGCCGCTCAGTTCAAGAGGAAGCTACGTCATTATTTGTTCAACAAGTAGGTTGTTCCTCATAAATTATGCCCAGATTCTTTGTTGTGATAGTGTTTCCTGTGTGTCTCCATTTGCAATATTTATTTGATCTCTTCTCTTGTTGTCCTCCCTTATCCTATATAAATTTACCATCCCTCTAATGTATACTGTAAATAATCTAATCATTGTTCGATTCTCACTAATTGCCATCTTGTGTACATATGTAAATATAATCCAGTATAGTGGGGGCTCTGACGCATCCCGAATGCGAAGTGGGGCTTTGCTCTTTTCAGAGACTCCCTTCAGTGAACTGTAAATATAGTGTAAGACACTGATGAATAAATATGAAATGAAATGAATTTCGTCTGCTTCACTACCGGAATGCCATCGAATACTTTTGTTTTCTGAGCTGCACATTTCCTGGACCATCAATCAGCTCCTAATTACGGCAACAGATCGAGATACTTGTCCATGGCACACACACAGTGCGCCTCTTCAATCTCCAGTTATGAGGTAAAAGCTAAGAGTCATGCCGCTATAGCTAAGCTCATCAGCATCTATTGCATGAACATTCTGAGGTAAATCTACATTATTTCAATAAAATGATTCATTACTAACCCTACTGCATAAATGTATTACCGAAATACCAGTAAAATTATTTATATATAATTGCCTTTTATCACGACGTCATCCGAACAAAGTACTACACTCAGTTACAGGTTTTCACAATTTCACCACCAGATGGCGGCACCTTTGGTTCTGAAATTCATACCCAAGAGTAACGAATACTTCACTCAAGACAACTGGTGTGATAAACTCGTCTCTCACGCTGGGGTAACTCTGCAGTACAGGTTTATTTGAAGTACTGCGGAGTTAGCCGAACTGCGGATTTAGCCGAGCTTCCACTGCCATTACTTCACCACAGACGTAACACTTACATACTAGAAGAAGATGTTATTGCTGTTGATTGATTTAGGGGCTTTGCAAAAACGTGGTCATCTAGCCCTGTATATTTGGATGTGTGTGGAATTTGTCTTATAACGTATGTTATTGTGATGGCTGAATTAGTGAGTATATTTTTAAATCAGGTGAGGATTGGGAAGGAGGCGACCGTGGCCTTAATTCAGGAACCATCCCGGTATTTGCCTGGAGCAGAAGTGGGAAACCACAGAAAACCACTTGCAAGATGGCTGAGATTGGAATCAAACCCTACTCATCTCAGTTTTACCTCACGAAGCTGAGTGGACCCAGTTCCATCCCTCAGACCAGAATAAACATTCCTTGGCTGAGCCAGGAATCGAATCCGAGCTTCATGAGTGACAGCCAAGAATGGTAACCTCTACACCTCAAGGTGGTCTACTAATTTAGAAGAATAAAGGACAGGAGAAAAAGAAATTGGACTAAGGGACATAGAAGGAAGGAGAGCCATGAAAGGCGGATTGGAAAGGGGAAAAGAGGAAAGTGTCCGCCTCAAAGTCAGTGAGCCTTTAGGGGTGCGGCATTATCCAGGGAGCACCATAAGTGTTGGGGCTACACACACCCTACCTCCTTTTGGGCCTTCTGCAGAAGACAGGAGATAGCATGGAAGGAAAAAGAGTGGTCTGACCCCTCATAGAATGAGGGTAATAGGATAGTGTATAAGTGTATAATTTGTCTGATAACCTGTATTAAAGTAGTGTGTGCATTTGTAATTCAGGTTTTATTGGGAAGGTGGTGGCCGTGGCCATAAGCCAGGAACCATCCTGGCATTTGCCTTGAGTAGAAGTGGGAAACCACGGAGCACCACCTCATTTTGCTCTTGCCGCTAGAGCAATTTTACATCAGCGATTCCCAAACAAATGGATAGGGCGTCCGGGACCGACACCGTGGCCTGCTCGTTCACCCGATCTCTACCCATTAGACATCAACGTATTGTACAGTACCCCAGGGGTACGCACCCCCTGGAGACCATCCCCCCAGCATCTATCTAAATATCCTAACGGGCAACCCTCGTAAAGCCAGGCCAACATACATCAACGCCGCAAGGACAGCTTGCCATCCTAGAAAGCAGCTCAATCCTTGCACAATTATTACACACAGCGACATATTATTAACTGGGGCAGCTATGCCATCACATTGCTGACAGCATAGCGCCCAAGAATATAAAAGGAGGCCTAAGGAGGTCACGGAATCTCTCCATTATCAGTCTTTCAGTGATACAGCCGGAGGCTACGCTGGTGTCATCAGAGGTGAGTCAGTCGTGTTCAGATTTCCTACTTTTGTAACCTAACCCACAGCTTGTACTTGAACATTGTTACATTGTTACATTCCCAACAAGGGACTCATACTATAACATCACAAGACCAATAAACACTTGGTCAACACTCTACACTCGCCTTACTGTTTATACGCCTCTTTACATCCCAACGCCCTTCCTTATTCCCGTCACGGTTAGACGTGACATACGGTAGTCTGATAGTGCTAGCTCAGATATCATTGTATTCCTCGCGGCGGCCCGGCTACTAGAGAGCAGCGCGTGCCACTTAGCTGATACAAGCACGTTCAATTATATAATAAGCCAGTCAGCTGGGCGACCAGCACAGTGACCCTTGCATCGGGTCCAATCCCCTAAAACACTACTACGTTATTTATAGGAGCGCCCCCTAGCTCCTAGCACACAACAACACTCTACACTGGTCAGCTTACCCTGGTAAGGGAAGCTATCTCCGTTTAGGCACAGCTCTATAAATTAACACAATAACTCTGTCTTTTAGATCCAACCACCCCCAAATAAGGGATCTAAAACACTGGTGGAGGCGGGGTACTACGCATAGAGAACAGGACTCAACCAACGAGCCCTCGTAGTTAAAACGACCCCTCCCGTACCGCAAAAAGCCAAGCAAATAGTGAAAAAAAAATTCCCCTGACAAAAAACACCATTTTTGCTCCAAACTAGCTACACAGGAGAAATTCTTAGTAAAACAACCCCAGTCAAAGTCATTTTTTTTCTCTCCTTTTCTCAACACATATATAAAGATGTATGCGCCCGCACGAAAGGCCATGCTGAGGAACATCCATTGGGAGCGGTCAGATGAAAAACTCAAGAACCACTCAAACGACATCTCTGTAGACGCATTAGCGCAGCAATTTGCGAAAACGTCTCTCTCAGCATGTACTGCCACACAAGGGCGGGAGTCTACCATGGCCACAGGCCGAAAGACGGACAGACCACCCTCCAGTACAATGCGGGGACACACACACATATGCCACCAATTCCCGGAACCGGCCAGGAAGCCTAACAAAACAGACAACAGGCGAAGCCGGGGACATGTCCCTCCCACACCAATACAGGGAAGAACGGGGCTACCCACCCCGACGCCACGTCAAACAACAGACAAACAAACAACAGGGGGGGACAAGGGAAGACACAGGAGGGAAGAGCGAGCGAGAGCCTACAGACAAACACACTACCGGGATTATAGAGACCCAACTAGACCGACAGAAGGAGCACATGCTCCGATAAGGGATGAAACCCGCGATCGTCGGCGAAACGAACATAACATTTGGACATCCACGCTACAACATCACGATAGGGCATATAGGTACACTAGGCACACGGACCTGGCTAGGCATGCAATGGCTAATTCAGCGCCAGGACCACGAGTGCAAGTGCAGACGTGGACTCATACCGAGATTCACACCCGGTACACGTACAGGACCACACACAGTTGGTAGGGCCATCAGCCCAGCCGAGAGAGGACATAAGCGTAGATACGCTAACTCAACAATTTGCGAGGATGTCCCTCTCGCCATGTACTGCCACACATGGGAAGGAGGTCACCATGGCCACAGTCCAGGAGACGGCCAGGTTAGGCTCCAATAGGCTACAAGTACAAGGTTACATAAACACATGACTTTCAGCTCCGGATCGGAAGGCAATTTTGCCAAACCGAGGGGCAGAGCCTAGAACAACCCCCTCGGAACAAAGGGACGAGAGGGAGTTGAAGCCAGGACTCTCAAATACACATAGCATAACAGAGGGACAACGGGACGTAACCACGTCATGGGCAGACGACATAGAACCCGTCCCACTACACATAAAGCCTACATACACCCACACAGATAGGCTCACACAATGGCAGGAGTCTGCCGTGGCCACAGGCCGAAAAGCGGTCAGGCTACACGCCAGCACATTGCTAGGCCAGACACAAGCCATTAAGCGACCTTTACCGCCAGTTCAAAGGGCAAATTTGCCAGAACGAAGGCGAACACCGGTATTAGGCCCTCAGGATGCACGATACACGCACGCACATTTTGACCGGGCACTACCACACAGTACACGGGGATTAGGAAAAGTGTTATTACCTACCCCACAGAACAGATCGGTCGAAAACACACACACCCCCGTAAACTCTACTAGGATAGCGCGGAGCGCATTTAGGCCCTCGCAAACAGGCACGCTCAAACCTACAGACACGCGCTACGGTGGAAGTAGGCCCAGGCTTACTTTGCTACAAAATCCCCCGAAAAATGGCAAAGAAGCGCCTCAGTGGATTTCAGGGGCCTATAATCTCATAACAGGGCAGAACCCTTCATCTTTCCGAGCAAGGACGCTCGGACCGGAGTAACGACTTCCACCAGGGACACAGAAACAATCTAATATCACTTGAACCTATAGTAGGAATAGACAAACAGGTACTCACAAACACAAACTGCACATTTTTTTTTCTCTTTCTCTATCTGCCTTCTTTCATGTATAGGCAGTGCAACTTGGCTAGATCAGAAGTGCATGATTCAAAATCCTGTTTTTTTTATGTTTGCCCCTGACATTTTTTTTTCTCTCAGGCCATCAATGATTATTGGTCGGAGTGGTTATCACCATAAATTGAATAACGTAAAGTTTCTAATATCCAAAGCCAAGTAGAAGCCCATCAGGTGAGCTACGCGGCTTAAAGCCGGAAAGAGATATTTTGAACATAGCTTAAGCATCAAATCACAGCATAGAGCTTAAGCGAGTCTTTCTAAGCAGAAATGACTAAACGTTCTATGTTCCGGTTCAACAGTTGGATAGACTCTCTTGTAGAGGGCATAAGCCATAAGCGTGGCAAGAATTAAGAATCGCAAACTAGTTTTCAAAAATTTTGGTGAGGTGTGCTTTAACCAACTGAAAAGCCCAATTGCACACCGGGGCGAGACACTGTCATTTTGTTGAGTTATGCCGGTACATTTAACACAAATTGTGTTTAAATATATAATGGCTCAACGGACAATACATATTTTTCTTTTGAAAAATATATATTCGATGCCAAGGTAAGGTTATAATTGCTTTGGAGTGGAGGTTCGACTCCCATAGTGCACTGGCTTTGCTCGTGACGTGGATACAAAGGTATCAATTACGTCTTGCAATGGCCTTCCCAATGTGTACTAGACAGTGTCGGTAGATTCCCCTGAGATGTAACCAGATTACGATAGTGCTAACGTCACCTACTAGGTGGATAGTACGATCAGGACCTACTTACCATTTTCAAGCATTTTTTTTCATAGTGGTTACGACACAATTTTGGCAGACTATCGCCATCGGGCAACCCGCTTTAATCAACATAAAGCAGGATGCTAACGAGATACAGCATAATCTTTCTATTATTTTCTTTCAAAGTGCTCTCTTAATTCAGAGCGGGGCATGAAAATTTTTTTTTGCCTCACGCATTCGGTCCGAGAAAGGAAGGTGGCCAAGTTAAACTATATATATATTTAATACATAGGCATCCGTTACACATAACACTGCCTCTAAAATGACTTTTTCTCACCGGCACATAGTCACCAAATACGCGACTAGCGGCCCGGAGACACTCGTGCATAACGACATTGGGTACAATGGATAAGGGACATACTTGAACCACGTTACAGTAACACACAATTGGGGACACAAGGGTAGTTAGCAAGAGGTTCTTTTACAAGTACGGCCAATGCATGTAAGACTTTCGAAGTGAAATGCCATGGCCTGTGGTTTGGATTCCACGTAAAACGGAAGTCCCGTGGCGCATGATCTACAGATTAACGGTCATGTTAAACCACAAGTTTTTTTTACAATGCGAGAAGCACTGCTCGCAATTACTACAGACAACAATCAAAGCCACACACACACACGTGCAGAAAACAAGGACGTGGGCTGAACATAAAACAAATGAAAGCCCACAACATCGTAATTCAACACCATCGAGTCAGCAGTCACACACCTCAATGGACAAGACTGCTCGACACAGACGAATTAAGCCAGTTCCTAGTGAGCAGGAATAAACGCATCATTCACGTCCGATCCAAGGACCCTATAACTTCCAAAATTACACTACGAGGAGAGTTCAAAAATACGCAAACTCCTCACAGTAATGAGTACTTTCGTTTGCGCATAGCAAATATACAGTACATTTGCCATAAATATATGCGGCACAGAGAGGGTCACACCAAGTCTTTACGGGCAACCAGGTCCGAACCCATGACCACACACCACACTCGTACCAAAAACTAACTATCCAACGGTATTTTTGGTACGCGAAACACAAGCAAAAACCACACTGGCGACGCCTCAAGCCCTGAAACACAACGCAGACATAGAACACAGAGAATGACATAAGGTCACGGGTTCCAATCCCAGTAAAAATTAGACACAAGGGAAAGCAATTATCCAGGCTTCCAACCACACCGAAATTGGCCCATACAAATACATGAACAGGGAATACTACATTTCCTCCCACCAAAAGCCAGGCTTAAAATTTCGAATTACACCAGACATAGAGAATACATTTCCCAAACACAGGTAGGAAAATTTCGCAAGACACAAGTCTTAGGAAACAATGGCCACACAACATCATTAGCTAATTAGGATGAATTGCTACATTAGTCCGCTAGGAATCTAAAACAATGACCACACTTGCATACGTGCAGAAAACCACATGCCAGCGGATGACAAACAATAACATCCCAGCCTGACATTACACATACCAACTGCTGACTTGCAGACTAGTCATACTGCAATACTGCTGATGACAGGACACTATTGTTTACCGGCATTGACAATGAAATCAAAAACGCAAAACAATCATAACAACATACATTTTTTTTATTACACCGCAAAAGCACTTGGCAATTGACAAGACGTTGACAGGCCACGGGCGCCTCCCGCCCATACACGTGATACATATTACGACTTAGCCTGTGACAGACCAACCGTCCGCGTGGTGTAGCGGAACATAGTCACACACACGCACATGCACTCAACAATTAGGAGCAAACACAGACAAGATCTCCCCCCTAATAACTTCTTTTATCGATCGTAAGGCATAGGAGTCATTACAGATGACTAGGACATAGCCAGTCGCACTACGACCACTGGCCACATTTACACTACAAATGGCAGACCAGATTAGGTCGTGAAGCTTTACTATCCCAAGGCGCGGATAGAAAGCAAGCATGGACCAAGGGAGGATGACAAACCATAGGTGGATAATCCGAGAGGGATTACCGACATACTACAGCAGGCTACCATGGTTAATACCCAATTCCCTTCCAATAACCCTCTCACGTCCAACATAAACCAACGCAGACACATGAACACGATCAAAACAGCTACACTATATTACAGAGTACACACAAGGGGTTGATGGACTTCATGCGTCTAAAGAGCAGGCATGCTACGCCTTGGATCACGATGCTACCACCTGAGTATTAGGGGTGGGTCGGCAAAAATTAAATAAGCATAATGCGCATCTCCAAATGAGAGATGAGGCCATAGATATATATACTAACCATTCTTTATTAATTAAACACTCCCGCAGGACAGGAATATATTGGTATTATGCCTCAACCTACACCTATCCTTATATGAGTGCAGATGCCTCATATCCAGACACATGCATGACTATCCCATCCATTCACCAGGTATATTAATATCAAACCTGCATGGAATTTTTATATCTTTGCAATCCCGGGAATTACCTCCCCAGTCCACTCACTATAGAAACATCCCAGCGGCATCACCGGTTCCAGGCCACCACTAACGTGGAACCCAAAGGTGCGCAACCCCTTCCTACCATACTTTAAGCCCACTCAACAAATAACTACCCCCAGATCATAATAACAGGGTGCCTGACGCCACAGACCCTACTAACACCTCCATTAAGGTAGAGAGAGCATTATTGCTGGAAAGCTGACGTAGCAATGGTAGACCAGAAGTAGTCTATGTACTTAGAAGATCTACAACCCCACAACACTGGAAATATTTTACATTTTACACAGAGATTAAACTATTTACACAGGTTACGCTCACATTTTTTTTTTACAAAGGAATCTGATACGCTCTGATTGATGACAACGGCGTAAGCCGAAGGTCGGAGGGACCACACTGGAGCAGAGCTGGGGAAGGCGATGTGGACCCTTACCCCAGTTGGCTCGACAGCGCAGCGACCTCACTTAACTTAACGACTAGACTAAACAGACGAACCACGTAAGGTCAAAGCATTCGTGACCTAGCACGGGCAAACATCGAGATCTAGGGGTGCATATAGCTTATCCCCCTTGTCGGAGAAGGTTACACCCACTATGTGCCACGGTCATCGAAGCCAAGACCTGCAGGGAGACTTTCTGAGAATGGCGGGAGAAATAGCTCACTCCGCGCCGGACTCGGGAGCTATCCCTAGAGACGACCCCATTATGACTAGACTTCCAGTTAAGTTTAAATTTAAGTAGGCACGGCTTCCATAGCGGGAAGCAAAACTCCTATGCGTTGGAGTGAAATGTTACTCCGAAATACATAATACTACGGCCGACAATGGCGAAGAGATTCCTACAATGCGAAAAGCATACTACTGCGGCCGATACAGGCGAAGATTACTGCGAAAAGCAGATTGCGATTGCCGACAAAGGCGAAGAGAATATTATGCCATTGGACGACAATGTCCAATGCCCACATAAATGGCGATGCATCGGGCAGCCAATGGGCATTAAGAGAGGGGCAGAGCGAGCGCCTCATAAGGGTTACGTGGGCAGCCCAGCTACGACTACACACGCAATGGCAACGGCAAAGAAATGACAAGTACAGCGGGCGAAACGGTTTGCTTAGTGGCACCGTAAGCCGCCTGCGACTAGATTAGTACTAGTAATAGACGTCGACACCTAGAGTTAAGGGGGCGGAATCCAGCGGTTCTAGAGACAACCGGTGTTTCTGGAATCGTGCGGGTGGTGTCCTGGGGAAGTAAATTGCCCCAGGCGATCGCCCTGGTCGAAATTTAGCTGTAAGACGGTTGCATTTGACACGCAACCTAGGATTAAGCAAATTTATTCACCGCTGTTGCCAGGTATGGCACAGCACATTTCGGCAGTAGATTAAGGCAACCCTTTCGGCCTAGAAATAGCATTTTTTTTTATTTAGACCATAATTAGGATAGATAGCATTAAGTAACGCCGTTCGGCGCCTGATGGCCCACAAACCCGGCATCAGGGTAAGTCCGACAATTCATGGCAAACTCATGACAATTCATGGCAAACTCATGGCAAACTCATGACAACGCATGGCAAACTCATGACATTTCATGCCCACCCATGATACCTAGTGATAAGGCATTACAATACAGTCTACATTTAGGGCAATTTTTTTTGTATATATTAAGGTAAAATTTCGGCACTCGGTGACTAAAAATCCGTTACCGAGGTAAGCCCGACCATACTTAGGATAAACTAGACTAACATAGGCTAACCTAGATTAAGTTAGACTTAAGTGGCAACATAATTGATTTTATATACTATGCGCAGCGATGTAAATGCTATATGTATTAATACACTCTATTTGCAGGAAAGCAAGGAAGCGACTGAATGTACATGTTTCCAGATATATGGCCATTAACACATTTTGTTTTGCAGATGACGAGAATTGTCCACAAACCTGTTGTATATATATACATATCCCAACACAGAAATACCACACTCTCTCCCTTTTGTACAGAAACATACACTCTTTTTTAATTTCCGTTGCACCTCCTAAAGGTGACAGCGTAGCGACCACCGAAGCACAGTATTCGTGGGATACTGGGCGTCGATGAACGCCAAAAACAAGATGCACGCAAATAAGGCGTGACTTCGGCATCGAAGGGCGGCACAAATATTGTAAGGGCCGAACCTTCGACGCCAAGGTGGAATTTCCCAACCCACGGCGGGAAAACCACTAGGACATAAGCTCAATGGAAAAGGAATTAGCGGCCTAGCCACTAAACTACGATAAAACGGCTGAGTGGAAAATGGCCAGGAAAGAATCAGCGAATGGTATACAAAGGCCAGGAAAAGAGCTCTACGAAATGAAAGGTACCAGGCTCATGAGCAAACCGGTTTAATAATAAGATTCTTATTTTTATATATACATTATATCATGCTTGTAAATTAAAGGTTTATATACACATTATATCATGCTTGTAAATTAAATGTTTATATACACATTATATCATGCTTGTAAATTAAAGGTTTATATACACATTATTTCATGCTTGTAAATTAAAGGTTTATATATATAAAATAGCATGCTTGTAAAGTACATGGCAACAATATGTCACGCCACTCAACACTGCCATAATGGCAACACTGACTATACGGTCTTGTTTTTTCCTTTCTACTCTACTAACGCCCAAATTTGTCAGGGTGTTCCGTTTTTTCCCAAACAAATAAATACTTTGAATATTTCCCTTAAATTATACCCTGGAACACCCATTTTTTTTTCTATTCTCTTCTATCTTTCTCTTCGCAGGGAGCACCTTTTCCCCAATATAAAGCCAGACGGCACAATTCCTCGTCTAGCTGGGTTTTTCCTCCCTGCACAACTATGTAACTATCAAAACCATGTTTTTTTTCTTTTTTGAAACTAGCAATATGCCAGCAATAGCAAGGGCAATTTTTTTTCCATATCAATTTTTTTTTAATGTCAAATTTTTCTCAAATGTCAATTTTTTTCAATGTCAATTTTTTCTCGATGTCAAATTTTTCGCAATGTCAATTTTTTCTTGTCAATTTCTATTTGCACAATGCCAATGTCAGTGTTATACATATTTCTGTACATCCCATAACCCTCCCCTCTGAACACGGGCTGATCTCACACCTACACTTCACGACATCACTCATTCTCTACGACGACGCCAACGACGACGAGGAAGACACCGCCAGACGATACGAGGGGGCTGCAAGAACGCCTACATCAGTATCCCAACCTCAAGTTCCGTTCCCGTTCGCGGGGACGCGAACTAAATCGGGAGGGAGGCTTGTACAGTACCCCAGGGGTACGCACCCCCTGGAGACCATCCCCCCAGCATCTATCTAAATATCCTAACGGGCAACCCTCGTAAAGCCAGGCCAACATACATCAACGCCGCAAGGACAGCTTGCCATCCTAGAAAGCAGCTCAATCCTTGCACAATTATTACACACAGCGACATATTATTAACTGGGGCAGCTATGCCATCACATTGCTGACAGCATAGCGCCCAAGAATATAAGAGGAGGCCTAAGGAGGTCACGGAATCTCTCCATTATCAGTCTTTCAGTGATACAGCCGGAGGCTACGCTGGTGTCATCAGAGGTGAGTCAGTCGTGTTCAGATTTCCTACTTTTGTAACCTAACCCACAGCTTGTACTTGAACATTGTTACATTGTTATATTCCCAACAAGGGACTCATACTATAACATCACAAGACCAATAAACACTTGGTCAACACTCTACACTCGCCTTACTGTTTATACGCCTCTTTACATCCCAACGCCCTTCCTTATTCCCGTCACGGTTAGACGTGACATACGGTAGTCTCATAGTGCTAGCTCAGATATCATTGTATTCCTCGCGGCGGCCCGGCTACTAGAGAGCAGCGCGTGCCACTTAGCTGATACAAGCACGTTCAATTATATAATAAGCCAGTCAGCTGGGCGACCAGCACAGTGACCCTTGCATCGGGTCCCATCCCCTAAAACACTACTACGTTATTTATAGGAGCGCCCCCTAGCTCCTAGCACACAACAACACTCTACACTGGTCAGCTTACCCTGGTAAGGGAAGCTACCCCCGTTTAGGCACAGCTCTATAAATTAACACAATAACTCTGTCTTTTAGATCCAACCACCCCCAAATAAGGGATCTAAAACAGTATGGGGTCATTTAAAGGTCATTGTGTATGCCACACCTATTCATAACGTGGACATGCTGCGTCAGCGAACAGAGCAAGGATGTCAGCATATACGACAGACGCCGGGAATATGGGAGCGTGTGAGACAGTCAATGATGCAGCGCATAGATGCCTGCATTACAGCTCGTGGTAGCCATTTTGAAAACCTCTGTAGAGAACTGAAAGTAGTAACGTATACTTTAACAACACGAATGACCAATCGGTCTATGTTATGTAGCCTACACCACAAACAATGCTTGTAACACGGAAACGAAACAAATACACCATATGTATATAGCACATGTTTTGCTTGTTGTCAGGTCCTCTATCGAATCCGCAGAGCTTTCCCACACATTTAGTTGCACCCTGTATACTGATCCTTTTCCAATGGACCACCTCTTGGTGTAGTGACTAGCATTCTTGGCTGTCGCCCCAGAGGTTTTGTCTGAGGGCTGGAACGGGGTAGGTGTACAATCAACCTCGTGAGGCAAAACTGAGAAGAAGTGTGTTCGATTCTAGCCTCATCCATCCTGGAAGTGGTTTTCCGTGGTTTCCCAGTTCTAATGCAGGCAAATGCCGGGATGGTTCCTTACTTAAGCCATGACTGCCTCCTTCCCAATCCTAATTTTAATTACAAATAGGTCTACTTCCTGGTATAGAGGCTAGCACTCTAGGCTGTCGCTTCAGAGGTCTGGGTTCGATTCCCGGCTCTGCCAAGAAATTTAATTATGGTCTGAGGACTGGAACGGGGTACACTCAACCTAGTGAGGCAAAACTGACAAGAGGTGGGTTTGAATCGCACCTCAGTCTTCCTGGAAGTAGTCTCCCGTGGTTTCCCACTTCTACTCTAGGCGAATGCCAGGATGGTTCTTTACTCAAGGCCAATGCCACTTCCTTCCTAATACGCACCTTAATTGCAAATACACACACTAATACAGCAATCACAGTAATACAGGTTATCAGACAAAGGTCCACGTTCACCCAAGTACACGGGGCTAATTGACCACGATGTCCAAGCCCCTCAAATTAAATAATAATAATTAATTACAAACACACACACACTAGTACGGACACCGCAATAACATAACAACAATTCTATCTATACCGAGTGAATCAGCTACCCCTAATAAAATTGTTTTATGCAGCCCAACTAACGCGTTTTATCAGGAAGATCGATATTTCTATTTTTGCATCCCGTATGGTACTAATGCACTGCAAGCCTATACTCAACACTATTATGTTTCCCTCCATGATATTATTCGAACGGTCTTTAGGCACATCGAGGGATAATAATAGTGTTCAGTATCGTTTGCAGGATTCGCTTGCAGTGCATTAGTACCATAAGGGATGCAAGCAGAGAAATATCGACCTTCCTGATAACAACGTTAGTTGGGCTGCATAAAACAATATTATAATAGGGCCAGCTGATTCACCCGGTATACACCCAAGTACATGGGCCTGCATGTTCACGATGTCCTAGTCTCTGAAATGAAGCGACAATAACCTTTTGCAATGTTAAGTCTATCCTTAAACGATAAAGAGGATTCCGCTATTGAGCGCGTGTTATCAAGAAACGAAGACCAGTGTATGAGAATGAATGTTATCCTCACAGAGTAGCCCCACGACTGAAAGCGGGAGCGGAAAGTTCGATAGTAAGGGTTAAATCTTGACGCGAATAGAAGCCTACCTATGCATACGATGTTAGTCTCCGGGTTTCTCCCCACTCACTTTAGGCAAATGATAGGATGGTACCTGACTTCAAGCCCGGGGGCACCCAACCCCTCCCAAGACTAATTATTATTATTAGTTACACATAGGCTACTTCTACAGGCAAGTGGCGCACTATTCTCTTACTAAGGAGGCCCTGTGTTCGATTCTAGGCTTAGTCAAGTATTCTATAATTGACGAGAGGGGTGGAACGAGGTGCACTCAGCATCATGAGGATATTTGAGCAGCTGTCTGATCCGTGGGGCAGTGGCCCCGACCAAGAAAGCCAATGTTAACGGCTGAAGGAACATACGTGCTGAAAACGCTTCATCCCACAAACAAAAAAAGCCATACAGCTGAACAGTGGTCGCTTGGTAGGCTAAGGCTTTTAGGCTGTAGAGCTTACTTTCGATGTTTGCAAAAAATGAAAGTAGACTTATGAGATCTACACAGGGCCAAAACTGTGTGTGTGTGTGTGTGTGTGTGAGTGTGTGTATGGGTGTGTGTGTACTCTGCATGTCGGTCCTCCCACGATCAATTCAAACATGACGAAACCGAATTGAACGAAATTAGGTACAGAGGTAGCACTACCAAAGGGCACCTCAGTATCATGTTTTATATTGCCGCCATCTTTACCAAAACTTAATGGCGACCACTCAAAAGGTTAAAACATAATATTAAATTACGTCCAAACTAATCATCGGATCTTTACCAAATTTGGTAAAAACGCACCTTCGTATGGGACGCGTTTTGTGCCGAAACTACAAGGTCATCAGCCGTACCATTTCTGGATGGCGGCCGTGTGAATTATGCAAACTTTATAATCCATAACATGGGACCCACCAGTTCCGATTATCGAACCGATAATCGTCTTAAACTGTTCTAAAGGACGTGGTCCGTTCAATATTAAAAGTTTATATTGTAATATTAGAGAGCAGAAGTGACTTTAAAAAGCTGAGTCGTCTCGGTTACAAGACAAGATGGCAGCTGATCTCTCGTTCTGACCTATAATTCACTAATTTGAGTATGTTGCATGCAATATAGCCTACTGATAGAAATAATACGAGCTGTGTATGATATGGGTTATAATGGATATATACTCCAGTGAAGAAATCGTTTAGTCAAAGTCATTATTTGCTAAGACGTTGTATGTAAATCAATTGATAACGTTTAACTTGGTAGGATATGTTTTGACTCTGTGGTTAGAGCTTTGGCTCTGTGGTTAAAGCTTTGGTCTTTCACCCGGCCGCCCGGGATTCAGGACCTATCAGAGTTGCAATTTTTGCTTCATTTTGTTATATTTATTGTTTCTTGAGTACTGAGACGTTATAATATTGAGCGTTATATTGGGCATTTTGCAATGGAAAATATATATTTCATTAGAACAACATTCTCCATTGGATCTGCACGAGTGACATCTACTAGCAACTAGTTGAAATATTGTTGCATACCTGGGGTAGGCCACCCCCTACATCCCTTATATTTCATAAATTATAACCATACAGATAAAACTTCCAAACGACTTCTACAAATTCACTGCAAATCCAAAGGCCTAGCACTGCAAATAACCTTCAATAACCCCATACTTGTCCTCCGGCGACCCCGGCCAGCAACTCACTTCCTAAGGAATCCGCAAATCTGCAGACTCAACAGGCGGCCTCTATAAAACGGCAGAGTGATGTAACCAGGACAATCAGTCTTCCACAGTGTAACCAGGTGCCGAGACGCTGTCCAAAGTCGTCACGTCCAGATTGGTGAGTGTCCAGCGAGGTAACACACTAACACACCAACACTTACACCATCATCTCCTAAATTATTGTAAAGCATCTGGGTTAGTAGTAGCTGCTCTGCAAAATCTATGGTACTCCACATTGGGAGTACACATTAAACCTTAGAATCTAAATGCTAACTGATCATTTGGTTTATTTTATTTAACTAGTTGATAAGATCCTGCCCCTTAAACCTATTCCCGGTAGGATCCTAATAGCATTTTATTAATTGCTTATTGGTTACCGTTGTCAGCCACTTGCGTCACGTTACATTGCTTGCGTGCGCGCTATTCATTAGTAGCGCGGCCAATCAGTCCGCATCAGCAGGAACCCGAGCGACAGCATAGCTGCTCCGACACTCAATTAGCAAAACACCCCTTGCCATCATCCCTTAGAACTTCCCAAGCAGACTGTACAATTGGGAGTTCTCCCGTCGAGCTGCGTTCACGCCCGAACCGCTCAAACCTACATTTTTACACTAGAGCCCCGAGCAGCCTTCAGCTACTCTCATTTCATCCCCCTTTTAACACACATTGTAGAGGCTACCCTCTCAGGTACCCTACAATATGCCGGATCTAACCACGGCCTACTAGATGCGAGCTGGGCTCTATACCGTCCAGTTAGTGAACCAATGCCGAGGGTGTAATCGAAAAATTTCCTCTTGTTGCCGATATAGCGCAATCGCCCCCAGGGATAGGCGCGATTAAAAATTAGCTGTGCAGAAGGTTTATTAAATGTGTTTCTCCCAGTGACACGTTTAGACCAACGAAATTTCAATTATTGCAAGTAGTCGGTGTTAATATACTGAATTCCTACGTTGTTTGGAGTATTTGCTGATGAAATTGCAAAATGCTGGGGTAAATTATAAGCTATGGTTTGAACGCCGCTGCTCAAATCCAGTGTGACAATTTGCACTTCGAATAGGAAGAGAATAGGAGGTGATGAGGACAAAGAGTTATAACTATACGAATATATTTAGGAGAAAGTAGGCTATATGTTCTTTCCTGAACATCTTTTTTTAGCGTATGGTTTTCAGTGCCGGGAGTGTCCGAGGACATGTTCGGCTTGCCTGAGTTTGTAGCTGCTTCTATGCGGACACCCATGGGGTGAGCTACAAGTAGGTACCGTCGAGGGTGGAGTGTTGTCTGGGGAGGAAAGTGGGCATGTAAGGACGAGTAATTGGTAGGTATCGGCTGTGGCCTATAGTTAGGGACCAATCCCGGCATTTGCCTGGAAGGATGATGGGAAATCACAGAAGACCATCTTCAAGGTTGCCGGCGGGGGGATTCGAACCTGTGAGCGACGACCTGCAGCGACCTTGGCTAACTCACCCGGTACTGGTATTTTTATACTTCTAGAGTCACGATTAATGAACAAATTGAACACACATCCAAGTAACGGAGTTATTGACCCCTCTAATGAAATAATAACTACAAAATGATGTCATTGAAACTGTACCGTGTAAAATAATAAAAGTAATGCAACGGAATTGAGGTAGATAGATTGTCATACGTAATATCATTCAGGACAAGAGAGATTGCCCATGTCACCCTAGCTGCGTTAAAGCCTCGCCGACCTGTGCAGTTTATGACTGTCGCCGAGTCACGGGGAGGTTCAGTCAGCTGTTATCTCTTTTCCGCACAGACTACCCTCTCTTTCCTTTTCATCCGCCCCATCACCCCCATCCTCTTCTTCTCCCTTTGCAATCTCATCCATGGCAATAAACTAAACATGATTTGTTTGCGTACTTTCATTCCCTTAAATTACTGGGGTAGCACAACCCCGCAGCTACTTCAATTTGAAGGGGTCATCAGATTCATCGTGCATATATGATACAGTATTTCAAAGCAGCATTTGCAAATTAAAATGTTAACTACGTTTTTGACTTTGATATCTTCTGCAGACTCGGAAGATGAGTGGGTTCACACCCCATCATAGGACGTCTTTGAAATCTACATTCCTCCGTTTCCCATTTTCAAGCGCAAACGAATGCTGAAACGGCCGGCACCATTTCCCGCCAATGCATTGCCCTATTTAGTTCATCTTCACTCATTTTACCTCTCATTAACTACCTAGGTAATCAGGTTAGAGTAAGGCAGGGTATTCATCCGTTAGAACTATTTAGCCAAATAGAACTCATCTCACCTGCTCCCCTACAGCGTAGAAACGGGAACAACAAAGGACAGACATACTTTACGTACTAAAACATTGAGCTCTTGATAAATATCATGACATCATAATGCTTGTTAAGATACGACATACCGTATGGAACTCTTTGTTAAAATATGACGACATATGGAACTTTTTGTTAAAATACCTCATGACCACTGGAATGCTTGTCATTAGAAACAGCATTTTCTATCCTCACAACTCTCTCAGTTTGGGTTAAAATAGAAAAATTAATGAACATTAGCTCACTATTAATTAGTCAGTATGTATGTCTACCCCTTATTATTCCCGTTTTCCAACGGGGTCGGGGATGAGATGCGATGGAAGACTTTGTGGCGATGGTTTTTACGGACGGATGCCCTTCCTGACGCCAACCTCATGAGAGGAGTTAATGAGAGTTGAAATGAATGATGGTGAATGAAACTGGGCAAGGATGTGGAAGGAAGCGGCCGTGGCCTGTCAGAAGGTACCGTCCCAGCATTTGCCTGGTGTTGAAAATGGGGAAACCACGGAAAACCATTTCAAGGACGGCCGAAGGTGGGGCTCGAACCCACGCGTCTACCGAGTCAGCAGAGAGCTTGGCCCCATGACCTAATGCTGCGCGTTAGCCAGCGTAACCACTACTGTCGGTACTATTAATTAGTCAGTAAACATCGTTAAACTCTCTTTAACCTTGTCATCCCAGCAGCCTAAAAATATTTGGGCTTCTGCTATTGTGGTCATCCCCTTCCCCTCACGAATACGGTTCTGAAAGGGACCTATACGTTAAGTATGGTTCAGATAGGTGGATATTGAAATCAAACAAACTGACATTCTGCTTTACAAAAATGCTATTTCACCCTCGTCATTTGCCGCAAATATATTTTAATTCGTTGAAGATATCGACAATTTGTTTTCGTACAGATGTATTGTCGTTATAACCCAAGGCATGACATTTATACTTGGTGTTGTTAAACACTTAAATATCGATAGAAACTTGTCATTTTCCTGTAAGTATTCTGTTGCACAGTCGTATGTTTAAATGTTTAAATTAGAATGATGCATTTCAAAATATTTACTACTAAGTTAGTTAACACTTCCGCAGCAGTTAATATGAGCGCCATTATAATAACGGCGAAGGGGCAGAGCCGAATGGCATCGATTTCAAGGGCTTCAGTTAGGATATTCACGACTCTGACCTTATAATAGGGCTATAAGTTTACACAACTAATCCAGTTCCTTTGCAAATTAACAGATTCTACATTTTGACGGAGAGTTAATGGATTCTCAATTTAGCTACATGCTCTAGGAGTAATTTAAGCCACTGATAGTAGACCCAGAACATGTCTTCGTGTTTTAAACATCGCACTGAGTTGTGTCACTCAAACAGGAAGTTTGTGATTCACCGAAATACTTTTACTGCTTGACCTGTCCTACTTTGGCTTCTGAATTAACAGTTGGCAGAATAAAAAAATACTAGTCTTCTAGCACTGACAATCTGGTACAGCGATATTGTGATCAAACTCAATGTACATTTCTGAGCCTGAAAACCAATGTGGCCCAAATTTACATCCAAGACCGTTTAAAAACTTAAAACTTTGAAAATCGTAATTGAAATAGCATTTTATATATTTTAAATGGGACAAGTAGGACTGAATGTCCCTTCAGCTGCAAATAACTGCCAATATGTCTCATTTATGAATCCATCTTTAAATGAAACCAAGTATTCCAGAAACCAAGGAAGAAGCATGCACGGTGTTAGATAAAATGTGCTCAATATTTTAGGCGACAATATTAATCAAAACTAGAAAATCAAAAGTCAAATAAACACGGGTCCTACAAAGCATAGTTGCTGAGATATATAAGTTGTTGTTGTTGTTGTTGTTGTTTCATTTGCAGGGCTTGTGACTCGTGGTCATTTAGCCCCGTGTAATTGTGTGTGTGTGTGTGCTTAGAATTTGTCTGATAACCTGTCTGAGATTTGGACACTTGTTCATAGGAATTACTCATTGTGGTGACCATTCATTGCAATGCATCCTTCAGTCCTTTAAGGAAAGTAGGTAAGGCACCACGGTATCTTCTCAGAGTTAAGAGAATCGCACAATAAGATCACAAACTACACAAGACCCATACTCAAAGTAAGAGGTATATTCAATGACGTGACAAGACACAGGTGTCAAGCTAATTACATTGGCCAATGTGGTAAAAGAATGGACACGCGATACAAAGAACACAGAAATGCGATAAAATACGGGACACACTGGGCCGTTTGCGAACACAAATACGACGTGGGACACAAATTCACTAACATTAAAACCGACTTAAAAAGCATACATCACGAACAGAAAGGAAGAGCCATCGATATAAAGGAAGCAATCGAGATACATTTAGCTAAAATAAACAACCCGAATAATCTAAAGAAACGAACACACATGCATGCATACACTACTATAAAACTGAAATGATAGAAGCCATTTTTCAGTGATGCCAAATTATAATGTATTAGAGAAAGATTTCCAGTCGGTCAAAACAAATTGTGCCCAATTGCATTAGGCGGGAAACAAGTGTTTACATACCCTAACCTGAAATAAAACGAGATATTATTACAAACTAACAAGCCTTTATGTACCAAATGGGGTACTTAATTGGATGGCATGTTTCGAACGTGAAGCGTTTAACCTCATATCCTGTTCACTTTGGCTTAATTAGTATACTATGTTTATCAATTACACGTAATCACTTATATATATATACAATATTTAGATTACATACGTTTTTAAAAACTTGTGTAACGCGTCATACTTATTTACAGACTGTATAGTTCACTTCTATGGTTGTTGCATTATTATTATTATTAATGTGGTTTAAGTATGTTGCCTGCGTTTTATTGAATTATTATTGTGAATAACTTCAGTAGTGATGTTGTCTACTCTACACTATTTTATTATTTAGGTTCTAAATCAACCGTTCCAATTCAACTACTGTCGACCAAAGTATTATGTGCAATCGAGTTTGAAGGTTGTTTGTGAAGTAACCAATAGACCTACATAAAATCCAAAAACATCATCATTTTCGTCGTTCTATTTTACGTTAGGTCATGTAGGTTTGGAATTTTTAATTTATATTTTAATATTTTTATCGCCGTTGGAACACAAAAAGTGCACGTTTTTAAGCGTGTTTCAACCATGCGTCACATTTAAGAATTATTATCTCAAAACCCGTCATCAGATCGAATCCAAATTTTAACACAATATACATTGGAATGTTTTATAACCGGTTTATTAATTTCAAAACTGTGTGTGTCCAAGAAACAAAGTTGTTATTATTTTTGTAAGGTAACTTTTTCTCGGCTCGGGGTGGTTGGAAAATGTAGTTCTTGGTTGCATTGTAATCCTCATACATCGAAAAGTTATGCTGTATGACTGTGAAATACGTAAATGAATTCACTTATTTTATATTGGTTTGTATTTCTACGGGGAAATAACACATGTATCACCTGCCAGCCGTTCCGGCAAAAGCTGTACAGCGTTGCCGAAATGGTGCCCACACGCTTCATGGCGCGTCTCGCTCGGAAGTGATGGTCTCCATCTCAGCAACGCTGTAGAGCTTTTGCCGGAGCGGCTAGAGGGAGAACCATGTGTTATTTCCTCGTACAAATACAAACCGATATAAAATAAGTGAATTAATTTACGTATTTCACAGTCATACAGCATAACTTTTTGATGGATAACGATTACAACGCAACCAAGAACTACATTTTCCAACCACCCCGAGCCGAGAAAAAGTTACCTTACAACAATGATAACAACTTTGTTTCTTGGACACACAAAATTGTGAAATTAATAAACCAGTTATACAACATTCCAATGTATATTGTGTTAAAATTTGGATTCGATCTGATGATGGGCTTTTGAGATAATAATTCTTAAATGCGACGCATGGTTGAAACACGCTTAAAAACGTGCACTTTTTGAGTTCCAACTGCGATAAAAAATATTAAAATATAAATTTAAAAATCCAAACTTATATCAACTAACGTAGAATAGAACGAAGAAAATGTTGATGGTATTGGATTTTATGTAGGTCTATTGGTTACTTAACAAACAACCTTCAAACTCGAGTACACATAATACTTTGGTCGACAGTAGTGGCCTAATTGTATTGCAATATCTCGTGTGGCGAATACACAAATGATACACTGCACTGAATAGAATAACGTTATGCCAACTTATATGTTTTTAGAAACTGATCCTTGTAGCGTCCGTCCTCCATTGAAGCTCACCTCAGACTGACGCTCCAAGAAAGTGCTAGCTTCAAGTTTTGCACCTGTGGTGCGCTCTGCTTGCTATTCTGAGAACACACCCCACGTTGGAAACGAGAAGCAACATAATGTTGCTGCCAGGTTAGATAAGGGAACCACAAGGAAAACATGTTTTTGGATTAGGATGTACTTTGTACCATGTCTTCAATAAGCCAACAATAACTGTAACATTGAAGATTCCAAGACATTCTCAATAGACCGGGCTCTCAATAGAGGGGACTGTTTAGCTTATGCGTGGCGAGAATAAAAATTGGCCTTTAATAGTTGAAGATGTTCAGAATACAGTAGCATACACCATATTAGGGATATATGGACTTGGCAAAACTCATATGTTACATTGCCCGACGATCTTAGACTGTTAGGAATGCGGGGGAAAGGTCTACGAGGATAAGAGATAACGAGACCACACAGGAATTCACTTCCAGATCAGTGCAGGCAGCGGTGGTAGGAGATCCACGAATACGACCACATATCACTCAATCAGCTAAGATCACAATCCACACTAACCTGACATATACCACACTAAGGAAAAAATCTTCAAGGTCAATCTCCACTAACAATATCTAAACAAAACAAATCACATATAACTAAAAGTCAACTAGTTGCCTTAGTTTAATTGCTACTGCAATTAAATAAGTGTATTATATTCTAAATACCATAACCCATCGTTGTATGCCTATTTATTAGCCTACGTGTCAAGAATCTGATGATGATTGCTTGACGATCGAAACTTGTCATCCAAGTGTATTTAATAATCTTATGTTTTTTTAGGATTAGGGAACCACCCATTACAGTTGGGTACAATAGTGTTGACCGACTGGAAAACATTAAATTTCAATCAGTAGGGCAACACTGGAAAATAGCTTCCAACACGATAATGCGTGTGTGAAGTTACCTGGCATTCTTATGACGCAGAAACTGTACTTCATAAACCAACTCTGGTCGACAGCTTGTGCTCCTCTTCTAGTGTTGCGTCCGTTAGTACGCAGCGGATATTCTCATAATCATGTAATAAGGTGACCTTTAATCCTAATTTGGGCCGATACGGTTTCCAGGTCATTAATGGCTATTATCCCAGCTACCTCTCTCTAGAGTTTCATCACGATCAGAGTATAGGAACTCGATCACTTCCCAGGTAAAACAACATTCATATCTACAGCTTTAGGTAAGAGTAAAATATCTGTGGAAAGAGGGCACAGAGTTTTATAGGTTTTCTATAACATAACACATTTTAGGGTCAGATGATTCATTCTTGGCAATGGTGCAACAGTATTCACATCCTAGCTCATAAACCGTGCTGTAGCGGCTAGCATCCTGCGCTGTCAATCTACAGTAAGATAAAATGTTAACTTCTTTCATTACTGTTTATTTAGCGCATGGGTCGTTTTAAGAAAGGCATTGGTAGGCCTAGCCTATTAAGTTTTGTGGAAACACATATTTGTTCTCTCCTCCTTCTTCAGATTGCCGAGCAACTTTCTCGTCTGAGGCAAACTGCGCTGCCTATTTATCTGATGGGAAGTATGGATTTTTATCTCCATTCACAAGTGTGATAATGGAACGCTGTGTTTTCCATTACCTTTGAATAATGGAGTGCGTTCAGCTGGATCAGGCATATTGAAATCCGGGACAGTTGAGATGGCCTGGTTCAAACCACGGTTGGTCGGGTAAATGTTGATTTAATACCAAAGAGGACGTTCATTTCTTTCTGCCTGTTGTATGTATGGTCACTGGGAACTTATTGCCATAATGACGTTATTACATCCTTTATGTTTAAACTACCAGTAGGGCCTGGCTTCGCCCGGTGAATTTATTTGTTTTATGGATAATAATGAATACTACTACAGAACTGGCATAAGATACTTAAACTAACAGAAAACAATATTTTAACAAATATATCTTTCTGTGGTGGTGGTGGTGGTGGTGGTGGTGATTGTAGTGGGGGTGATAAGTAGTACAGTATAATGGACGTAATATTCAGGTCATTTTCCCGTAATGATAATTATGAATAGGGAAACAGCTATTTACTAACTACAGCACTGACACATGTAATTTAAAGACAAATTTACAAAAAAAAAAAGAGGAGTAAGTGAAATAAAAGACACTGCCTAGGGCCTATATCGCATTGGCTGTTAGAAATGTAGAGACCAATAGTGTCGTCTTTTGTCGCATAGCGCCGTAGGAAAATAATCAGAACTCTTTGGAAAACTTCGGCTGCCCCGAGCTACTGAGGTAGCAATAGTATCATTTATCGCCACAAAGCGCTTAACGATAAGTTTCGGAATAAATGAAGGTAAATTTGGAAGCACCAACGCTTATTGCAGCTGATAACCTCAATGTACTGCACCAACACCATTGCACTTGTACAGAGGCATAATATTTCCATGATGATAACTGTTTAAAGGGGCCTTAGAAATGCCTGTGACTGCAATTTATAAACAGCGCAAGATGCAACTATTTTCGCAATTCTGCACCAGAACACTGGTAGGGGTGACGTGATGCAGCCCGAACTGCCCGTCAACAACAAACTTATTAAAATACTCTTTCAGTTACACTACTAAGGACATGAATGGTTCTAGGGCCTTAATAAGTGGTTTTCAAGTTCATTTTGTCTGTTATTCTAAATGTAGGGAATGGGGAGCGTTATCAAAAATATCAAGTGGACAGTGTTACCAGCAGGGTTTCAAAGTGTATGTAATATTTGGTGCAATTAGGAGAAACGGTGTAGATTTGTGATAAAGGGCCTAAATGCAGGGAATGGACTGGTCTGTCATAAATTTCATGTAGGCAGTGTTACTCGCAGGATTTCAAAGGGTAAGTATACAAATTTTGGTTCTGATCGGTGAAACGGTGTAGATTTGTGCCAAAGGGCCTAAATACAGAGAATGGTGGGGTCTGTCCAAAATTTCATGCAGACAGTGATACTCGCAGGGTTCCAAAGGGTATGTATACAAATTGCCGTTCGGATCGGTGAAACGGTGTAGATGTGTGCCAAAGGGCCTAAATGTAGGGAATTGAGTGATTGTCCGAAATTTCATGTAAACAGTGTTAGTCGCAGGGTTCCAAAGGGTAAGTATACACCTTTTGGATCAGATTGGTGAAAGGATGTAGATTTGTGCCAAAGGGCCTAAATGCAGCGAATGGACTGGTCTGTCATAAATTTCATGTAGGCAGTGTTACTCGCAGGGTTTCAAAGGGTAAGTATACAAATTTTGGTTCTGATCGGTGAAACGGTGTAGAATTGTGCCAAAGGGCCTAAATGCAAGGAATGGAGTGGTCTGTCCGAAAATTTACGTAAACAGTGTTACTCGCAGGGTTCCAATGGGTAAGTATACAAATTTTGGTTCAGATCGGGGAAAGGTGTAGATTTGAACCAAAGAGCCTAAATGCAGGGAATGGACTGGTCTGTCGTCCCACTGATGGTAGACAGTGTTACCAGCAGGGTTTCAAAGTGTATGTAATATTTGGTGCAATTAGGAGAAACGGTGTAGATTTGTGATAAAGGGCCTAAATGCAGGGAATGGACTGGTCTGTTACCATCAGGGTTCCAAAGGGTAAGTATACACATTTTGGTTCAGATAGGTGAAACGGTATACGTATCACTAACCATAACGCCAGCGCATGCGGATAGAGCTGTTCGGGAACACTTGTTCTACCGACTTACTGAACAAAAATGAATCTTTAAGGTTACCTGAGAGGTGTAGCCTAATGCTACATAGCCTAAACTATTCCTCTTGAATCTGGCTATCATATAATAAAGATTTTTTCGAATCGGACTGGTAGTTCCAGAGATTAGCGCGTTTAAACACATAAACACACAAACACACAAACTCTTCAGCTTTATTATATTAGTATAGATTACAACCCTTTGAGTGATTGCAATTACTTCTGAAACATGACTGTTGAGTACTGAATCCCATGTGACTAGGTTTAATCGATGGCTTGCCTTACGTTATTACACAGATGACTAAGCGTTATACTCCAGTTAAAATGTGATTTCTATTCGTTGGACTTTTCCGATAGAATTCTTCAAGCGTACGTTCCCTGCTGATTGCTCATTACCATGAACTAGTTTCTTCAAGCCCTTCCCAAGCACAACTGAACCACTATTGATCGCTTAAGTTGGTCACTTTGGGGGATGTGCCTCATGTGTACCCTTTAAGTGAAAAGTCATGGGTCCGAGTGCACTCTGAAATGTTTTCCTTACCATCCTTTAACAGCTAAATGGGAAACACCAATCACGCCTAGGTCCCAAAGTGCGCTGATATTTACTCCACAGCCTTTCCCACCATGAACAGGTGAACTAGAGTTGTCGTTCTCTTCAACGCAAGAGACGTAACAACCACAGAAGCTGGCCGACAACACGACAACGTAATGTATTACATAGTTTAGAGCAGAGATTCCCAAACTGGGCAAATTCGCCCAGAAGTGGGCGATTTTAGCATGCCAGTGGGCGAAACTGACAGAATGTGAATTCGACGGGCGATTTGAAAAAATTGGTGGGCAAATAATTCAGGTTTTAGATGTGTAACATCTTTCCGCTCGGTTGCTGGATAGTTTTGTGGGAGTGATTTTGAAAATTGGGGACGGAAGTGGATCGGAACGATCAAGCTCGCAGTTGTTGATCGAACGGAAATATGCACTGCCCGCTCGATCGATCGAACGGAAGTGTGCTAGCTGGCAGTGGTGGAAAACGGAAGTATGCACTACCCGCTCGATAAATCGAACGAAAGTGTACTAGCTGGCAGTGGTGTAAAACGGAAGTATGCACTGCCCGCTCGATCGATCGAACGGAAGTGTACTAGCTGGCAGTGGTGGAAAACGGAAGTATGCACTGCCCGCTCGATCGATCGATCCAGCGGGCAATGGTAAGACCCAGATGGCAGTGGTACGAGAAACAATGAGCGCGCGGTGTCAGAAATTGATACCATGACGTACTCTCGACCATGTGGAATGTATACGACATACTGAACGGAAAACGCTCATGCGAACTCTGGTGTCAAGTGATTGGAACATATGACTTGGTACATGTTCGAAGTCTTCGTATCAGTATTTAAATCGTAAAGTGCCTTAATATCAAACATTGTAAGTAGTCGGCATTGCCGGTATCATATTTCTGCACAATGGCTATTCAAATATTAACCCACATAACGGTAATGCAGTCATCAATATAATATAATCGTTATAGTTATAGGAGAATTGAGCAAGCCTTCATGAACTATTACTGAATAGGCCCACATTCTCCTTACCCACAAGAGGGCATATTCATAAGGCATTTTAAACTCAATTTCACGCAGGAACATTATCGAAACAAGCCAAATATAACTGAAACATAATTCCGTAATGCAGTATTATTGGAACGTGGAAATAAGTCACCATCTTGTGCACAGAATTTGCGTAGTCGAAATAGCCGTGGGGTTAGTGCTTATGACTGTGAATCTAGAGTTCTTGGGTTCGAATCACGGACGGGGTAGATATTTTTGCTACCAGATTATCATTTTAAACGATATTTATCATATCAATATGACTCATTTTAACAGAATCCATATGAAATTACGTGTTGGTCTGTGAATGAAGAGGACCTGTTTATAAGCAATTTAAGGTTATGAGCGGTGTCGCGTCTATTAATCTAGTTGATCCATATCGTATTCTTTATTTAGGCTAGTGCTGGTGGAAGCTACAAATCATCTAATAAAATGAGTTCCGTATTATAAACTACAATATCTGTAAAACACTCCCTTTTACAATAGATTAATATTTGTGCCAATAATAGTATAAAATACCGGTGTATCAACAATTTCACGTGAGGTTTCTTCTATGTCGGATGTTACACATCATATGCGACTACTGTATGGCTCGTAATTTTGTATATATACAATATGACCGAGAAATTTTTGCCTATAAAAACAAGGAATCAATTAAAAATGCATACCGGTACAAGTAATTTAATTATATCAAATTATGTTTCCTTTTTAATCTATTTACAACTACAGTAGTACAATTACAAATACAATTACATTAATTAGACAGAGGCATTCATATTGTTTAATTAATTAGATATAAATATTCCTGTATTTTAATTTTATTTTTTTCTTTAATTCATTTCATTGATTGTTATTCCTTTTTAGACCTATTACTAGCAAATTTTTAATGTACATAATTAGGCTATATCTAAATAAGCATGATGTACCTATTAGGAGAGAAATGTCCGTAAACATCCTCATTTATAGGTATTTAAATGTAGCCTATGTGTTAGTCATTTTAAGTTTTTTGCGTTTTTTGAAAAGAGGTGGGCGAAAAAAAATTATAAATCTTGAAAGTGGGCGATGGTCAGAAAAAGTATGGGAAACCCTGGTTTAGAGAATCAGAAAGCATTCGTCGAGGTAGATCGAGTTCTACGAGTGTGTCAAACGAGGAGAAAGATGAAGGTTTAGTTGTCCAGGCCCATTCGACACAATATTCTAAAACGTCGTGCAGCTTAATAAGGTTGCAATTTTCCCCGCAGCTCAAAATCTCCATCACGCCACAATATGGCAGTTTTGAAATCACGGCATACTGCTAAGAAAAGGCTTACTGATGAGCAGATGGCACCATCGTCACTCGTTCACCGAGGTTAATATGCACTGTGATTCGTCGATAAGTCGATAAGTGTCTGTTTTCTTCGGTATATGATGAACCAGTAGGCATGCTTTGACCAAGTGGCTCCCGAGACAATCCTGAGTACACGGTTGAAAATTGGCTCTTTGGTCGTATAGACTATCTGTTGCATATTGGCAATTGTTGAACAGTCTCGGGATAGTAACGGTGCACAGATTTGGCTTAGGTCCAGTTGGACATGATCTCACCACCGAGCAATATGTGAACAATCTAAAAGTATTATTTTCCCTGCCAGGCTGGTGCTTTATTAATTTATAGAAAGGCCTTTCTTCAGTCCACAAGTTCCAGTTAGTTCAAGAATGGTGAGCAATGTAAGACCATTGAACTCTAGGTAATACTGGAATGCCGACTGTATGGGAGCAAAGTGCGGCTTTTGGTGCGACTAGTTACGCCTGGTAGTGCACGTCAAGGAGGACAGTTTGACGTATACGAACGCAAGGATTATGTACGTACTGTAACGGTACTGTTGGCTGTGTATGTAAATTTGGAACAATATATAAGACCAAAACCTGCCAGATTATTAATTTCTGCATCCAATTTTTACCTGACTTACCATTTGATATGACCCACCAGTGGTCACCGGATCTGAAGTTATATGTAAGAGTGTTGGGCGCCAAGGGTTCGATCTGAGAGCGATAACCTAATAAATCATAAATAATTTTACGTCCTAGCTCAGGTAGAACATTCACCAGACTCCATCGACTCAAGTCGTGGTATGACTTAGTCATTAACCTGAATAACATTTGCTTCGGGGAAAAGAGGATGGCTTATATCTATTTCTATCATCTAGAAAGGAGACAGACTGCATTTACTTTAAATAAAAATTTAATGGCATCAAAAACAAACAAGTTAGGAAAATGCATTAATTAATGACTTAACGTAGAAAGAAAACAAATGAATTTAAGATAGGCTCAAAGTTTCAAGAAAACGGAGGCGTTATGAATTTAATTTAATCTAGATCTGAATTTAATAATTTAGGTTGATTTATTCAAGAGTGAAGAAAGAGAGCTTGTGCATTTAAGTCAATGAGCTTACCAAACGATGAATCGGCTTTATTGAAGAGTCTCTCCCTGAGAGAATGCTGCTGTTGTTGGCGGTAGGAGTACATCTTCACACGAGGAATTTATTTTAAATAACAGGCTGCTATTAATTCTGAGGTATTTAGGCTACTCAGAATGAATAATGGTGGTGGATTGTAAGTCCCTGAACCACTCTTATGATGTTAGCGCATGACACTGCCAACACCATAATGTATCGGACTGGCATACGTCCTGAATACAACTCCTGCAATACTGTTCTCCTGCGACTGTCTTCAACCAAGTCTCGTTGAGTTCCCCCTTTCTTCACATAAAGGAGTCTCGTCCCAAGTCTCTATTGTTCAGTTCACCTGTTTCCACTCCCCCACCCTTTCCACTCGGCGCACCCTTCTTAGTACCTCGGGCTAGCCACCCGGCTTTTGTTGTTGAGTGAGTACGCAGGTAAGTTATTTCATCACATCGTGCTGTTCTGGGAGAAGACGTAAGCTCTTGAAATGACCCAAAGTGCTCAAGCGCTAGCTAATTACAAAAACAGCCTCTGACTTCTGTCAACTTAATACCGTAACAAAACCTAATCAATTAATTGGAATTAGATGTTTAAAATTAAAATTAAATACATGGTATTACATTTAATGGACTACACCTACACTTAATAACTTGTGGCTAAATAATTGCCGAAATAACACATGATATGAGTAACGAATGTTAAATTTTGACATAACGTCAGTGGCGTAATCGTACCCTTCAAAATAAGGTTACATTCGTCCCGGAAAATCACGCAGACTATTGTTTACTATATTCCGCGTGATCTTCCTAAGACACGTGTAAATTATCACAGCAGCCTAATATAACATAATACACATAATACATTACCCTTATAGACATTAATACATACAATCAACATTTCATCTCATTGGTTTAACACCAATGTTTTTGCTTAGGCTATTATGTCTCAATCGCATATAGCTTATTGTTTTCTTTTTATTGTCCTGCGGTCATTACCGCTCACTGTTTATTTTACCTATATGTGTAAGAAAAAAAAGACATATATGTGTTCTCTTATTTGCCCTTTGACACATTTTCTTATTTCAAATCACACGAGTTCACTTTGTGATCTGCAGTTCGATTTCCCAAATCACCTTGTATTGCTAGTTCGTTGATTTTGGAATTCCCATTTTGAGTGCTTTGTGTAAGGTCAAACGCACACACGATCACTAGTAATTTGGTTGTGCTATATGACTCTATCACCCAAACTCTCTCTGATATGTCATAACGTGTATATCAAAGGAAAAAACAACACTAGAAATACATACAATCCATCATATTTCTGTCCTGTTCGTCCCTTCAGATATAACTCCCTTTAAGTACCAAACTCCATACCAGTTCTCCCTTCATCTCGATTCCCTCTCCTCTTTAACAGTTAATCTCACACAGATCAATGATACTGACCACATCTGATACCTCATAAAACCTAGGTATTTACCATTTTTTATTTACCTGCTCAACAGCTACAATATTGCCTGTTTCTGGGTCACTTAAGATATATACTTCCGAAGGCTATTTATGTTGTACGTGCCGTACAATCGAGTTGACGTATCGTCTTCTAGTACATAGGCAGTATCGCCTATACGTTTGGTAACCGTGTAAGGGCCTTCATATAAAAAAGAACTTGCTCATCACTTTCTCTAATTTACTCGACTGCTTCGGCACTCTTAACAGGACTCTGAATGGTTCTACTAACTTAGATTATTTTAACACAAATCGTCAAAAAAAATTACAGATTCCTAAATACGTCTTCAGCTGTTTAACATTTTGTGGCGCACTTGCATCGAGGATTTTGTTAATCCGACTTTCTTCTGGAGTTACCCCTGAACATGACACACTATGACCCAGGAAAGTTACTTGTGACTTACAAAATGTAGATTTTGACAATTTCAGGGTGAACCCTGCTTTATCTAGTCTCCTAAAAACCGTGTCCAAGTGAACCAAATGCTCTTGAAAAGTACGCGAACTAATTACAAGATCATCAATATATATAGTTACATAATCACCCGTGTTATCACCTAAAGCTATGTTCAGTGCTCTTATCAGCGCTGCTGAACTGCTCTTTAACCCATAGGGTACCCTGCAAAATTAGTACAGATTGTACTGATGACTAAATGCGGTAAAGGCTCTATCTTCAACTTTAAGAGGAACTAGCCAGAAACTGGAACTTAAATCAACACACGTAAAGAATTGTTTTCCCTCAAAAGTTTGCATTAACTCCTCTATAGACATAGATTTTAATTGGTCTGATGAAATGTGTACATTAACCAAACGCGCGTCTAAACATATCCTGACTTTTCCATCTGCCTTTGGTACTGTAAAAAGTGAATTTACATAGGGACTGTTAGAATACTCAATTATACCGTCCTGAAGCATCTGATTGATCTGACTTTCTACGGCTTTCTGATATACAAAAGGCACAGGATAGTTGTGACCGGTAAATACCGAATTGTCAACAACGTTCAATGAGTGGACATAACAATTGGCTCTACCAATTCGATCTTCAAATACCCTACTATTATTTGACAAAACATCGTAGAGAAGCATACACTTATCTTCCTCTACATCTCCAAGAAACGCAGCTTCACGTAACGAGTCATCTAGACTGTCGTTCGTAACCACACTGCCTACAAAAGTTACTGACTCTTGCTCTATAGCTTGAGACATCTCATTTAACGTACACATCACTCCTACTACACTACTCCTATATTGTTCATTGAACGGTATCACCACTTCCGCACCACCAAATTTAAATGTAATACAGCACTCTTCATAACATATGTTTCCTGACACCCTAGTCAGCCAATCAGAACCCATAATTACGTCGTACACTAGATTTGGAATTACAAGGCACACTTGCTTCTCTACGTGACTGTTTATATTTATCTCTATTAACACCTGTTTTGATATAATTTTAGACTTCCTACCCACGGCTGTGATTACAAAAGTACTCTTAATTGGCAATTCTTGGAAGTTAACCCCAGTTCCCTTTAATTTATCATAATAAGCATTGCTTATGCAACTCCTTACACAGCCACTGTCTATTAACACATTGGTACACGTCCCGGACACGTGTAACTTAATGATCGGACTTATATTACCCGCCACTGGAAATATTGCTTCGTCACATAGTTCTCTTAACAATTCATTCCTTACGTTTAGGTCATAGTTTTCCTGTATCAGGGTTAAAACAGGGCACTTTGCAGACTGAGATCCTGACCTTATGATGCAGTCTGGCTCGCGTTTAAATTACTATTTTTGTCTCTACCTTCACTAGTGGTCGCAACGCTGGTCTGGCTATTACTATTCACATTCTGTTGGTTACTATTTTCATTATTACCTACGGGATTACCTCTCCCATATCCTCGGTTCTGATTAACATTAGGGTTATTACCGTAGTTACCCTGCCCGTGTCCGTTGCGTCCATCATTACCCCTACCTTGATTTCCTCGCGAATCATAATTCCTGCCTTGCGAGTAATTATTCCTGTTTTGATAGGGCGTCACATAATTATTACCCAGGTTTTGGTAATTGTTTCCACTCTGACCCCTATTTTGATAAATGCCTCCTTCGCCACTGTTTCCCTGCGTTCCTTGATTTCTTGCATCCTGAGCCTGATTGTTATAATTACCCTGGTTTCTAGTGACTGTTTCTTCACTTGAACCTTTCCCTAGCGCATCAAAGGTACCTAGTAGGTTCTCTACTTGCGTGACAGTTTTTACATTTTGTATGCATGCCGCCTCTTTGATCCGGTAAGGAAAATGCTTTAGCAGGAGCCTTACCACATCTTTTTCCTCTCTCAGTCCATCCAAGTATTTACAAACCAACACTTGCCCCAGGAAATACTCCGTCATATTGAGATTACCCCTAGCGTTGTATTTTCCACACACGATTACCTCACGATACAGTGATTGTATGCTCTCACTCCAAAACTTATCACAAAATGTATGTCTGAAGTCTGTGATATCTTCAAAACCGTCCCTATAAACTGCAAACCAGTTTTTGGTTTCCCCTACGAAGGCCTGTTCTAATATTTCAATCACATTACACCATTCGATGTTTCCGTCCTCCAATCTTTCTTTAAACCTCACTTCAATAGTATTTAGAAACTCCATGGGGTATCCTTGCCGATTGCTAAATTTCCCTAACTCTATTTCTTTATGCGTACTATTCATATATGTCGTTCTACTCTGACCTGCTTCTTGTCTTATTCTAGACTTTAATTTATTTTCAAGCTCGACAATTTTCTCCTCTGCTCGTTTCTCCATAGTAATAACTTTTGCGTTTATGCTCCCATCTGTTGCTTCAACTTTATCATTCAGCCTATCCTGTGTTTCTTGAATTTTACTTATACTTTCCTTACTCTGTTTCTTCAAATTTTCAACTTCTTTACTAATTTCTGCTTGAACCTTATCGATTTTGCCGCCCAGCTGTTCTTTAATTTCCTTTGTTACTCCCTGAATCTTTTTAATTTCTCCTCCCAGCAGTTCTCTAACCTCCATAGCTGTACTCTGAACTTTTTCAATTTCTCCTCCCAATTGTTTCTTAATTTGCTTCGTCTCTAATTGTATTAACTCTTTAGATTCCTCTGCTTGCTTACTTATTTTACTCTCAAGTTCATCTTGCACCCTCCTCAATCTACTCTCCATGTCAGCTAGGATTTCTTTCGTCTTCTCTTCCATCACACCCCTGATTTCACCCTTAATTTGTTCAAATCTCTTATCCATCTCCTTACTGTTTTGATCCAATTTACTGTTAAGTTCTTTATTACTTTCTTTAATTTCCCTACTGTTTTCCTCCAATTTATCGTTTAGTTTACTACTAATTTCTTTACTGTTTTGATCAAATTTCGTATTTAATATCTGTATAAGACTCGCAAACATGCTCTTCATATCTCCCGGACTTTCTTTCTCACTAGCATTACTGGGATTTACCTCCGACACCATCCCTGTGCTGCTTTCACCTTCCTCTACTAGATTACTACGCGCTTCATCCTCTTTCTCCTTCGTCATCTTACTCCCTAGCTGTTTTTGATTACGTAGTAACATATCGTCTTCTGAATCACTCATTCTGACTCACGTTGATATATAAAATCCCCCAAAATGCAGGTACAGAAATATGTCACTTTTCCCTCCACAAATGTTATCAGGTTTTCGTCCCACGTTTATGGCGACAATGTAACGGCACTGTTGGCTGTGTATGCAAATTTGGAACAATATATAAGACCAAAACCTGCCAGATTATTAATTTCTGTATCCAATTTTTACCTGACTTACCATTTGATATTACCCACCAGTGGTCACCGGATCTGAAGTTATATGTAAGAGTGTTGGGCGCCAAGGGTTCGATCTGAGAGCGAATACCTAATAAATCATAAATAACTTTACGTCCTAGCTCAGGTAGAACATTCACCAGACTCCATCGACTCAAGTCGTGGTATGACTTAGTCATTAACCTGAATAACATTTGCTTCGGGGAAAAGAGGATGGCTTATATCTATTTCTATCATCTAGAAAGGAGACAGACTGCATTTACTTTAAATAAAAATTTAATGGCATCAAAAACAAACAAGTTAGGAAAATGCATTAATTAATGACTTAACGTAGAAAGAAAACAAATGAATTTAAGATAGGCTCAAAGTTGCAAGAAAACGGAGGCGTTATGAATTTAATTTAATCTAGATTTGAATTTAATAATTTAGGTTGATTTATTCAAGAGTGAAGAAAGAGAGCTTGTGCATTTAAGTCAATGAGCTTACCAAACGATGGATCGGCTTTATTGAAGAGTCTCTCCCTGAGAGAATGCTGCTGTTGTTGGCGGTAGGAGTGCATCTTCACACGAGGAATTTATTTTAAATAACAGACTGCTATTAATTCTGAAGTATTTAGGCTACTCAGAATGAATAATGGTTGTGGATTGTAAGTCCCTGAACCACTCTTATGATGTTAGCGCATGACACTGCCAACACCATAATGTATCGGACTGGCATACGTCCTGAATACAACTCCTGCAATACTGTTCTCCTGCGACTGTCTTCAACCAAGTCTCGTTGAGTTCCCCCTTTCTTCACATAAAGGAGTCTCGTCCCAAGTCTCTATTGTTCAGTCCACCTCTTTCCACTCCCCCTACCCTTTCCACTCAGCGCACCCTTCTTAGTACCTCGGGCTAGCCACCCGGCTTTTGTTGTTGAGTGAGTACGCAGGTAAGTTATTTCATCACATCGTGCTGTTCTGGGAGAAGATGTAAGCTCTTGAAATGACCCAATGTGATCAAGCGCTAGCTAATTACAAAAACAGCCTCTGACTTCTGTCAACTTAATACCGTAACAAAACTTAATCCATTAATTGGAATTAAATGCTTAAAATTAAAATTAAATACATGATAATACATTTTATGGACTACACCTACACTTAATAACTTGTGGCTAAATAATTGCCGAAATAACACATGATATGAGTAACGAATGTTAAATTTTGTCATAACGTCAGTGGCGTAATCGTACCCTTCAAATTAAGGTTACAGTACGTACGACGAGATACAAGTAAAAGAGGTACTTTTAAACATTTTGGTGAACGGTAAACTAAACGGAACTTAGCCGAAATACATATTTCAAAATATCATAGTAATTTGATACTTAAAATGGCTAGGAATATACGCCAACATAAAATATTATATTGCAGCCTGATTGATTGTTCATCTATCCTTAGATCCAAGGCAGCATACACAATAACTATAGGCCTACTGGCAAGAAATACAAGCCATACGTACATTAAAATAAAATAAAAATAAGGTTAGACAGGGAATGACTAAGAATAAAGAACAAAAAATATGGTAATTGGTATTCAGCATTTTTATTAACTTAAAGGCAGCATTCATATGTGTGTGAATAAGCATAAGTCTACAACTAAACAATTAAGGGACACTGGGACTGAAATTTTAGTGAAATTTGTGGAAAATGTCGATTTTTGGTTTTTCCATATTAATACACCCCTATCCCCTGCGGATCATATAGCAGTGTTTTTATCCGAATTCCGCCATTTTTAAAGCCCTGGCGTAGCTTTAAAATGCACGGCGTGTCCTTTAAACACCCCAGCACAGTAAGTGTCCTGAAGGTTCTGAGTCTTGGTGTTTCTACAATTGAAGTATCGCAGCAGGTAAAACACCACAAAGTCATGACAAAATGGCTGTAGAACTTAGTTGTCAAGATTATGCCTGTTTATCAAAGGCTGGCATCAGATGAGCTACTATCCAGATTCATCCGTGGTGCTACTGAAAATAAGAATGAGTCTCTGCATTTTGTTATCTGGAGGAAGTGCCCAAAAGAGATATTTATTTCACGGAAGATACTTGAAATTCCTGTTAGTAATTCTGTAGCAGTATTCAACATGGGGTGTAGTGCAACAAGAGAGTTGAAATCGGGAAGAAGACTAACTTCAGTATCTCATGTCACAGCACAAACACTTGAAAGAAGTGACAGTCGCAGGAAGTATGTAAGTCGCGGTCGTAATTGGAGAAGCGAAAGGCATGTCGACGGAAGGAGAAACTGACAGAAATGAAGGAGGAGGCTGCAAAACAGAAGAAGGAGGGTGTCACCTATGCTGTAGGACAATCCTAATGTCATTGGTAAGCTGACACCTTGTAAATTGTGCATCATTTTAGAAAATAGCTGTTTTCTCGGATTCACTTTTTCAGGCATTCAAAATGTTACTCGCGTCATAAATCTTATGATATTGCTTTCAAAATCGGAATTTATTATCTTCATTGCAATGACTATAAACCTGCGGATCGTTTTTTAGATTGCACTATTGGTATGGCTGCAAAAAAAATTCAAACTGGAAAAAGTACGATTTTTTGTAGAAAAAAAACTTGGACATGAAAAAAAATAATTTCTTGACACTCGTTAATGCAATTCAAAATCGGATCCGTAGGTTTCTTCCAATTGTTATAGTTCAATAGAATATTACCTAAAAGTTACACTATCTTGTTTTTTTTAACGCGGCTGACCTTTATAAAACTTGAATAATTAGCACAATAAATGTACAAAATAATTAATATCTGGAGAACTAATCAACTTACAATGCTCACCTTTCCCACAGTGGTTTATAATATGACTATTCATAACCATATAAAATTTCAAAGCTGTACCTCTGTTTATATAGAATTTGAAAATTTCAGTCCCAGTGTCCCTTAAATAGACGCTTAGTGAATAAAAATACATACTTAATTTACACAAAACAACCACATGTTCAATATTCTTTAAAGCAATGGGGCGTGGTGGCGCAGCGGTCAGGCTATTCGCCTCTCACCAAGATGGACCGGGTTCAATTACCGGTCATTGCATTTGAGATTTTCGAAGTGAAATGCCATGTTCTGTGGTTCGGATTCCACGTAAAACGGAGGTCCCTTGGCTCATGATCACAAGATTAACGGTCACGTAAAGCTACAAGCTTCTTTTTCTTCAAAGCAGGTCGAAACTTAGACCTCACATAAGTCATACAGCAAACGGACAACGTCCTGCAGGGAAGATCACGTAAGCCCAATTCTTTTTATCGTCTCCAAGACAAAGATCATAAAAGTTCAATGGACAATGTGAAATTTTATGCCTATACTAATGAAAAAAGTAACAGTAAATATTAGTCCTAGGTCTACGTACTTCAACTTGTACTTGTCGTTCAATAACTCTCGGTCTTTTCTTGGGTGGCTGAAGCAGATGCTGTAGGAAATTGAAAATTGCAGGTACTGCATCATCTCTAAGTATTTCGTGTGTTTCTATTTGAATGAAACAAGTAGCATGATTTATAAAATTGTTCGCAGATATGACCCATTCCTTTAATACATCTGGACGTTTCCGTGGAAATCTGTAATATAAGCTAGGCCTAGGTTATAACTCTGTGACTAATAACTTATAACCTATAATTGGGCCTACGTGTATTTGTCATTATGCTATTTAGGCCTAATATGTCAAAATTTGATGTAAGACGTATCCATAAACGCAGAATAGGCTACTTCATTACAAATCTCAATTCGAAAGTAAAGTAGACCGTAAACCTACCGTATTATTGGAAAAAATACCATACATATAACGTTGCACAGAGGTACGTACGATCATATACCGGTATATGAAAATAATCACGACATATCAGCTGATTTGCCACCTAGAATTCAATAGTTTGACATTTTTTGGTGCGACTAGTTACGCCTGGTAGTGCACGTCAAGGAGGCGATGACCAGGGAGCAGTTTTCAGCGAGGGTTACCATGGGAGGAGTTGTTCCAGTATTACCTACAGTTCAATGTGTAAGACTAAATCGAGCTTCTTGATTCTCCACTGTGTAGAGCAGGCATGGACCCAGTTGAGCATGTGCAGGAGAAGAACAACAGAGCAATGGTGGAGAACTGGCCCAACCCAACGCCCACTGCTAAATACGTCCTGTAATACATCATATCGGATGCCTCCGACTAGATAGTAATCGCTATACGTTTGCTCAGACCTATATATGCCTCATCACCTGCAAGAGGTAGTGCAGAATGATGGGTTTTGGTCCTCATATTGATAGAACAAAATGGCCTTTATCAGGGTAAAGAAACATTCAAGTTTAATAATCAGTTAATAAAACAACAAAACTTGAAATCGACACCCTCAAGTCCGAGAAAAAGAAGGCATAAGCTACTTCTACATCGAACGTCAGCCATCACGGTTTTGTTCTACGCTCCACGCCGGTACTTGCACAAAAAAATAACCCGATGCTTTCGGAGGAAATTCAATATCTCATAAACCCTTCGCAGCTTAGTAAGCTCATTAGCCCACTGGCCTGCTGCCTGTCAACCACTAGCAAGACTTTCATATCAATAATTCCGTTCCAGTACTTCAACCAGAATTCAATTTCTTGGTAGACCCGGAAATCGAACCTGGATTTTTCGGCTAGTAGCTAATAACGCTAACTAACGCATCAAGCGGGTTGCATCACAAACTAATGTGCCGTAAATCCTAGTTCATATGCCTACTTGCTAAATTAATGTCGCGGAGCAGAGTATGCACGGTTATTTGCAATTGGTTTCATAGGAATGAAAGGTCAAGTGGCCATCACACCATTGGGCAAGTCTATATGTGTATAATGAAGGCAATTCATCCACTACGTAACCAAGCCACGAAATGACCGTGGCTGCTAACACGGTCATCAAATAACCGTTGTGTGTCACATTGATTTATGTATTTATGTACGAGTATATTTCTCGTGAATTTTAGCATTCAAGGTCGTTTTCAAAGAATAGAACTGCGTACATTTGTTTGTTAAGTGTAGATGAGTCGCGTTAACTCTATCGGTGCTTTTACTGAAAGTAAAGAAAACTGATCCCAATGATACTAATCATCTGTCTTACTGTAATTATACCTAAGCTCGGAAGCTAAGATTAATTTCAGTACTCACTTTCTACGTCACAAACTGTATATGGTCTCGTGCATTGTCCTTTAGATAAACAACTCATGTTCAAAAAAGTGTGGGTTTTGTTTCGTCGAGGAAAACACAAGGGACTTGCTTATACTAATGGATTCCAGAGTACTCTGAGTGGTTTGGGAAATATACATCTACACTTGTGCTGGGATATAAAATCTCCACCAACAAAAACTCTTCCAGATTAATTAACAAATGTAAGTACAGTTCTGTTAGCCTCGTGAGGACAATATTGAGTAACTGACTTGACAGTAAGACAGCACCCCGGTCAAGAAAACCAAGATGAACGGCCGAGGGGACCCGATGCGCTGACCACGCATCAAACCAATATCTGCAGGCCAAATGGCTGGGCAGCGGTCGTTTGGTAGGCCTAGGCCCTACATGGGCTGTAGTGCCCGGGGTTATTATTTTACTATTAAGTACAGTTCTTGTCTTTGGTAATCCTGAAATTTTGGATCTTATACTAAAATATGGAATAAACTCCTCTCATATACATTAACTGACTTTGGAATACAATGATCAATGTCAATCCTCCAATTAATTAATCATAATTATCATCGTGGTCTCATATTTAATACAGCCGTGGAATACTGCTAATTGCGACTTCCATATGAAACATCCTGTTCATATAACCATTATTTTTGGCACATTAAACACACGGCACCTTGGGCATCTTACTGTAAACATAATTTTCAAATTGCCATAAATTGTGCGTACTAGAATTTTGTAATTTTCTCAACCACCAAAGATTATTGTTATATTTATTATTATTAATATTAAGCTGGTCTCACTTCATTTCATTTCAATTTTAACCTCTATACTGCATATCCATCTAAAGTACACCAACGAAAATTAGACTACAATCTCCAAGTATTAGCCCCACGTTACATACTCTGATATATCCATTATCACTCAGTGTTGTCAAAAAACACTCCTCAGTTATCCACACGAATCGTAATCCTTCCAGTTAAATATTCCCATTATCATCTCATGGCAAATCGTTCACAAAACCAAGTCAACTATATAAAGACTTATTATTTCATAAATTCATATAAAATCTATTCCAAAATCTATCCTGAATAATGCCATATAAGACATGAATACACTCAAATTAAATCCAAAGACATATCTGGTAATCTCTCCTTTCTAAATTACTTCAAATATACACCACTACGTGTATTAATCACCTGCAATATCAACTCAAATGTAATTTGCCGTAACATTGAGTGTACCGTTCTTCATTCGCGGAATATGATAACTCTCTCACTCTCTTTCTCTCTCTCTCTTCAAAATTTGATATTTCTTCCAACACTCTACAGAAATAAATATAAATGATGTAGGTAAATATTCATGATTATAATACGACTAACTACTAATATAAATGTTGCTACTGTTGCTAACTACTAATGTAACATTTGGATTTTCCTTGTACCTTTACTGCGACTTCTGACGGAAGTTATGACTGCTCTCCTCCATGGCTCGGGTATTGTTGACCATAGCTAGGTGATTCGTCTGTCTCTCCATGTTGTCAAGATATCGCTGTTCACCTCCCGTTGTCATCTAGCCTATGTCGTTGCTCGTAGTACTAGTTGAAATGTCTGTGCCAGGCTTCGCACGTAGTAATTCCATCATATCTGTGTAATATTCCTCTTCTCGAAAATAACTAGGCATAATGCTTTTGTTGTTAATTCACTTTATGGACTTGTGACATCTTGGTAATCATCCCTGTGTAGTTTGTATGTGTTCAATTTGTGTGATAACCTGTATTTATGTGATGACTGTAGTTAACTAGCCACACGGACTACTGTCACTTTCTTGACTATAGATTGTAATGCTATATACTGGCAATAGTCTCTGGCATAATTCACTAACTTCCACAAACCCATTTTTTGCTCAAAGCACGTTGTATTGCACCCTGTTCCGCAATATTCACTACTGTAGGCAACTATACATGTTCCGGTTCCTCACACAACACGTAACTGAACTGTTAATGCCTTGGCTCATACCTTGGGTAACAGCAGGCTCACTCCTCCTTGCTCAGTACATATCTTCGTACTGTCAGGAATGCAATTATCGCGCTGTTTTTCTATATACACGTATATATTACTCAGGGCAATATTTGAAATCCATAAATAATTGCAAAAAGACAACGTCACAAAGTTAAATAATTCCCCGTATTGGAGTCTATTCCCTCTTCACGAAGCTTGTTTGCAAATAGTAGAAGCAAACAAGAGGCTCGCATCTCAAACGAACGAGAAGGGGGTCCCTGTTGAATTAAATAACACGCCACCAGAGTCCGCAATAAACACAATGTAAAGTAAATAAACATTCTAATGTTTTACCAAGCACAAGTGGAGGAAATGTACCGCAGGAATACTGATAATTCTTCTGAGTTCTCAGCATGTTCAAGATAGCATAACATTATTTTGTTTATCACCCCATCATCACATATTCTGACCCAAGGTAAAAATGTGAACGCCTAAGCTGCTTCTCATAATTTTCATCACGTGTTTAGTGGAACATTCATATAAGTATTTATAATTTTATGTTCGACCCTGGCGAAATGTAAATGTTATATGTCAGAAAACTGTACTATATTGAGGCTCATTATAGTACAAGTTTTCATTATGAGACAGTTTCGCCCACCAATCAGAGCTCAAGAAACAGTTGTGTGAGCAATTAGGTAAGGATAGCATCGCACTTGAGCTGACTTCCACGGCCTTCCTATTTTAAATTTCACTGCGTGCCTAGTGTCAAAGTGGGGTATTCCAGGAGGGCATGGTCAAATACAAGGTATTCTCTGCGTCCTATGCGCTCAGTTCAGTACATAAAACTGGGCGAAATCTCGACAGATATTGATAAATATTTATGTTCGAACATAAAATAGCTATAATTATCGTCGAACATAAACAGTCGTATGCAACTCGCCTATAATGGTAATTAAGACACTCGTATGGAAATTATAATAGTACATTATGCAACGAGCCTATAATGGCTATAATTAAGACACGAGTATTTTTATAAAACGAGCGTATGCGAGTTTTATAATTTCCATACGAGTGTCTTAATTACCATTATAGGCGAGTTGCATACGACTGTTTATGTTCGACGGTAATTATAACTTTATTATATGTTTTAACATAAATATTCATAAATATCTGTTCAGTCACTAGAATGTTGTGATCGGGTGCTGCGGTGGGTAGTATATCTCTCTTTTCCAAGCTCTCTGGACAACCGACGCATGCGCTCTGTGTGCTTCAATGCCATATGTTCAGATTGTGCTCCAGTATTCAGTAAAACTGTCACCGAAGTCGTTTCAAAACCACGCGCTGCGTAGAAATTGATTTTGGTGATATTAAGCTACAGTGCCATTTCTTGTCTCATATTCACCAGTTTATTTACGCGAACATATGGACGGTGCAATTTCGGTAATTTATAGAGATATGTTGGATTTTGAGCGCATGCGCGAAGGTATCCTTATCTAATTGGTCACACAGCTGTTTCTTGAGCTCTGATTGGCGGGAGAAACTGTTTCATAATGAAAAATAGTGTTATAATGAGCCTCATTATGATACAGTTTTCTGACACATAATAGTTAGGGTCGAACATAAAACATGCTGCGCTCCTTTTATAAACATACTCGTGTCTTAATTATTGCCATTATAGGCTCGTTGCATAATGTACTAATACTGCACCGTACTGCATTATGAGCATGATGGATATGCGTTTAATCGGCATAAGTTTAACAGAGAGAGAACAGTTAGTTATAGATGATTGACAATGGATGAACTCAGCTCTCTTCACGTAATTTCATTTTGTCTGAATTTGATTATTTCCCATTATTTGTAGGGGAGTAACATTAAAGTAAATAGGCCGGGGCCCTTCATGGGCTGTGGTGCCACGGAGGGAAGTATTATGCATGGTAAAATTTTAGCTAGAAGCCACAGCTGATATTATCTCAATGTCATGTGCATTCATAGAGAAGGAGTTGGATATTTACCACAGTATAATTAAGATTGCGAATGATACAGAAGCATGATAGGAAGGGTCTTCCTCGCACTGGAAATAATATTCGAAGGTTAATTGATGGATGATTAAAAAGAACGTTACGATCAGCTGTTTAGATTAATAACACTTTAGTATAATAACAGAGAGACGATGAAGTGTTCCATGAAGTTGAAATATACAATGCAGAGAAGTTTAATGTGAATGATGATGATCGTGTGGCCTCCGGAGAGGCCGAGTGCAGGTCTTACTAGTCGACGCCCGTGGGCGACCTGCGCGTCGTAATGATGATAAAGTGATGATGAAGACGTCACATACACCCAGTCCCCGAGCCACGGGAATTAAACCCCGGAGATTAAAATCCCTGATTGCTCGGCCGGGAATCGAACCCGGGGCACTTTGGGCCAAAGCCTAGCACGCTAACCATTTAGCCACGGAGCCAGACATGTGAATAATATGAGTTGAGAAAACAAACCAAGCTTAGCTTTTCACCATATTTTTTAAAATTCTGAGGTGAACACCTGTTAAAGGATTAGTACAAAATTACGAGAATGTTATTGTATGAAACATTAAGTAGAGATGTACGTGGAGTGACATAATTACTTTTGTAATGGAGGATTATGAATGATTGTCGACTGAAGGAGATTCAGTATGATAGACATATACTGTCAGTGTGTTAATGTGGATTACAAAGATCCATTATGGATTTGTTAACAAGCAACTATTATTCCTACGTGTCAGAGATAGGTTAGTGCTTACATAGGCTAGTGGTTAGTGTATTCCTATGTATTAGCAATATGTTAGATTTCGCGTACAGCATAAGTGGGTACCGGATTTTTTGAAAATGCATATGCAAATACATATTTTGAGGGTTTATTGGACTTTTGCATATTCTGAACATAACAGCATATTTTAGCATATAGGCCTACTATACAGTTGAAATTAAGTATAATTTAAAACATCTTGAACAAAATAAGTTTCGCCTACGTGTTGGACATCCCTTATAAGCAACTTTCTGAGCAACGGATTAATAACTAATAATTTATGCAAGCATGCTGCCTGGTTATTTCAAGAAGAGAATGGAGTGGGATATTTCTTTCACCATCTGGGCAGTATCCCTTGTAAGCAACTTTCTGAGAAACAGATAACGAGATGGCAGTACTCGTACGTGGGACATTCCTTTCAGCATCTCGACGGCCAGTAGCATGGGGTTAGTTTTGTGAGGAGTTCCTTCCGTTAATGTGTTACTTTAGTCTGCATATCCTTAACTCAAAATGCGTGAAGAGAAGAGTAGAAGAAAGTACTTAATAAATCAGTGGGTGTCAGGTAATAGTGATTATTCAACTTATGGCGTTGTCGTCTATTGTCAAGTAAGCCCGAAGGAAGTGGAATGTGAAAAGAAATTAAACTTGAACAACATGCAAAAACGACTGCCCATATTACGACAAAGGAGGGAAGAAGAGTCAATAAGATTGGCTTATTGTTAAGTGCATATTTTTGAATTTTTAATGTATATTTTCTACATTTTAAGTGCATAATTGCATGCATATTTTATTCGTTTTTAGTGCATGAATGTCCGGTCCCCAATCATAAGCAGTTTTGCATCTACCAAGTATTTGATGGTGTATTATGATGATTATGGGAGTTGCATTTATATGATGTTGCATAAACATCGCAAATAACATTACACACTAAGTCAGTTGAAAGAACAAGGCGTAGTTATAGCAATGCTGATTTGATACAAATGTCCATTAAAATGTAATGATGACAGTTCTAATAGTAGTAATAACAATAATTACAGTAATAGTAATAATACAGTAGGCCTTCATATCATTTTGATAATGAGATTAATCCAATGAAATTATTTTACGTTAAGCCTGAAGGTCGAATAAGATTTCAAATGTGCTAAATAAATATATTTGATTGACATGTCATTAAAGAATGATGTTATTGAAATAATTACTGTATATGAAAGGTAATCTGACGGATGATATTACAGTCGATAACCTAGTGATTGTAAAAAAATTAATTGAATTGAATTTGTCAGACAAAGAACTGCCACTGAGACTAATTGATCCCTTTTATGTAGCGTATACATTGTTCTGATTTAAACTACAGTATAATAAAAACAAACTAAACCCCAGCTTAACAACTTATAAAACAAAAAGAGAATGATACTTACATAAGTTACTTAAAATATCATAATCAAGTAGTTTTGCACATTAAATTCTTTAGATAATAGCTTTACGATTTATCAATAATAATAATAATAATAACATGTTAGCGGCTGGGGACTCCCATAGAGACAGCCCCATTCAGGGAGTGGCACCCCTGACTCACCAGTCCCAAGTCCCACTGGCCTTAAGGGTTACATCTGGAAACAGTGGTGTTTCCTGAGCCGTAGTGAAGGCAATCTGCCTATGGGAATACAAATCCCGAATTCAAAACAATCAAGGAATTGTCTGACCAGAAGCGGGCAGATGCAAAACAGTTTCTGCATCTCATATCAGGGACGGTTGAAATAATACACCGTGCAGTGGGGATAGAAAGCAGACGTATATGATAGGAGAATCGAAATAACAATTCTCGAAAAATGTTGCTGCTTGGGGAGCGCCAGGGCACGTTTAGAGCCGGTGCTGAACATGACAGCATGTGAGTCACTGGTGGTAAGAGGCTGAACAGGCGAGTATCTGCAAACTCCACCGAAAGAGAAATCATTTGCTGTTGTTTCATTAATCAGGGCATTTTATCATATCTCATTAAGGGCTTCGAACATCGTGGTCATCAGCCCCGTAGAATGTGGCTGGTAACCTCTGCCATTGTGATAACTGAAGCAGGGTGTGTGCCTTATTATTCTAAAACTAGGGTCATTTCAACAATAACTACATACAGTATGTTACGACCCCCATTCCCAAAGTTTGTTAGCTAACCACGCCGATGAATGCAATATCGCGATGAGGGTGTGCAATTGCAATTACTTGAAAAAGAAAGCGAGTTAATAATTAAGCTTAGTAAATAAGAGCAAGATAGTGCCATGCCACGAAATTGTTTCTGTGACTTCAAAAGATGATGTATAGAAAATGACATATTCTCCTTGAACCATATAATAAAGTAGAGTTAAATAGAAATGGTAGGTATACGTTTGTTAAAGCAATAGATACAAAATATAATCTAAGCATCAACGGGACGCTTCAGTTTGTTGATTACCTGATTTCCACGTTTCGTGGATGAAACATCAGCACCTGCTAATTCATAATGAGAATCCGAGTTTTCATTTGCCGACAAATCTCCCAGTTCACTTTTGAATGCTAATTGCCTACTGCTTGCCATGTTATCACACCCAGTCTCCGATGCTCGACACTGTCAAGACACCAACGAACTTCTAAAATGGTTTGCTACTAAAAGGGAATAGCCTCCGTGGCTTAGGCGGCAGCACGCCGGCCTCTCACCGCTGGGTCCGTGGTTCAAATCCCGGTCACTCCATGTGAGATCTGTGCTGGACAAAACGGAGGCAGACAGGTTTTTCTCCGGGTACTCCGGTTTTCCCTGTCACAATTTCATTCCAACAACACTCTCCACTACCATTTCATTTCATCTGTCATTCATTTAATCATTGCCCCCAGAGGAGTGCGACAGGCCTCGGCAGCCGGCACAATTCATATCCTCGCCGCTAGATGGGGGCTTCATTCATTCCATTCCTGACCCGGTCGGAGACTGGAAGCAGGTTGTGGATTTTCATTTTCACTAAAAGGGAATAAAATGACAATCACTGTTGGCCATGAGGCCAAGCTATATACGGACTCGGTAGACGTGGGAACGAGCCCCACCGTCAGCCGTCCTTGAAATGGTTTTCTGTTGTTTTCCCATTTTCAACTCGAGGCAAATGCCGGGACGGTACCTTCTGACAGGCCACGGCCGCTTCCTTCCACATCCTTGCCCAGTTTCATTCATCTTATCTCCCAGTAATGCCTCTCATGAGGTTGACGTCAGGAAGGGCATTCGGCCGTAAAACACACCTACCACACAACCTTTCATCCCATCTCATCCCCACCCCCGTTGAAAACGGGACTAATGATAATGATCGTGTGGCCTCCGGAGAGGCCGAGTGCAGATCCTTCTAATTAACGCCCGTGGGCGACCTGCGCATCGTAATGAGGATGAAGTGATGATAAAGACGTCACATACACCCAGTCCCCGGGCCACGGGAATTAACCCCAGGAGATTAAAATCCCTGATGGCTCGGCCGGGAATCGAACCTGGGCACTTTGGGCCAAAGCCAAGGGCGCTAACCATTTAGCCACGGAGCCGGATTGGAAATTCTTACCGTCGTCACTAGTTTTGTTAAAAATGTGGTTCGGGACTGTCTGGCCCCAACCCCTTCAACTGATGATTCCAGCTTGCTCTCATTATTAAACTTTCATGTTCCTATGCGTCAACAACACACACAAAAATTTCCACATGACGAGAGGCAGAACATCTACTAATGATGCCCTCCACAGACTCTGCAATATAAAATGGCTCATTAGATTCCAGTACGCCAATTAAATGTTTCCAACGCACCAGTTAGTAAAATTAAATGTGTTCTGCGTGTACGGTATTGAACCCATCAGACAGTATTTTCACATGCATGGTGCTCTGCACTTTTCAGGTCAACTCAACTCACGGCTCATTAAAATTTCATATCCACGCTCAAGTACCTATCCCAAGTCTGTAAATTGTAACTCAATGTAGTACTGTTAAAAAATCGTGGAATACTAATTGGGACAACTTAATACCGTAATGTGCAGTTTATTAAATTAAATTAAATACGAACTAGAGTTAATGAAAATGTTTTGTTCATTTTCAATTCCATCTTCCAACTCTTTGCCTACTGTCGTTCATATTCGTTAAATGACTCATTTGCCATCCTGATTATGCACGTTACAGGAAGAGCCTCTGGCCCTGAAAATCATTCGCAACATTGCACTCGTCTTCCGTGATCCCCAACCCGTTAGAGATAGGCAGAATAATGCACATCCTGATTAAGCGGGTGACATGAACAGCATCTGTCCGTGAAAATCATTCGCAACATTGTAATCGCCTACCCTAATCCCCAACCTCTTTGAGACGGGCATAATAATGCACATACAATGAAACAATATGTCATGAGAATAATAATCCATGCCTGAAGTAGGCTACGTAAGTATTTGCTATAGGTAATAACACTAACATTCCTACCCGGTGATGCTCAGGTAACAGTAATAAGCTACGAAATCCTATAACTCTTCTCACTTCATCATACTGCGTGAAATTATACGGGAAGCCAAATATATAACATGCAATATCTTTGGTATAATATCCTTAAATAAATTTTCACTTGTCCAGCTTCATGGCTTCCACTTAAAAGTGGATACGTCGATTTCCTTTGATCAAAGGAAAGAGCAACTTCGTACTGTTATTTACCCTTGCTCATGTTCATCATTCATGTCACACTCAAGACGACACGCAGGTCGTCCACGAAAGCTCACATACCGTAATTATTATTGTTATTAATTGTCTCATATCAGATAAGGCGGGTATTTATTGTCAACAGTTCCTTCCAAATCAATATGAAAATTTCATGAAAACCAGTGAAGATATTCATAAACCAAATTTTAGATTCCGTGACCTCCACTACATTTTAAGAGAGAAATATTAAAAAAATATGAAGCATAAAGTAAATGAGTTACCTACTAAGGAAATGCAACACTAAATTCAGCTATGTGCTGTAAATACACAGTTCACAATATTCCCAGTAGAGAATGAAGGTACTGTACTAATTCCTCACGGAAGCAAGTCAAGTAGTACAGCATAATTGCGTGACCAAGAAATGAACCTGGGATCTCCAGTTCTGGCTGACCATGTTCTAACACTGAGCTATCCAGGCGCGATATTCACCTCTCTAGGCAAGAAGACATGTGTCCCATGCACACCGCACCGTATTGTAGCCCGCTGTTGGACTGAATTCCAAGAGAAAGATGTTTACAATCGCAAATAACCGAACGCCTCTATAGTCATCAATACGGCCTTTGACAAATACAAAGTTTAAACTCCTTGAGAAATCTTCCTAAATGAAGGGTCATAAGCGACTGATATGAAAATGAAAATCCACAGCCTGCTTCCAGTCGACCGACCAGGTCAGGAATGGAATGAATGAAGCCCCCATATGAACTGTGCCGGCTGCCGAAGCCTGACGCACTCCTCTGAGGCAATGATTAAATGAATGACAGATGAAATGAAATGATAGTGGAGAGTGGTGCTGGAATATAATTTTTGACAGGGAAAACCGGAGTACCCGGAGAAAAACCTGTCTGCTTCCATTTTGTCCAGCACAGATCTCACATGGAGTGACCGAGATTTGAACCACGGACCCAGCGCACAGTGGGTCAAAATCGAAATCTAGGGGGAACAAAATTATTTTTACTTTTGATCATGAATTTAGAATGAAAGCAACGTATATAATTTGTTTACTTCATAATAAACATCAGTTGAGACTTTTATAAGCTACGTCTACACATGCAAGAAATTGTCTATGACTAGGAGTTGGATAGAGCATTCAGTTATCTCTTCAGAACAATTTTCTACCCCTAATTTACTTTTAACAAAGTCACAAAGTTCCACTTTTGACATCATCGCCGAACCCAGTGCTTCAAACAGTTGTAAACGTGTGAGAGCTGGTTGCGCGGCATCTTCTAAAACGTAAAATAACTTAGTAAGTTGCAAAAAGATGAAAAAATCTTATAACAGGCGTAAACTACATGACTTTATCTAAATTTTAACATTAAGTAGTAAGTTACGCAGGGTGATACGACATACTAAAAATCTAAGTGAAAATATAATTTTAAAAATAATATTTAAATATTATAAAATGCAAATATAGCTAAAATTACGTAACAATTACGCCCATTAATAACTGAAACACGTTACAAAGATCATACCTTCAGCTTCATGTTCCATCTTAAAGCATCACACTAACCACAAAGACAACCACACCCCAGCCACTTACATTCATCCTCCAATTCAGACTGCTCGAACAGTGGTGACAGATTTACACCAAGATGCGTTTATGTCCCAGAATAGTGAGCGGCAATTAGATGAGAATGCTGTAGATGTAATGAATTTTGATTTTTTAATTATGGAAATAAATAATTTTGTCCTCCTAGATTTCGATTTTGACCCACTGTGCAGCGGTGAGAGGCCGGCGTGCTGCCGCCTAAGCCATGGAGGCTTCAGGCGACTGATATACGGTAACATAATTGAAAATCTAAATGTTCATCCATACAAGCCCTTGTTTCTACCGCGACAAATATGGTAAACATGTGATAAAGTTTAGAATTAAGTTTTAATTGGTCGCCCTCGCTCATCGAATCAGGTGCAAGCCTGTGTGAGCCCGGTGGCAGTCTCGCTGCCTTTGTACTGCGATTTGCTTTTGAGCTCGCCACTTGAGTGAGAAATGGAGAGAGTTTTAGTCCAACCACTGTGTGCTGGTCAAACAACTTGAACTTCTGAATACAGCCATGAGTTTGTTCAGCTCAAGTTCGTACCGCTTTGCTTCCAACAGGTAAACTCCTGATGTTCACTTGAATAATTCACGGTATTTTACATGAAAGACTTTTCAGTACGCAACTTGATAGACCAAGAGTTTGGTATGTCTGAAGAAGTAATTACAATGCAATTAAGAGACGAAAAATTAACTTTCATCAAATGTTTTGAACAATGAATGTGCTCTCCGCTCTCTTGTTAATTAAATCAAATCAAGTTTTAATGTGTCTTGTTGAACAGCCCTTCAGTATTCATTCCATACTACACCTAGTTCCGTTCCAAACCGACCACCTCGTTGCGTAGTGGCTAGCATTCTTGGCTATCACCGCAGAGCCCCAGGTTCGATTCCCGGCTCTGCCAAGAAATGTAGTTCTAGCCTGAGGGCTGGAACGGGGAACACTCAGCCTTGTGAAACAAAACTGAAAAGAGGCGGGCTCGATTCCTACTCCTCATCCATCCTGGAAGTCGATTTCCGTGGTTTCCCCACTTCAACTCCAGGCAAATGCCGGGATGGTACCTAACATAAGGCCACCGGCCACTTTCCTCCCAAATCCTACCTCAATTACAAAATATACACACTACCTATAGTACAGACATCACAGTGATATAAGTCATCCTCATCAGACAAATTCTACACACACCCAAGTACACGAGTAGTACAAATGTAGGCTACATATAACCACGATGTCGCAAAGCGCCTAAAATAATTAACAACATTAACTATTCGTAATGGAGGTAGGATTTGGGTAGGAAGTGGCCGTGGCCTTGTTAGGTACCATCCCAGCACTTGCCTGAAGTAGAAGTGTGTGGGGGGGGGGGGGGGGGGGGACCACGGAAAAAAACCACTTCCAGAATGACTGAGGTAGGAATCGAATCCACCTCTTCCTCTCAGTTTTGCCTCTCGTGGCTGAGTGTACCCCGTTCCAGCCCTCAGAACAGATATACATTTCTTGTCAGAACCGGAAATCAAACCCAAGTGCGCTCCTCTGTGGTGACAGCCAAGAATGCTAGACATTACGTAATGAGGCGTACGAACGTATGTCTACTACTGGCGTCACAATGTCTCCAGAACAGGGGTTACGAATGTGGGGCAGTCGGAAAGAAGGTCTATCCAAGTCGAGGTATGAAGCCACCTCATGCGTGACTGCCAAGCTAAAACGCTCGACTAGATACCAAAGAAATTGCACGAATTAACATAGCTGGTTCCGGCTGACGCGACAGCGGAGTAATTGAAGTTTCATGAAGACTAATCTTGTTCCTTGATTTATTCTCACTACGCTCACGAGCTTCCGTCGCTGCGTGCTGGGCTTAATATTTGTCATCAGTTACGGGTGGGCATATCATTGGAAAATAAATCCCAAAGCGAGTCGCAACTCTCATAATTTGTTCGGGCCCATGTTTAACACGGATGTCGTTAGATGAGTTCCTATTTGGTGAAATGGATTTCACGGCTGTATTCCCTTCCTGACATCAACCTCATCAGTAGAGGTAATGAGATATGATATTAGTGATAATGAATGATACAGAACAAGGGATCGGTAAGAATCGGCCGTGGCATATAAGAAGATACCCTTTCGGCATTTGCCTGGAGTTGAAATGAGAAATCACGAAAAACCATTTCAGAGACAGCCAATGGTGGGGTTCAAACCTACTCGTCTACCGAATTTAGAGATACCCTGGTCCATGACCAAACACATCAGTTCACGTAGCTACATTTGTCGGTATCCATAAAATAAATAGATCCTACTCAAAATAATCCAATTTACATAGCAAGAAATCCTATCCTGCTGTTTTTGAGTTTCCATATAACTTACTACACCTGCTTGGTGCAACCTTCACTTCTGGTAAGTCCTGTCAATTCGTCAAGACGATCTAAATTGATTTGTTTTAATCGCTTATCCTCCCAGTCCGGCTTCACCCATGGACTCTGCGATGGATCATTCCTCTACCGTCGCAAGGACGGTGTCTGCGAGCTGTACACACTTTGTCAGCAGATACGACTGGGGATAGTGTATAATTAAGAAAGGGATTTTGGAAGTAAGTCAGCCCTGGACTCGTTGAAAGGAACCATCCCGGTATTTGCTTGGTGGTGAAAATGGGAAACCACTAAAACCATTTTCAGGATGACCGAGGTGGGATTCGAACCCACGCTCTCACGATGCCAGTGAGTTACGAGCTAGCGAGTAGCGCTCTCGGCCACCGCGGCCGGTCCTAATTTGATTCATGTAAATTTTTCTTATCTGAACGTGGTCACAATTCCGAGGTGTTTAGATTAATCCTGGAGATGTATAATATACATTATACCTGTGACAATAAGGTTCGGTGAATAGTCCTGTACTCTCAACATAGATGAACTATGCACGACAGTGACACTATTGTCCTTCGAAATAGTCCCCGCCTGTAACTATGCAATGCTGAGATCGGCAATGCATGTCCTGGAAACTTTGCAAGAAGGCGTCCTTTGGGATGGTGTTCAAAAGCCTCGTCACGTTGCGTTTGGTGAATAAAGTCAGAGCAGTCGACCTGGCAACATTGGCGACAAACAACACAACGTGTAAGACCTGTTTGACACAGTGCGTGTTTAGAAGTATGAATTTATGCAACCTACCATGCACACCTGTTCGGCGGGTGGCAGTGCGAAGGATGAATTTATGCAACCTACCATGAACGGCTGTTCGGCGGGTTGTGCCCAACTCTAGGAATGGGTACTCCAAGATTCAGACACCTAGATATCAAGGGAAAGGCTGTAGCCGCTTTTGAAAGTTGAGATATTTGAATATCGCGCTACATTGCTTCTCGAAGCATTTGGAAATAATTTACCGATAGTTGGATGTCAAGTGACGTAGCGAGTAATAGCAGAGGTGGAGGCTATTTATTGATTAAATAGTTAACCATGGAGTAGAGACTTGAGACTGGGATCAGATTACTGGCACGGCCAAATAAAAGAGAATGCAATTAGTATCATGAGAGAGAAGCTGGTATTCAGAAAGGTGTAAGGCAAGGCTGCAACTTATCACCCATACTTTTCAATCTTTACATTGAACAAGCAATGAAGGAAATTAGAGAAAAATTTAAAGTGGGAGTGAAGATTCAAGGAGAAATAATTTCAACTCTGAGATTTGCTGATGACATCGTCATCTTGGCCGACAAGCCTGAGGATTTGAATGAGTTTTTGAATGGTATGGACTCCGTCTTACGGAAAGAATTCATGATGAAAATAAATAAATAAATGTAAAACAAAAATACTGGAATGCAGCCGAGATAAATCAGAAACCTCTATGGAGATCAAATTGGCAGGTGAAAAGCTGAAGGAAGTAGGAGACTTCTGTTACTTAGGAAGCAGAATAACCAGTGATGGACGAAGCAAAGAGGATATTAAAAGTAGGTTGGCTCAGGCAAAGAAAGCATTTCTACAAAAGAGGAATCTGCTGACATCGAATATAGATTTAGGTATTAGGAAGTCATTTTTGAAAGACTTTGTCTGGAGCGTGGCGCTCTATGGAAGTGAAACTTGGACTATTGGTGCAGCAGAAAAGAGGAGAATTGAAGCATTTGAAATGTGGTGTTACAGGAGAATGATGAAGATCAGATGGGTCGATAGGGTTACAAACAAAGAGGTATTAAGACGAGTGGGAGAGGAGAGATGTTTCTGGCGACTGCTAATGAAGAGAAGAGATAGGTTGGTAGGACACATACTAAGACACCCAGGAATAGCAAGCTTAGTTATGGAAGGAAGGGTCGAGGACAAAAACTGTAGGGGTAGACCAAGGTTAGAATATGTTAAACAGATTGCCTCGGATGTAGGGTGTCGGAGCTACGTAGAGATGAAACGATTAGCTCAGGACAGGGAGGCGTGGAGAGCTGCATCAAACCAGTCAAAAGACTGAAGACTCAAACAAATCGGACCAGGGATTCAAGAGATATGAGGATTTCTAGATATCAGGTGATGACGCGTGACCCTGACAGTTTTGAATAAAAGCCAGCTGGCCGAAGCAACTTCTGCTCATTCTAACACAAGCACTTGGCGAGCAAGTTGCTGCGACGCTGAGCCAAGGCACATGGTTGCCAGATCTACGCAGAAGTTCTTTTCAAGTCGTGATAGTCACGAAAAGTGCTGCGCTACGAGTTGGAACTTAGTAAGTTTACGGCGAGGAGAATCACTGAGGTGATTGATTTTTCTACAGACATTGGTGGAAATATTTATATTTCTACAAGGACATATGCTAGACTTTGTCTAGAAAATAGTATTTTGTCACAGTCCAGTAATAACTTAATACTTGGATGTTTAAATCCATTTCAAGTCAGTTTTCATATTTGTAACTAGTTAACCACTTCGATCTGTCAGTACACTGAAGACTAGTCTATAACGGTGGCGTTCATTAGTCTACGCAAGGGAAACTACACGTTGCTTAGCGCATGGTAGATGGTGATATTAATAAACCATGCCCAGGGAACGATCTTCAGAACAGCCGTTAATTGCTTAGACTGTCAGTGTTTTTCTTGTACTGATAAGATTACCGTGAGTTATGTTACAACTGACATATCTAAGAAGAGATCACTTAGATCTGACCCTATTTAAACAAACTGTTATGGCTTTGATAGAAGCCCATATTAAAATGGAACCACAGTTTATTCAAACGTCAAAAGATACTACCACTATGTCTGACTAGACGAATTGTGGGTATATGATGGCGGCGGATACAAGGATTATACGTGCTTGTCCGATAGGGCATGTCTATGGATAAATCTGGTACAGACCAGGTTTACTACGCTTCAAGACCATCAAGAAATGTAAGCCACATTTGAATTATATTATGCCTAGCTAATTGGAACAAACTATTTTTTCTGCAGATGACCAACACATTTTATTTTTCTTCGTATTTAAATCTTGCAATGATTTACGCAAGACTTGTTAGAGTTATTCTGAGTATTTTCAGCACTCAGAACAGTTTAGGATCGATGACCGAGCATTTCGAGCATTTATTTGAATATTTCATATTTTTGGGAAATCACGGTAATCAGCCGATGTAACTGTAAAAGTTAATAATTTATTTTTGTTGAGGAATGGATATTTTTTTTTCCATATTCGAAGGTTCGAACATGTGGATTCTCACATAATGAGATGATAATTAAACACATTTAAAATTATATAAATAATAATAATAATAATCCACTAATAATAATAATAATAATAATAATTTTTATAATTTTTCTAAATAATTCTTGGATATTATATTTTCTAATAATCATATGTATTGAGAGAGAGCCTATGAAGTAGTTTAATCATTTCTAGTCTGGAACAGAAGATTTTCCGAAGGAGAGTGGTTAGCGCAAGCCCGCATTCAACCAACATTTCAGTTCTGGTTGAACAGTTGATATTTGCAATGAGCAAAGTATATTTTTCATATAACACGGAGAGGCATGAAACGGGAAGCAAATGATATTTGTATCAAATAGGATATTTTTGTATTTATATAAAATCATGACGTAAATACACTCGAAAGTGAAATAAAGATTTTCATAAGTATGGTAAATTCACGGGTTGAACTGAATGGTAAAATAAAATAAAGTTGTAAGTTTATTAATCTTCCAGTGTTGATAACAAGCAGAGGCTTGATTTATTGTATAAATTTTGGGAAGAAAATTTATATGTGTGGAGTAGTTGAAATGCCATTCCCAGGTGCGCATGTTAAGTCGCAGGAATGAAGAGGTTTTTTCGAGCATCAATCAAATAGCAGGTTCGATGGCTCAGGTTTATAGTAGGAGTATTGGAACTACACATTTCGTCGTATGAATGACCCGAAGGTTATTTCTTTGAAACCATCAGTTCTTATTTCAACCTTGTTTACGAATTCCATTTAGACTTTGATTTTGCTAGAACCCGGATTTGTCATGATAGTAGTTTATTCTTCTTCAGAGGAAGACCTTTGCCGTTGTTGTTGTAATATTGTGTTCTTACACAAATAATAGAATGGGCCACTGCCAATTAAAAATAATTCTTTAACCACGAATAATTTGAAGGATATTTTCAATCCTAGTGCCATGAACTAAATGAATTCATTATGAAGCTACAATTCATATTTCCGCATTCTGTCGAAGAATTGCAAGTTGTGAAAGTTGCTAAAAATGGCCATGAATATAAATATTTTTATAATAATGATTCCAAGTGGAAAATTAAATAATTGAATGGTTCAACCATTTATTGATCAAGTTGATGATTCAGAAATCTTATATTTTGTTAGGAACTTGAAGTTCATAATCGAGTCACTTCTCGAATGTTTAATGTCAGAAGAACAATTAATTGTTGTTGTGCTTCGCACAGTTCTTCGATGCTATGCTCAAGGTCAAATACTTTTCAGATGTTAATAATATATGTGAATAATTTGTGTTGCTTCGATGATGATAATATTTTTCGACGATGTATTTTTGAAACTGGAAAAATAAGTGAAAGTTAAAAATTCTATGAACATTTATTCTACGAGTGTTAATATCATGTAAATATTTAAACAGTGATCTACGATATTTCCAGTATAGACAATTAACTTTGAACTGGAATTAAATATTAATAATTTTGGAACACAGTCTACAGGACTATTAATCGGACTTGTGTTTCCAAAAAGATTGTCAAATGTGTTTGGAAAATTTCTGTATATTGTGTGTAAATAAGAGTGTGGATCGCCACACGTGGATGATGCTGCTTTGAGCATCTTTGCAGTCAATTTTAACTTCAAAATAAACTGAGATAATTTTACAGGATGTGTTACTCCCAATTAAATCTCCCTCTATCCTTATTGTTGCAAAGCATTTTTTTAATTTGATGTCGTTTTTGCGATTTGCTTTAACCCATCTGGCGCTCCGGGATATTTTGACTCTCGTGCTGACTAATTATTGGTAAAATGCATATGTGGTCGTGCGGACTCCGGTCTAAACGGGCACATAAAATAAGATAGAGAGAGAAATGGCTTCGAACGTGGGTCCCGATTTAGACATGGTCAATCGCATGCCGATTTAAATAGTGATAATTTTTATAGAAATATTTTGGGAGTTGAGAGATGTCTGGTTTGGATGAATAAATTAGTAGGAAACCCAATTAGTGGGGAAAATTAAAAATTTAACTTGGTTAATAATTAGAATGGGTTTGATTATTTTTGATAATGGCTTAACCATTAGGGCGTCAAGTAAATTCAGTAGTAAACGTTCGATGACTGGACATACACATTATTAGAATCCAGGTGGAGGATATTTGAGAACTTGCATATTTTTCTTGTGATATTGTGGTAAATGTAATTCGTAAAAGTAGAGACATTTGTTTTTCCATCACGTCGACATTAGGACAAATCTCATTTTATTAGAGTGTTCCAATTAGCTATTCATATTTCTTGTTCTAGTTATAAGCTTGTGTTTGCCACTGTTGTATACCCCTAAGTTTTGAATAATAATTGAAAATTATGGAAGAAATGATGAGGATGATGAGGAGTTTGGAGGAGAGTTCAACAGAGGCTGGACTGCGTGTAGCAGCCATTATGAAAGAAAATACTGAGGCTTTGGAAAAGAAACTTAAAGAAAATTCTGATTCTTTAGAAAATAAACTTAAAGAAAATTTGAATGATAAACTTAAAGAAAATTCTGATTCTTTGGAAAATAAACTTAAAGAAAATTCTGATTCTTTGGAAAATAAACTTAAAGAAAATTCTGATTCTTTAGAAAGCAGGTTAAAAGGTAACTTAAAAGAAAGTTTAGAGGATAAACTCAAAGAAAATTCCGATTTGTTAGAAAGCAGGTTAAAAGATAACTTAAAGGAAAATTTAAATAGTAAATTTAATTCAATGGAAAGTAAATTTAAAGAGAATTCTGAAATTTTGAAAATGACACTTGAGAGTAAAATGAATAAATTATGCGATAAAACACATGAGCTCGAAACTTCATTAGCTACTAACGCAAGTTTAATGGACGATAAATTTCGCGATGCCGATCTTCGATCTCAAAGCTTAGCTGATAGGATAGAACATGGTCTTAGGAAAGTTGGTGAAGACATGGTCAACCTGGAAGTCCGAGTGAAGAAGGAGAGTAATGAGATGGGAATTCTAGTTGTTCAACGTTTAACGGAACAATTCAAAGAACTTGTCATGGGAGAAATAAGAGAAGGTGTGATTAATGAGTTACAAATTGAAATTAAAACCACAGTTGTCAATGAAATTAAAGACACACTCAAGCTGGAGAACCAAGAGGGAATCAAGGAGATTAGGGAATCTTTGTCATCCCATATTGAAGTAATTTCCAAAGATATCCAAGCAACCCAGAAGGACATATCAGATATGACAGGGTCATTGAAAAGTCATGAGACTGTTATGAACCAGATATCCACTGATGTTAAGGAGCATTGTAAAGAAACTGAATCAATTAAGAAAATGGCAGAAGAAAACCAGAAGGAACTTGAGGCTATGAAAACTCAAATCAAGGATGAGAAACAGGCTGATCATCTGTTGAAAATGCCAAATGTAAGGGGAAAGGAACAGATACAGATAAATCTAGGAGCAGCTAGAGAGACTGATAGACAGGATGAGGTCAGGACAGTATTTCAATCCAACCCCATAACTGTATTTAAGAATATAGAAGATAAGCCTTCTAAGTTTTCAGGGCGAGATTCTGTGACACCCGTGGAATTTTTTAGAGAAGCAGGGGATTACCTGAAAGATTCTAAGATCCCTAAAGAAAGACAGATCCGAGTGATAGGGAAGTTTTTGGAAGGTCCTGCACTTCTTTGGTTTAGAGCTTTTAGATCCACTCTAACCACTTTTGAGGAGTTTTCTCGTGGGCTATTGAAAAAGTTTTGGTCCCCGGAAACCCAACAGCAAGTCAGAGCAGAGTTATATTCGAAGAGATTCTCGACGTCACAACCTACTCGATACTCTACGTACTTTTCTGGACAGCTGTCTAAACTTCAACATTTAGATCCGCCGATGCCAGATAACGAGTTGATTACTGCATTGATACGTCAGTTTCCAGCAGACGTCCAGAGGACTTTGATCGCTGCCGATATCTACAATATGGAACAATTTGATGAAGTATTACAGAAGCTGGATCATACAAACGCTCAATTCTTCCATCAGAAGGGAGGAAAGAATAACAACGCTGTGTACGCTGTTATGGCTGATAGTTATTCTCAGACACCTCGAGAGATTCGAGAGGAGCGAGAAGAGAAAACGCCGAGGGAAGATTCCAATAAGAGAGGATGGAACCAGTACAGTAACAGATACAGTTACAAACCATATGCGAGACCGGATGGTGGTAATCGATACAATACTCGATGGAGGAGACCACGAGATAGTCAAGGAAGGTACCAGGAAAGAAGATATTATGGTAGAAACAACTACAATAACAGAGGGAATGTAGATACTCGTCAGTCCAATGAAGAGTTCAACAAGGAGACGAGGAAAAATTTGGAAGCAAGACACCAAGATAACTTGCAGTTTGTGGAGCAGAGGCCCAATGATCCAGGTCCATCGGGAACACAACAATCCCGGGTGAATGGTAACGAAAAAAAAAACTTCGAATTCACAGTAGAAGATAGAATTTTGAACACTTTCACTTCCAGAATTATTAAATGGCAAGCAGAGGATGATGATTTAATTCAACAGAATGACGAACGAAAAGAAATGGGTACAAGAATTAGAATGCCAATCATATCATGCGAAGTATTCGGTATGCCTGTCGATACTTTGATCGATACTGGGGCTATGCTTTGTCTGGTGAGTGAGAAGCTTTATATTCTGTGGAAGCTCAAGGAGAATTTAGAGGAGATTCCAGTATCAGGAATTAAGATCCAAGGAATAATACCCAATAAAATATCTCTGTGTAAAAAACAATTATACTTATGTATTACGATTGGAGGACATGATTTCCGACATGTGTTTGTGGTAATGAAGGACATGGCCTTTGACATGATATTGGGAGCAGATTTCATTCAGAAATATCAAGCAGTGATAGACATGAAGACAGAGACGATTAGATTCAAGAATACCGAAGAAATTAACTTCGAGGGAAAAGAAGAGGAAGACATCGAGGGAGATGCTCAATGGTCTCTGATTTTTCATGAAGCTGAAGGAAGAGAAGTCTACACTGAGAAGGAGTCCCCAGAGCTAGGGAAAATTTTGGAAGAGTATCACGATATTTTTGATATTAAACCTGGTGAAATTGAAGATTTTGAATATTGTGGAAGTAAACAACAATGGAACCTATGAAATCGCCAATACACGAACTGGTAACATCGTGGGAACTTACAATGCATCGAATTTGAAGATTTATTATTCAAGAACCAGATGATTTAATGTGTAGATAGGAAAAATAAAAATTTTTCAATTTTTATTTTTTGCTAGGTGTGGGGTGGATGTGCCCAACTCTAGGAATGGGTATTCCAAGATTCAGACACCTAGATATCAAGGGAAAGGCTGTAGCCACTTTTGAAAGTTGAGATATTTGAATATCGCGCTACATTGCTTCTCGAAGCATTTGGAAATAATTTACCGATAGTTGGATGTCAAGTGACGTAGCGAGTAATAGCAGAGGTGGAGGCTATTTATTGATTAAATAGTTAACCATGGAGTAGAGACTTGAGACTGGGATCAGATTACTGGCACGGCCAAATAAAAGAGAATGCAATTAGTATCAAGTAAATCGGACCAGGGATTCAAGAGATATGAGGATTTCTAGATATCAGGTGATGACGCGTGACCCTGACAGTTTTGAATAAAAGCCAGCTGGCCGAAGCAACTTCAGCTCATTCTAACACAAGCACTTGGCGAGCAAGTTGCTGCGACGCTGAGCCAAGGCACATGGTTGCCAGATCTACGCAGAAGTTTTTTTCAAGTCGTGATAGTCACGAAAAGTGCTGCGCTACGAGTTGGAACTTAGTAAGTTTACGGCGAGGAGAATCACTGAGGTGATTGATTTTTCTACAGACATTGGTGGAAATATTTATATTTCTACAAGGACATATGCTAGACTTTGTCTAGAAAATAGTATTTTGTCACAGTCCAGTAATAACTTAATACTTGGATGTTTAAATCCATTTCAAGTCAGTTTTCATATTTGTAACTAGTTAACCACTTCGATCTGTCAGTACACTGAAGACTAGTCTATAACGGTGGCGTTCATTAGTCTACGCAAGGGAAACTACACGTTGCTTAGCGCATGGTAGATGGTGATATTAATAAACCATGCCCAGGGAACGATCTTCAGAACAGCCGTTAATTGCTTAGACTGTCAGTGTTTTTCTTGTACTGATAAGATTACCGTGAGTTATGTTACAACTGACATATCTAAGAAGAGATCACTTAGATCTGACCCTATTTAAACAAACTGTTATGGCTTTGATAGAAGCCCATATTAAAATGGAACCACAGTTTATTCAAACGTCAAAAGATACTACCACTATGTCTGACTAGACGAATTGTGGGTATATGATGGCGGCGGATACAAGGATTATACGTGCTTGTCCGATAGGGCATGTCTATGGATAAATCTGGTACAGACCAGGTTTACTACGCTTCAAGACCATCAAGAAATGTAAGCCACATTTGAATTATATTATGCCTAGCTAATTGGAACAAACTATTTTTTCTGCAGATGACCAACACATTTTATTTTTCTTCGTATTTAAATCTTGCAATGATTTACGCAAGACTTGTTAGAGTTATTCTGAGTATTTTCAGCACTCAGAACAGTTTAGGATCGATGACCGAGCATTTCGAGCATTTATTTGAATATTTCATATTTTTGGGAAATCACGGTAATCAGCCGATGTAACTGTAAAAGTTAATAATTTATTTTTGTTGAGGAATGGATATTTTTTTTTCCATATTCGAAGGTTCGAACATGTGGATTCTCACATAATGAGATGATAATTAAACACATTTAAAATGATATAAATAATAATAATAATAATAATCCACTAATAATAATAATAATAATAATAATTTTTATAATTTTTCTAAATAATTCTTGGATATTATATTTTCTAATAATCATATGTATTGAGAGAGAGCCTATGAAGTAGTTTAATCATTTCTAGTCTGGAACAGAAGATTTTCCGAAGGAGAGTGGTTAGCGCAAGCCCGCATTCAACCAACATTTCAGTTCTGGTTGAACAATTGATATTTGCAATGAGCAAAGTATATTTTTCATATAACACGGAGAGGCATGAAACGGGAAGCAAATGATATTTGTATCAAATAGGATATTTTTGTATATATATAAAATCATGACGTAAATACACTCGAAAGTGAAATAAAGATTTTCATAAGTATGGTAAATTCACGGGTTGAACTGAATGGTAAAATAAAATAAACTTGTAAGTTTATTAATCTTCCAGTGTTGATAACAAGCAGAGGCTTGATTTATTGTATAAATTTTGGGAAGAAAATTTATATGTGTGGAGTAGTTGAAATGCCATTCCCAGGTGCGCATGTTAAGTCGCAGGAATGAAGAGGTTTTTTCGAGCATCAATCAAATAGCAGGTTCGATGGCTCAGGTTTATAGTAGGAGTATTGGAACTACACATTTCGTCGTATGAATGACCCGAAGGTTATTTCTTTGAAACCATCAGTTCTTATTTCAACCTTGTTTACGAATTCCATTTAGACTTTGATTTTGCTAGAACCCGGATTTGTCATGATAGTAGTTTATTCTTCTTCAGAGGAAGACCTTTGCCGTTGTTGTTGTAATATTGTGTTCTTACACAAATAATAGAATGGGCCACTGCCAATTAAAAATAATTCTTTAACCACGAATAATTTGAAGGATATTTTCAATCCTAGTGCCATGAACTAAATGAATTCATTATGAAGCTACAATTCATATTTCCGCATTCTGTCGAAGAATTGCAAGTTGTGAAAGTTGCTAAAAATGGCCATGAATATAAATATTTTTATAATAATGATTCCAAGTGGAAAATTAAATAATTGAATGGTTCAACCATTTATTGATCAAGTTGATGATTCAGAAATCTTATATTTTGTTAGGAACTTGAAGTTCATAATCGAGTCACTTCTCGAATGTTTAATGTCAGAAGAACAATTAATTGTTGTTGTGCTTCGCACAGTTCTTCGATGCTATGCTCAAGGTCAAATACTTTTCAGATGTTAATAATATATGTGAATAATTTGTGTTGCTTCGATGATGATAATATTTTTCGACGATGTATTTTTGAAACTGGAAAAATAAGTGAAAGTTAAAAATTCTATGAACATTTATTCTACGAGTGTTAATATCATGTAAATATTTAAACAGTGATCTACGATATTTCCAGTATAGACAATTAACTTTGAACTGGAATTAAATATTAATAATTTTGGAACACAGTCTACAGGACTATTAATCGGACTTGTGTTTCCAAAAAGATTGTCAAATGTGTTTGGAAAATTTCTGTATATTGTGTGTAAATAAGAGTGTGGATCGCCACACGTGGATGATGCTGCTTTGAGCATCTTTGCAGTCAATTTTAACTTCAAAATAAACTGAGATAATTTTACAGGATGTGTTACTCCCAATTAAATCTCCCTCTATCCTTATTGTTGCAAAGCATTTTTTTAATTTGATGTCGTTTTTGCGATTTGCTTTAACCCATCTGGCGCTCCGGGATATTTTGACTCTCGTGCTGACTAATTATTGGTAAAATGCATATGTGGTCGTGCGGACTCCGGTCTAAACGGGCACATAAAATAAGATAGAGAGAGAAATGGCTTCGAACGTGGGTCCCGATTTAGACATGGTCAATCGCATGCCGATTTAAATAGTGATAATTTTTATAGAAATATTTTGGGAGTTGAGAGATGTCTGGTTTGGATGAATAAATTAGTAGGAAACCCAATTAGTGGGGAAAATTAAAAATTTAACTTGGTTAATAATTAGAATGGGTTTGATTATTTTTGATAATGGCTTAACCATTAGGGCGTCAAGTAAATTCAGTAGTAAACGTTCGATGACTGGACATACACATTATTAGAATCCAGGTGGAGGATATTTGAGAACTTGCATATTTTTCTTGTGATATTGTGGTAAATGTAATTCGTAAAAGTAGAGACATTTGTTTTTCCATCACGTCGACATTAGGACAAATCTCATTTTATTAGAGTGTTCCAATTAGCTATTCATATTTCTTGTTCTAGTTATAAGCTTGTGTTTGCCACTGTTGTATACCCCTAAGTTTTGAATAATAATTGAAAATTATGGAAGAAATGATGAGGATGATGAGGAGTTTGGAGGAGAGTTCAAAAGAGGCTGGACTGCGTGTAGCAGCCATTATGAAAGAAAATACTGAGGCTTTGGAAAAGAAACTTAAAGAAAATTCTGATTCTTTAGAAAATAAACTTAAAGAAAATTTGAATGATAAACTTAAAGAAAATTCTGATTCTTTGGAAAATAAACTTAAAGAAAATTCTGATTCTTTGGAAAATAAACTTAAAGAAAATTCTGATCCTTTAGAAAGCAGGTTAAAAGGTAACTTAAAAGAAAGTTTAGAGGATAAACTCAAAGAAAATTCCGATTTGTTAGAAAGCAGGTTAAAAGATAACTTAAAGGAAAATTTAAATAGTAAATTTAATTCAATGGAAAGTAAATTTAAAGAGAATTCTGAAATTTTGAAAATGACACTTGAGAGTAAAATGAATAAATTATGCGATAAAACACATGAGCTCGAAACTTCATTAGCTACTAACGCAAGTTTAATGGACGATAAATTTCGCGATGCCGATCTTCGATCTCAAAGCTTAGCTGATAGGATAGAACATGGTCTTAGGAAAGTTGGTGAAGACATGGTCAACCTGGAAGTCCGAGTGAAGAAGGAGAGTAATGAGATGGGAATTCTAGTTGTTCAACGTTTAACGGAACAATTCAAAGAACTTGTCATGGGAGAAATAAGAGAAGGTGTGATTAATGAGTTACAAATTGAAATTAAAACCACAGTTGTCAATGAAATTAAAGACACACTCAAGCTGGAGAACCAAGAGGGAATCAAGGAGATTAGGGAATCTTTGTCATCCCATATTGAAGTAATTTCCAAAGATATCCAAGCAACCCAGAAGGACATATCAGATATGACAGGGTCATTGAAAAGTCATGAGACTGTTATGAACCAGATATCCACTGATGTTAAGGAGAATTGTAAAGAAACTGAATCAATTAAGAAAATGGCAGAAGAAAACCAGAAGGAACTTGAGGCTATGAAAACTCAAATCAAGGATGAGAAACAGTCTGATCATCTGTTGAAAATGCCAAATGTAAGGGGAAAGGAACAGATACAGATAAATCTAGGAGCAGCTAGAGAGACTGATAGACAGGATGAGGTCAGGACAGTATTTCAATCCAACCCCATAACTGTATTTAAGAATATAGAAGATAAGCCTTCTAAGTTTTCAGGGCGAGATTCTGTGACACCCGTGGAATTTTTGAGAGAAGCAGGGGATTACCTGAAAGATTCTAAGATCCCTAAAGAAAGACAGATCCGAGTGATAGGGAAGTTTTTGGAAGGTCCTGCACTTCTTTGGTTTAGAGCTTTTAGATCCACTCTAACCACTTTTGAGGAGTTTTCTCGTGGGCTATTGAAAAAGTTTTGGTCCCCGGAAACCCAACAGCAAGTCAGAGCAGAGTTATATTCGAAGAGATTCTCGACGTCACAACCTACTCGATACTCTACGTACTTTTCTGGACAGCTGTCTAAACTTCAACATTTAGATCCGCCGATGCCAGATAACGAGTTGATTACTGCATTGATACGTCAGTTTCCAGCAGACGTCCAGAGGACTTTGATCGCTGCCGATATCTACAATATGGAACAATTTGATGAAGTATTACAGAAGCTGGATCATACAAACGCTCAATTCTTCCATCAGAAGGGAGGAAAGAATAACAACGCTGTGTACGCTGTTATGGCTGATAGTTATTCTCAGACACCTCGAGAGATTCGAGAGGAGCGAGAAGAGAAAACGCCGAGGGAAGATTCCAATAAGAGAGGATGGAACCAGTACAGTAACAGATACAGTTACAAACCATATGCGAGACCGGATGGTGGTAATCGATACAATACTCGATGGAGGAGACCACGAGATAGTCAAGGAAGGTACCAGGAAAGAAGATATTATGGTAGAAACAACTACAATAACAGAGGGAATGTAGATACTCGTCAGTCCAATGAAGAGTTCAACAAGGAGACGAGGAAAAATTTGGAAGCAAGACACCAAGATAACTTGCAGTTTGTGGAGCAGAGGCCCAATGATCCAGGTCCATCGGGAATACAACAATCCCGGGTGAATGGTAACGAAAAAAAAAACTTCGAATTCACAGTAGAAGATAGAATTTTGAACACTTTCACTTCCAGAATTATTAAATGGCAAGCAGAGGATGATGATTTAATTCAACAGAATGACGAACGAAAAGAAATGGGTACAAGAATTAGAATGCCAATCATATCATGCGAAGTATTCGGTATGCCTGTCGATACTTTGATCGATACTGGGGCTATGCTTTGTCTGGTGAGTGAGAAGCTTTATATTCTGTGGAAGCTCAAGGAGAATTTAGAGGAGATTCCAGTATCAGGAATTAAGATCCAAGGAATAATACCCAATAAAATATCTCTGTGTAAAACACAATTATACTTATGTATTACGATTGGAGGACATGATTTCCGACATGTGTTTGTGGTAATGAAGGACATGGCCTTTGACATGATATTGGGAGCAGATTTCATTCAGAAATATCAAGCAGTGATAGACATGAAGACAGAGACGATTAGATTCAAGAATACCGAAGAAATTAACTTCGAGGGAAAAGAAGAGGAAGACATCGAGGGAGATGCTCAATGGTCTCTGATTTTTCATGAAGCTGAAGGAAGAGAAGTCTACACTGAGAAGGAGTCCCCAGAGCTAGGGAAAATTTTGGAAGAGTATCACGATATTTTTGATATTAAACCTGGTGAAATTGAAGATTTTGAATATTGTGGAAGTAAACAACAATGGAACCTATGAAATCGCCAATACACGAACTGGTAACATCGTGGGAACTTACAATGCATCGAATTTGAAGATTTATTATTCAAGAACCAGATGATTTAATGTGTAGTTAGGAAAAATAAAAATTTTTCAATTTTTATTTTTTGCTAGGTGTGGGGTGGATGTGCCCAACTCTAGGAATGGGTATTCCAAGATTCAGACACCTAGATATCAAGGGAAAGGCTGTAGCCACTTTTGAAAGTTGAGATATTTGAATATCGCGCTACATTGCTTCTCGAAGCATTTGGAAATAATTTACCGATAGTTGGATGTCAAGTGACGTAGCGAGTAATAGCAGAGGTGGAGGCTATTTATTGATTAAATAGTTAACCATGGAGTAGAGACTTGAGACTGGGATCAGATTACTGGCACGGCCAAATAAAAGAGAATGCAATTAGTATCAAGTAAATCGGACCAGGGATTCAAGAGATATGAGGATTTCTAGATATCAGGTGATGACGCGTGACCCTGACAGTTTTGAATAAAAGCCAGCTGGCCGAAGCAACTTCAGCTCATTCTAACACAAGCACTTGGCGAGCAAGTTGCTGCGACGCTGAGCCAAGGCACATGGTTGCCAGATCTACGCAGAAGTTCTTTTCAAGTCGTGATAGTCACGAAAAGTGCTGCGCTACGAGTTGGAACTTAGTAAGTTTACGGCGAGGAGAATCACTGAGGTGATTGATTTTTCTACAGACATTGGTGGAAATATTTATATTTCTACAAGGACATATGCTAGACTTTGTCTAGAAAATAGTATTTTGTCACAGTCCAGTAATAACTTAATACTTGGATGTTTAAATCCATTTCAAGTCAGTTTTCATATTTGTAACTAGTTAACCACTTCGATCTGTCAGTACACTGAAGACTAGTCTATAACGGTGGCGTTCATTAGTCTACGCAAGGGAAACTACACGTTGCTTAGCGCATGGTAGATGGTGATATTAATAAACCATGCCCAGGGAACGATCTTCAGAACAGCCGTTAATTGCTTAGACTGTCAGTGTTTTTCTTGTACTGATAAGATTACCGTGAGTTATGTTACAACTGACATATCTAAGAAGAGATCACTTAGATCTGACCCTATTTAAACAAACTGTTATGGCTTTGATAGAAGCCCATATTAAAATGGAACCACAGTTTATTCAAACGTCAAAAGATACTACCACTATGTCTGACTAGACGAATTGTGGGTATATGATGGCGGCGGATACAAGGATTATACGTGCTTGTCCGATAGGGCATGTCTATGGATAAATCTGGTACAGACCAGGTTTACTACGCTTCAAGACCATCAAGAAATGTAAGCCACATTTGAATTATATTATGCCTAGCTAATTGGAACAAACTATTTTTTCTGCAGATGACCAACACATTTTATTTTTCTTCGTATTTAAATCTTGCAATGATTTACGCAAGACTTGTTAGAGTTATTCTGAGTATTTTCAGCACTCAGAACAGTTTAGGATCGATGACCGAGCATTTCGAGCATTTATTTGAATATTTCATATTTTTGGGAAATCACGGTAATCAGCCGATGTAACTGTAAAAGTTAATAATTTATTTTTGTTGAGGAATGGATATTTTTTTTTTCATATTCGAAGGTTCGAACATGTGGATTCTCACATAATGAGATGATAATTAAACACATTTAAAATTATATAAATAATAATAATAATAATCCACTAATAATAATAATAATAATAATAATTTTTATAATTTTTCTAAATAATTCTTGGATATTATATTTTCTAATAATCATATGTATTGAGAGAGAGCCTATGAAGTAGTTTAATCATTTCTAGTCTGGAACAGAAGATTTTCCGAAGGAGAGTGGTTAGCGCAAGCCCGCATTCAACCAACATTTCAGTTCTGGTTGAACAGTTGATATTTGCAATGAGCAAAGTATATTTTTCATATAACACGGAGAGGCATGAAACGGGAAGCAAATGATATTTGTATCAAATAGGATATTTTTGTATTTATATAAAATCATGACGTAAATACACTCGAAAGTGAAATAAAGATTTTCATAAGTATGGTAAATTCACGGGTTGAACTGAATGGTAAAATAAAATAAACTTGTAAGTTTATTAATCTTCCAGTGTTGATAACAAGCAGAGGCTTGATTTATTGTATAAATTTTGGGAAGAAAATTTATATGTGTGGAGTAGTTGAAATGCCATTCCCAGGTGCGCATGTTAAGTCGCAGGAATGAAGAGGTTTTTTCGAGCATCAATCAAATAGCAGGTTCGATGGCTCAGGTTTATAGTAGGAGTATTGGAACTACACATTTCGTCGTATGAATGACCCGAAGGTTATTTCTTTGAAACCATCAGTTCTTATTTCAACCTTGTTTACGAATTCCATTTAGACTTTGATTTTGCTAGAACCCGGATTTGTCATGATAGTAGTTTATTCTTCTTCAGAGGAAGACCTTTGCCGTTGTTGTTGTAATATTGTGTTCTTACACAAATAATAGAATGGGCCACTGCCAATTAAAAATAATTCTTTAACCACGAATAATTTGAAGGATATTTTCAATCCTAGTGCCATGAACTAAATGAATTCATTATGAAGCTACAATTCTTATTTCCGCATTCTGTCGAAGAATTGCAAGTTGTGAAAGTTGCTAAAAATGGCCATGAATATAAATATTTTTATAATAATGATTCCAAGTGGAAAATTAAATAATTGAATGGTTCAACCATTTATTGATCAAGTTGATGATTCAGAAATCTTATATTTTGTTAGGAACTTGAAGTTCATAATCGAGTCACTTCTCGAATGTTTAATGTCAGAAGAACAATTAATTGTTGTTGTGCTTCGCACAGTTCTTCGATGCTATGCTCAAGGTCAAATACTTTTCAGATGTTAATAATATATGTGAATAATTTGTGTTGCTTCGATGATGATAATATTTTTCGACGATGAATTTTTGAAACTGGAAAAATAAGTCAAAGTTAAAAATTCTATGAACATTTATTCTACGAGTGTTAATAACATGTAAATATTTAAACAGTGATCTACGATATTTCCAGTATAGACAATTAACTTTGAACTGGAATTAAATATTAATAATTTTGGAACACAGTCTACAGGACTATTAATCGGACTTGTGTTTCCAAAAAGATTGTCAAATGTGTTTGGAAAATTTCTGTATATTGTGTGTAAATAAGAGTGTGGATCGCCACACGTGGATGATGCTGCTTTGAGCATCTTTGCAGTCAATTTTAACTTCAAAATAAACTGAGATAATTTTACAGGATGTGTTACTCCCAATTAAATCTCCTTCTATCCTTATTGTTGCATTGAGCCAAAAATCAGCAAAGCATTTTTTTAATTTGATGTCGTTTTTGCGATTTGCTTTAACCCATCTGGCGCTCCGGGATATTTTGACTCTCGTGCTGACTGATTATTGGTAAAATGCATATGTGGTCGTGCGGACTCCGGTCTAAACGGGCACAGGGTGGCAGTGAGAAAGGCGAATGTTCTGTGGAATGGAATGCCTCTGAAAACCATCGTCACGAGCGACGAGAGCTGGTGTCTGAGGTACGACCCCGAAGTCAAATGTCAAAGTATGGAGTGGCGGGATCCTGGTCAAGGGTCACCGAAAAGCCCTGAAGGGCCAGAGGTTTTCGGACATTTCGGACATCCAACGTAATGTGACGACCCGACTGAGGGCTATCCCTAAAGAGTTTCCAGGACTTGCACAGACATTCTCAGAAGTGCATAACCATCCACGGGGTTTACTTCGAAGGACAGTATCTGCAGTTTCAGGAAAGCCAACAATCCGTTCGTAATATACCTGTAGACCCATTTACTGAACTTTTCGGTCAGAGGTTGTAATAATGTATACATACAAACAATAGTTTCATATATTACCTCACCAATTAATCTACTTCCTGTTGCTCCGTATTAGTTGTGAAATTCTCTCAATGGCTTGTGTGGTAGAAACCGAATTGAATAATGTACCTTTTCACTGTCGTTGACCGTGTTTGAGAAAACACTAAGGTGTCAAGAAAATTGTTATTGGACACAGAGTGTGGACGGAGGGGATATGAGAGCGTGAAATAATATATCGCTGTGAGTCTATAGTGCGTCTCTACCTTAAAAGACAGTACGCATTAAATGGAGCGCGCTGATGCCAGATCTACTGCATATACAAATTTCTGCAAGGCCGGGCACATGATGTAACGTAACTCGTATACAGGCGTGCTTTTACGCAAATCTCGGGAAGTTTTCAAAATATTTGTGTACTGTATATAACTGTACCAAATTTCATTCCAGCAACACTCTCCACTGTCATTTCATTTCATTTCATCTGTCATTCATTTAATCATTGCCCCAAGGGAGTGCGACAGGCTTCGGCAGCCAGCACAGTTTATATCCTCGCCGCTAAATGAGAGCTTCATTCCTTCCATTCCCTGGCCCGGTCGGTCGACTGGAAGCAGGCTGTGGATTTTCATTTTCATGTAACTGTACCTCATGCCTTGCAGCAAACGACGGTACAATATTTATATAGATATGACACACCGAAGCTCAGAGCGCGATTTTAATGCACACATTATAATAATTTTCAATTATTTATGAATATGATAATATTATAATATGTTATAATATTATATTTTCTCGAATATCATAGGTTATAGACTAACAAATTATAAGTATGACATTTTTTTACGAATATATACATGATTTGTGGTACACACAATGTACCCAATTTTGTGTGGTCAACTGGTAGTATGCAGCCGAAATTAATTTTTTCATTTCTTGTTTCTTGAATGAGACGTTGTTCAATTTTATATAGTTCTTCACTTGTGCCCATACCATTTCGATGGGATCAAATTCACTGTGGTATGGTGGCAAACGAAGAACATATTTTCCTGCTGATTTAGCAATCTCGGCAATGATGTATTTATCATATCTGTCTCTGTTTTGAGTCACAATAAAAAGAAGCTCCCGTTTTAACATATAATTTCGAATTGCGACCCCTTTTGTGTGAGCCAATCTATAAACTGGTCTTTTCTCCACGAAATTGTAGGTAAAAATCGCTTTTCCGACTATGATAGCTACATTGTCTATTACTAGGATAGATCCTTCGGGAACATTGGGCAACAATTGCTCGGCGAACTACTTTTCATACACTTCACCTGTCATTTCGTCGTGGGTGTCTGCCGTGTTCTTTTGGCACAGAAACGTCAACTCTGCACCATTAATGAACCTTTGTTAGGAGTGGCTACGCTCGCTAGAGCGCAGCGATAGGTCATGGGGCCAAGCTCACTGCTGACTTGGTTGACGCGTGGGTTTGAGCCCCACCGTTGGCTATCCTTGTAATGGTTTTCCGTGGTTTCCCATTTTCAACACCAGGCAAATGTTGGAACAGTACCTTCTGACAGGCCACGGCCGTTCCCTTCCACATCCTTGCCCAGTTTCATTCGTCTTCATCCAATCCATCTCTAATCCCGACGCGCAGGTCGCCCATGGGCGTCGACTAGAAAGACCTGCACTCGGCCTCTCAGGAGGCCACACGACCAAAAAAGACGCGGGATGAACAAAGGCAAACCAAGGAGACCATTTTGAGGATGGCTGAGGTAGGAATCGAACCCACCTCTTCTCAGTTTTGTCTCATGAAGTTGAGTTCACCCCGTTCCAGCCCTCAGACCAGAATTAAATTTCTTGGCAGAGCCGGGATTCAAACCCGGGCCTCCGCGGTGACAGCACGGTGACAGCACGGTGACAGCCAAGAATGCTGGCCACTACGCAACGAGACAGACAGACTTCATTTCACAGTTTAACTTCACACCATAAATTACCCTCCTTCAAACGCAGTCGGAGAGATAGCCTATGGGGCCACTGAGTAAACAAACTTTCGGTGCGTCAGCGCTGGGAGGGAGGAGTCGTGACCAACGCAAGTGCGATAACTTATGAATGCTATCTGATAACGAGCTCTGGTTTGTTTTAAAAACCATTTCAGACATTAATGAACATTTCTTCTCGCTTAGTCACCAACGTAAAGTGAACAGCAAAAACGTTTCTCGCTACCTAACTTTTGTGTGATACCATCCCAGATTTTTCAAGTAACATTTAAGAAAAGAATCATAACTTTCTTATTATGAAAATAATGACACCCCTGAGATAGAGGGTGTCTTCTACCAACATCAGGCAATCTAAAAATAAATTCTTGATCTGTTGCGATCACTAGTTCATGGCGGGATAAGTTTTATATCTGCAAAAATATAGATTCGCGGTAAAATATCGTAATTGTGAAAATTAATTGTATTAATTATTTATGGCTTTTATTTTTACATCATCATAAAGTGCGGAAAATTCTCTATAAGACTACGAAAACATTTTCTTAGATTTGTCACTTTCAATTATTGGTAAATGGCAACATCGCTGGGGTAGAAAAGGACGAAGCTAATTGCAGGACATAGGAGTGAGAGTGAGAAGCAAATACTACATTTAATTCCATACTGTCTTTTAAGGTAGAGACGCACTTTATTATAGATCTGATGATCTTTGCCTCAGATTGTACGTTTGTGACAGCCTCAAGTGTTCGGAAGCAATAAATCTAGACGAGGGACAATCACATTACTCAACATAATATGTTTCTCATTTACAGCAAACATAACTAATTGGTGGAGTCTGCATGTGTCAACGCTAGGTGTCATTGCTCAAACCGGGGCAAGTCGAACAGAGGGAAGCCAACAGTGGCATGAAACCTCCACTCCTCTGTAGGTCTACTAGGCTCAACTGTGTGATTTTAATTCAACTGAGATCAACCAAAGGAGGTCACTAACCACAAGAAGGCCATGATCCAACCTACAGTACCGTATTATTAGACGGAATACAAGCTTGACCATATTGAACTTGTCAGTGTTCCTGGAAAAATGCCTGGCTTCCTGTAGGTGTTACCATCAAGGCGATTGGGACAGTTGTAATCTAGATGCAATATCATGTCTTTTCCTATTGTTAAAGGGACAGATGACCTTCTTGTTCCAGTCCTTAAAACAACCTCAACCACCTGCTAGAACTATTGGTTATTTTAGGGGCTTGTGTCATCCCTCTCGTCGTTCTCATATGTGCGCATAAAATTCGTCTGATAACCAGTATTATTGTGATGTACTATGCAGTACAGTAGTCTGTCAATTTTCAATTCTGGCTACGATTGGGAAGGAGGTAGCCATCGCTGTAAGTTAAATACAATCCCAGTATTTTCCTGCAACAGAAGTAAGAAAGCATGGAATGGTACAAGTGGGAATCCATCCCTCCTCTTCTTAGTTATACTCACGAAGTTGAGTAAACCCTGCCTCAGCTCACAGAAAGATTGTTGATGACTGTTGCTTCAAGGAGCCAAATATTGAGGTCATCTACCCCATGTCACAAAACATATATTTAGACTTTCCATAATTAATATTCTCACTGTCGTTAATATTGCGTTGGTATTTCTTTAGTCTTTCACTATACAGATTGATGTATCTATCTTTTCAACGCTATTATTAGGCCTATGCTTTGCCTTCGAGGCAGTCTAATGTTCTAGGTAGCTTATAAATTAACTTTCCTGAAGCTTCCTGTAATAATAGGAGTGATTTTGGATTTGTTCCAGCGCTACACATTCATTTAATGCGTTTAATCCCTTGTTCCCTACTGCCTCACTCGTTGTATTGATTTGCTCTAATCTGGCTCTGTTATACCGTCTCAAAACTATATATAACGCAATTACTTTAACTACTCAAAACCTCATTGCAGAGATTAGATTGGCATTAAATGTGAGCCTTAGGTCATGGACAGTTTTACAAATAATAAATAAAATATTGTGCAATATTTCCACCAGCATGGTAGATAGGTACATTACAGATGGCTTTCATTAACTTCTGGAGCAAATGTATGGTACAAGATATCATTTAAAGCCAAGAAAGGGTTTCATATTACACAAGGAAACGGTTAACGTTAACATAATATAAAGTTACGAATAATGTAGCAGAGCCTGCATATTTCCCTACGTTCGCAATTTCACTAAAAAAATATTCAATAATTAGACTAGAACTCATATTACTGCACATGGTGGTTATTTTAAAATATGTTCTTTCTACTTGACCCAGTTTCTCTTTTGATATAATATCATCAATTTGTAAAAATGGAGCCAAAGCAGCTTGAATATTAGGGCAGTTCAAAGTATTAGCCGCACAATTCCACGATTTATGACGGTAGTTTAAAGATCCCGCTCAATATCGCACAACTTGCATGCCTTTTGTTGTCATTGGATAAGCGTTCTTCTGTTCTATTTAGGGACTTGGACCTTGTGCTCATCACTCCTATGTACTTGAGTGTGGAATATAACTTATTACCTGTGTTATGGTGGTGTCTGCAGTAGTGTATATAATTGTAGTTGAAGCTGGGATTGGAAACGAGGCAGTTGTGGCCCTACGCCTTGTTCGCACGGCCTGTGGCTTGGAGAGCCTAGTCTGAAGTTTGTCAGACCTCACGCCGTGGGAACGCAAAGACTCGTTATTACTCGGGTTGGCTCGAGGAGGCTCGGCCTCTTTCCATTTATTGTCGGTACCTTCCTCCGACATCATGTACGGATGACAAGCCCAGTACAGCTCGAGCACCCGTTTCCCCTATCTGTTGTGATTTGTGCAGATTTATTCAGTTTTCTGAACGGTTCCTGTGCTTCATTACGGATAATTATGGAGTGGTCCAATGTAGTGATTATGGAGTTTCTAGATCCGTATAAGGGAGAACCTTCCATCTGGAACCCGCAAAATGCAGACCACAAAGATAGAAACAAGATGTACAATGCTTGAAAGCGAAACCAAGGTAGCATCAGCGTTGTGTGTTATTTAAAAGAGCTGGAAAAGAATGAAAATGTGATGGTGACTTACAGGAAGCTGGCATTGAAGTGGAAAAAAAAAACAGTCTGGGACTGGAACTAAGGAATTGTACAAGCCACTGAACACTTTACCTACTAGCATTGGTGACTCTTCTAGACTAGTGGCCGTTCGAGATTCGCCAAGCCACGAGTCTTCCACTCCATGGGAACGGCTTGAGGTCGGAATACAACAGAGCAAGACAGGCCACAGCAGAGTACAAGTCTGTCAGTACGCTCGCCAAGCCACAGGCCGTGAGAACAAGGCGTAAGATTAGAAGTCATCCGTGCATCTACCTGAAGTAGAACAGGGATAACCACTTACAGAATGACTGACGTGGGAATCGAACCCACGTACACTCACGAGTGAACCCAGTTCCAGCCTTCAGGCCAGAATTAGATTTCTTGGCAGAGCCGAGAATCGAACCCGGGCTACATTGCACGAAAAGTGAAAGCAGTAAAGCAGTGGTGATATAGTCAGTAAGCTTCTAGTGAAAGCTACAGACCCCGATGAACATTAATTCACAAGTGTTGATCCCCCTGCGTTTGATATACCTGCGTGCACATTTGCCCTTCTTCTTAAGATAACCAGTGAATGTAGAAATATCTTGATGAAAGTTCTAGTCCGAGTTTTGGAACAGGGTACACTCAGCCAGTGGTGTACCAAGGGGGGGGGGGGGGGCGTAAAGGGGAGGTGGGAGGCGCCAAAATCAAACAACTTATTTTTTTAGTTTAAGAATTTTCTTTCTGTTTTATTGGTTACATTTTCTTTATTACTTTGTTAAATACTGCAGTAATGTTATTTAGAAATGATATAAACGTTTCGTTTTTAACTATTTATAGACAATGCGAAATAGTTCGTCGGCGCCGAACACACAGGAAAAGCTTACGGTGTACGGGTGAACAGAGCGCCTGAGCGATGATGGAGAGGGGATACGTGATTGATGACGGTGCCGGCCGGCGCAGGGTGGAAGCATCAAGTCACAACAGAATTGACGATTGCTAGTTTGCTAGTCATGAAGTGTATTCCTTAACCTTAAACCTTATTTTACTTTATCCATTTGTGGAGTTGAGTTGCGTTCATTTCTCAGTCGTTGTGTATCAATGAATTGCGAATATACAGTGTGTTGACACGTTTAGTTGAAATGTCCGAGTAATTACTGTTCATGCACAACTAGAAAATAGGTAAGTGCAATTAGCACTAGCAAAATATATTAGGTGAAATTCTCTAAATCAATTTAAAACTGAAAAACATTACAGTGTTTCCTCTCGATTTCGTTTGCTAGTGGCTGAAGCAATATTAACCAAGAATCATTATTGATCAATACCAAGAATCATAATTGATAGTAGTAAAAGGTAATTTGCTTCATTGTATTTCAATTTCCATTATGAAACGGCACTAGGCAAGTGGGGCTCAAACTATACAACTGAAACAGCAACGTACCAAAGCACTTGAGAGTTCGAAATCGTTTATGACAGCTTTTATAAAATGATCGCTGAACTTTGAAAACAATGAAACTTAGAAAGAATCTGAATTTGACAGTATCAAGTTAAGCCTTGAGATAAATGAATCAAATATTACAGTAGTTAATAAATTGGTTAAACACGATGATCTTTATGGTAACTGTCTTAGAGCAGACGATTTAAATCTCTCAATCCAACTCTTGGAATCAAATGTCATTGGCGATGGACCTTCATCGAGTTCAAATAACGAAAATGAGCCCAAGGAATCTTTGATTCAACATGAAAATGACAATTTTGATAAAATGTGGTTAAGTCACATTGGATCGTGTCTTTTGGAGATTTCACAAACATTTCGAGATATAGTTGTAATGCAAAACTCTTATCAGTTACAAAATAAAGATTCTATTTTCCCTGTGGATGAATCAGGGTGTTCTCTGCATAAAAGCTGGTTTGAAAAACTTTGAAGATCGGTGAAAAGGTTAACAGATCATGGATGTGTTTTTCTCCATCCAATAATGCTGTGTTTTGTTTTTGTCGTGTGTTATTTCCTTAAAGAAACATGAAATCTAGCTTCAACAATGAGTCAGAATTTGCAGTGTGGAGAAAATTAAATCCGCGCATTCAAGATCATGAAAACAGCCCTGCCCATACGATTGCCTTTATGGAGTGGAAAAGCTTACAACGAAGGTTAAAACAAGGCTCAGTTACTGACAACACTCTTCAGCAACAAATATTAGAACAAAGCAGAATTTGGAGAGTAGTTCTGGAACGCATAATTGCTACCTTAAAGATAATGGCTCAACAGAACTTAGCCCTAAGAGGCCAAATAGAATCAGTTTTGGAAGAAACAACATGCAGTTCAGGGAATTCTTTTGCTCTATTGCAATATTTGGCTAAATTTGATCCTGTTAGGAGGGCCGATTTCTAATCAGTGTCCAATAACCCCCGACATTTATCATAGTTTTAACCTAGAACACAGAATGAAATTATAAACCTTCTAGGGGACCACGTTCGTAGCAATATTATTACTTCCTGCAAGCGTGCTAAGTACTTCACTATTATATTTGATAGCACTCCTGGCACGTCATATGACGAACAAATGTCACAGGTAATAAGATTTGTGGAAGTAAAGCAAAGTTCAGTTGAAATAAAGGAATGTATTATAGGTTTTATTTTAATCGAAGACAAAACTGCCAATGGAATATTGCTGAGGTAATAAAAAAATAAACTGGATGAAGATGGCTTGAACTTTTCAGACTATAGAGGTCAGTCCTACGACAATCAGGCGACATTGGCTGGAATTCACAATGGTGTCCAACAACGTTTAAATGAATTGAACCATCAAGCCGTGTTTGTTCCCTGTGACAACCACTCACTCAATTTGGTTGGCGTTCATGCTGCTCATGTCAACGTTAGTGCAGTGACGTTGTTTGGTACAGTTCAACAAGTGTATGCATTTTTCTCTAGTTCGACTCACAGGTGGAGTGTCTTCAAGGAACATGTCAGCTTATTGGTCAAGGGCCACTCAGATACAGATGCAGTTCTAAAGCAGAAGCCGTGAAAGCCTTATCATCTCAGTTGGAGTGCTTCATGCTCTAGAAAAATTGAGAGACACTGCAACTGAAACCGTCGATACCAGACAGAGTGCAGCGCTGTTAATTAATGCAATAGAAAGACTTGACTTTGTAACTCTGCTATTTTTCTGGGCTGAGATACTTCCAAAATTTTACCGAACGCAGACAACTTTGCAAATCGAAGGCATTTCGTTCACTTATGTAATAACTTGTGTACAAGCTCTCCAAATCAGCTCTATATGTGGAGAGAGACCCTTCCAGTTGATGTTGTATCAAAAGCCACAAAGAAGGGTGAGGAATGGTGAAAACCCACGGAACGAATGCCATGGGAAGCCACAGATCATGTTAGATATTCCTGGAAAGATAAAGTAAAGCGGAGCACAATAGAGATCTTAGATAAACTTATTCGTGAGTTAAGTGAATAGTTCGCCAATATCAAGGAACTGGATGAACGTTTCGACTTACCCTGTAATTTTGATGAATACATTCATAATGAAACCCCAAATGAAAACGTTTTGAACACTCTAAAGAGGAAATGTTTCAAACTTGCAGATAAGTACCTTGATGATTTGAACGGAGAAGAACCCTTTGAAGATATTAAAGATGTCATAATTTTATTACGAATATCAATGAAAAATAATCAAAGGATCGACTTGATGAAACTCAAAGATATCTTGTTATATTTACCTTGCTTGGGGTTAGATGCATACAGTAACTTGATCATAGCTTTCAAACTACTTTTAACGAATCCAGTGTCTGTGGCATCTTGCGAACGATCTTTTAGTAAACTGAAGCTTATTAAAAATTATTTAAGATCCACAATGACGCAAGAAAGACTAAGTAATTTAGCAATTTTATCAATTGAACGTGATGTGGCTGCTACTATAGACTTCAACTCTATTATAAATAAGTTTGCATCCATCAAGGCTAGTAAGGCACATTCTTAAATTTTTGTTACGACTCTGTGAAACTTCTTTTCTCTTTATTTTTGTTTTTTATTATTTTTAAAAACAAACTAACCTTTTAATGCTCACAGTCTTATTTTATTCATATATTTCCCTTTATAATGTGTTAAAGTGACATACTACTTATTAAAAATAAATATTTTTGAATATTTAACTGTTTTTAAATTAAACTCATTGATCCTTGAACCTTTTAGTGTTGGGGGGTGACTACCATCTAGTTAGCCCCGGGCGCCAAGTAGCCTTGGTACGCCACTGCAATCAGCCTCGTGAGGAAAAACTGAGAAGGGCTATCCTAGAAGCGGTTTCCGTAAAAGCACGTCATATGTCGGCACCAGTGGCGCTTTAAGAGGATGTAGTGGACCTGGTACGAAACATTAATAAATAGGCTATAGTAGTGGCTTTTTAGCATTTAATAGAAACTAACAATTATTAGATCCAAGCCACTATTCAAAACCGAGGAAATAACAAAATCTCCAAAAAATGAAAACCTGTGAAAATTTTCCAAATATATCAATCTTACCAAATGTTTACGAAGAATTATCTCCTATTTATTACAAACTTTGACATTGAAACGTAAATTTTCTTTATCTCTGCAATTCTTTGACTTACAGAGAACATGAAATTCCATAAATATATACACTCTTTAATAACGTGTAATGGACCAATAAATGACGTACTGTAGTTTGCATCCGTACAGAACTCTAAGGTCGTGAATATTGTTCACATTTACCATGAACACATTAAACACAAATCCTGCCTGCATGTTTTCGAAAAAAAAAATGCACATGTTCTGTACCGCCTATATCATTTATAAAGACTGTGATTTCATTTAGGAATATTTTAATGCTCTTTTTATATACATAGTATAAAATAAAGTCCATTTTGTCTGTGTGTCTGTGTGTCCAGGCTAATCTTGAGAACTATTGGACGGATTGTGATGTGGTTTTCACCATTCTATATAGCATTTATGGACCAATGTTCGCATATGTAAACATTCATCTATCACCAAACGGAGCCGAGCAATAACGATTTAAGTGAAATGTCCGTGCAACTTTTCAAAGGATGGCCGAGCCTTTGAAGATATATCAATAGTTCATCAATACTATTTTAACATAAAACGATGAGCAAAAACGTCCGCGACAGCATATACCTATATTTATCTTAAACACATAGACCCCTGTAAGTGTTCTAATTTAATATTTGTTAAAAGTTTGTTACTAATTGAAACATAAAGTCACTGCTGTCGTGGACGTTATGTAGGGCGCTTTATGCTTAATAACAATACTGATATAGAATTGATATCTCTTCTAACAGATTAGCCAACGTAAGCTAATACAGCGCACGAACAATATTTCATATTTTTTCGACTGACTACACTTAAATGTTGCTTGGTTTCCTACAGTCATAGGTGAATGTTTCCACACAAACCTTTCAATTATGTTCGAGTGAAGATTTCCCAGTAGAGAAGAAAGTGATTTAATAAATTATTTGCAAAGCCAGGGCGGGTATCTAATTATATTTAGTAATATAATAATAGCTAGTTGCACTTAAATATAAAATGAAAGCAGAAGTGGAGGCGTATTTGAACTACTTTCCCCCATGCATAAAGTCACTGAAAAATGAATGAGCTAACTTTTCGTAGCTGCACAGATCTTTCTTTCTTTCTTCCTTTCTTTCTTTCGTGTTTTGTAGTCGAGCCCAAAGCCAAATCTTAAAGGAATTAGTGGAGTAACCCCATGATATACACTAATAATTCCTGACACAGCTGTGAGGGTTCTCCTGTAAACCCACCCAAGGGACTTGATCCAAATAGTTACCAAGATTGGGCTCATTCTTTGTTTGAGTAACTGTACAGTTTTTAAGGTAAACATACTCTAGAGTCTAAACTATAATATTAAGCATTTAACATCTCTGTGGCTTCAGAACACCGTTGCCAGATCGAAGAGAGAGATTACGCTGACGGTCTAAATTGTTAGATTCACCCAAATGTAGATTTCCAGGTACTAAAGGTTTCAATTCAAACGTCTCTTAATTGTATTTATTTGAAGAATTAAAAGGTCCCCTTTTTATTTCACCCACACAAGATCAGCTTAATAATTAAAACATTCATAATGTTTCAAATGAAAGACTTTTCAAAAAGAACATAAAATTCATAATAACTGGCCAATAGTGCATTCAAATCAGTACAGTGTAAAAAATATTATTTTGTATAAATATCCTTGCTCCTAAACACAAAATATTTTGAATATGCTTCAGAACCGATTATACTTCTCTAGCAACCCAACCCGGCTTCGCCCGGGAACAGTTATGAATGGATAACGTGATAAGCGCTTTTCTTTTTTCCAATGTCAATGAATAACGACCAATGTCCGTTTTACGTCTCGGCATGATGGGTTAAAATCACTGACTGGAATATTAATTATATTATCAAGGAGATGCAGGTGCAACAAATTCTTGTCAGACGTAATTTAAGAATGGCGAGATACATGAAACACAAAACCCTTGCGTCCTATCTTAACTTGACTGTGAATTTTGCGGAATGAAACGTTCACAGGCGAAATGAAGAAAAGCACAGTTGCACTTCCAGGGAAACTCCAAACACAACCACTCTTCTCTAAAGTTTTTAACTCAACACGACTCGACAGTTTGCTGCTGGCTGTATCTGGGGCAATAAGCCCATCCGCTAGCTAAGCTGTAACTGGGGTGATAGACTCGCCCCTTGCTAGCTCGTAAACTGTCGCCTCAGTTACTGATTGGAGATTGTAGGAAGAAATGAAAACGGAAAAACACTTATGATGATGATGATAATTGCTGTTTTAAGGGGCCCAACATCTAGGTTATCGGTCCATAAATAAAAACAATTATAGTAGGCGATGTATTGATGATAGAGATATGCTCTCCCGGGCTTTTTTGTAGAACTTTTCATGCTGAACAATTCTTACACTCATAGTATATAAATATTTTTAACCGTTTGCCAAGCGTAAGCTTTAAAAGCGCACGGACGCCAGCTTTTTTTTTTTTTACCTTTTCACTGAAATCGATAGTGCTTGACTTCTTTTGGTCATAAATAAATTATTTTCTACAGAAACCTTCCTCGAGATATCCTTTGCAGAATGGTGAAAACCGCATCAAAATCCATTCAGTGGTTCTCGAGATTACCCGTGACATCCAAGAATCGGGGACTTTGTTTTATACTAAGTAGAGATTATACGCCAATCAGTATAATTTAATATAATATAATCCCCCTTCCGTCCAATCATAAACTGACTGTGAATTTTGCGGAACGAAAAGTTCACAGGCGAAATGAGAGTTGCACTTCCAGGGAATGGCAAGGTGAATGAAACTCAAATCCCCCTTCCGTCCAATCTTAACTTGACTGTGTTTCACAAGCGAAATGAAGAAAACCCGAGTTGCACTTCCAGGGAAACTCCAAACACAACCACCCTTCTCAGAAGTCTTAACTCAACACGACTCAACGGTTTGCTGCTGGCTGTATACTTATAGTAGGCGATGTATTGAAGATAGACATATGCTCTCCCGGACTTTTTTGTAGAACTTTTCATGCTGAACAATTCTTACACTCATAGTATTAAGATATTTTAACGGTTTGCCCAGCGTAAGCTTACAAATTGCTCGGACACCAGGTTTTCTTTTCGACTTTTCCACTGAAATCGTTACTGCTCGGCTTCCTTTGATCATAAATAAATTATTTTCTAGAGAAATCATCCTCAAGATATCCTTTACAGAGTGGTGAAAACCGCATCAAAATCCATCCAGTGGTTCTCGAGTTTACCCGTAACATCCAAGAATCGGGGACTTTGTTTTATACTAAGTAGAGATTATGGTGTTTGACACCATTTTTCAGTGTTGCGTTAGTAAACATGTATTTTTTTCAGGATTAGGGAATAACCCATCTCATTTGGGTACAATCGTGTTGACCGACTGAAAAGCATCACTCTTTTGATTATACTTCATGTTATATCGCTTGTTACTATATTATTTTATTAGAAGTTCAATATTTACTGCTAAAATAAGAATAACATTGTTGAAATTTGGATGTAGACCTACTTCGGTAACAAGCAGAGAGATTGTTGCGAATAAATAAGTTGTTTTTGTTGATTCTTTAGAGGCTTTGTGACATCGTGGTCATGCATCCCCGTGTGCTTGTGTGTGCGTAGAAGTTGTCTGATAACATTTGCCACTGTGATGTCAGTACTAGTGTATGTACTTGTAATCGAGGTAGGATTTGAGTAGGAATTGGCCGTGACCTTAAGTTAGGTACCATCCCCGTATTTGCCTGGAGTAGATGTGGGAAACGACGGAAAAACACTTTCAGGATTGCTGAGGTAGGAATCTAACCCGGGCACCCACGGTGATAGCCAAAAAAGCTAGCCGCTACACAACGAGGTGGACGCGAATAAATAAACTATGATCTGCAACCTGTATGGCCTATGACTGCATTAGGCCCTGATCTAAAAACAGACTTCATTTAGTGTTCGCTATTTATCTCCATGTGTAACACGCTGTGCAATAGTTCACGTGTACGGAGAGTGTTGCTCGCGAGTCCAATCTTTCTCATCACTGCACTGTCACGTGATGTTGGCCGATTGCTTGTTTCTGACTGGCTTGATTCTCCACAGAGGAGATGCGGGCAGAAGAAGAATTACGTATCTAGCTGGATGATCGTTTCACGCGAGCACGGACTCTTCACGGGAACAAAGTTACCGGCCAATCCTTATGAAAAAAAAGACTGATAGTCAGTCTGAAAAACTAGACTTTATATCATTTTAAATGCTACAAATGCTAAAATGCTGCGTGAACTCAAAGTCCGTTAGCAAGTGCAAACCAAGGTCAAAGGAGGTAGCTGGCTCGATGACGACGCGCTCACCGGAGCGCGCGGGGAAAGGAGGAAGCTCAAGCAGTACTATGACGCCCCACACCTCAGTGCATTCTCGGTACATTTCGTCCCGTCACCGTAACGTAACGCCAGACCCCAGCGTAACGACGAAGTCGACAAGATCATTTAAAATGATAAAATAATACATGCTAACTGAACATTGTTGTAGCTAAGAAAAAATAATATTCATATAGTCACCTTAATTTTTTACAACTTAAAACGTTCGCTGCCGTGAGGATCACCAGTGATACTCGGAGAAAGTTTACCTGTGTGCCGTGAGGACTCGACTCTTGCAGTTAGCCATAAGCACAGTCAAACGAACGTTTATTCTATCCCTCTCTTCCTTCCTATTAAGTTATCCCTTCATTTAGATGTCACCCTCCGTCCATAAATGGAAACATTGAGACCTTCAGCGCTCAGCATTTCTCTCCCTTTCGTTTTCTCATTCAGCGTCGACGGAAAAGAGGCTTATAATCCAATTCTTGAGTACAGTAGCTTCCCTTTACAGTATACATACAGTACTGTATACCGTTACTCGTCCTGCTTTTACGTGCAGACGAACAGATTAAAGAAAGACTACTGATATTTTCAAATGGTCTGAATAATTCAGATGAGCAACGCAGGTTAATAACCCTCCTTAAAACAATACTAATAATAACAATAATAATAATAATAATGTTGGTATTTTGTTTAGCGCCCATTTTAATTACTGCGGTTCTAACGACGACAATGTCCCGGATTGTGCTCTCATAGGAGACATACGTGCCAGCACATTTATGACGCAAGATTGTCTCATTTCAACACCCTTAAATATCATCTCACTGGGCTGGGCTCAAACCCGTTATCTTGAGTTTTAAAGGCCAATCGGCCAATGCAAAACCACCTGCGCCTCTCAGTTCTCTATATCTAAACTCTTACCCACCTACACGGTCCACGTTGAAGATTTGGCAGCTGTACATTCAGAAATAACCAAACCACCCCTTGGTATCACGGCCAAATGAAAGCCTTAGCACGTGGTCAGCGCGTCGGGTCCCCTCGGCCGTGATTCTTTGTTTACCTGACCAGGGCGCTGCTTGACTGTCAGACAGCTACTAAATTTTCCTCACGAGACTGAGTGCACCACGTTCCAGCCCTCACGCCAGTTTCTAAAATCCCTGACGGAGCCGGGAATCAAACCCCGGCAGGCACGCTACCCCAACACTACGAAGCCAGCGATAGGGGGCTTTAATGCCAGCACTATCAGTGTTATCCTATTTCAAGTCCCGGGACACCTCTATAAGAATTACACTTAAACACTCACCATGGCACACACCACAATAATAAATCTCGTTAACCCCCATGTATGATCACAGATGTTTCTAGCCACTAAATAAAGCTACGGCAACTATCTAACGTCATTGGCATGCAGTTCATGGACGATCGCTTGCAGTATGTACTGAATTGTTGCCAATTGATTACAAATTCCATGCGCTTAAGCATTAAATACGTTCTCTGAAGCATCCCACGAAATACCTGTCGCTTAATTGCCGCAACATCGCTACTTACTGAAATTGATTGTTTGTTCAAGTTTCGACAAGTTTGCAAAACTGGGAGATGTAACATTTTGGTAAACATCCAAATTTATTCCATGTGATAGATATGAAATTCCATAATCAGACTGGTAATCCTACCACGAGTGTCTCTGTTCAGTACTTAAACCACCAATGTCCATAGCACTCAAGATACCGTAGGGCAGGCTTGCTCAAGAGAGCTGTTCACTTACCAGCTCAGAGCTGAAGCCACCCGTACTCATAACACTCGAGATATTCTTGGGCAGGTTTGCACAGGAGAGGATTACGCTTACCAGTTCAGAGCCGAAGCCACCCATACTCATAGCACTCGAGATATTCTCGGGCAGGTTTGCACATGAAAGCTGTTCGCTTGCCAGCTCAGGGCTGAAGACACCCATACTCATATCACTCGGAATATTCTAGGGCAGACTTACACAGGAGAGGATTAGGATTACGCTTACCAGTTCAGAGCTGAAGCAACCCATACTCATATCACTAGGGATATTTTAGGGAAGGTTTGCTCAAGACAGCTGCTCGCTTACTTTCTAGGAGCTGAAGGAGGGAATAAGATGATGATGATGATGATAATTGCTGTTTTAAGGGGCCTCACATCTAGGCTATCGGCCCCTGTAGGGAATAAGAGAACTGGTAAGGACCACTGATATTTATTTCACTGCCTAACCATACAACATGAGTGCAGCTGTCGAATATAATAAGTGACTTGGGTCTGACTTTGCCAAACAAGGCAACTTCTGTACTGTAGTAAGAGGTAGCTCGGAGCTGAAGGGGGGAAAAAGAGCTGACATGAACTGAAGTGCTATCTGCCCTACCCGTTTTCCGAATGAGAATGCGATAACCTGGCTAAAACTCCGAGAAAGAGTGCATGAAAATGAATACAGGAAACATTAGTGTGTCAATCTTAGTTTGGCATAATAAGAACAAAATTGCTCGGGTGGTATGAGACAAAGTTTCTCGGTTCGTTTAAGGAAATTGTTTTGGCAGGTGTCCTCAAAGTAAAACACACTAATTCGGGGAAATATAAATTCTCAGGAAGGTACGAGTACAACAAAAATCAGACACAAAAAGTTAAAATAATATATTTGACCTTTATTTCACTTAAGTTCACTGAAATTCCTGACTTACGATCTGTGAGAATTACAAAAATATGTCGTGATCTCTGATCCAAATATCCACAAAAATAATGTCCTCTAATGATGAAATTAAATTAATTGGCAATCTCAAAGATGGCCCTATGCTATTGTATACAAACAGGGAATTATCAAAAATTAATTTAAATATCATTATTGAATCATTAATGTCCAGTCGCCTATTCAAATTGTATTCATTTTCACTGAACAATTCACTGCTGTTTTGTTGCGGCAAGGCAAGGTAAGCTGTCCTACCTTACCATACCGTAAATAAATATTTTAATTGGATTTATACAAATATTGTCTCCTGACCCTATCCTATTCCTCACACATTTGTGTTCAATGTTTACAGGAAAATTATATACTACTTAATGTTTCTCTCTCCGAAATTCAATCATATGCCACTCAACTGCTATGTAAGTTAAATTAGAATACATAGTATTATTTCACCAATTATATTTCTCATCATTGCCTGCCATTCGAAGATCGGTTGTCTAAGCTTAAAAATATTTCACATCTGGTTCATAAGTGAATCGTCCAGTTGCAAAACTCGTTTAATCCACTTGTGAATAAGAATCATTTTCATGAGAAACGTTTCTCTGGACTTCGCCTCGCGTATCTTTTGTGTATGTTGTTTTCTACTTTTTTCTTTTGGGTTTGTGCTTTTGGTTTTTGGTTTTGTGTTTGCTTTGTGCTTTTGCTTTTGAATTTTACTGTTTGCTTTTCTTTCTTGGTTTTGGTTTTGTGTTTGTTTTCTGTTTTTGCTTTTTTTGAATTTTGCTTTTTGCTTTGTGTTTCTTGTTTTTTGTTTTTTTTGTTTTCTGTTTCTGCTTTTGTTTTTGAATTTTTCTTTTTGCTTCGTAATTTTGTTTTTGGTTTTATGTTTGTTTTCTGGAAAATCAAAATAAAACAAAACAAAATAAAATAAGACAAAATAAATAAAACAAAATAAAACAAAATAAACAAAACAAAATAAAAACAAAAATAAAACCATTTAAAATAAAATAAAACGAAATAAAATAAAAGAAAACAAAATCAAAATGAAAGAATACAAATTAAAATAAAATTAAACAAAACAAAATAAACCAAAATAAAATAAAATGAAGTAAAATAAAATAAAAAAAATTAAATAAATAATGTTACGATCTGATCCTTATTCACAAGTGGATTAAACCGAGTTTTGCAACTGGACGACTCAAGTCAGCTTAAATATCTCTAGAAAAATATTATAGGAATCTCATTAATTATCAATCAATAACCCTGCTTACGTGCATCATGAATATCAAGTTTTCTTACTCAGATTCTAGAGACCAGCAATAACATAATACCGAGATAATGCAATAATGTAACCACTTTCAATATACACTGCGCTTGGGGATCCATTAAATCATATACCATATAGGCTGACCATCATCACCGTCAGTGTGCCTGGCATAAGCTTCAATAATGCGCAATTCCCTTAACGCTGGAAATCATCAAATTACAAACCTATGCGTTGGAATTAATTACCTGAATGTGAAACCATTTCCAAACATTCCTCATATAATTATCATTCAACAATTCAACTTCACATCACACTCACTCTCGGCTGGGTGGAATAAATACCTTCAAATATGTGCTCAACGATAATGCATCAAATGTTAACCAATTATATCATCATTGTGAACTATTTCAGTCTAATCACAATCTCAAACATAAATCCAAAGCCCCTCCATATAATTCTTACCATTCAAAAACAATGAAATGCACGGTCACTTAAAGTAAAGGTGTTGTGCATAATAGCAGACATCGTTAAATATTTCTTGGGAAGCTTATCTTCCTGAGTCAAGCACTAGGGGGCTCCCACGCAGCCATGCATGCGATGTCACAATCCATGACAGGAATGACGAGGAGCACGTACAGATGTACGCGCTTATATCCCGGCCCTGACAATTGAAATTCTGAGTGTAGTTTTATAATTTTAAATGATCTTGTCGACTTCGTCGTTACGCTGGGGTCTGGAGTTACGTTTGGGTGACGGGACGAATTGTACCCAGATGCACTGAGATGTATGACATCATAGTACTGCTTGGTGAATGTGTTCCCCGACAATCTCTACTTCGTTAGTATAAGATAAAAATCCCCGATTCTTGAATGTCACGGGTAATCTAGAGAACCTCCGGATGGATTTTGATGCGGTTTTCACCATTCTGTAAAGGATATCTCGAGGAAAGAGTCTGTAGAAAATATTTTATGTATGATCAAAGAAAGCCAATCAGTAATGATTTCAGTGAAAAGGTCGAAAACAAACTTGGCGTCCGTGCGCTTCTTAAGCTTACGCTGGGCAAAGCGTTAAAAATATCAGTATACTATGAGCGTAAGAATTGGTCAGCATGAAAAGTTCTACAAAGAAGTCCGCGTGAGCAAATCTCTATCTTTAATACATCACCCACAATAAGTGTTTTTAGACTGGATGGAAGGGGCACGTCCCCGCGCGCTGCGAGAAGCCTCCAGCCTTTCCAGCATATTTCAGCATTTGTAGCATTTAAAATGATACAAAGTCTAGTCTTTCAGACTGACTGTCACTTTTTTCCTCAGGTTTTTCTCTACTCTGACATCGGTAAGACGACGTGTGTTTTTATTCCCTTTATGGAAGACCCACAGCAACTGCCCCAATCCTGGACTCTTACATTCACAATGTCAATCACTAATACAGTTACTCTATGGAGTAATAAACAAGACGTCCCTTGTCTCAAACAAAGACGACCTCGCTGTGAAGTGGCTAACATTCTTGGCTGTCACCTCTTAGGTCCAGGTTCGAGTCTCTACGCTGCCAATAAATTTATTTCTGGCCTGAGGGCTGGTACGGTGTACACTCAGACTCGAAAGACAGAACTGAGAAGAGGAGGGTTCAATTCCCACATCAGCCATCTTAGATATGTTCTTTCATGGTTTCCACTTCTAATCCCGGTAAATTCCCGGGATGTTTATTACCATAAGGTCAGGAAACTGGACCTCCGGGGGCAACGGCCAAGAGCACTAGCCACTACACCAGGAGGTGGACCACAGTAAAAGTGTTAAAAGTCAACTCCTACACACACCCAAGTAAGTAATATGGCCCTAAGCCCATAAAAGGCTAGTTGTTGTCGTTGATTGATTTAGGGTCTTTGCGACATCGTGGTCATGTAGCCCCGTGTATTTGTGTGTATGTGAGTGTGGGTGGAATTTGTCTGATAACCTGTGTTATTGTGATGGTTGTATTAGTGTGTGTATTTGTAATTCAGAAGAGGATTGGGAATGAGGCGGCCGTGGCCTTAATTTAGGAACCATCCCAGCATTTGCCTGGAGTAGAAGTGGGGAAACCCACTTCCAAGATGGCTGAAATGGGAATCGAACCTTCGTCTTTTCGGTTTTGCCTCACGAGGCTGAGTGTACACCGTTCCAGCCCTCAGACCAGAATTAGAATTTCTTGACACGCACACGGGGGCTAGGAAATAAAATGACGAAGCAGTATTTATTGAACATCGTGTAAGTGCTTATTCTCAAGAAACTATTGGGATTTCTTCTTCGTAGGGATGAAATGGAAATTGAAGATACTCTCAGAATATCTTTTACATAATGCACAGGTCCGTGTCTGCACATTGAACAGTGAGATTTGTGCTCAGGCACACGCAGCATCAATTCTCTGAGCAGGTAAACAAAACACTCTGAGGGCAATTTAACAGTGGAGAAACAGAGGGTGCAGCGAAGTTGCCTAGTGTATGAAATTAACTACAAAAGGATGACAGTTATTTCATGACATGATTTTTTTTTTAGTCGTTTACCCTCCAGGTTGGTGGAACCCACGGACGCAGCGAGGGAACTCACCACTACCGCCTCTACGGGCAGTGTCCTAGAGCTGGGAACATCGAATCGGAAGGGATACAACTGGTGAGGTGGGATTGGCATCTCGCCCAGGCGGCCTCATCTGCAAAGCGAACAGGGGCCTCATGAGGGAAGGTAAGGGATGGTTAGGATGGATAGGCAAGGAAGAGGGAAGGAGGCGGCCGTGGCCTTGAAGAAGGTACCATCCCGGCATATGCCCGAAGACGAAGTGGGAAACCACGGAAAACCACTTCGAGGATGGCTGATGGGGAATCGAACCCCCTCTACTCATTTGGGCCACCCGAGGCTGAGTAGACCCCGTTCCAGTCCTCGTACCACTTTTCAAATTTCGTGGCAGAGCCGGGAATCGAACCCAGGACCTCCGGGGCGGCAGCTAACCATGCTGACCGCTACGTACGGAGGCGACCTTTATTTCATGACATGATATGAGAATTATTTGTATTTTTAACCTACGTTTATCATGTGTAAAGGAATATGCAAAGGAAGGATTATGTCCGTCTGTCCGTCAGCCTGTCTACAAGACAAGTTTTGAAGTCGGCTTCGGTGGCGTAGTTGGTAGCATGCTGAACTTCTATGCCCAAGGTCGCGGGTTCAAACCCGGCCAAAGTCGTCGGACTTTTAAAAGGGTTAGAGATCCATCAGTATGCATTCCTTCGGAAGGACAGTAAAGCCAGCGGGCCTATGTCATAGATTTATTTCCACTAACTACAATTGTGTGAAGATAAATTCGTAGGTTAGATTTGATTAACGCTCTATTAAGTACCAACATTCGTTGACAGGTGCCGGTTGTAGTGGCATATATTAGCCAAGTACACAGCTAGGTGTCGTTGACGGTAGCATTTGGTATCAAAAGTGGGAAATACTTGAAATTGGTCATCTGCAGTCCTTACCTAAATTTCAGATAACACACACTAATACAGCCATCACAATTAACACCGGTTATCGGACAAATTCTACACACACCCAAAGTGCACGGGGTTACATGACCGCGTTGTCGCAGCCCCTAAACTGAGGAACCAACCAACAACTTTTGAAAGTTAGCATGGAATTCTGCAAAAATTGGTCTGAGTAATGTCCTCCATCGGGTCATTTGACTTTCCTTATTTGCAGCCAAATGCTAATAAGACACCTCAGCTGTCCTAGAGGTGGTTAACCGCGGTTTCCAATTTCTGTTCCTTGGCAAATGTCGAGATGGTTCCTAATTTAAGGTCACAGACACCTACAAATCCTAGGCTCAATTAAAAATGTTATTCCACTTTTACCAATGTCACAGGCATTTTTTCCAATTGATAGATTTAATATTGTCAAAATATTACAAGCCCACCTCGTGGCATTCTTGGCTGCCAGCGCAGAGAACCGTGTTAGATTCCCGGCTTTGCCAACAAGTTTAATTCGTGTCTGAGGGTGGCCGGCTTGGATGTACGAATAAAACGAAAAATAATATCTTGGAACTGGCCACGATGGCTGAAAGCGCTAACGCGCTCGCTCATGCCTCGCTAGCATCGGGAGAGCGTGGGTTCAAACCATACCTAGGCCGTCCTGAAAATGGGTTTCGAGGTTTCCCATTTTCACCACCAGGCAAATTCCGGGACAGTTCCTTTCAACAGGTCTATGGCCGAATTCCTACCCAAATCCTTTCCCTGTTCCTTCCTAAATTAGTTAGCGGTCACCTGGGCGACCGGCTTGTCACAATCCCCAACTGTAGGCTATCTATTGAAGAAGTGTTTTCATCTCCCAGACACCGTTCTTGTGACGGTAGAAGAATGATCCCTCGCAATGTTCATGGGTGAAGCCGAGCTGGGGCGACAAGCTATTAAACAGAAAAATATAATAAATCATGGAAAATAATGATAATTATTGGTGGTTAGTTCCTAGAAGTGGAGAATCTCACTGTTTCTTACATACCAAATACTCCTCGATGTGCACCATTAGTGGTGCGACAGACTCGAATCTCTATTCCACATCTCTCCATGTGTCTTGTAGCATTGTAGTTGTAATATTTGCGATAGCTATTCAAATGCGAAGGCGTAGATCCGGTAGATCACAAAGTAATGTTTGGTACACTTGATTCTTGACAAATCACCACAGGAAAATATCAAGTGGCGTAAGGTCTGGCTGTCGCCGCGGAGATCTGGGTTCGATTCCCGGCTCTGCCAAGAAATATGATTCTGATCAGAGGGGGTGGAACAGGGTCCACCCAGCCTCGTGAAGAAGAACTGAGAAGAGGTGGGTTTGATTCCTACCACGGCCATCGTAGAAGGGGTTTTCCATGATTTTCAACTTCTACTCGGGCATATATTTAGACCACGGCCGCCTCCTACCCAAATCCTTGCCCCCAATTACAAACACTTACACTAGTACAGTCATCAGGATATCAGACAGATTCCACGCACACGCCACAGGGCAAAGTCCTTAAATGATTCAATAACAAAACCCAACCACCGAGCAAAACTCGCGAGAGGAATGACATTCTGAAGATGGGTTTTCATTTCATTATCGAATAATAACTACAAGTAATTATGAAGATATTCAGCCCCAAGCCTATGTGGTTAGCATGCGATGCATTTAAGGGCCTGGATTCGATTCCCGGCTGGGTACTGGGACTTCAACTTCTTTTGATTATTTCCCTAGCTAAGGGACGGTTATCTGTGATCTCATCTTCATCACGACGCCAGGTAACCCACGGGGCATTAATTCATAAGGCCTAACCTAGGCCTCTCAGGATGCCACATGCCTTTATAACAATAATAATCATAATCATAATTATGATTATAATTATTATTATTATTATAATTATCATTACTTTTCGACATCAATATCACGGCAAACCGGTTACATTCTATGTTACAGCCTGGTTCGCCCTTAGCAAGGAACCATCTGTACTGAGGTACGTTTGTACTTTAGATTACACTGTTCAGAGACTTCATATTACTGTACATCCATTTCGTGCCCGCACTCTTCACGAGTCTCCTTCATTTATAGGATGAGCAAAATTTTCATCTGGATCATCTCTGAGCCTTGCTGAGTGTTCGACCAAAGTATCTTCACCAAGGAACTTCCTGACATTATGGCAGGTGTTTAACACCAGTACACGTTACAACTATTATTATTATTATTAGCATTATTATTATTATTATTATTATTATTATTATTATTATTATTATTATTATTATTCAGTAGCAATTCAAATAAGCATAATAAAAGGGCATTCGAGCACTATTGAAATTATTACAAAAACATGCAAGTGTATATAGAAAACTCAAACAATTTCAAAGTTATTTTCACTAAATAATACAATTCAAGCATGCACATCCTCTCATTTTTGTGTGTGGCCAGCATTCTGGCTGTCACCACGGAGGCCCAGGTTCGATTCCTGGCTCAGCAAAGAAATTTAATTCTGGTCTGAGGACTGGAACGGGGTACGCTCAGCACCGTGAGACAAAACTAAGATGAGGCGGGTTCGATTCCAATTCAGCCATCCTGGAAATGGTTTTCCGTTGTTTCGCACTTATACTCCAGGCAAGTGTTAGGATGGTACTGCGCTCGAAATCATGTCTGAACGAGAGAAGAAGACAGGATGAGGTACGAACTGAGGACCACCTCAGAAGAACGGCATATTTAAAATTTGGAATTATGGATATAATTTGCAGTCTGGATGGAAGATCATGATTAAATTAGCATTTGGAAAAAATTTCGCCTAGAGAAATATTTTTATTTCGAGAAATAATGGAAATTTTATGACTTGGTAATTTTTAACCAAGCATAAATGATTGGAGAACAGACCTGGAAATCTACACTTTAGTCGATGTTAGCAGCGAGAAACCAGTTTTTGATCCGAGGGAGAGGAAGCAAGGTCGACTTGAGGACAGACACGCGCCACGGTCTAGAGTGGGGGGAACAAACGCGTGTCGAGAGCGCGCCAGAATTAGTTGATGACCAATGAGAGAACAGTTTGAACACTAAGGAATGAAGAAATATTAAAATCATTACTTTAATATTTTATGTGAGTGTTACACATTGAATTCACCAGCAGAGGAAATGAAATTTAACTGACAAGACGGATATTGAATTAAATGGCTGAGAGAGAAGTTATGTATAAATCAGTCAATTTTCATAGCGGTTGGAGGCTAGTTGACCAGATTTGCGGGGGAAATCTGATCGACGAGGCTAGCAGACGCCAAGAGACGAGGCTCTTTCTATTTGGACAGTAGAGGAGGCAAGACGTTATAATTTTTACTCTTCGAGAAGTATACAGACAAAGGTCTTTGTGAACCTGAGACAGCAAGATGAAGCAACAAGCTATCGAAATGGAAAAATAAGCATCATTAGTTAACAGCATTATGAAGAAGTATTTTTACTGCATTTGAAGAAGAAATATACGTCATGATATGGTATTTAAAAAGTTTCAAAGTGAAACATCAAACACGTAACTACACAGGAAGGAAGTCAGAAGAAGTGAGACTTTATCTAGTAAGAATTTCATCAATCTACACAAAAATGTATAAGGAGACAGGTCGGAGGGGAGAAATTACAACTTCACATCATTTAGCGGTGAGGAGAATGTTCTAACTTCATTGTGTTGGGAACGTAAAGCTATGCTAACTAGCGAAATCCAGAAATGACCAGACAACATTGCAATATGAGTAGCGAGCTGCAGAACACCGCAGTTTTCGCTCACATAACGCTAAAAGCTACTACCAAAGAAATTCACACTACGGAGGTGATTTATTGTGTTGGAAAGAACACTGCAAGCTACCGACTTCAATGAACATCGAGATCTAACAAGAGACGAGCGGGATTCGAGATGGAGAAAGCTTAGAATCTGGACCTGGGGAACGCCAACCACCAAGAGCTGCGAGGGGGACGTGTCATCACCAAGGACGGGGGAAGCAGACCGGCAGGCGAGTTTCCAGCTGGAAACCGGTTTGCTGACAACATCCCATGGCATTCACCTGCAGCGGAGTCCAGACATAGCCGAGATGACACAACGAAACCAGTCCGCGGAGGCGTGCCACATACCAGAGACACGTGGGAGAAATTCCATGGACAGAAACATCATCAGATCTGTCACCAGCGATCTCAAAGTGAAGGTAGACCAGTGCAATTTTACACACATCTGTAGTTTGTTCTTGTACACGTTATCCCAGAATTTGGGCCAACATATTTGCATTTAAAACCCATGTTATTGTATTGTCTTGAAAGTTTTTAGTAATTTCTATAGTTATTTTCATACGTTACTCGGACGTATTTTGAAGGCTTGTTCGATGATCTTAGACATCGTTAGTATTTTTCAGTGTTATTTTAGAACGTTCAGATTTTACTTACAGTTAATTTCGTTGCGATAACTCACGTATATTCCGTAGACTTGTTGTAACATCGGAGAACGACCACATATGTATTGGAACATGAGAGGAGAAGCGTAAATTTGTGATAAATGAATAGTGTATCAGAGAAAGAGAACAGTCATGTATTTAACAAACGTGAATAGTGTATAATGTAATATCAGAGAAAGGAAGGACATGAGAATCCTATAATAAAGAGTTTGTTCGTCTCAGAAACGAAAATACTATGTATAAAACGAAATTGTTAATAGGAGTATTCAATATTGGCATTGAAAAAACTCCAGTATGAAAGGAAGATAATGACATTGTAAAACCCAGAAGCTTTGTTGTACGAAAAAGGACAGTATGCGATAGTTGAAGGCATAACTTAATAAGAAACGCTATTATAGAATGTTGTGAATGTATATTTGTTATAAATGATAATGTGAAACCGAAGGAAGGATATTGACATCCATTGTTGACAGAAACGTGAGGAAAGGTAATTGTTATTTACATAACAGACCCAAGCAGACTTAAAATTCTGAGTTAAGCGAGAAATTGTAACAAGGAAGTATTTGAAGCAGAAAAGGAAGTATGAGATGAGTTATGGTAGTAAGAATTGTGGAGAGATTGTGCAATAAAATTATGAGATAGAGAATTTGAGTGGAAAGGTTTTAAACATAGCACGGAAATGTATAATCGATAGAGTATTTTGTAGAAGGAGGAGTAGTGTATTCATGAAAGATATTGCATTTGTGATTTCTAGTAGGAATACAGAATATCATACTTTGATAAAAGTAATTGATATGGAACCGTAGAAGTTTTGTAAAAGTGCTAAAGAGGAAATATTAATGAGATGCAATTATATTGATGGAAGCGAAACAGAGACGCGATGATATGAAATGTGAAATTGAGAATTTAAGTGGAAAGGTTTTTGAAATATTTCGTGTTGATTAAGAGAAGCCGTATTTTGTATTTTGAGAAGTTGAGAGTGTGGACAGTGAGGGTTAATGCCACACACACTCGATATTTGGTTTGAGAGCTTATCAGAATAGTCATGCGTTGCAAGTTTGTATAATTATTAACTTATTGGATACCGGAGTTGTACACTTAAGTGATGAGATATTAACTTTATTGTTTGTGTCCATGATTCACATGGAATTGACGCATAAATACCTATAATGACCAGTTTTATTGTGTGAAATACGGAGAAAGGTTGTGAAATACGGAGAAAGGTTGTGAGATGAACTCTAGTAAATTGGAGACAGATACTATGAAATCGTGCGGGTCGCGATCATGTAAATAAATGTAAATATTTTATTATCATTATTATTAACCATTTTTAATAGCATTTGGAAACTTTACATTATATTTAAAGGACTTTAACGGATGTATTACGTAAGGAGTATGTCTGTTATTATGGAACGTTAAAGTATAATTTTAGTGAACAGGTAGGACAGATATTAGTGTCCTGAATTTAAATAATGTGTGTTTAAAAACATCTTGGAGCAAGATATTTTTTTCATATGTGAAATGATGCAACTCTTAGCTGGTGTTGAATTTCCTACGATCCTTTTACCATCTGCGCGGATTTGGTACTGTGGTCTAGAGGAATTCGGGCGCATATATAACATATCTAATTAATGGTCGCCCAAATAGTGTGGTTTCGACGTTGTCGATTGCCTGGGTCTCTCGAATTTGTAAATTTGAATTCCCAGTGCTGAGTGGCCAGCGGTTGTGTCGAGTTTGTTACACTAGGTGATATTTTGTAATCACGGCTATTTTAAGCATGTTTGGTGTACGACACAGTCGTGTTTTGTTTGTATTTTAAATGCCGATCCCAATCTGACAAGTTGAGGAGATGAATTCCCGTTTTCTGATATGTGGAGTACAATTTGTTGTGAGGCATATCTTGCATTGTTCCGGCGAAAGACCTTTTGGTCAAGTAAAACGTAAATGTAAATTGATGTCATGTTTAAATAAATTTTGTAGGATTAAGTGTTCAAATACGTTCAGTGTTGGTCATTAAAAGTGCTAGATACCGTTAACGTTAGTATAGACGTTGGGTAGGAAAGGAAAAACATATCTACGGAATACGTGAGTATGTCATAGGTAATTTAAAATGTTGGTCATTCTGGAATTTCGCTGTGCTTAGTATAATGATACTTCCCATTTTTCTCATTGTATTAAGATGATGTCGTCTGAGGACATGACCTACATCAGGTCCATCTTGGAGCAGATGAGGACCAGTCTGGCAGGTTTGACTGCCGAAGTTGAAGCCCTACACACTATCACTCATGATAACACTAAAAAGATAGGGAAAGAAATTATGGACACTAAGGCAGCGAAGAAGGAAGAAAGTCGACTGGCACAAGCAGATATGGAGAAACGACTACAAGAGCTACAGCAGACTCTACAGAATAGTATTGACACTATAAAGGTTGACAACACAAACTATTTCAACACTATTTCAGGGTCCCAAGGTGAATTGCAGAATCAGCTGACTACCTTAAATGGTACAGTTGACGAGCTCCAACAAAAGGTAATTAATCAACAAAATTGATCTCTGAGGGTATCAATGTTGAAATAAATAAATGTATTGTTGAAGCTGTATTGAAACTGAAAGAGGGAGTGTTAAAGAGCAGTAGTGCTCATATTTATGAAATGCATGGTAAAATCATGAGGTAAAGGATATTGAACGTAAAACAAATACTCATGTAACTGGGTTGCGAGAGGAATTAACTAAACGAATTGACTCTGTAGAGGAATCCAATGTTACAACAATAAGCGAAATAACGAGTAAAACTGATAGGATTAAATTTAAAGAATTAGACAATATTAGGGAATTAGTTGATGAGGTCAATACTGAGATAGCGAAAGTCAAGTCTAAACAAGAGAAAGAGATAGGTGAGCTGAATGAACAGATGAAAGCACTGTCGATGAGGGAAACATCTAATATGACGCAAGATCTTCAAGATTTATTTAGAGAAAGAGATAGTAAATTGAGAGGAGAACTGAACCGATTAGGATTTGGTCAAGGTGAACAGGAAGATGACAGGGAGTGCGTAGACACTCACATGTTTGGTAGGTCACGCAACATTATTGGAACAGAACGCACTGAAAGAAACACAAGAGAACCGGATATGGAAGGAAGAACATACGATCAGGGTGCTGGTGGGAACAATCAAAACGTAGTGGTAATAAAAAGCCATGAGGAAAAACCCGACAAGTTCACGGGGGAAGGAAATGTCACCGCCGTCGAATTCTTAAGGGACATGCGATATTACCTGGAGGAGAACAAAATTCCTCGAGAGAGAGAGATGAGAGTGGTGGAAAAATATTTAGCCTCAGAGGCATTAATTTGGCACAAAGCATTTAGATACACTTACAACACGTTCGATGAATTTGCAGAGCCACTGTTGAAACGATTCTGGAGTGAAGAATTGTAACACGATATCAGAGCCGAGATTTATTCAAAGAAATACCCATACTCTGTACCGACACGTTATGCGATCTACTTTACAAATCAATTAGCCCGTCTACAACACCTTCATACTCCACTGGCTGAACCGGAGCTGATACATGTCATATCCAGACAGTTACCAGCCGCGGTTAGAAAGCACCTTTTTTCGTCAAATTTGAATACATTAGAGGACATGGCAGAGTTGCTGCGACGATTAGACCACACAAGTTCTATAGCGCAAACTCAAGGGCAAATTCACAATCATAATTCAAGAGCCAGACATAAAAATAGAGAAATGCATACAGTATCGGTTGATCAACAACAACAAACTGATGTAACACCACATAGGACAGGACCAATCAGGCATAATAGCAATGGTAGGACCAGGTATGATCCAGGGTATGACCGAGCTAGAGAAGGTTGGCCTTACAAGAACCGTTACTGGAATGATACACAGAGAAGGTCAAGATACCAGTATAATAATAATAACAATGGATTTCACAGGAATAACTATCCTGAGAGACAAAACGAAAGTGATCCTAGAAGATACGAAAACTGGAATGAAGGGAGCCATCAACAACAACAGCGACGTCCTATACAACAACAACAACCGAGGAACAATGATCAAAGGAGCAGGTGGAGAGATGACGGAAATGTTCAGAGGTACTACGAAGACCGAGAAAGAGAAAGTCAGGATTATAGAAGAAATCAGAGGGAAAGAGAAGAAAGAAAGGAACAACCCCAACAACAGGCACAAGTGAGTGATGAACCTCAACCAGGAACTAGTCGTGAAGGTCAAAATCACGACAGGACTGGACAAAAAACGCCATTTAAGAAAGGAAAGTAGGAGAAAGCGTAGATCACACAATAATGAGGCATGAGATCGCCATAAATGCACTGTACGAGGTCACAGATGATGAGTTGTTATATGAAAGAGAGGAGCCGAAAAAAGGAGATACAGCCAGACTACCCTTTATTCTTATGAAATTAGGAGAAAATACTTTAAGAACGCTTATAGACACTGGTGCAACAGCCTCAATAATATCTGAAAGTAGTATCCAGAAGTTAGAAGCTGAGAACTTATTAACCGCATTGCCTGTATCAACGATAAAAGTGAGAGGAGTGTTCAATGACAAAACTATGAAATGCAAAATACAAGCATTATTGGAATTTTCTATAAACGACCAGAGATCTGAACAGATATTCATAGTGTTGAACCATATTAGTTTTGATGCAATACTGGGTATTGATTTTATTACTCAGTCAGGAGCTGTCATTGACTTGAAAAATGGAATTATTCGATTTAATAATGGTGAAGCAGTGAGTGGAACTTCAAGCTCGAAAGAACAAGAGTACTGCATAGAAGATGGTATTGGTGAAGGGAAATTGGAAGAAATGGTCTTGGAAGTGGAAGAGGAAGGAAGAAGACATCCCACCTATCCCATAGAAAATTTTGAATATTATCAGGAGAAATTGGAGGCATTAATTTCACACTTCGCTGATATTTTTTATGACAAACCAGGGGCGATCAGAGGTTTCAAATATCAGATTCGCTTGATAGATAACGCTCCATTTCAGAAGAAACTCTAGCCGATACCTGAAAAATATCAAGAAGAAGTTGCCGAGATTATAAAAGGCATGGAAAGGGATGGAATCATTCAGAAACCGGCCACCCCATATTTGAATCCGATTACTGTGGTGAAGAAGGCAGATGGAGGTTTGAGGGTTTGTTTAGATGCCCGTCAAATAAATTTGTTAACGATGAAGGAACAAGACAGGACACCCAAGATAAGGGAATTACTGAGAAAATTCCGTGGAAAAACCTGCTTTTCCGTCATTGACTTGACGGCCAGCTTTTACCAAATAGAGTTGAGTGAAGATAGCAGATGCTATACTGGATATCTATTTAACGAAACCAGTTACACGTTTCGTCGAGTTCCATTTGGTCTAGTGAACTCGAGCCCAGCACTTATCAGAGCCCTCGATAATAAGCTGAGCGAAGAGGTTAAGAAGTACGTCATATGCTACGTTGACGACTTGATTCTTTCCTCAGAAACGCCAGAGCAGCATTTATTGCATCTGAGAAAATTGTTTGAAGATTTAAGAGAAGCTAATATAAAGGTCAACTTCAACAAATGCCACTTTTTCCAAGAGAAAATAAACTTCTTAGGACACACCATAGATCAATTTGGTTATCAACCAAACAATGACAAAATTGAAGCAATTTCGGAATTTCCTAGACCTAAGAAGATAAAGGATCTTCGAGCCTTTCTAGGTCTTTGCCAATTTTTGAGCAGTCATTGTCCACGCTATTCTGAAGTGATGGCTCCACTTCATGAACTCTTGAAGAAAAATAATAGATGGAAATGGGACGCAACAATAGAAAATGCTTTTGTACGAGCTAAGGAGATGCTTAAAAATAACATTAAGCTGGAATATCCCGATTTTGAGAGGACATTCATTGTGGAGGCAGACGCATCGAGGACTGGAATAAGCGCTGTGTTATACCAGAAAGACGCTGAAGGAAACAACCACTATATAGCCTTTAATAATAGAAAGCTACGGTCACACGAGGTGAACTATTATACCATAGAGCTGGAGGCTTTAGCTGTCATTAACGCATTACAACACTGGAAGAAGCTATTGATAGGCCATCCCATACTTATAAGAACTGACCATAAGGCACTAGAATTCATGCTGAAGTCTGATTTGTCTAGCGACAGAATGACTAGATGGACTATGTTCTTGCAACAGTTGAATGCAACCATTAGTCATGTGCCAGATAAAGATAATCTGTTAGCAGATATACTATCGAGGCATCCAACATCCAAGACTAACGTCAGAGTTAATGTTATACAGACAGATGACGAAGATCAGGCACCATTGGACAAGTTAGCCAGAATTTTCACTTTTCAAAGGAAGGACGCATTTCTTAGAAACATGTACAAGTATTTGTCAGGAAGATTGAATGTACAGAATGCTACTTATGAAGGAATGAGGAGGAAGTCCAAACATTTTGTACTGCAAGGAGACAAGGTCTGCAAATATGTGGATGCAGGTCATACCAAGATTAGAGTAGTGATACCACCAGAACTAATTGTACCAGTTGTATGGTTAACACACAAGTCTATTGGTCACGGTGGGTTAGAAAAGACCTACAGTACCGCACAGGAAAAGTTTTACTGGATCAATATGCGATCTATTGCAATTGTCATACGATCTTGTGAACTATGCCAAAAGAACAAATACAATTCAGAATTGTTATTTGAGAAACCGAAGGCCATTATACCAACGAAGCCATTGGAATTGTTCAGCCAGGACATTTATGGTCCTGCGCCCAAGAGTTTGAGAGGAAACCAATATGTACTTGTCACCATGGATGTATTTTCTAAAATCATCATGTTAAACCCCATGCAGAAAGCAACAACGAAAGCAGTTTTGAAGCATATAGAGAAGAACGTGATACCGAAGCTAGGAATGCCAGAGAAATTAATAAAGGATCATGGAACTCAATATACAGCTGCAGAATTTGAAGAAACCATGGAGAGATTGGATATTAGCCATATTTATAGTTCCGTACGCAGTCCACAAACAAATCCTATAGAAAGATCTATCCTAGAACTTTCTAAATACATTCGCTTATACAGTTCTGAGAATCATGCGAACTGGGTGAAGGTAATACCATTGGTAGAATACTGCATCAATAGCACTCGTCATGAAAGCACGAATGAGATTCCCACCGTACTGCATTATAATGAAAAACCTAGAAGACCCTGGGAAGGAATCATAGATATCCAAGAGGATAAAGAGATCCCTATTGATAGAAGAATAGAAGAGGCCAGAGAACATCTCAATAAGCAGGCCGAATGGCGATTGAAGAGAACGAGAGGCAAGCGATTCAGCAGACCACTGAGAGAGGGAGATTTGGTTCTTACTAGAACAAATGTCAAAGCAGATGTCTTGAAGAAGGTATTCGTCAAATTCAGTAACATCTTCAGGGGACCTTTCAAGGTAGCGAAGGTTTACGGAAATAATTGCTATGCCATAGCTACACTGAGCGATGATCGTATTATTGGAAAATACAATCACTCCAAGTTACAGAGATTTTACCCCCAAGATTCAATAGTGACACAATTTCGACAGCATATCTATGTGAAGGAATAACATGTAGTAAAAGAAAGTCCATTCTTTACTTTCTATTAACGTCGGATGGGGAAATGCGCTCGAAATCATGTCTAGATGAGAGAAGAAGACAGGATGAGGTACGAACTGAGGACCACCTCAGAAGAATGGCATATTTAAAATTTGGAATTATGGAAATAATTTGCAGTCTGGATGGAAGATCATAATTAAATTAGCATTTGGAAAAAAAATTCGCCTAGAGAAATATTTTATGAATTGGTAATTTTTAACCAAGCATAAATGATTGGAGAACAGTCCTGGAAATCTACACTTTAGTCGATGTTAGCAGCGAGAAACCAGTTTTTGATCCGAGGGAGAGGAAGCAAGGTCGACTTGAGGGCAGACACGCGCCACGGTCTAGAGTGGGGGAACAAACGCGTGTCGAGAGCGCGCCAGAATTAGTTGATGACCAATGAGAGAACAGTTTGAACATTAAGGAATGAAGAAATATTAAAATCATTACTTTAATAGTTTATGTGAGTGTTACAAATTGAATTCACCAGCAGAGGAAAAGAAATTTAACTGGCAAGACGGATATTGATTTAAATGGCTGAGAGAGAAGTTATGTATAAATCAGACAATTTTCATAGTGGTTGAAGGCTAGTTGACCAGATTTGCGGGGGAAATCTGATCGACGAGGCTAGCAGACGCCAAGAGACGAGGCTCTTTCTATTTCTATTTCTATTTGGACAGTCGAGGAGGCAAGACGTTATAATTTATACTTTTCGAGAAGTATACAGACAAAGGTCTTTGTGAACCTGAGACTGCAAGACGAAGCAACAAGCTATCGAAATGGAAGCATCATTAGTTAACAGCATTAAGAAAAAGTATTTTTACTGCATTTGAAGAAGAAATATACGTCGTGATATGGTATTTAAAAAGTTTCAAAGTGAAACATCGAACACGTAACTACACAGGAAGGAAGTCAGAAGAAGTGAGACTTTATCTAGTAAGAATTTCATCAATCTACACAAAAATGTATAAGGAGACAGGTCGGAGGGGAGAAACTACGACTTCACATCATTTAGCGGTGAGGAGAATGTTCTAACTTCATTATGTTGGGAACGTAAAGCTATGCTAACTAGCGAAATCCAGAAATGAACAGATAACATAGCAATATGAGTAGCGAGCTGCAGAACACCGCAGTTTTCGCTCACATAACGCTACAAGCTACTACCAAAGAAATTCACACTATGGAGGTGATTTCTTGTGTTGGAAAGAACACTGCAAGCTACCGACTTCATTTTTTGTTTAGCGTATGACTAATGAACATCGAGATCTAAGAAGAGACGAGCGGGATTCGAGATGGAGAAAGCTAAGAATCTGGAGCTGGGGAACGCCAACCACCAAGAGCTGCGAGGGGGACGTGTCATCACCAAGGACGGGGGAAGCAGGCCGGCAGGCGAGTTTCCAGCTGGGAACCGGTTTGGTGACAACATCCCAGGGCAATCACCTGCAGCGGAATCCAGACATAGCCGAGATGACATAACGAAACCAGTCCGCGGAGGCGTGTCGCATACCAGAGACACGTGAGAGAAATTCCATGGTCAGAAACATCATCAGGTCTGTCACCAACGATCTCAAAGTGAAGGTAGACCAGTGCAATTTTACACACATCTGTAGTTTGTTCTTGTACACGTTATCCCAGAATTTGGGCCAACATATTTGCATTTATAACCCATGTTATTGTATTGTCTTGAAAGTTTTTAGTAATTTCTATAGTTATTTTCATACGTTACTCGGACGTATTTTGAAGGCTTGTTCGATGATCTTAGACATCGTTAGTATTTTTCACTGTCATTTTAGAACGTTTAGATTTTCATATAGTTAATTTCGTTGCGATAGCTCACGTATATTCCGTAGATTTGTTGTAACATCGGAGAACGACCATATATGTATTGAAACATGAGAGGAGAAGCGTAAATTTGTGATAAATGAATAGTGTATCAGAGAAAGAGAACAGTCATGTATTTAACAAACGTGAATAGTGTATAATGTAATATCAGAGAAAGGAAGGACATGAGAATCCTATAATAAAGAGTTTGTTCGTCTCAGAAACGAAAATACTATGTGTAAAACGAAATTGTTAATAGGAGTATTCAATATTGGCATTGAAAAAACTCCAGTATGAAAGGAAGATAATGACATTGTAAAACCCAGAAGCTTTGTTGTACGAAAAAGGACAGTATGCGATAGTTGAAGGCATAACTTAATAAGAAACGCTATTATAGAATGTTATGAAAGTATATTTGTTATAAATGATAATGTGAAACCGAAGGAAGGATATTGACATCCATTGTTGACAGAAACGTGAGGAAAGGTAATTGTTATTTACATAACAGACCCAAGCAGACTTAAAATTCTGAGTTAAGCGAGAAATTGTAACAAGGAAGTATTTGAAGCAGAAAAGGAAGTATGAGATGAGTTATGGTAGTAAGAATTGTGGAGAGATTGTGCGATAAAATTATGAGATAGAGAATTTGAGTAGAAAGGTTTTAAACATAGCACGGAAATGTATAATCGATAGAGGATTTTGTAGAAGGAGGAGTAGTGTATTCATGAAAGATATTGCATTTGTGATTTCTAGTAGGAATACAGAATATCATACTTTGATAAAAGTAATTGATATGGAACCGCAGAAGTTTTGTAAAAGTGCTAAAGAGGAAATATTAATGAGATGCAATTATATTGAAGGAAGCGTAACAGAGACGCGATGATATGAAATGTGAGATTGAGAATTTAAGTGGAAAGGTTTTTGAAATATTTTGTGTTGATTAAGAGAAGCCGTAATTTGTATTTTGAGAAGATGAGAGTGTGGGGAGTGAGGGTTAATGCCACACACACTCGATATTTGGTTTGAGAGCTTATCAGAATAGTCATGCGTTGCAAGTTTGTATAATTATTAACTTATTGGATACCGGAGTTGTACACTTAAGTGATGAGATATTAACTTTATTGTTTGTGTCCATGATTCACATGGAATTGACGCATAAATATCTATAATGACCAGTTTAATTGTGTGAAATACGGAAAAAGGTTGTGAAATACGGAGAAAGGTTGTGAGATGTACTCTAATAAATTGGAGACAGCTACTATGAAATCGTGCAGGTCGCGATCATGTAAATAAATGTAAATATTTTATTATCATTATTATTAACCATTTTTAAGAGCATTTGGAAACTTTACATTATATTTAAAGGACTTTAACGGATGTATTACGTAAGGAGTATGTCTGTTATTATGGAACGTTAAAGTATAATTTTAGTTTTTTTTAGCGTATGGCTTTTTAGTGCCGGGAGTGTCCGAGGACATGTTCGGCTCGCAAGTTTTGTAGCTGCTTCGAGACGGACACCCAATGGGTGAGCTACAAGTACCGTTGGGGAGGAATGTTGGATGGGAGGGTCTAGGAGTTGGAAGGTAGCGGCTGTGGCCTATAGTTAGGGACCAACCCCGGCATTTGCCTGGAAGGAAGATGGGAAACCACAGAAGACCATCTTCAAGGTTGCCGGCGGGGGGATTCGAACCTCCTCGCCTCCCGGATGTGAGCGACTGCCATCAGTCATGCCGTAACCACCACGGCTAACTCATCCGGTATAATTTTAGTGAACAGGTAGGACAGATATTAGTGTCCTGAATTTAAATAATGTGTGTTTAAAAATATCTTGGAGCAAGATATATTTTTCATATGTGAAATGATGCAGGAGAGACACTTGTTAAATGCATCAAGCCTAAATGAGGCGTAGATGTTTCATTTTAAATGGTGATTTTATTTCTATTTAATTATTGGTGTTGGGGACATAAATTGTTATGTTGTTTCATTTTTTGTCAATAAATGGCAAGCGTAATATTTTATTCTTGCAAAGTTTTATAGAACTGATTCTTGATTCAACGCTTAATTACACTATAACGAAACCGCTTGCTAGATGCAGACAGCCGATCGACCCTTTATCTTAACGCCCGAGAGCCGAGTTGCTCATTAGTGCTCTATCTTTTATTTTTCCTGTTCTGTATGCAACTAATTAGTAGTATAGATAGAGATGTATTGTACAGCCCGGGGGGCAGTACCCCCTGAGAGCCACCCCCCATATTTTACCAAAACCATCCCAACTGGCAACACCATAAGACCGGGACATTATCTATACACAGCAAGCGGCGGCCACCCAGCCTGGGAGGTTAGCCAACTACTTGCAAAACATACACAAACATTTACACTTACAACTATCTGGGGCAGCTACATTTACGCAACGCTGACCAAGCAGCGCCGGAAGGTATAAGAATGGAGTCCAAACTGGAGCCATTATCTGTTCTAATCTGTGCTTCGCCAGCGGCCTTGCCCGACGTCCGTTCATCACCAGGTGAGAATCTAGTTGTGCTCAGAATCCTTTAATTCTTGTAAACACCTACCGCTAACTTGTACGCACAAATTGTATTTTATACTTGCTTAAATTCCCCAAGAGGGACATACCAATCTACATCTACTGACCAATAAATACATGGTCAGTAACCTACACTTGCATTACTAATTACACTCCACTTCACATCCTCATACCCTACCTGACCTTCGTCACAATTGCCCGTGACCGTAGTAGCCAGTAATTGCTTTGTCAGACTACATTGTACTCACAGCACGCGACTCGACTGCATAGCGTCGAGCCGCTGACTTAGAACGTCTATTGTATTACTCATTCCGCCCAGCTGGCAGGCCAGTATAGTAGCCCGTATTTAGAGATCCATCCCCTAGCAAATACTTGCATCTTGCAGGGACACCCCCGAACGATTAGACACTAAACACCAACACACTACACTAGTAAGCTCTCCCAGCTACGGGAAGCTACTCTCACCCAGGAACAGTCTTCCAAATTAACACAGTAACACAACCGTGTTTTATCCCAACTACCCCCCAACCAAGGGATTAAAACATATTTGGTGGAGGCGCTGCTACCACGCACAATAAGGGTACGACTCATACAACGAGCCCTCGTGGTAGAAACGATCCGTAACGCACACAGCCAAGCGATAGTTAAATATTTTTTTGAAGACATCATTTTTTTCCCGGCACTCTAGGAACACAAGGGAAATTTTAATCAACCCACCCACCCCAACCCCCTGGAAAGAATCAGAAATATAATACATTGCAAAACACACACAGTTCTTTTTATACATACACTTGATTAAGCATGGCCCCTCTATACCGTCTTGCCGTGCTGAGGAGCATTGGGGAATACCAGGAGTTAATTGCCTGGCACAAGGTCTTTGAGACAAGACAGGACTACCTCAGAAGGTATCAGCAACTACTGCGCGCCCAGTATATGCGAATTATAAGGGCACTTGTCCGGCCACTCCGCAGCGCCAAGAATCGAAAGATTCGAGCGAAAATCCCCACCCTCCGTACACAAATCATTAAGGCGCACTGGCAACTACACTGCCGACACGAATTCATGTTCCAGCAATGGGAAACAATCATCAGAGAACACCAACGGATAGGGACTAATGGCACCAAAGTTGCCGAACAGGCCATATGCCTCAATAGGCAATACGCCCAAATTTGGGAAGAATATAGGGAGCTCCAAGCCAACAAGGCCATTTTTGAGTTCATGGCAGGGCCACCAGCCCAGCCTAGAGAGGACATATGCATAGACACATTAACGCAGCAATTCGCGAGAATGTCCCTCTCGACACGTACCGCCACACAAGGGAAGGAGTTCGCCGTGGCCACAGTTCAGGAAACGGCCAGGTTAGGCCCTAACACACCTAAGGGGCACTCGAATACATCCACACAATTCACAACACCGGTTCAGAAGACTATTAGGCAGCAATGGAGGCAGACACAAGGGAAGGAGTCTACCGTGGCCATAGGCCAGAAGTCGGTCAGACTACCCTCCAATACATTGACAGGGCAATCACAGACAAATACACGACCTTTACCGCTGGTTCAGAGGGCGATTTCACCAGAACGAAAGCGGATACTAACATGTGCACCCCCAGTACAAATGCATAAGAGGGTGTTGTCTTCAGCCCCTCAGGGTGCAAAACGCACGCCCGTGCACACTGCCCAGGCGCAAACACACAATACACGGGGCATAAGAAAGGTTTTATTACCTACCCCACGAGGCCAGGCAGTCAGGAAGACACACACCCCTATAAACACTCCTAGGGTAGCGCGGAGCGCAATCAGCCCCTCAGGCACAAGCACACTCAGGCCAATATCGAGGCACTACGATGACCGTTGACCCAGACTTTCTTTGCTACAAACACCCCCAGAAAATAATAAAGAAGCACCCCAATGGGTATCAGGGGCCTACGCCTTAGTGACAGGGCGAAATTATTCACCTTCTCGAGCAATGACGCTCGGACGTGGATAACAACTTTCGCTATATATATTAAAAAAAACACTCTTCCAATAATGGAAGGCGGCCTAGGAAAAAGGCAACGCACATGGCATAATAAAATTGAAGCCATGGCTGTAGACACAGTGATAGACAATTCCACACACGACACCTCATAAACAACATAAATCACACGCCCACATAACAACACATAGGCTAAGCTAGACTAACATAGGCTAACCTAGACTAAGTTAGACTTAAGCGGCACCATAATTAATTTTTTTACACTATGCGCAGCGATTGAAAAGCTATATGTATTGTAATAATATACTCTATTTGCAGGTTCACAAGGAGCCAACGTGAATGACACTAACATATTTAATTTTCAGGAAGGCAGACACATATGAATTCACCCCCTGTAAATATAGCCCCCAAACACACATATCCTACACTAAATATGTCACACACAAACACATTACTCATCGGTTTCAGTTGCACCCTTAAAGGTGACAACGTCAGCGGCCAGCAGTGAACAGTATACGAGGGATGCTGAACATAGCTGAACGCAAACACATCTCCACACGCCAATGAAGCGTGACTTCAGGATCTAAGGGCGGCACGGAAGTTGTAAGTGCCGAACCTTCGACCCTAAGGTGGAATTCCGACCCACGACGGAAAACCACGAGGTTCCATAATAAGTAAGAATAGCGGACTAGCCACTAAATCGCACCAGGAACAGCTGAGTAAGGAATGGTATACAAGGCACGATGGTAGAGTGCGCACGAGACTAAGAGGTATAGATAAATGGCCAAAGCGAGAGATCTCTAAGGTATTGTACTAGCATGATTATTATTATTATTATTGAAATTATGATTATTATTCTAACTATCATCATAACCAATGTATCCTATACTGTATCAAAAACGTTATCACAGTCTTACATAATATGTCACACCATTTAACACTGCCACACGGTGAACACACTTTTATTTCTTTCCTTTCCATTCCAATAACGACAAAACTTGTGAAGGTGTCCCGTTTTACCCCAACACAATAAACCATTTTATATATATTCCTTTAACTTATACCCAGGGACACCTGTTTTTTTCTATTTTCTTCCATCTTTTACACAATACACTGCAGGGAGCAATTTTTTTTCTCCAACACAGCGCCGGACGGCACAACCACCCGTCCAGCCATGGTTTTTTTCCTCCCTGGATAACGCCAACATATATATATAATGTCAAAAACATGTATTTTTTTTTTGTATCTTATTATTACTATTTCAAATGTCAAATTTTAAAATGAGCAATTCTCGATTAACCATGTATAACTATGTACACCCAAAACCTACCCCTCTGAGCACACGCTGGACTCACATCACCACGACATCGCTACACCTACACGTCACCGACACGGAAGACAAAGAAGAAGAGGTACGAGGAGAAACCAAGAAGAAAACATCACATCGACACGTCCACTCTACTTCCCGTTCCCGTTCGCGGGGACGCGAACTAATCGATGAGGGGGACTTGTACAGCCCGGGGGGCAGTACCCCCTGAGAGCCAACCCCCATCTTTTACCAAAACCACCCCAACTGGCAACACCATAAGACCAGGACATTATCTATACACAGCAAGCGGTGGCCACCCAGCCTGGGAGGTTAGCCAATTACTTGCAAAACATACACAAACATTTACACTTACAACTATCTGGGGCAGCTACATTTACGCAACGCTGACCAAGCAGCGCCGGAAGGTATAAGAATGGAGTCCAAACTGGAGCCATTATCTGTTCTACTCTGTGCTTCGCCAGCGGCCTTGCCCGACGTCCGTTCATCACCAGGTGAGAATCTAGTTGTGCTCAGAATACTTTAATTCTTGTAAACAACTACCCCTAACTTGTACACACAAATTGTATTTTATACTTGCTTAAATTCCCCAAGAGGGACATACCAATCTACAGCTACTGACCAATAAATACATGGTCAGTAAGCTACACTTGCATTACTAATTACACTCCACTTCACATCCTCATACCCCACCTGACCTTCGTCACAATTTCCCGTGACCGTAGTAGCCAGTAATTGCTTTGTCAGACTACATTGTACTCACAGCACGCGACTCGACTGCATAGCGTCGAGCCGCTGACTTAGAACGTCTATTGTATTACTCATTCCGCCCAGCTGGCAGTCCAGTATAGTAGCCCATATTTAGAGATCCATCCCCTAGCAAATACTTGCATCTTTCAGGGACACCCCCGAACGATTAGACACTAAACACCAACACACTACACTAGTAAGCTCTCCCAGCTACGGGAAGCTACTCTCACCCAGGAACAGTCTTCCAAATTAACACAGTAACACAACCGTGTTTTATCCCAACTACCCCCCAACCAAGGGATTAAAACATATTTGGTGGAGGCGCTGCAACCACGCACAATAAGGGTACGACTCATACAACGAGCCCTCGTGGTAGAAACGATCCGTAACGCACACAGCCAAGCGATAGTTAATTTTTTTTTAAGACAGCATTTTTTTCCCGGCACTCTAGGAACACAAGGGAAATTTTAATCAACCCACCCACCCCAACCCCCTGGAAAGAATCAGAAATATAATACATTGCAAAACACACACAGTTCTTTTTATACATACACTTGATTAAGCATGGCCCCTCTATACCGTCTTGCCGTGCTGAGGAGCATTGGGGAATACCAGGAGTTAATTGCCTGGCACAAGGTCTTTGAGACAAGACAGGACTACCTCAGAAGGTATCAGCAACTACTGCGCGCCCAGTATAAGCGAATTATAAGGGCACTTGTCCGGCCACTCCGCAGCGCCAAGAATCGAAAGATTCGAGCGAAAATCCCCACCCTCCGTACACAAATCATTAAGGCGCACTGGCAACTACACTGCCGACACGAATTCATGTTCCAGCAATGGGAAACAATCATCAGAGAACACCAACGGATAGGGACTAATGGCACCAAAGTTGCCGAACAGGCCATATGCCTCAATAGGCAATACGCCCAAATTTGGGAAGAATATAGGGAGCTCCAAGCCAACAAGGCCATTTTTGAGTTCATGGCAGGGCCACCAGCCCAGCCTAGAGAGGACATATGCATAGACACATTAACGCAGCAATTCGCGAGAATGTCCCTCTCGACACGTACCGCCACACAAGGGAAGGAGTTCGCCGTGGCCACAGTTCAGGAAACGGCCAGGTTAGGCTCTAACACACCTAAGGGGCACTCGAATACATCCACACAATTCAGAACACCGGTTCAGAAGACTATTAGGCCGGAATGGAGGCAGACACAAGGGAAGGAGTCTACCGTGGCCATAGGCCAGAAGTCGGTCAGGCTACCCTCCAATACATTGACAGGGCAATCACAGACAAATACACGACCTTTACCGCTGGTTCAGAGGGCGATTTCGCCAGAACGAAAGCGGATACTAACATGTGCACCCCCAGTACAAATGCATAAGAGGGTGTTGTCTTCAGCCCCTCAGGGTGCAAAACGCACGCCCGTGCACACTGCCCAGGCGCAAACACACAATACACGGGGCATAAGAAAGGTTTTATTACCTACCCCACGAGGCCAGGCAGTCAGGAAGACACACACCCCTATAAACACTCCTAGGGTAGCGCGGAGCGCAATCAGCCCCTCAGGCACAAGCACACTCAGGCCAATATCGAGGCACTACGATGAACGTTGACCCAGACTTTCTTTGCTACAAACACCCCCAGAAAATAATAAAGAAGCACCCCAATGGGTATCAGGGGCCTACGCCTTAGTGACAGGGCGAAATTATTCACCTTCTCGAGCAATGACGCTCGGACGTGGATAACAACTTTCGCTATATATATTAAAACAAGAAGTTCCGTGAAGAACTATACAGCCTACTTTTCATACCAATGATTATTCTACAGAATATGAACCTATCTAGAATAATGACGAAATTAAGTTGCTAATATCGAAATTTCCAATTAGTTCGAAATACTGTATACCTGGCATAATGTATCCTAATACAGCACTGCAGTTGGCAGCCCTGATGAATAAATATATCCCATCTCTTAAGGTACAAAATACAAAATTTGGTTGAAGTCCAATGAATAGCATGGACGTTACATGCAGTTAAACATTGGATCTAACAGCGCGCGTAAAATCATGTTGGCAACAATGTCATGCATGTATTGGTCAGAAATAATTTGAAATAATATGATCTATATTTGTGCCAATTTTGAATGAAATCCATTAGTTGGTATAGAAGTTACATGCATTTTAAAATTGGACCTATCAGCAGGCTTAGAATCATGTTGGCAGCACTGACGTATATTAGTTACTCCAAATTCGTCTAGAATGCCAGGTACTATACGTGTGCAAAGTTTAGAGCTATTGGCTTGCATACTTTCTGATATATTGATATTAGGGTAACAAAAATAAGGACAGCACATATTAACAGTTGGCAGCCCTGGTTGTTCCTTTGAATACGCATAGTCATATCTGTTATGGTACACATAGCACATACGAAATTTGGTTGAAATCCAAATGATAGTATGGAAGTTACATGTATTTAATGTTGGACCTGTCAGCAGGCTTAGAATCATGTTGGTAGCACTGACGTATATAAGTTACTCCAAATTAATATAGAATGTCAGGTACTATACGTGTGCATAGTTTAAAGCTGTCGGCTTGCATACTTTCTGATATATTGGTATTTGGATAAAATAAATTAGGAGCATTTATTAACAGTTGGCAGCCCTGGTAGGTCTTAAGAATACGCTCAGTCATATCTGGTTATGTACACATACAACATACGAAATTTGGTTGAATTCCAATTGATAGTGTAGAAGTTATATGCATTTAAAAATTGGACCTATCAGGAGGCTTATAATCATTTTGGCAACACTGCCATGTTTGGCCTCCTGGAAATTAAACTGAAATATTATGATCTGTACGTGTGCCAATTTTGAAATAGCTGCCATTCATACTTTCCAAGATATCCAACATGGTGCTCAAATTTCAATTGCGATTTTTTAGCAGTTGGTAGGACTGACATCATTTTCAGATATGGCCGTGAGATATTCAGGTATAGATCTTTACTCCTACCAAATTTTGTTTCGATTGCTGCAGCCGTTTAGGAGTTGATAGGGGGGGATACACACACAGCCAGACAGACAGACAGACAGAAGGACAGACAGACAGACAGACAGACAGACACACATTTGCCCGATCTCATAAGTCTACTTTTTCCTCATTTTTGCAAAATGTGAAAAGTAGGCTAAAAACCACTCTTCCAATAATGGAAGGCGGCCTAGGAAAAAGGCAACGCACATGGCATAATAAAATTGAAGCTGTAGACACAGTGATAGACAATTCCACACACTGTAACGTGTTTTTCGAGGGGTTTTATGCAACTGGCATAAGTCAGTAGGAAGCCATTCTATATTTATTTACGCGGCAAATTGTTCAGCCAAGAGAATTTTTCATGGTAATTTATTATTATTATTAATTTATTATAATTATTATTAAGGTATTTTCGGAGCATTTTATAAAAATTATTAGCATTCAGATAGGTTTTCTATGTCTTAGAAAACGCTATCAAGCAAATTATTACGAACGACAATATTATAGAAAATTATGTGATTACGGAATTTTACGGAGTTTTGTCAGTTAGGGTATTTGAGAGACATGACTCACTGGGAATTCGAATACAAGCTGATTCCTGTCGAGAAGTATTACGCAAGGCTGGGTCGCAAGGTCTAGAAAAGGCGAATTGTTGGAACGGAAAACGACTTCTCCCTCTCGCGCGCCGAGTGTAATGAGGCAGAGGAGGGGAACTGGCGGCGTGCTCAGCCAATCAGGGGAGACAACGTAAGCTGGAAGACGGTACCGTGGTGGGGGAGCCAACAGGTGCATATATCGTTCGACGCGCCGTGAAACGAGGACTATCTGTGAAATACTTGAGGAGTATGGGTGCGCGTGCGTGTCGCTCCGATGTTCAGTGGAGTTAGTGACTATCTGTGTAGAACTTGCGGAGTACGGTTGGAAGTGCGTGTCGCTCCGATGTTCAGTGGAGTTGAAGACTAACTTTTGCAAAACTTAACCAGTGCGGTTGTACGAGTGTTTGGGTCCGAGGTACGGACCATAGAATTCTCTAATCTACCAGAATATCATCAAATTCCGACGGAGATGACGACGTCCAGGAGACTGTGGGAAGCTCACGGCATCATCAAGTACGAGGGAAATGCTTTGGCAATTTCCAGTGGTAAGCGCAAATGACGCAGAAATACGCAATCTCTCATTTTTCTTTGTTTTAAATTTCATATTTCAGTAACTTCATAGCTTGGAAATAAGAGTAAAATCAATTTATCAGACTCCGTTTTCACGTAATTTTCTATCGGTAATATTCAAATCACAACGCTCCAATTTAAATTTTGTACTTATTATTATTATTAATTTTGCTATACTTGTTTTATATAATAAATTCATTTCTTTTACAATGCAATCTTTGCTTTCAGTAGGTAGCATTAGATATAGACCAATTCCTTCTCCTGATACAATTGTTTGTTGGGTTAATGATCAAATCATACCACGATCTGAGTGAATAGAGTCTTGAAGGTGTTCTGCCAGAGCTAGACGTTGTTAAATACAAATTTAGATTTCAACATTGCATTGAGGTCTTGGCGCCCATTAAAACAACATAGCTTAGGCAAAGGTAAACAGTTACATTTATCACCCAACAGTGTGGGCTAGCAAAACTGCTACAACACGACACCTCATAAACAACATAAATCACACGCCCACATAACAACACATAGGCTAAGCTAGACTAACATAGGCTAACCTAGACTAAGTTAGACTTAAGCTGCGCCATAATTAATTTTTTTACACTATGCGCAGCGATTGAAAAGCTATATGTATTGTAATAATATACTCTATTTGCAGGTTCACATGGAGCCAACGTGAATGACACTAACATATTTAATTTTCAGGAAGGCAGACACATATGAATTCACCCCCTGTAAATATAGCCCCCAAACACACATATCCTACACTAAATATGTCACACACAAACACATTACTCATCGGTTTCAGTTGCACCCTTAAAGGTGACAACGTCAGCGGCCAGCAGTGAACAGTATACGAGGGATGCTGAATATTGCTGAACGCAAACACATCTCCACACGCAAATGAAGCGTGACTTCAGGATCTAAGGGTGGCACGGAAGTTGTAAGTGCCGAACCTTCGACCCTAAGGTGGAATTCCGACCCACGACGGAAAACCACGAGGTTCCATAATAAGTAAGAATAGCGGACTAGCCACTAAATCGCACCAGGAACAGCTGAGTAAGGAATGGTATACAAGGCACGATGGTAGAGTGCGCACGAGACTAAGAGGTATAGATAAATGGCCAAAGCGAGAGATCTCTAAGGTATTGTACTAGCATGATTATTATTAGTATTATTGAAATTATAATTATTATTCTAACTATCATCATAACCAATGTATCCTATACTGTATCAAAAACGTTATCACAGTCTTACATAATATGTCACACCATTTAACACTGCCACACGGTGAACACACTTTTATTTCTTTCCTTTCCATTCTAATAACGACAAAACTTGTGAAGGTGTCCCGTTTTACCCCAACACAATAAACCATTTTATATACATTCCTTTAACTTATACCCTGGGACACCTGTTTTTTCTATTTTCTTCCATCTTTTACTCAATACACTGCAGGGAGCAATTTATTTTCTCCAACACAGCGCCGGACGGCACAACCACCCGTCCAGCCATGGTTCTTTTTCCTCCCTGGATAACGCCAATATATATATATATATATATATATATATATATATATATATATATATAATGTCAAAAACATGTATTTTTTTAATCTTATTATTACTATTTCAAATGTCAAATTTTAAAATGAGCAATTCTCGATTAACCATGTATAACTATGTACACCCAAAACCTACCCCCCTGAGCACACGCTGGACTCACATCACCACGACATCGCTACACCTACACGACACCGACACGGAAGACAAAGAAGAAGAGGTACGAGGAGAAACCAAGAAGAAAACATCACATCGACACGTCCACTCTACTTCCCGTTCCCGTTCGCGGGGACGCGAACTAATCGATGAGGGGGACTTGTACAGCCCGGGGGGCAGTACCCCCTGAGAGCCAACCCCCATATTTTACCAAAACCACCCCAACTGGCAACACCATAAGACCAGGACATTATCTATACACAGCAAGCGGCGGCCACCCAGCCTGCGAGGTTAGCCAACTACTTGCAAAACATACACAAACATTTACACTTTCAACTATCTGGGGCAGCTACATTTATGCAACACTGATCAAGCAGCGCCGGAAGGTATAAGAATGGAGTCCAAACTGGAGCCATTATCTGTTCTACTCTGTGCTTCGCCAGCGGCCTTGCCCGACGTCCGTTCATCACCAGGTGAGAATCTAGTTGTGCTCAGAATACTTTAATTCTTGTAAACACCTACCCCTAACTTGTACACACAAATTGTATTTTATACTTGCTTAAATTCCCCAAGAGGGACATACCAATCTACATCTACTGACCAATAAATACATGGTCAGTAAGCTACACTTGCATTACTAATTACACTCCACTTCACATCCTCATACCCCACCTGACCTTGGTCACAATTGCCCGTGACCGTAGTAGCCAGTAATTGCTTTGTTAGACTACATTGTACTCACAGCACGCGACTCGACTGCATAGCGTCGAGCCGCTGACTTAGCACGTCTATTGTATTACTCATTCCGCCCAGCTGGCAGGCCAGTATAGTAGCCCGTATTTAGAGATCCATCCCCTAGCAAATACTTGCATCTTGCAGGGACACCCCCGAAAGATTAGACACTAAACACCAACACACTACACTAGTAAGCTCTCCCAGCTACGGGAAGCTACTCTCACCAAGGAACAGTCTTCCAAATTAACACAGTAACACAACCGTGTTTTATCCCAACTACCCCCCAACCAAGGGATTAAAACAGTATGTATGTGTTCCTAGGGTTCCCTAGTCATTAGTCCGGTAGGAGTTGTTCAACTCTTAGCCGGGTGTTGAATTTCCAACGATCTTTTTACGATCTGCGTGGATTTGGGAGTGTGGTCTAGAGGAATTCGGGCGCAGTATCTAACTTAAGGTCACGGCAGCTTCCTACCCAAATACTACCTCAGTTACAAATACTCACACTAATACAGGCATCACGGGTGATCAGATAAATTCTGCACACACCCATGTACAAGGGGCTACATGACCTCAATTCCGCAAAGATCCAAAATGAATCAACATCAACAACATCATCTATGAGTGGGTAGGTAATTCGATAGTATAATGCGCAAGAACGTGGGTTGATGGCCTGTTTTTACATATTCTTGTTACACAGATTCATTGGTTACATTGATGTTATTTATTACTTTAGGGGCTTTGCGACATCGAGGTCGTGTAGCCCCGTGTACTTGTGTGTGTGTGTGTGTGTGTGGAATTTGTCTGATAACCTGTGTTACTGCTATGTCTGTATTAGTGTGTGTATTTGTAATTCAGATGAGGATTGGGAAGAAGTCTGCCGTGAGCTTAATTTAGGAACCATCCCACCATTCGCCTGGAGTAGAAGTGGGGAAACCACGGAAAACCACTTCCAGGTTGGCTGAGGTAGGAATCAAACCCACATCTTCTCAGTTTTGAACGCACGAGTTTGAGTATACCCCGTTCCAACCCTCAAACCACAATTACTTTCCTTGGCAGAGCTGGGAATTAAACCCGGGCCTCCGCAGTGACAGCTGAGAGTGCTAGCCGCTACGCAACGAGGCGGACCCATTGGCGACGTGTTAATACTCCATTCATTATGTGGAACAGGGCAGTTAAAAGTGAAATTGAGGACAGAGAACGCTGAGGTTTTTCCCGACAACACCTCTGCTCGCTCCCGCTGAAATATTGACGTGCTAACTTTGAGTTATAGCGTACACTGGCGCTCTCCACCTCACTCCATGTCATGTAATTGCCCCCGTTAGTGGATTTTAATTTAAAATCTGATGGTAAATTTTCAAGAGGCAACAGTTGGAGTGAAATATATGCAGAGTGAACGAAACATTTCTGGAGATAAACTAGATACCCGCTCATAAGCCTATTGGGACTTACCCCGAAGCTGAGAAACGTCAATCCTCGAGGTCCGGGTTTCATACTGGATATGTGATGGCCCGGCTAAAACATCACACACTCCCCGGAGAGGCATACACAACGCTATCAAAATGTTTTCAAAAATGATGTATGGCATTAATTAAAAAAGCTAATGCGGTAGGTTGAGATGATAGGTATCTCGGATCGTTAACGGTATAAAGGAAATTTAAATGTATCCATCGTATAAGTCGCGTAAATGGTCCAAAGCTTATTTGAAATTTCATATATAAAATTTAGGACGATTTCCACGAATTTATGTTTCTGTTCAAAGAAGATATGCCCCACTCATCTGATAAAATGTAGCTAGTCTTAAACTAGGCCTACCTAATCATTGAAAATAACAAATAAACACAACCTGTGCTGCCCTAAAAATTCCCCTAACAATTCCCCATTCAGACAGCAATGATGCATAATTGATTTCAATTCGGACATATTAATCCTTAGAAAATATTTAATATCACCTTGACTTCTCTAAAACATGTCACTGCACTTGACAAATGGGTTCAATGTTCTCCCCTGTATTGCACAACGACGGTTAAATTTATTTCTATACATCACACATCTCCTTTGAATAAAGATCTATCTACGGCTATCGTGGAGAGATCGGTGCATGTTTTTAAGTTTTTAACATGTTGAATGCATCACTCCGAAAGTTTTTTCTTCTGACGTTGCCACGGTCATTGAGGCTAACTTCGTTCGTAATCTCGTCAGTAAATTAAATGCTGTGCTGTACATCGACAGGTACAAGTAAGCTGTTTCGGTCAAATCTGCGTATAAATATCGAAACATGGCTGACCACTAGTCTGTCAAATATACCCAAATCAAAAATGCATACAGTAGCATTAGAAATCAAACTGAACGTTTCAATCAAATATCATACGGAATTTTAAAGTAACAAAGGAAATATTTTCAACATGAGAATACCTGGAGTAAATATCGCTTAAATGGTTCTATATAATTGTTCTTTATCTTGAGTAGTCTACATTTTCATTGATGAGTTTCATGCTGGGATCGAACTCGTGGTATTTTCCTCCTCCTTTACGCTTTCTCCTCGATCTGCTGTCTTCACGATGTGAAATTCTCTTCCTGGGTTCGTTACCCTAGTCAGTAGCCATCTCGAAATAACTCGAACCCGCCTTCTCAATTGCTTTTGATTACCTGCCCATCCTCCGTAATTAATGTTCCCACAGTGGTGCTTAGCCAAATATGATCCTCGTGTATTTTACGTAGCGATGAAACATCTCCCTTGACTCACGAAATCCTTGCAGAGTTTCAACACTCGCAGCTCACTTTTCCCAGTTCTATAAGTTTAAATGGCAAATATGGCCTCAATCTATATCATTGTGCGTAGGGAACCGTACTTTCATAAATCGAATACTACGGCTAGTTCAGTATTTTATACACATAACTTTGAAAGTCCACTGCATGCAATATAACAATTCGTTGTACGAACAGAGAATCCTAATATATCATCAGCTATATACACTTGCGCATAACCTAACATTCGCTGTGATGTGATTATATCTCCCTGTAGTACAGTATGATATCAAGACCAATGCAAAAATGTAAATCCATACGCGTAAAATAATGGCGCTCAAATATGTATAAACTACCTGCATTGTACAATGACATTCACATTCAATAACATACTTCAGTTCAATGCGATGACTTCTCTCTATAGGAAATAATCTAAGTCCTTTCATTCATGCAGCTGTCTAAGTCCAATTCAACACGACTGCTTGCAAGCAAAAATATTCTAAGTTCCTTTGTGTTGGCTTATACACTCAAGTTTGCCGTACTTTTCAACTCAAGACGTGATTCAGCCAGGTGTCAACTTGCGCGAGATCTACGAGAAACCATTCTTCTCGTACTGCTGCGTGGAAACATGGAAACCCATCGCAATGTCGAATGGCAAAGTTAAATATCATGAAACGTTGAAATTAATAACTTGGGGATTTGAATACTTCTTATTACAATTTTAACAGTATCTTAAAAATCACGGGATAGGCTAAAGTGGCGTGCTTCAGCTTGAGTGGTGTCGGATGGGCCTGGACGATCTAACTGTCTTCCTCCCTGTCGACACTCTCCACGAATCCGATCCACCACGGCGAGGCACTGTGTATCTCCCGTTTCTATAAATATTGTCTTATCCATTGCGCTGCCGTGCTCTGTGAATTCCATACCGTCGCATCGGTCAGTCTCAGTGGCAGATATTGTAGGTCTAGAGCTCCAGGTAGGCAAATCTCTCCCGTGTCGTCTGGTCTTGGTGGGGCATTGCTGTTGAATGAACAATACCTGAGCTCGGAATCCAGACGTGGAAATGATCCCTCGTAAACAAAAACTAATTGATTGGTTAGGCTATCCCCATATCACTGGCAAAAGATAATTACAGAGCATTATCGAAGCCGTGACCATTCAGTTGTATGGGTGGTGTTGAGTCAACTACGCTTTTGCAATGTCTAACGTGACCCGCATTATGTTCTTCACTGTGATGATTCCTATCACCACAGAGGATGAACTTGCTTGACGAACTATATCATACAGTTTGATCCTTTTGATAACACAAGAGAAGTACTACATGTTCAGATTATTGGCATGCGAGAATTAAGTGAATACGTTGTGGGCAGGAGCCGGCAATGCCTCTCGTGAAGTCGAGAAACCTAAGCCAGCAACAAGCTTATACTGTACCCTGTATCTGTATAAAATGCACTGTATATCATATTGGAGGTTCGAACTTCGGTTTGCAAGCAGGCGGTTATACTGCTAGACCACTGTCCCAGCAAGTTCGTCCGGCCTTCTAAACGCTCTTAAACCGGGTGAGTTAGCCGAGGTCGTTGCGGCATGACTGTTGGCAGTCGCTCACATCCGGGAGGCGAGGAGGTTCGAATCCCCCCGCCGGCAACCTTGAAGATGGTCTTCTGTGGTTTCCCATCTTCCTTCCAGGCAAATGCCGGGGTTGGTCCCTAACTATAGGCCACAGCCGCTACCTTCCAACTCCTAGACCCTCCCATCCAACATTCCTCCCCAACGGTACTTGTAGCTCACCCATTGGGTGTCCGTCTCGAAGCAGCTACAAAACTGGCGAGCCGAACATGTCCTCGGACACTCCCGGCACTAAAAGCCATACGCTAAAAAAAAAAAAAAAAAAAAAAAAAAAAAAAACGCTCTTAAGAGTAACTCTTGGGCATCATTTCGAAAGTGCAGTAGGCTACTAACATTAATTTCTAAAGAGTGTTTGAATGAACTAAACCTCTTACTATTGTTGGCAAAGGGTAGATGAATCTCGATACGCTACTTCCGCGTAGGCATTAACGAGAAAATTACCCCGATGACTAAGTGCTCCTAATTTCTAGTCGTGACTGTGCCTGAATATTTCCACTCCTTAATACTATGCACACATTGCCTGCCACGGTAGCTAAGCGCACTAAGGTGCAGCGCAATGCCCTGGGGCCAAGCTATCTCCAGACTCGATAAACGAGTGGTTTATTGTGGTTTCTTGCTTCCAACTCCAGACAAAGCTTGCCTGCATGGTACCGCCTAATAGGCCAATCCTTTCCAACCCATTGCCCAAATTCATTCCTCTCCATTCAATTTCGTTTCTCATTAACTCCTCTCATGAGGTTGATGCCAGGAAGGGCATCCAGTCGTACACGGAGATGATGTCCAATATGTTCCAAACCCCTAAAGAGAGTAACAAAAATATTTAGAAAATCAAGGACAAAAAGTCACTGAAAATTTAGCTATGGATATTTCCAGATGAATGACATTTTGATACAACGAATCCTGTCAGGAGGAAGAGGCAACTGTGCAAACTTAGACATACGCAGGTATAGGTATCACGCGCTTGGTGACTCAATACTATTCCTATTCTCTCAGCCATTCATCGCGACAACATGTGAAGATGAGAAGCACATCTTCCTCCTCAGGTAGCTCCTCAGAACTTACACGAAGTCAGTCATTTCGCAAGTACTCTGGACCCAAATGGGAAGCGTGGGTCGTGGTATTCATCCCCCTATTTCATTCTTATAAATTTGCGCACACTGGCTAATAATGTTTATTCCCTTAACATATTGACGCTTTAACTTCACTTCTTAATAATTACTTAATTCCAGACATAGGTATGTAGGGGTAAAATCGGTGAAGTCACTTGGATGCTGGTCATACAAGATCTGCGAAGCTCGACTGCCGAGCCACGGCTTACCTCCAACCACCAGTTTTAGCAACAGATAAGTGAACCACTTTCTATCCTAGAGTACGAACACGTGCAATATACTGTAGCCTATGTGCGCGTGTATATGAAAAGGGACCAGTTAAGGTACTAAGTTAGTTGTTGTTAGTATCAGCCGTTAATTAATTACTAACTTGTTCCTTGATGCGCGTTTTGTTGCTGGTTGGATGTAACACGGAACAAGTGCACCATAGTATATGTTGAGTGTGGTTTGCACTTCCGGTGTGATGAACACATTTTCTAACCCAAATCATCACTACCGTATCTTGTTAGCGGCCGAAAGTGAACGCGCATTACAGTTGATTGCGATCATTTGACTAAGCAGAGCGTGATGGGATAAACAAACCACAGTCTCAAAGTTCCACAGAGAGTTACATACTGCATTCTCTAATTACGACGGAATCTATATCTCATTTCCCTCAAGTTGAAGGTCGAATAAACTTACACATCTCTCACACACAAGGGAAACCCTTCGCAATGGACCTTTGGAGTGGGAATCAAAGCACGTCTCACCTGTTGAGATACAGTATGTCCAGCTCACGTTTGTGTCGGATGATCTTATTTCAGTTGAAGGGCTTGGACATCGTGGTCATTTAGCCCCGTGTACTTAGGTATATGTGGAATATGTCTGATAACCTGTGCTGTTGAGGTGTCTGTAGTAGTGTGCGTTGAAATAACGTGACACGAATATTGTTTATTTATGCATACCTGCCAATTTTCCAGATTTAGGCGGGAGACTCCCGATTTTACACAGTTTATCCCGCCCTCCCGGTTAACGTATTACATCTCCCGATTTTTCAAAAAATCTGGCACGTAATTTCGGACTAAAAGTGCGAGATGACAAACTTCAGTCATCCATCGAACAGGTCTATTTTATGTGTGTTGAAGTGTGTTTCAATACCGCTGTTTCACTTCGTATCAATAATCTATACTAATATAATAAAGCAGAAGAGTTTGTGTGTTTGTGTGTTTGTGTGTTTAAACGCGCTAATCTCTGGAACTACCAGTCCGATTCGAAAATTTCTTTTTTTATATGATAGCCTGATTCAAGAGGAATAGTTTAGGCTATGTAGAATTAGGCTACACCTCTCAGGTAACCTTCAAGATTGATTTTTGTTCAGTAAGTCAGTAGAACAAGTGCTCCCGGACAGCTCCATCTGCATGCGCTGGCGTTATGGTTAGTGATAATTACACCGTTTCACTTATCAGAACCAAAATTTGTATACTTACACTTTGGAACCCTGATGGGAACACTGTCTACGTGAAATTTATGACAGACCAGTCCAATTCCTGCATTTAGGCCCTTTGGTTCAAATCTACACCTTTTCCCCGATCTGAACCAAAGTTTGTATACTTACCCTTTGGAACACTGCGAGTAACACTGTTTACATGAAATTTCGGACAGACCACTCCATTCCTTGCATTTAGGCCCTTTGTCACAAATCTACACCGTTTCACCTATCTGAACCAAAATTTGTATACTTACCTTTTGGAACCCTGCGAGTAACACTGCCTACATGAAATGTATGACAGACCAGTCCATTCCCTGCATTTAGGCCCTTTGGAACAAATCTACACCATTTCACCAATCTGAACCAAAAGTTGTAAATTTACCCTTTGGAACTCGAAGAGTAACCCTGTTTACATGAAATTTCGGAAAGACCACTCCATTCCCTGCATTTAGACCCTTTGGCACACATCTACACCGTTTCACCGATCTGAACGGCAATTTGTATACATACCCTTTGGAACCCTGCGAGTAACACTGTCTGCATGCAATTTTGGACAGACCCCTCCATTCTCTGTATTTAAGCCCTTTGGCACAAATATACACCGTTTCACAGATCTGAACCAAATTTTACATACTTACCCTTTGGAACCCGACGAGTAACACTGTCTGTTTGAAATTTCGGACAGACCACTCCATTCCCTGCATTTAGATCCTTTGGCACAAATCTACACCGTTTCACCGATCTGAGCCACATTTTGTATACTTACCCTTTGGAACCGTGCGGGTGACACTGTTCACTTTACATTTTGGACAGACCACTCCATTCCCTGCATTTAGGCCCTTTATCACAAATCTACACCGTTTCTGTTAATTAAATCACATTTTACATACACGTTGAAACCCTGCTGGTAACACTGTTCACTTGATATTTTGGACAACGCTCCCCATTCCCTACATTTAGAATAACAGACAAAATGAACTTGAAAACCACGTATTAAGGCCCAAGAACCGTTCATGTCTGTAGTAGTGTAACTGTAAGAGTATTTTAATAAGTCTGTTGTTGACGGGCAGTTCGGGCTGCATCACGTCACCCCTACCAGTGTTCTGGAGCAGAATTGCGAAAATAGTTGCTTCTTGCGCTGCTTATAAATTGCAGTCACGGGGGTAATTAGTGCAAAAATATTTCTTAGGCCCCTTTAAACAGTTATCATCATGAAAATATTATGCCTCTGTATAGGTGCAATGGTGTTGGTGCAGTACATTGAGGTTATCAGCTGCAATAAGCGTTGGTGCTTTCAAATTTACCGTAATTTATTCCGAAAATTATCGTTAAGTGCTTTGTGGCGATAAATGATACTATTGCTACCTCAGTAGCTCGGGACAGCCGACGTTTGCCAAAGAGTTCTGATTATTTTCCTACGGCGCTATGCGACAAAAGACGACACTATTGGTCTCTACATTTCTAACAGCCAATGAGATATAGGCCCTAGGCAGTGTCTTTTGTTTCACTTACTGCTCTTTCTATTTGTTTTGTTAATTTGTTTGTAAATTACATGTGTCAGTGCTGTAGTTAGTAAATAGCTGTTTCCATATTCATAATTATCATTACGGGAAATTGACCTGAATGTTACGTCCATTATACTGTACTACTTATCATCATCACTACAACCACCACCACCACCACCAAAAAAGATATATTTTTAAAATATTGGTTTCTGTTAGTTTAAGTGTCATGTACCAGTTCTGTAGTAGTATTCATTATCATCCATAAAACAAATAAATCCACCGGGTGCTAGCTACTGCTAGTTTGTAGATAGATCTCCATAACTACTCGTACCGCTTAGTTGGATTTGAATATCTCTTTGTTCTAAATATTCGATGGTTAATTCAGCGCGTATTCCTAAAGGTTTTCACGATAACTTGAGGGTGATAGGTAGTATTGTATCTGTTTAACACGTGAAATTATTTCTGTGTAACTTATGATGTTGGCATTAATATGCCGGTGAACTATTGTGATTTTTTGATCTGAGTGATTTTGTTGGTTCCTCAGTAATAGACTTTGGGGTAGAAATATGATTTGACATTGATCGTGTTCAAAATCTCCCAATTTTTCAGTTTGAAAGGTTGGCTGGTATGCTTATGATACGGTGCTCTAATGACGTGCCTAACCTCACGAGTCACCGATTCTCCTAAGAGTTAATTTGTGTGTTATTATATCATTAAAATATTGTATATTCAACTAAACAATAATGTTATGGGATTTACGTCCCTTTGAACTACTGTACTACAGCTTTATAGACACTGGGGTGCCGAAATTTCACACTGAAAGGGATCTTTAACCTGCCAGTTTTGTTTATCAATGTAGATCTTTCTCTTTTATACACCCGCAAACGCCAATGGACTGTTCCGATATTCGATCCTGGAACCCTGGCCACAGCAGGCAAGAATCTTACAAAAACGACACGCAGCCAGCTGGTCTCCTTAACAATTTTGGTATATAATAATGAGGGTGTGTGGAATCCACAGCAAGTCACGTAAAAGACACAATCATGTTACGGAGTTTAACTTAAAGCTAGTCGAAGGTTGGGACCACCTAGATTGATTTGGTAATAATAATAATAATAATAATAATAATAATAATAATAATGCCATTGGTTTTACGTCCCTTTTAACTACTGCGGCTTATAGAGACGTTTGAGTGCCGGAGTTTCGCCCCGAAGGGGATCATTTACGTGCTAGTAAATCTATTGACACGGCTCCCTCACATTTAAACACACTCAAATGCCATCTGACTGCGGCGGGATTCGATCCTGCTATCTTTGGCACAGTAGGTGATAACGTTACCGCTGTGCCTTGCAGCCAGTCAGAGTGATATGGAAATGAATGGAAAGGGTGGGAGTGTCTCCCAGAGGGGTTAGAGCGCCAAGGTTTGGGACTCGGGTTGATGCGATACAAGCTGCTGGGTCAGCTCGAGACACAACGAAGCCTCAACCCTAGCCTATAGCTATAAATGTGTATTTTTTGATTTGTGTACCGTTAAGGAGTAGACTTGATCCGGGACATATCAGCAATTGGCTCTTGGCGCGTGGATATCTCTTAGTGGTTGTCTTTTAGAAACACCTTTGAGTGGGTGGAAAGAAGATCATATGAAAGGCGTTTTAAATAGTGGAAGGCCACTTTTCCTCGCATTACAATTTTGTTATATCAAAATAACTGCTGAGCAAGTCACCTTAGATTTGCCTACGAATCACCAACGCGATGAACCAGTCATATATGTATACTTAATGTTCCATTGACTGATTGGTCACTAAATTCAGAGGTGGCATTGGTTTTCCTGCAAAATTACATCTACATCTTAAATTTTATTAATAGTTAGGTCGTATTGGCACAACAGGAGAGAGGACTTGATGTCACAGATTCTCTTACAAGCGCGCAATTGACTTGGCTACTACTCGTCAAAAAATCCATTGGATTATCATTATTATTATTAGACTAAAGTCTTTCAGAAATTTAGGCTCTGTTTCCACCGTGTGACATTGTAGTGAGGTCTGAACAAATAATATAGAGCAGAAGAGCAACACGTATTTTAGGACCAATGATTCACACATTATTATTATTATTTTTTTTATTATTATTATTATTGTTAAAATTATATAAATAAAACGCTAAGGTGTATGTTTCACAAACCTAAAGCTCTCAAACCAGAAGGAATTAGAAGGTGCGGTTTGTACCAAAATCTTCCAAATCGTCTCAATAGTACAGGAAGATCTTGCATTTTTCGAAACGTCAACGGTAATATAGTTATTTGTTAGTGAGTTTAAACAAATAAACAAGACCATAGTCCCTGCCAGAATTGTGTCACCTCAAGCCTGCATAACAGAAAATCAAGGCGGGTAGTATATACACAAATAACAAATAACCCATCGTGGCAAATGAGCATTCAAAAGAAAGAGCAACAGTGACGAATTGCACTCAGATTTCATAAATATCGACTATTTGTTTAAAAAGTGCGTTCAAACAAATAAACAGTCTAAAAGCCCTTGCCAGAACTAAGTCACGTTAAGCCCGCATACCTACAGTATAAAGCCGGGTGGGTGGTTCGTACACATGCGAGAGTTCATGCATGGATCCGCTAGTTCTTATAATTAACATTATAATTATTATTTGGTTTTAGCATAGTTGCCTTCTTGTTAATTAAGGAGTCTTTGTTCACTATGTGTACGAAGTTGTTTTAATGTGGTGACACAGATTTTGGGATTTACTCAGTATCAAGTACTTCCATGTGGAGATATCAGTCAAGAGTTTTGTTGAAATATTTGCTTCTAATGAAATTCGATTGTTTTGAAACATTCAATATGGTGGATGTGCGAAAAGTTAAAACATTTCTTGTATGTTAATCAACTGATTCAAGTGAAAGTTCGCCGAATGAATCACTACTATAAAATTTATATATTCGTATATTAATCTGGGACTTTAAATATACTCTAAGTTAAAGATGGTACACATGTGAATTCTTCAAGGATGTATTCCTATAACTCGTCACCAAATGAGCAGATTTCTGTGAAACTGTATAATTGAAAACTACTACAATCAAAATCCACAGGTAATTAATCTTTATTGAGATATCAGTGAGAGTTTAACGACAGTTAGATGAGCAAAGCGCACGTGGACGAGATTGTAGACAATGCAAGTGCAGTGAAGGAACTTTGAGTTCCTCACCCCTCTTCTCGTGTGGTCCTTCAGAAAGGTAATTTCTTATCATGCCACCATCTAGAATTGTTGATGTTAATTTTCTTACCCTCCATGTTAGTGGCTCCCACGGACTCAGCGAGCTCTACCGCCTTTCCAGGCAGTGTCCTAGAGCTGGGAACATCTGATCGGAGGGGATACAACTGGTGAGGTGTGATCAGCACCTCGCCCAGGCAGCCTCACCTGCAAAGCGAACAGGGGCCTCATGAGGGAAGGGTGGAGGGAAAGATTATGATGGATAGGCAAGGAAGGGGGAAGGAGGCGGCCGTGGCCTTACAGTATGAACCATCCCGGCATTTGCCCGAAGATTAAGTGGGAAACCACGGAAAAACACTTCGAGGACGGCTGAGGTGGGAATCGAACCCCCTCTACTTATTTGGGCCGCCCGAGTCTGAGTCGACTCCGTTCCAGTCCTCATACCACTTTTCAAATTTCGTGGCAGAGCCGGGAATCAAACCCAGGACCTCCGGTGCGGTAGTTAACCATGCTGACCGCTACGCCACGGAGGCGACGAATTGTTGATGACTAAAGCATAATATAGTCTGTAGCTGCAATCCTCGTAACTCATATAATGCACTGGTGATAAGACGATCCGTAATTCTTAAGCGTTATATGATATCCCCTATTTCTCTTATTCTGTAGATACTAATCATGTGGTGTTCTTAGAACATCGGAATTCGTCGTCCTTTGCTCAAGCTAAGGACGTTAATAATCGAATTCTGACGTCCCTTGGTTATGTCATCCCAACACAAGTGTTGCATGTACGCCCGCACAGAGACTCATTCTCGCATTGTCACGCTACGTTTATATAGCTGTTAGAGTACGGACGGTATGTGGTGAGGCTTCAAGGTCAAGCTGACTGGTCTGGGCAGACAGATTTCCAGCCACGTTTCAGTGGTGGGAAACACAAACAGCCGTCACTCCTCCTCCGCCGTGCCGTCGACATCGCGTGTTAATGCTTAAAATCTGTGCATGCAATTGTCTTGAGCTCGGCCAGTTGAGTGAGGGGTGTCTCTTCCAGTGCTCCGGCTCCCCACCACTTATACTGTACCTCACCGCATACCGACCGTACTCTGCATTCCTATTGTTGGCGTTAGCCAAACTGGCTCAATACATTCGTTTTGCATCTCGATTTTTCTATATTGGCAACCTTAAATTAAAATAATAACCTAAGTTCTATTGTAACTAATTAAAATTGCAGACGTATTTGTAACGATAACACTGATTTTCCGCAATTAGTAGAAAGAGGCAGAGTAAGGAAAGGGCCGTCATAAGATACCAAACGTGGGAGAGAGACCGAGAGACAAAGAGAGAAGACAGAGAGGATCATTGAATCAGATTTCAACTAACTTGTTAGCCGTGAACTTTGACTGTACGGAGATATCGGAACGAAGATGAGAAGTGTTTAAAGGGACACTACCTACTCTCGTGAAGCGAGCGTTTGGCATAAATGTAGTGTGGCTGGTCTAAAGCAAGCATGTGCGAAGTAAAAGGCAGGATACTGTACACGTTGAACGCGAGTGAGCAAATAGTGAGCATTTTAATAATAATGACGACGACATGCCACTGAATGTTATAAAATACGAATTATAGAGTAATTGCTTGAAATCAAAGACATTCCAAATAGTGGAAAGACGATCAAGTGTATTTGATGATTTGTTAGCAAATTAGTTTTTCTAGGAATTGTAGATAAACTGAACATTATTATACTGTGAAATATATAAAGTCAGTGTTTTGGGACTTTGAAGATGAACATTAATTTACGAAGGTCCAACATTTAAGCAAACAGATTTCAGGTACATAGGATAATCAGGGGATGTCTTCTATTCCAGAAGTGTTTGGTTAAATTTCATTTATTATCCCTTCGGATTAGGAGTTGATATTTGTTTTGCGCATTTTGTGAACAAAAATATGAGTTGATTTATCCTAGTTGTTCGGTTTGTGATTATTTTCTGTATCCCTACATTTCACATGGTACTTGAGAACAGTTATAGCCTACTCGTATTACTTGGATACTTTATCCCGAACGCCCCAGATTAGTAGTGAGGCAGTTACAGTCCTGCCCTACCCATAGCCGTGAGCGTTAAAACACTTTTACCACCCGACTTTTTCCGATATCTCTCGAACCCACCATCCGAGAGGGTCATGTGACGGCTCGTTTAATGGGCTTCTTCTGTTCGGTTTCATGGACCACCTATTTGTACAGATTTTGGCAAAGAACCCAAAACTATAAGGTCAGTAGTGTGTTTTGGCCGGTTCTAAATCCTCCTCCTCCTCACCCTCCTCACAAGATGGTGGCAGCCCGATAACTCCCGAACGCATGGTCGGATTTAGACGAATGAGGTGTCATTGAACTCGGGCTGATACCCCCTTTGCAACGGACAACATATTTCCACCCCAAAATAAAACCTACCCCTACTAGGGGGTGAAATTGTAATTTTTTAGAGAATCTCTCTTTCCAATTGCAACATGTGAGAGTTGGAATGCCGATATGGAATGAAACGTTGTTCTACATAAAGTGCATATGTTCGGTGGAAAGCCACTATGAATTAGCATGCCCACTCATGGCTTTTGAAGTGGGTGGGGGAGCGGTTCCCTGTGGACGGGTCCTTGTTGACAGGTCCCTGTGGACGGGTCATTGTTGCCGGGTCATTGTGGACGAGTCCTTGTGGACAAGTCCTTGTTGACAGGTCCTTGTGGACGGGTCCTTGTGGATGAGTCCTTGTTGATGAGTCCCTTTGGACTGATCCCTTTTGGACCGGTTCCTACGGACTGGCTCATGAATTTATTTAAATTATGTCAAGAGGCCTAACTACATTTCGCGTGTGTTGAACTGACGTTGTTCTCCAGTCTCTACTACTATAATAGGATAACGATATGAAAGGAAAGTGGCGAAATACATGCGAACATACAAGGGATCTAACTCGGTGGATGGATGTGTTCTAACGAGTCATTTGTAGTTGAAAGAGAATAATACATGTTCTTAAGATGTTAAAACTATGGAGATGGTATGTGCAGTAAGACGTCTTGTTACATTTCCTGTGTGTCATATTACAGACATGGCAGAGAGCGCACAGATCTGTTGCTATTACTAACGCTGCAGTAATTTGAAACCGCAAGTGTTCATTAAGACAATGGGTGATGATCATGTAAAGTTAACAGTTATTGGATATTACACAGGTGTTCCTTCCGGTGTCATGTTGCTGACATTGCAGAGAGCGCACACTGTTGTTGCTATGACTGACGCTGCAGTAATTTAAAACCTCAGGTGTTGATCAAGACAATGGGTGATGATTATGCAAAGTCAGCAGTCATTGGATACCACACAGGTGTTCCTAGTGTGCTTTGGACTCTCAGCTGTATTGGGAGAGGAATTGCAATGATCTGCAAAAAACTGCTGACACGAGCGATGAGAGTTTATATAAGAGGGGTGTCATATATCTCCCTACTGTCAGTCTTTATTACTCGCTTTGAGTGAACAGTGCTCTATTACTGCTCAAGAGTTGTAAAAAAAAAAGCCGTTTTGGTAGAAAATCATTAAATTATTTTACAAGGTAAGTACTTATTATTAATGGATTGTAGTCTTTTATTACTAATTGATGTTGAAGTTATTGATTGGAATGTATTTATTGATTGATTGATTGATTGATTTGTTTACAGATAATTGGGTACCTGTAGGTTACCAGATTCCTACAATCTGTTCATTCAGTGGCAGCAGTTGATAAATTATAAAAAGGTAAGTGCCTCTCTAATAACTTTTAAACAGTTAGAGTGATATTTTCCAATGTTCACCACTACATGTCAGTGAAAATGGTATATTTGGCAGTCAAAAGCTGGATCTACTTGACCATGGTGTGTAAAGCTAATTTTGTAGGTTAGATTTTGATTACCGCTCTATTAAGTCTGAATGTTCATTGCTAGGTGTCAGTGCCAGAGGGAATATTTAAAGACTTAACCTCAGTTCACCTAACATAACCTAACTTTACCTAACTTAACCTAGACACGTGACATGTTTTACAAGTTTAAACTTGTTTTAAGACTGGCTATGACGTCACACTTAGCTCACTTAACTGGCGATCGCTGGTTTCTATCACGTGACATGTTCTACAAGTTTAGACTTGTTTTAAGACTGGCTATGACGTCACACTTAGCTCACTTCACTGGTGATCGCTGGTTTCTATCACGTGACATGTTCTACAAGTTTAGACTTGTTTTAAGACTGGCTATGACGTCACACTTAGCTCACTTAACTGGTGAACGCTGGTTTCTATCACGTGACATGTTCTACAAGTTTAGACTTGTTTTAAGACTGGCTATGACGTCACACTTAGCTCTCTTAACTGGCGACTGCTGGTTTCTACCACTCTATCAAGTTCCAATGTTCACCGCTAGGTGTCAGTGACAGTGGTATATAGTAACCCCCAGTTAGAACTACATGAAGTTAGACTTGCTAGGAGTTCACAGATGATTGATATAAATACCCTGCTATAACCATTGACTGGAATATAATTAAACTATCTATATTGTACTTTTGTTTTATCATTTATTAACATTTATGATTTCTTTCTTTTATAGGTAATTTCGAAAGTGATCATCATGTTCAAGTGTGGTGACTGTAAGAAACAGTTCTCAAGACCTGACAACCTTCAACGACACGCAAATGCTAAACATGGCATTAAAATGTTTGTGTGCAGTCATTGTGCTACCACATTTAATAGACAAGATAATCTTGCACGTCATGTAAATTTAATGCATGTCAGTTCAGCACCATTTTCATGTTCAGTTTGTGAACTTGGTTTTTCTGCTGTAAAGCAATATCAATCCCACATGGTTGAAGTGCATGGGGAACAACAGGAATTAAAAACTGTAAAACCATCAACTAGCACGGAACCTTTAAATAAATGTAATGCTCAAAAGCGTAAACGTTCTCAAGATTGTGAAAATAGTTGTGCAACAAAAAGAAATAAGAATGGTGAACCTTCGATAACCCATTGTGATGTATGTAATATTTATATACCTTCTTCAATCATTCATGGACATTTACGTAGTATTCATCATAAAAATAACGCTTGCCATGAAAGAAATTCTGGAAATGTTCAACAAATTGGTAGTGCGTTTAAAAGTCGAATTGCTAGTTACAGACTTTATAGTGAAGAAAAAACTCAAAGTATTGAATCATTTTTAAGAAATGTTCAACCTACTGTGTTTGGCTTGGTAGGTAATGTTTTTAGTGGAGCATAAAACATTTAAAATGAATTTTGAACTTTTTGGACTCTATGTAAAAACTGGGAGTGAAGGTGAAATTATAGATATCAAATCTTTTAATACAGAAAACATAATTGTTAGCGAATCAACTAATATTAGTGATATATACCAAAATATTTCATGTGCTATCATTGTGAAGAGTGAAGAGTTTCAGGAAAGGGAGTCGGGCTGGGCATTGGTTGAAGTACTTTATTTAGAAACCAACATGAATAAATATAATCCCCTTCGAGCATCATCATACATTGATTTGCCAGGATGGATCAAACGTAAGCATGCTTGTGTAAACGTTATGAATAATGATGACGCATGCTTTGCATGGGCTGTAACCTCAGCTCTCCATCCAGCAGTGGAAAATATGGATAGAACATCATCTTATCCTCACTATTCTTCAGTGTTAGATTTAAAAGAAATAGAATTTCCTATGGCGATAAAAGACATTAAACGTTTTGAAGAGCTGAACAATGTAAGTATTAATGTTTATGAAATTGAAAATAAGAGTATAGTAGGCCCTCTATATTATACTCAGGGAAAAAAGGATGCTCATGTAAATTTACTTTACATAATCGAAGGTGAAAATGCCCACTATTGTTGGATAAAACATTTAAGTAGATTTGTTGGTAGTCAGATAACAAAAAGAGAACATAAGAAGTGGTTGTGTGATGGCTGTTTGCTATATTTCAGAAAAGAGGACCAACTAACTCAACATCAAAAATGGGGGTGTAATCATGTTCGTACGGTATTACCGACTCCTAAAAATAACATTCTAAAATTTAAGGATTATGAGAAACAGCTTCGAGTACCATTTGTTATATATGCTGACTTCGAGGCTTTGCTAAAACCATTTAATACATGTTCATCGAATCCAGCCCAACCTTTTACCAACACTACTCACATTCATGAACCTTTTAGCTTTGCATATTATATTAAATGTAGTTATGATGACTCTTTAAATAAGTTTGAGCTCTATAGAGGACCTGATGCACCTAAAGTTTTTATGGAAAGGCTTGAGAAAGATGCCATCCGTATATCCACTATTTTAAATACGATCATTCCAATGGAACCACTAACTTTATTAGAGCAAATGAATTTTGAAACTGAAACTAATTGTTTTATATGTGGTGAATGTTTATATACAGACAGGGTTCGCGATCATGACCATTTGACAGGACAATATCGTGGTGCTGCTCACCAAGAATGTAATTTAAATTATAGAGTAAGTAAATTCATTCCGGTCATTCTACATAACGGTAGCAAATACGATAACCACTTTATCGTTAAAGAATTTGGACCTTCAGATGTGAAAATTGATGTGATTGCAAATAATAAGGAACAATACATATCGTTCACAAAATACATCAAAACTGACAATAAGAAAACCATTAAACTGCGATTTTTAGATTCATTCCGCTTTATGCCGAGTAGTCTTGATAAGCTTGCTAGTAATTTAAAATCAGATCAGTTTCATGAAATTCAACGTGTCTTTCCTAAAGAAGATGATTTTAATTTGATTTGTCAAAAGGGTATATTCCCTTACGAATATATTAACTGTGTGGAACGTCTTGAGGAGTGTTCTTTACCACCGAAAGATGCATTTTACAGTTCCTTAAACACAAGTCATATCAGTGATGAGGAATATTTACATGCACAACGTGTATGGGCACAGTTTAACATTCAAACTTTAGGAGAATTTTCAGACATATATTTGAAGACAGATGTGTTGTTATTAGCAGATGTTTTTGAAATTTTCGGAATGTTTGTATGAAAACTTATGACCTTGATCCTTGTCAGTATTTTACAGCTCCTGGGTTAAGTTTTAGTTCAATGTTGAAAAAAACGAAAGTAAATTTAGAATTAATGACTGATATAGACATGATCAATTTTATAAAATCATCAATTCGAGGTGGATTAAGTCAATGTAGTGGACGGTACTCTAAAGCGAATAATAAATACATGCCTAGCTACAACCCTTGTGAAGAGTCAAAGTATATTGTCTACCTCGATGCAAATAACCAATATGGTTGGGCTATGAGTCAATATCTACCACTGAAAGATTTTCGCTGGCTGACACAACCTGAAATTGATGTCTTACATGTTGACACTCTTAATGATAGCGATGATAAAGGATATATTTTTGAGGTAAATATTGAGTACCCTAAAGAGTTACATGATGATCATAATGATTTACCATTTTGTCCTGAGAATATGAAATCTCCATACATCACATCACGAACAAAAATGTTAATTGCTAATGTAAATAATAAATGTAAATATGTAATACATTATCGAAACTTGAAACAGTGTCTACAGCATGGATTGAAATTAACTAAAATTCATCGCGTATTGCAATTTCATCAGTCAGCATGGCTCAAACCGTATATTGATCTAAACAATCATTTAAGAACACAGTCAACAAACGCGTTTGAAAAAGATTTTTATAAACTCATGAATAATAGTGTTTTTGGAAAGACTATGGAGAATGTTGATAAACGAGTTGATGTAAAGCTGATAACAAAGTGGGAGAATGATGGTAAAAGGTATGGTGCGAGCAACTTAATAAGCAAGCCTAACTTTCATAGCTGTTCAATTATTCATGAGGATTTAGTTGTAATACAAATGAATCGTCTTAAAGTAACTTACAACAAACCCATATATGTGGGTTACACCATTCTGGAATTATCAAAAACACTTATGTATGAATTTCACTATGATTATGTAAAGAAAAACTATCTTGATAATGCTAAATTACTCTACACAGACACAGATTCTTTTATTTATGAGTTTAAAACTGATGATTTTTATGAGGATATCAAAACTGAGCTAAATAGGTTTGATACAAGTGACTATCCCGAGGATAATATTTACCATTTACCTCTAGTAAACAAAAAGGTTCTTGGGAAATTTAAGGATGAATGTGCTGGTGTTATTATAGACACCTTTGTAGGCACTAAATCTAAATCATACAGCTATATAACAATTGATGATGTAGTAGTAAAAAAATTAAAAGGAGTGAAAAAGAATGTTGTTAGTAAAGAGTTAGATATAAGTGATTATAAAAACTGTATAGTTAGTAACCAACCTGTATTATATAAGAAAATGAGTGTATTTAGAAGTAAAAATCATCAGCTACATACCAATTTGCTGAACAAAGTTGCTTTAAGTAATGAAGACAACAAACGATTCATTATTCCCAACACATTTGATACTTTTGCTTGGGGAAACAGTCGCATTGACGACTATTACTTTACTTAAGTCTAATGATCACTATATTGTAATATTTGTAGTGTGTTTTATATTGTAATATTTTTTTGTAAAAAACTGTAAATAGAATGTATAATGTTAGGCTACTGTAGTTTAGTAAAAATAAGATAAGTAATACATTTTAGTGTAAAATGTTTGCTTTTGTATATTACGAAAAAGATTTTTAAAAAATGTACAGAATGTGTGAACTAATCAAGGGAAATGTAAAAATGTAAAGTGGAAAATTGTAAATATCCATGTGTGAAAAAGTGAAATAGTTATCACCATTTTAAAATTAAAAGACATTGTGATCTGGTAAACCTTGTTTTTATTTCACAACAACAAAAATGTACAGAATGTGTAAACTAAACAAGAAGAATGTAAAAAAATGAAAAGTGGAAATTGTAAATATTCATGTGTGAAAAAATGAAAATAAAGAAATGGCTATCACCATTTTAAAATTAAAAGACATTGTGATCTTGTAAACCTTGTTTTTATTTCACAACATATATGGCTTTACAAAATAGAATACAAAGAAATACCATTTCCTCAATCCTTTTCAATGTTCATGTCCACTCATCATTAACTTCCCTTTTATAGCAGTAATCACAATGAGGGCTGCCAACCTCTCCCCCACTGAGCCATTATAGGATGTCAAACGTTGCTTAGCTTTTCAACGATACTTTATCCACCACACGTATTAAAGCATAATGACTATGACGATAAGAAAGGTCGTGTTCTTTACATGCTTAATCCAAATAAATAATACAGTAGGTATTTACTTAACACAGGGCCTTGAGTCCATGAGTTTGGTACATGTTGCAAGATTTCTTTCACGGCATTGACTGTCACAAAATAAATGAAAACTTGGAGAGCACCAATAATTCATCTTTGGTAAGACTATCCAGGATCTTGAGTCCATGATTTTGGTATAAGTTGCCAGATTTCTTTCACGGCATTGACTGTCACATAATAAATGAACAACTTGGAGAGCACCAATAATTCTTCTTTGGTAAAACTATCTGTATATCGATGACAGATAACCATTTAGTTCCACCCTTAAAACAACAACACTACCTCTTGCATAATCTGCGATGTTGATGGCTCTTGAGACGTGAAAGATGGATTAAACATAACTTTTACATCAACAGGAGTTAGACTTTGCTCAGTAAACAATGCACTGTCATGAGCCACAGTATTTTTCTTCTTGGACTTGCTTTTTTCTTTTCTTTATAAGTGTTTGAAACGGTGTATTAAAAGAGAATGATAAACATCCAAAGGGTAAATAGAGTAACAAATAAAGAGAAATGAAAATGATACTTCCATATCAATTGTCAAGCATGAACTAATCTCTAGCAAAGTTCACTCAATACTATAAATAATAGTTTAAAGTGGGTGCAAAAGTGGGTGCAAAAGTGGGTGCAAATGTGGGTGCATAAGTGGGTGAAAAAGTGGGTGCATAAGTGAATGCAATAGTGGGTGCAAAGGTAGGTACAAAAGTGGGTGCATAAGTGGGTGCAAATGTGGGTGCATAAGTGGGTGAAAAAGTGGGTGCATAAGTGAATGCAATAGTGGGTGCAAAGGTAGGTACAAAAGTGGGTGAAAAAATGCCCCCCCCCCTTTTTTAAATCTCGCTAACGCCCCCTTTTTAATCTATTTTTTGAAATTTTGGCAAAGGGTCTAATTGGACGGGTCCTTTTTGAAGGGAGTCATTTTTTTACGGGGCCCGGAGGACGGGTCCTTGTTGACGGGTCCCTGTGGGCGGGTACTTTGGACTGATCCCTATGGACTGGCCCTTGCATTTTAGCCAAATTATGTCAAAGGGGACCCGCCACAGGGACCCGTCAACAAGGACCCGTCCTCCGGGCCCCGTAAAAAAATGACTCCCTTCAAAAAGGACCCGTCCAATTAGACCCTTTGCCAAAATTTCAAAAAATAGATTAAAAAGGGGGCGTTAGCGAGATTTAAAAAAAGGGGGGGGCATTTTTTCACCCACTTTTGTACCTACCTTTGCACCCACTATTGCATTCACTTATGCACCCACTTTTTCACCCACTTATGCACCCACATTTGCACCCACTTATGCACCCACTTTTGTACCTACCTTTGCACCCACTATTGCATTCACTTATGCACCCACTTTTTCACCCACTTATGCACCCACTTTTGCACCCACTTTTGCACCCACTTTAAACTATTATTTATAGTATTGAGTGAACTTTGCTAGAGATTAGTTCATGCTTGACAATTGATATGGAAGTATCATTTTCATTTCTCTTTATTTGTTACTCTATTTACCCTTTGGATGTTTATCATTCTCTTTTAATACACCGTTTCAAACACTTATAAAGAAAAGAAAAAAGCAAGTCCAAGAAAAAAAATACTGTGGCTCATGACAGTGCATTGTTTACTGAGCAAAGTCTAACTCCTGTTGATGTAAAAGTTATGTTTAATCCATCTTTCACGTCTCAAGAGCCATCAACATCGCAGATTATGCAAGAGGTAGTGTTGTTGTTTTAAGGGTGGAACTAAATGGTTATCTGTCATCGATATACAGATAGTTTTACCAAAGAAGAATTATTGGTGCTCTCCAAGTTGTTCATTTATTATGTGACAGTCAATGCCGTGAAAGAAATCTGGCAACTTATACCAAAATCATGGACTCAAGATCCTGGATAGTCTTACCAAAGATGAATTATTGGTGCTCTCCAAGTTTTCATTTATTTTGTGACAGTCAATGCCGTGAAAGAAATCTTGCAACATGTACCAAACTCATGGACTCAAGGCCCTGTGTTAAGTAAATACCTACTGTATTATTTCTTTGGATTAAGCATGTAAAGAACACGACCTTTCTTATCGTCATAGTCATTATGCTTTAATACGTGTGGTGGATAAAGTATCGTTGAAAAGCTAAGCAACGTTTGACATCCTATAATGGCTCAGTGGGGGAGAGGTTGGCAGCCCTCATTGTGATTACTGCTATAAAAGGGAAGTTAATGATGAGTGGACATGAACATTGAAAAGGATTGAGGAAATGGTATTTCTTTGTATTCTATTTTGTAAAGCCATATATGTTGTGAAATAAAAACAAGGTTTACAAGATCACAATGTCTTTTAATTTTAAAATGGTGATAGCCATTTCTTTATTTTCATTTTTTCACACATGAATATTTACAATTTCCACTTTTCATTTTTTTACATTCTTCTTGTTTAGTTTACACATTCTGTACATTTTTGTTGTTGTGAAATAAAAACAAGGTTTACCAGATCACAATGTCTTTTAATTTTAAAATGGTGATAACTATTTCACTTTTTCACACATGGATATTTACAATTTTCCACTTTACATTTTTACATTTCCCTTGTTTAGTTCACACATTCTGTACATTTTTTAAAAATCTTTTTCGTAATATACAAAAGCAAACATTTTACACTAAAATGTATTACTTATCTTATTTTTACTAAACTACAGTAGCCTAACATTATACATTCTACTTACAGTTTTTTACAAAAAAAATATTACAATATAAAACACACTACAAATATTACAATATAGTGATCATTAGACTTAAGTAAAGTAATAGTCGTCAATGCGACTGTTTCCCCAAGCAAAAGTATCAAATGTGTTGGGTATAATGAATCGTTTGTTGTCTTCATTACTTAAAGCAACTTTGTTCAGCAAATTGGTATGTAGCTGATGATTTTTACTTCTAAATACACTCATTTTCTTATATAATACAGGTTGGTTACTAACTATACAGTTTTTATAATCACTTATATCTAACTCTTTACTAACAACATTCTTTTTCACTCCTTTTAATTTTTTTACTACTACATCATCAATTGTTATATAGCTGTATGATTTAGATTTAGTGCCTACAAAGGTGTCTATAATAACACCAGCACATTCATCCTTAAATTTCCCAAGAACCTTTTTGTTTACTAGAGGTAAATGGTAAATATTATCCTCGGGATAGTCACTTGTATCAAACCTATTTAGCTCAGTTTTGATATCCTCATAAAAATCATCAGTTTTAAACTCATAAATAAAAGAATCTGTGTCTGTGTAGAGTAATTTAGCATTATCAAGATAGTTTTTCTTTACATAATCATAGTGAAATTCATACATAAGTGTTTTTGATAATTCCAGAATGGTGAACCCACATATATGGGTTTGTTGTAAGTTACTTTAAGACGATTCATTTGTATTACAACTAAATCCTCATGAATAATTGAACAGCTATGAAAGTTAGGCTTGCTTATTAAGTTGCTCGCACCATACCTTTTACCATCATTCTCCCACTTTGTTATCAGCTTTACATCAACTCGTTTATCAACATTCTCCATAGTCTTTCCAAAAACACTATTATTCATGAGTTTATAAAAATCTTTTTCAAACGCGTTTGTTGACTGTGTTCTTAAATGATTGTTTAGATCAATATACGGTTTGAGCCATGCTGACTGATGAAATTGCAATACGCGATGAATTTTAGTTAATTTCAATCCATGCTGTAGACACTGTTTCAAGTTTCGATAATGTATTACATATTTACATTTATTATTTACATTAGCAATTAACATTTTTGTTCGTGATGTGATGTATGGAGATTTCATATTCTCAGGACAAAATGGTAAATCATTATGATCATCATGTAACTCTTTAGGGTACTCAATATTTACCTCTAAAATATATCCTTTATCATCGTTATCATTAAGAATGTCAACATGTAAGACATCAATTTCAGGTTGTGTCAGCCAGCGAAAATCTTTCAGTGGTAGATATTGACTCATAGCCCAACCATATTGGTTATTTGCATCGAGGTAGACAATATACTTTGACTCTTCACAAGGGTTGTAGCTAGGCATGTATTTATTATTCGCTTTAGAGTACCGTCCACTACATTGACTTAATCCACCTCGAATTGATGATTTTATAAAATTGATCATGTCTATATCAGTCATTAATTCTAAATTTACTTTCGTTTTTTTCAACATTGAACTAAAATTTAACCCAGGAGCTGTGAAATACTGACAAGGATCAAGGTCATAAGTTTTCATACATACATTCCGAAAATTTTCAAAAACATCTGCTAATAACAACACATCTGTCTTCAAATGTATGTCTGAAAATTCTCCTAAAGTTTGAATGTTAAACTGTGCCCATACACGTTGTGCATGTAAATATTCCTGATCACTGATATGACTTGTGTTTAAGGAACTGTAAAATGCATCTTTCGGTGGTAAAGAACACTCCTCAAGACGTTCCACACAGTTAATATATTCGTAAGGGAATATACCCTTTTGACAAATCAAATTAAAATCATCTTCTTTAGGAAAGACACGTTGAATTTCATGAAACTGATCTGATTTTAAATTACTAGCAAGCTTATCAAGACTACTCGGCATAAAGCGGAATGAATCTAAAAATCGCAGTTTAATGGTTTTCTTATTGTCAGTTTTGATGTATTTTGTGAACGATATGTATTGTTCCTTATTATTTGCAATCACATCAATTTTCACATCTGAAGGTCCAAATTCTTTAACGATAAAGTGGTTATCGTATTTGCTACCGTTATGTAGAATGACCGGAATGAATTTACTTACTCTATAATTTAAATTACATTCTTGGTGAGCAGCACCACGATATTGTCCTGTTAAATGGTCTGTATATAAACATTCACCACATATAAAACAATTAGTTTCAGTTTCAAAATTCATTTGCTCTAATAAAGTTAGTGGTTCCATTGGAATGATCGTATTTAAAATAGAGGATATACGGATGGCATCTTTCTCAAGCCTTTCCATAAAAACTTTAGGTGCATCAGGTCCTCTATAGAGCTCAAACTTATTTAAAGAGTCATCATAACTACATTTAATATAATATGCAAAGCTAAAAGGTTCATGAATGTGAGTAGTGTTGGTAAAAGGTTGGGCTGGGTTCGATGAACATGTATTAAATGGTTTTAGCAAAGCCTCGAAGTCAGCATATATAACAAATGGTACTCGAAGCTGTTTCTCATAATCGTTAAATTTTAGAATGTTATTTTTTTTTTCAGGAGTCGGTAATACCGTACGAACATGATTACACCCCCATTTTTGATGTTGAGTTAGTTGGTCCTCTTTTCTGAAATATAGCAAACAGCCATCACACAACCACTTCTTATGTTCTCTTTTTGTTATCTGACTACCAACAAGTCTACTTAAATGTTTTATCCAACAATAGTGGGCATTTTCACCTTCGGTTATGTAAAGTAAATTTACATGAGCATCCTTTTTTTCCTGAGTATAATATAGAGGGCCTACTATACTCTTATTTTCAATTTCATAAACATTAATACTTACATTGTTCAGCTCTTCAAAACGTTTAATGTCTTTTATCGCCATAGGAAATTCTATTTCTTTTAAATCTAACACTGAAGAATAGTGAGGATAAGATGATGTTCTATCCATATTTTCCACGGCTGGATGGAGAGCTGAGGTTACAGCCCATGCAAAGCATGCGTCATCATTATTCATAACGTTTACACAAGCATGCTTACGTTTGATCCATCCTGGCAAATCAATGTATGATGATGCTCGAAGGGGATTATATTTATTCATGTTGGTTTCTAAATAAAGTACTTCAACCAATGCCCAGCCCGACTCCTTTTCCTGAAACTCTTCACTCTTCACAATGATAGCACTTGAAATATTTTGGTATATATCACTAATATTAGTTGATTCGCTAATAATTATGTTTTTTGTATTAAAAGATTTGATATCTGTAATTTCACCTTCACTCCCAGTTTTTACATAGAGTCCAAAAAGTTCAAAATTCATTTTAAATGTTTTATGCTCCACTAAAACATTACCTACCAAGCCAAACACAGTAGGTTGAACATTTCTTAAAAATGATTCAATACTTTGAGTTTTTCCTTCGCTATAAAGTCTGTAACTAGCAATTCGACTTTTAAACGCACTACCAATTTGTTGAACATTTCCAGAATTTCTTTCATGGCAAGCGTTATTTTTATGATGAATACTACGTAAATGTCCATGAATGATTGAAGAAGGTATATCAATATTACATACATCACAATGGGTTATCGAAGGTTCACCATTCTTATTTCTTTTTGTTGCACAACTATTTTCACAATCTTGAGAACGTTTACGCTTTTGAGCATTACATTTATTTAAAGGTTCCGTGCTAGTTGATGGTTTTACAGTTTTTAATTCCTGTTGTTCCCCATGCACTTCAACCATGTGGGATTGATATTGCTTTACAGCAGAAAAACCAAGTTCACAAACTGAACATGAAAATGGTGCTGAACTGACATGCATTAAATTTACATGACGTGCAAGATTATCTTGTCTATTAAATGTGGTAGCACAATGACTGCACACAAACACTTTAATGCCATGTTTAGCATTTGCGTGTCGTTGAAGGTTGTCAGGTCTTGAGAACTGTTTCTTACAGTCACCACACTTGAACATGATGATCACTTTCGAAATTACCTATAAAAGAAAGAAATCATAAATGTTAATAAATGATAAAACAAAAGTACAATATAGATAGTTTAATTATATTCCAGTCAATGGTTATAGCAGGGTATTTAAATCAATAATCTGTGAACTCCTAGCAAGTCTAACTTCATGTAGTTCTAACTGGGGGTTACTATATACCACTGTCACTGACACCTAGCGGTGAACATTGGAACTTGATAGAGTGGTAGAAACCAGCAGTCGCCAGTTAAGAGAGCTAAGTGTGACGTCATAGCCAGTCTTAAAACAAGTCTAAACTTGTAGAACATGTCACGTGATAGACACCAGCGTTCACCAGTTAAGTGAGCTAAGTGTGACGTCATAGCCAGTCTTAAAACAAGTCTAAACTTGTAGAACATGTCACGTGATAGAAACCAGCGATCACCAGTGAAGTGAGCTAAGTGTGACGTCATAGCCAGTCTTAAAACAAGTCTAAACTTGTAGAACATGTCACGTGATAGAAACCAGCGATCGCCAGTTAAGTGAGCTAAGTGTGACGTCATAGCCAGTCTTAAAACAAGTTTAAACTTGTAAAACATGTCACGTGCCTAGGTTAAGTTAGGTAAAGTTAGGTTATGTTAGGTGAACTGAGGTTAAGTCTTTAAATATTCCCTCTGGCACTGACACCTAGCAATGAACATTCAGACTTAATAGAGCGGTAATCAAAATCTAACCTACAAAATTAGCTTTACACACCATGGTCAAGTAGATCCAACTTTTGACTGTCAAATATACCATTTTCACTGACATGTAGTGGTGAACATTGGAAAATATCACTCTAACTGTTTAAAAGTTATTAGAGGGGCACTTACCTTTTTATAATTTATCAACTGCGCCACTGAATGAACAGATTGTAGTAATCTGGTAACCTACAGGTACCCAATTATCTGTAAACAAATCAATCAATCAATCAATCAATAAATACATTCCAATCAATAACTTCAACATCAATTAGTAATAAAAGACTACAATCCATTAATAATAAGTACTTACCTTGTAAAATAATTTAATGATTTTCTACCAAAACGGCTTTTTTTTTTACAACTCTTGAGCAGTAATAGAGCACTGTTCACTCAAAGCAAGTAATAAAGACTGACAGTAGGGAGATATATGACACCCCTCTTATATAAACTCTCATCGCTCGTGTCAGCAGTTTTTTGCAGATCATTGCAATTCCTCTCCCAATACAGCTGAGAGTCCAAAGCACACTAGGAACACCTGTGTGGTATCCAATGACTGCTGACTTTGCATAATCATCACCCATTGTCTTGATCAACACCTGAGGTTTTAAATTACTGCAGCGTCAGTCATAGCAACAACAGTGTGCGCTCTCTGCAATGTCAGCAACATGACACCGGAAGGAACACCTGTGTAATATCCAATAACTGTTAACTTTACATGATCATCACCCATTGTCTTAATGAACACTTGCGGTTTCAAATTACTGCAGCGTTAGTAATAGCAACAGATCTGTGCGCTCTCTGCCATGTCTGTAATATGACACACAGGAAATGTAACAAGACGTCTTACTGCACATACCATCTCCATAGTTTTAACATCTTAAGAACTTGTATTATTCTCTTTCAACTACAAATGACTCGTTAGAACACATCCATCCACCGAGCTAGATCCCTTGTATGTTCGCATGTATTTCGCCACTTTCCTTTCATATCGTTATCCTATTATAGTAGTAGAGACTGGAGAACAACGTCAGTTCAACACACGCGAAATGTAGTTAGGCCCTTTGACACAATTTAAATAAATTCATGAGCCAGTCCGTAGGAACCGGTCCAAAAGGGATCAGTCCAAAGGGACTCATCAACAAGGACTCATCCACAAGGACCCGTCCACAAGGACCTGTCCACAAGGACTTGTCCACAAGGACCTGTCAACAAGGACTTGTCCACAAGGACTCGTCCACAATGACCCGGCAACAATGACCCGTCCACAGGGACCTGTCAACAAGGACCCGTCCACAGGGAACCGCTCCCCCACCCTCTTCAAAAGCCATGAGTGGGCATGCTAATTCATAGTGGCTTTCCACCGAACATATGCACTTTATGTAGAACAACGTTTCATTCCATATCGGCATTCCAACTCTCACATGTTGCAATTGGAAAGAGAGATTCTCTAAAAAAAATACAATTTCACCCCCTAGTAGGGGTAGGTTTTATTTTGTGGTGGAAATATGTTGTCCATTGGAAAGGGGGTATCAGCCCGAGTTCAATGACACCTCATTCGTCTAAATCCGACCATGCGTTCGGGAGTTATCGGGCTGCCACCATCTTGTGAGGAGGGTGAGGAGGAGGAGGATTTAGAACCGGCCAAAACACACTACTAAGGTCATCAGCGTTTTTTTTTCTGATATCTGGCGAACGAATAATCGAAGAGACCTATGCGACGGCTCAAACGAAAGGTCTTTATCCTCTATACCACAAACACCTGTCATTTCCACCCCAAGGTAAAAACTTCCCTTACCTAGGGGTGAAATATAAATTTATTGCACACAGGCACACTCGCGGCTCTTATAAGACGAAGGGCTTTCTAAATTAGTATATATTGCTAATTAACTATAAATTACTTATTATTTGTTTATTAAATATGTATTTATTATTTATTTATTATATATTATTATTATTTATATATTTATTTATTTATTTTATCTTCTTTAAGTATTTAATATTATTATACTGTATGTTATTTAATCATTTTATTTTATTTTTAAAATTTGTCCAGCGGACCCAAAACTAGCAGGTCATTGACCTTTTTAATATGTCCTGAACCAACTATTAAAGAAGAATGTATAACGACTCTTTTACTCGCGATTACATTCCCTTTACCATGAATTATGTATTTTTTGATTTTTAGGCGAGACCCAAAACTAGTAAGTATTAATGAGAGATTTCTCAAACCCTTAATCGTAAAAACTTGATACAGGATTTAAATTAATGCATATAATATGATTCATTTTGATGATCTTTTATTTTTCGGAGATTTTTTTTTTTTACCTTTTAAATTTTTATTTATTTACTTATTTAATTATTTAATTTATTATTCATATAACTTTTATTGATCATTTATCATTTTTCTTATTTAAACGGTGGCGAAAACCTAACAGCTGTATAGACATACGTGTTAAAGCGTACATGCAAGTTAAATAATAATAAGTACGGTAATAATAATAAAAAAAATAATCCGGGTAGCATGTTATAAGACTTGGTTAAAGCCTCTTCTATGCTTTAAAATGATTAACATTAAAAAAAATATATCTAATTTTCAAATTTCAAATTTGCACTTGGGTCCTAAAGCAAAAATTAAAAAAAGATGGTTGCTCTAGTAATAGAGGGTTTACGCTTTTTCATTCAAGATGTTGTATAACACTATCAAATTATTGGTTTCGGAAATCTCAAGTCAAGAACCTAAAAGTTAATTCAAAGGTATAGCAGTGTTGAAAATAATTGTACTTGTTTTAATTCTTACAACGCGGTTCACCAAGTAAAGTTATAGGCTAGTTTCGGGTACTCTGTCAGTCCGGTGTTTGTGATAAATAAAATTCAATTATTTATTCGCAAAATCTCGGATCAATCTAGTAGTTTAATCGTTTGGTAAAAGTTTAAAAACAGAAATGATAAATAAAAGTTATATAACTAACTGATTATATAAATACATTATTTATTTATTTATTTATTTATTTATCGTATGGCTTTTGTGCCGGGAGTGTCCGAGGACATGTTCGGCTCGCCTGAGTCTATAGCTGCTTCCAGCGGACACCCTAAAGGGTGAGCTACAAGTTCCGTTCAATTTCAAGTAGTTCCAACTTTCGCCACCAGATATCAATGATACCTAGTGGTGAACGTTGGAACTTTGATAGAGCGTTCTGACGAAATCTAACCTAACAATTTTGCTTTACATAAGTTTAGTCTGTGAAAGGATCTTTTACATGCCATAAATCTATGACATGGGACCGCCGGCTTTACTTTCCCTCCGAAGGAAGGCATACTGAAGGATTTTTAACGCTCTTAAAAAATCCGACGACTTCGGCCGGGTTTGAACCCGCTATCTTGGGCATAGCAGTTCAGCATGCTACCGACTACGCCACCGAAATAAATAATAATTTCAAAGTAAAAAAAGTAAAAAAAATATCGGGTTAGTAGCCTAGTAGTTACGTCCTTTAGCAAAATCTAAAAATGAAGGATTATCAAAATAAAAATATTACATGCATTAATTTTAATCCCGAATCAAGTTTTTACGATTATGGGTTTGAGAAATCTCTCATCAATGACCTAATTACTAGTTTTGGATCTTTTCGCAAAATCTAAAAATAAATAATTCACGGTAAAGGGAATGTAATCGCGAGTAAAACGAGTCCTTACACATCATTCTTTAATAATTGGTTCCGGACATATTAAAAAAGTCAATGACCTACTAGATTTGGGTCCTTAGGACACATTTAAAAAATTAAATAAATAATAAATAATAATATTAAATACTTAAATAAATGAAATCAAATAAATACATAAATTACAATAATAATAATAATTAAATTAATTATAAACAAATAATAAATAAACAATTAATAACTAATAGTTAATAAGCAATAATCATTTAAAAAGCCCTCCGTCTTACAAGAGCCGTGAGTGCGCCTGTGTACAAATAATATATCACCCTAGGAAATGACATGTCTTTGTGGTATAGGGGATAGAGACCTTTCGTTTGAGCCGTCGCATAGGTCTCTTCGATTATTCGTTCGCCAGATATCTTTAAATACGCCGATGACCTAGTAGTTTTGGGTCTTTGCCAAAATCTGTAAATATAGGTGGTCATGAAAAAAGGGGAGAAAAAGCCCATTAAACAAGCCATCACATGACCCTCTTGGATGATGGGTTCGCGAGATAACGGAAAAAGTCGGGTGGTTGCATGCAGTCAAGGTGCGTGTTTCAACGCTCACGGCTACGGTGGGGCAGGACTGTCACTGCCTCACAACTAATTTATTTTTGTCCTAGGGATATAGAGCTTGTTCTGGGGGTAAAGGGTATATATAACTTTTGGTTTAAGCCAACATACAACTTTTTGTGATTAATAGTTTTGAGAATATAATTATCCTACTTTCCAAATTAAACATTTTCTGCAAAAATCAAAAAAAAAAAAAAAAAAAAAACACCGGTAAAGAGGAGTAAAAAGCCCATTAAAACAAGCCATCACAGAAGTCTATGTATAGGACTAGCAGAAGTACCCATTCTTCGAACGGTCTTCTGTATTAATAACCAGACGTAATCAATTGAGCTACTGTTGCAATGGTTAGGGGCTTGGAACCTGCTTTCGACAAAGATATATGATTAGTTGAAACATGCTCTGAAACTTATTTACTTAACGTGTACTTCCTGACGTGAAAATAAAATTGAAAACCTCGTAGACGAAACGCAATTATACACGTCACATAAAACCTGACCCTCACTGTTGTGTCAAGTCCGCATCCAGAGGAAGACCCCTTTAATAAATTATAAAGGCTTGTGGTGCATAAAAATTCAGGTTTTCTAGCCTCCAATCGCACAAATCCCAAAAAGCAAAAAAAAAAAAAAAAAAAAAAAAATTTTCAATCCAGGAATATTTGAAAATAATGTTGCTGTTTGAAGATATAATAGAACTTCTGTACGACATATCGCACGTTTAAATCTTGTGAAAAAATCTAGGGTACCTCTTGACCCCCTTAAGCGCATTGATGAATCTTACAGTTTTTGTTGGTTCCGTTATAACCTTATAGCCATTTGCAAACTTTCACAGAAATTTAATAAATGGAGTGGCATTACTTCTTGCAGAAATAGATGGAAAGTTGGATGTAACTTTTTGAGACACTGTTGTCATGGTTACTGGCTTACATTCATACATTTGTTTATTAAATGAAATTAGTTTTCTGGGAATATCTTGGAAACTCTTGTTTTTAGATCCTTAAAATGTAGTTTTCGGGGACCCTTTACGGCTGTTTAAGGGCCCCGAGTTTTTTTTTCTGACACCAAGGGGCTGAAAATAAAGTTTTGTCTCGTAGTTGTAGGCCGTAGTATAATAATAATTACAATAATAATATAACAATATAGGGATAGGGATATAATAGACCTTCCGTACCATACCAGCAAGTGTAAATCGCGTGAAAAAATTCTAGAGTACCCCTTGACCCCCTTAAGCGCATTATATGTATTGATTAATTTTACAGCGTTATTTGGTTCCATTATAACCATATAGCCGTTTGCAAACTATCTCAGTAACGTAATAAAAGACTGCGGTGACGTCTAGTAGCTAAGTTCTGAACTTGGCCTAGTAGTCGTTGACGGAGGCGCTTGGCGGCAAAAGTAGGAACTATTTGAAATATTCTAAGTTGCAGTACTTAATTTAAAAAACAGATAACACACACTAATACAGTCATCACAATTAACACCGGTTATCAGACAGATTCTACACACACCCAAAGTACACGGGGCTACATGACCACGTTGTAGCAGCCCCTAAACATAAGAACCAACCAACTAACCAACGTAATAAATGGAATTGTATTGTGTCTTAGAGCAATAGATGGACCTGTGAGTTTCTGTTGCCATGGTTACCGACTTACTGTCTTTCATTATTGTATTAAATGAAATTGGTTTTCTGGGAATATCTCAAAAACTGTTGGTTTTAGGGCCTTAAAATGTGGTTTTCGGGGGCCCTAGGGCCCCCGAGTTTTGCTTCTCATATTGAGGGGCTGAAAATGAGCTTTGTCTCGCTCGCCCTTCTACGCCTAATTCAGCAAGTATTTTAAGGGGGTAGGCCCCTTTTTATGAGAGGTACAGAGAAGAGTTACATCAATGATTAGTGTCGTGCCTCTGAAGGATATCTGTACCAAATTTTACGTTGATCCACCCAGCCGTTCTCGAGTTATAAGGGAACAACCACTTTGTCCACAGACAGACAGACAGACACACAGACAGACAGACAAAAATTTTATTTTCGCGCGCATCCGTCATAAAACAGTCTGAAACGCGTAAATAACGCAAATTTCCGTTGAAATTCAGAAAAAACAGACAAACTTTGATTCTTATATATAGAGAGATTAAGGGTTTGACAGATATCAATAAAAGTCAAGCAGTAAGGTATAGTCACGTTCAAATAAAATGAGAGTCGCCCAAGTAGTTAGGCCTTTTGGGCAAATTTAAAAAAAAACATGGTAAAGAGAGCTTCATCCCGAGTAAAATGAACCCATATACCGGCACATCTTTGAACAATTAATTATTCATTCCCAAAAATCTTGTACCAATGACCTACTAGTTTTGGGTCCTTTGGTTAAATCATGAGTAAATATTCGATAAATAATAATTTGAAAAACACAGTATCTTACAAGAGCCGCGAGTGTGCATCACTATTTCACCCCGGGCAAGGGTAGTTTTTATCCTGGGGTAGAAATAGGTAGTCCATAGGAAAGGGGTCTTCATCTCGAGTAATTTGACACCTCACACGCCGATCTTCGATCAATGGTTCGCGAGATATCGGAAAAATTACATACGTGAGGTGATCTACAGTCGGGTACAAATAAATGGGTGCATGAGGACCCCTACAGCTACACTACTGTGGGTACATTCTATATATTGACTTTGTCCACCTTTGGAATCGGAGGGATCTGAAAGTGCTATCACCGTATCGGAGCCAGATACTAGTCCTGCATGTTCAATTGCAGCAGTACACCACCACTCATTCATTTTGTTGAAATATCAATTTCATAACATTAAGGTTACTGTACCTGTCTCATCTGCTCATCGCCTAAAATATTTTGTTCATCCATCAGTGTGTGTTAATAATAAGGATGAGCATACAAATCATCACCACTTCCACATTTCTTCACAATAGAAAAAGTTACAACCTAAACACATTAAAGGTAATAAAAGATTGTGTGTTTATTCACATATCCTTTAAAACTTATAGGGAAATTTAACCATAATTATGTCCACCACTTACAATTTGGAGTGTGATCGATTATAAGTAATATCGATATCTCCAGAGAATTGATATCGATATATGAGATGTTCTCCGATGCTGGATTCGTCGTGAGGGAAAGTTAAAATGTGCAAAATCAGTCCATAACTCATACCATTCCAAGCCGCGGTCATCGAGCGAAGTCACACTGAGACGGCTCAGTACTCTCTGAAAAATCTCCACCACTTATCCAGGCGTTAACCCCCTCATCCACTCTCTGGCGTAGTGGATAACGCTCTTGCCTGTCACCGCCGAGGTTCTGCTGTTCTGTTCTGAGGTCTGGAACGGGGTTCACTCAGCCTCGTGAGGCTGAACTGAGAAAACGTTGGTTCTATTCCTACGTCAGCCATCCTACAAATGGCTTACCGTTGTTTCCCTCTTGTACTCCAAAGGAATGTCAAGATGGTACTTAAATTCCTAGCCTCAATTACAAATACACACACTACTATAGCTATTACAATGACACTGTTTATCAGACAAATTCTACACACACCCCAGTACAAGGCGCTACATGACCACAATGTTGTCCTACACCTAGGCTATTATCATGAGGTTGGTTTAGAACGTAAAAAGGAGAAAAATAGTTCCAGTGACATTAATACGCTGTTGTGTTCCTATTCCTACCTACCCAGCAACTTAGCCGAGGGGGTTGAGTTTATCTCCAAAACTGCAAATGAGAATCTGCAGCAAAGCCAGAGATCGGAGGATCGAATCCCCGCTGACAGGGACCAATCTGAATGTACCTATTCTCCGCTTATTTTTCCGCACTGTTTCTCGGTACCCAAATTCAAGCTCCGTGGAACCTTCCACAATACTTCCTTTTTAATAAATACAGTTACAACGGAAACAGAGCTTATCAGATGAATGCAGCACACAACCAAGTACACATGGCTGGTGGCAATGTTGTCCCAAGCCCGTAAATGAAGGAGCAAGAAAACGAAAGCATCCTAGGAAATCTAGCAGCCATTTATTTCGGTAAGTTAGTGCCTTGACAGATTCTATGTAATGGTTGAGTTTTCAGTCGGTCAATACATTGATGGGAGTCCAATCATCTTGAGCAGTTAGTAATAAGGATGCAATCAATTTAGTGATTGAAAACTCAGTCTTTACATAGAACAATATTATGTTCCCACCAAGTAACACATGGTTATGTAAGGTGATCGTTGCGTAATACTCAGTACCACGTACCACAATGATATGGCTGTTCTAGCACCATTGTTCTGAAATGTGCGCTATAAAGTTCACATTGCCCATTAGCACTCGTGAGTAACTTACCTATGACTTAGCATGTTGAGTCATAGCTGTCATGCGAAATTAAATATATTAACAATTTAATTTTGCGTCCCGAAATTAAATTGTTGAATGGAATGAAATGTCACTCCTGGCGCGAAATAAAATTCATTGCAGACTCTTAATTTCACTCCCAGCGCAAAATAAAAATCTGCACAAAATTTTCAATTTGCTCCCGGCGCGAAATAAAATTCATTACAGACTTTTAATTTCGCTTCCAGCGCAAAATAAATTCGTTACAGACTTTGAATTTTGCTCCCGGCGCGAAATAAAATTCTTTACAGACTTTTAATTTCGCTCCCGGCGGAAAATGAAATTCTTTACAGACTCTTAATCTAGCTCCGGGTGCAAATAATATCCGTTAGACTTTTAATTTCACTCTTGGCGCGAAATAAAATTCATTACAGATTTTTAATTTCGCTCCCGGCGCAAAATAAAATTCTGTACAAAATTTTCATTTTGCTCCTGGCGCGAAATAGAATTCGTTATAATACTTTTCATTTCGCTCCTGGCACGAATAAAAATCGTAACAGTCTTTTAATTTCACTCCCAGCGTGAAATCAAATTTGCTAACGACTGTAAGTTTCGCTCCTGGTATGACACAAAATTCCGTAAAGGCATTTAGTATCGTCCTTGGCGTGAATTTTAAATGCATGGAACATTTCAATTCATCTGAAATTAAATCTGGGCTGGCATTTGAAACGAAATGCATTGTAGGCGCGTAAACATTTTAATTTCACCGTGAGCGTGATATTCGGGTGCGAAATCATATTGATTGTCGGCACCAAAATTAAAATTAAAATCGAAGAATACTTAATTCAAAGCACAATAACGTAGTGAAAAGCGACGTGAAACTAAATTCAGTGCGAAACGAAATTCGTGGCACAGGGGTTCGATTTCGTGCCACGGTCAGTATAAATGCACTGAGGGTAAGTAGGAAGTAGTAAGGAATGTCAAGCTTCTCCGATACTTCGCGGGAGAAGGAAAATTTCCAAGAGTCGTGCATTTCACCGTCAATAGTTCTATCCAGATGCATGCATAGGGGAGGTTTTTTTGGGGGGGGGGGGGGCAACCTCCCCACCTTAATTTCAGGAAGTGACGACAAATAAAGAATGTATAAATGAGTAGAATGACACCCCCCCAATTGTTCGAGCAACCCCTCTCCGAAACAGAAGTCTATATACGCCACTGGTACTATCACAGACGATTTACTGTTATTTGTAACTCATCAGGCGGTCAACACTTATTGGCCCACTAACTGGACGGGGTTCAAGGCCAGGTAGATAGATAGATAGATAGATTTATTTTGACTGGCAAGATTAGGGCCATTGGGCCCTCTCTTCCATCTAACCAGATTATACAAATAATAAATGATGAGCAATACAAATACAACTTAAATCTAACAATATTACAATATTGATATAATATAAAATACATATGAAATGGATTAGCTTGATAATATACAATACAAATACAACTTAAATCTAACAATTTTACAATATTTATACAGTATAAAATACATATAAACTGGATTAGCTTGGTGGTGTAGGCTGTAAATTGTTGCATTGTTAGGGTGAATAACTAAGATACTTAGGAGTAAGTTTAAAATTACAGTAAGGTAAAGGAAATAGGCTACTGAAAAAAAGTAGACTAATGATGGTGATGAAGATGATGATGAAGATAATTAGTCGTTACTGAAGGAGGTTATTTAGATATCTAAATAGAGAGTAAATGAGAAAGTGAGAATTGGAAAGTTTGAATATATGTAATACGACGTAAGAATATAAGCATAAATGTTGAGTTCAACTTTCATTTACTTAGTGAGTATGTACTGCTGGCAACGCTGCTTGAAGCTGGACGGGGTTGCTCCTCTGACAGAGCGAGGCAGATTGTTCCACAGTCGTGCAGTAGCAACAACGAAGGAGTTGGTATAGCGTACTGTACGGTGTATGGGTATCAGCAAGAGTGTGTCGTTTTTTGACCGTGTTCCAAGAGTATGCTCGTACGAGAGGCGGTGAAGCTGAGAGTGCCTGTAAGCTGGAGTTGAAGTTGAGAGTATTTGTTGAAGAATACATAAAGAATGGAGGTCGCGGCGTTGATTTAGACGTAACCAGTTAAGTTGCTCATAAGCGGGGGTGACATGGTCATAGTACCGTAAATTAAATATGTAGCGTACACAGGCATTTTGTGCATGTTGGAGTTTGTTTTTAAGAGTAACAGTGAGATCTTTGTATACCACATCGCAGTAATCAAAATGAGGCAATATTAGGGAGGAAACAAGTCGTTCCTTTAATACACGAGAGAAAATATTCCAGAATCTTCTAAGTGAATTCAATGCGGAAAATACTTTTCTGGAAACATTGCAGACGTGCTGCGTCCAGGAAAGATGTTTATCTATAATAACGTCTAGATCTTTAACTGACTCACGGAATTCGATTGGGGAATCGCACAAGCGTAATTTTGGTAATGTGGGTTCATTTTTTAGTTTTAGGAGGATTTTCAGGTGGGAGATTATGATTGCTTGGGTTTTAGCCTCATTGAGTCGTAGTCCATGTAAGCGAGTCCAGTTACAGATTTCAGTTAAGTCTTCATTAAAGGTGCCGATTGCTTCCGATAGTTTTTCTGGTGCTGAATGCAGGTAGATTTGTACATCATCAGCATATAGGTGGTGTTTGCATTTAGTGATTGATGACGGAATGTCGTTTATATATATTGAAAACAGGAGCGGTCCAAGGACTGACCCCTGAGGGACTCCTCTCTCAACTGGACGCCATGAAGACATTTGATTTAAGTTAATTTTAACACATTGTTGACGTCCACGTAGATAAGAGTCCATCCATTGGATACTGTTCTTGGAGGGTAGGTACGCTCGGAAATGCGCAGGGCTAGGTCATAGGCCCAAGCTCTCTGCGGACTCGGAAGACATGGGTCCGAACACCAACGTCGGTATGTGGTCAGGAGAACTCCTAAACATACGCAGTTATCCTGGTAAGCACGCAATTTGCCTAACAGTGGTGGCCAAACGCCAGGATATCTTACAGGGGAGTCTTCACTCTCGTTTACGGTCAGCGGCAAACTTCTATGAAGAAGGTATCCAAAAACTTGTACCACGCTATGACAAATGCCTGCAAAAGTTCGGCAGTTATGTGGAAAAGTAGTTTAAGAAGTGTAGAATGTTGTGCAATAAATAATTTTTCTGTATCTGTACACAATTTAATTTTATTACCAAACGGAACTTACTTTCTGGACGTGCCTCATATTTCAACATTATGAAAAGGCGCGTACTGGGGAAGCGCACTAGGAATGTAAGGAGGCAGAGATTCAGCTGAGTGAAGAGCAAGCCTTAACGTATTCTGACAGCTCTGTCCATATGCTATTTACGTGAATTACGTGTGAGCCGGCCACAGCAGAGTCCGGCTAGTGTAGAGGCTGCAATAGCAACGTCCTTGCAGTTTACACCTCATGAAGACAACGATTTTCTTGAAACCGGTCAAGGCTACAGACACGTACAGTATCTAACGTTTGTCAAGATAAATTCAAGTTTATCGTTCAGGGACTTGGAAACATCTTTGATCATCAGTCCCGAGCACTTACGTGTGTGTTGTATTTGTCTAATCACCTATATTATTTTGATGGCTGTGGCTGTAATAATTAAGGTCTACTGTAAGATTGGGGAGCAGCCCCAACTTGAAACAAGGTAACATCCTGGCATTTGTCTAGAGCAGGTACGGGGAGAAACGGCGAAAAGCCTCTCTCAGGATGCCCGCTGTCAACGCCGGGATTTGAACCTAGGATCTACAAACTTGTAGCCGTGAAGCATTACTTAACATGCTCTGCTTCGCTGGGCAACCAATAGACAGCTTAAAACTTCTGACCATGTTACTTGTGTACTAACCAAGGTCTCATTAAAAAATATTTTGGGAAATGGATTAAAGTGTGCTTTTTAAAGTCCAAAAACTACGACAAAGTGTCCAACTGCGATGGGAAGTAGCAAATATAACTATCAGTGGGCAAGATCAACAGTGTAATGTGCCATTTCACGTATCCCTAGACCGCCCGCATTAGTAGCCTATTGCAGGTTCCGCTGGGTTGATATCATTCACAGGCTGCATATCAGATGAGGGTAACCACGGCTTTATCAGTGCGGATATAGTAAACCGTTGTTGATTAATTTAAAGGCTTTGCGACATCGTGGTCATGTTGCCCCGTGTACTTCGGTGTGTGGAATTTGTGTGATATCCTGTGTTATTGTGATGGCTGTATTAGTGTGTGTGGTTGTAATTCAGATGAGAATTGGGAAGGAGGCGGCCGTGGCCTTAAATCGGTATCCTTCCCGGCATTCGCCTGGAGTAGAAGTGGGAAACCACGGAAAACCAATCCCAGGACGGCTGAGGTGGGAATCAAACCCGCCTCTCCTCAGTTTGTCTCACGAGGCTGAGTGTACACCATTCCAGCCCTCAAACCAGAATTAGATTTCTTGGCCGAGCCAGGAATTGAACCCGGGCCTCCGCGGTGGATATAGTAAACCAAATGAATCTAATTAACTCAGACAACTAAGACTTAGAGATTTTTACTTCTTACATATTTTGAATCACGCCGACAGCGGTAGGTACGCTCGGAAATGCGCAGGGCAAGGCCATAGGCCCAAGCTCTCTGCGGACTCGGAAGACATGGGTCCGAACACCAACGTCGGCCGTCCTTGAAATGGTTTTCCGTGGTATCCCCATCTTCAATTCCAGGCAAATGCTGGGACGGAACCTTCTGACAGGCCACGACCGCTTCCTTCCACGTCCTTGCCCAGTTTCATTCATCTTTATTCATGCCATCACTCTTTAACTCCTCTCATGAGGTTGGCGTTAGGAAGAGCATCCGGCTGTAAAAATATCCGCCACATAGACTTGCATAGCTTACATATATATTTTGAATCGCTCTAGTCCAGTTGACACTACTGAGCTGAAATAGAAATGCGAATGAAAACCTCCTACCCGTGCCATCTTAGTGTAGTTGGTAGTGCATCCGTCTCTGCTTCCATTCCCTGGGTAATGAGCGTTTTTTGATTCGCTTTCACCTGAAGCAAAATATGTAGTGTAAAGTGTAACGGAAGGTAGCGGTGGAATTAGAACAGGTAGAATGGTCTTCACGCGTTTTAAGTCAAACTTATGTTTTAAAACTATGATAGTTTAATGGAACGAATTCGTGAAACATTCGTATTTTTATCTACTGTCGGACTAAAAACTAGGGATACTCGAGTTTGAACCTCAATCGAAAATGAACGCGTTAGTTAAAATAAATTAGATTAATATTTAGCTACGTAATTTCTGCGTTGAGGAGCAGTATAAAACATTTCACTTAACGTTTACTGCTCCAGATATCTTGGTCAAAACGAAAATGATGCCTGGTTTTAACCTTATATAGACATCGTAATAGAACGGTTGAAAGCAAAGGACAATGTATAAAAAAATCCGCGGGTTCAAAGCCTGGCATTATGACAATTATACCAAATGGATGTGGGAATAATAATTAAAACCATTTCAAAACGTAAGTTATCAATGCCAAAAGATGGCACTTTTCTACTTATCGTATTTGTTGTTTTAAGAAGAAGGATCAAATGAAAAAGCACTATTATATTTTGTGTTGAGTTGAAGGACGCTCAAGGATTTTTCATGATCATAAGCTACGGGACCTCCTTTTTATTTGGAATCGGAATCACCAATCACGGCATTACACTTCAAAAATTCTACTGGAGTCGAACCCGGTCCACCTTGGTGGAAGGCAAGCAGCCTGTGTTCAGATTGATTTGTTCGCTACCATATACCGGTGTTTCAGTAATGGCGTACCAAATGGACACCGGCAATCCGGTTCGCCACATTGAGCACATCGATACAGTGGTCTCTGAGGCCATCCAAAGATGCTATGGACGTAAACATGGTGTAACACAACTGTGGTGACCTGAGTAGTTATTTATGTTTGTTGACAGTAAATGTATACATTGGAGTAAATGTGTAAACATGTGTAACACAACTAAGGTGTCTTGCACGGTTACTGTTTTATTTTTATTTTTTTATTTACAGTAAATGTGTACAGTATTACACAGGTAGCACTGTAACCATGCCATGAACGGACCAGAGTTGCTGCATCAGTGTGAATTAACTCGTAAAACGCGCTCAACATGACGGCTATCAACCTCGGTACAAGCATGGCAACAACTTCCAATATTCTGTATGATCCCGCTACCTTCCGGACGATAGAAGAACCAGGAACGCAGCATCCATCGACTACATGTTTATGCACATCCGTTCACTGACTACTGTACCTGTGTAATAACCTAGTGTACACATTTACTATCAACATACATAGGCCTACATAACTACTCAGGATAGCCCAGCCGTGTTACACATGTTTACGTCCTTAGCACCTTTGGGTGACCTCGGTGACTACATGTTCCCTATAGGCTATCGATGTGCTCAGTGTGGTGGCCAGGATTGCCGGTATCAATTTGGCACGCTCTTACCTAAACACCCTGTATAAGAGGGAATGTGTATATCCATGCTACATAGACATGCATCCAAGTCCATGTACACACTTGGTACAATTGAAGTTTGACGATCCCTGTCGTAGACACAGTGACGTAAACCCACACTTGAGTTGCAATCACCTGCTTGTGCGAGATGACGGCACCAGTTGCAATTATTTAAACAAGCCAAGACAAGGGGCGAAGGACGAGAGAACCGGCAAAGTTATATATCGATCTATAGACCGTGCTCTAAAATTCATTTTCCCTGTGAATAAAATCCTGACTTAAAATTGAGCAAACACTTCTACAAAAAAGTAATTGGACTATATCTCAACTACAAGACTGTTAAAAGAGAAGGCGAGGTAGCAGCAAATTGAAATGTCACAAGAGACAGAAACTAAGTCAAGAGAAGATGGAGCATTGAAAGTATCTTACTAATGAGGCACGTGCACATAAGATGTGATTCATGACTTGTTGCGCAAATGGCCAATTAGCTTTTCACTGTAATATAGAAAATATTCCTTATACTGGCATTAGTAGTAGGTGCTGGGGTAGCGTGCCTGCCTCTCATCCAGAGTCCCCGGATTTGATTTCCGGCTCCGTTAGGGATTTTAGAATTTGACGCGAAGGCTGGAACTGGGTGCACTCAGCCTCGTGAGGACAATTGAGTAGTTGTCTGACAGTGAGGCAGCGCCCTGGTCAGGAAAACCAAGATTAACAGGGGACCTGACGCGCTAACCACACGTCACCCCACAATCTGCAGGCTGGGTAGACCAAGGCGCTTCATGGCCTGTGGTGCCACGGGGGGGGGGGGGGGGGGGGGGGTAATTGTATTGATGACGATTAGCTGGTGGTAAGGGAGGGGTGCAATATGGAGGTTATCTGTCTGCCCCGGTGATTGGAAGATCGTGCAAATGAGGGTTTTTAATGGACACATTACATATTTGCATATTACGACCTGTCCGGCTAACGCTTGATTATAGCTCGAGTGCACAGGGTCGTTAATTCCAGCTGTTTAAGGTTAATCCCCTTCGCTTGGGCACTGCGTGTTTGTTATGCCTTCATCATTTATCGTATCATGATGCACAGGACTCCTAAGGGTGGAAATTCGAGGAGACGCCAAGTCCTCCCCGGAGGCCACACATTGTTATTATATAATTCTTTACAGTGGATAAATTCTGCGTCTATGGCTGAACATTATTCAAAGAAGGCACAATTCAGATTGGTAATGGTCGCAGCTGCAAAAGAAACATTGATGTACTCTGATACTGCTGAGTGCACACACCGAGACGACTGGTGTTTGACTCACGTTAAGAGAATAAATAAATAATAAATAATATAGGCTTCATTCTCGTAGGCAGGAAAAAATAAGTATTGAAGGACAGGAAAGAAGCTAGTCTGAAGATATCTATAAGATAAGCAGTTCTATGTTTAGTACTTGTCGAGTTCTCTATGTTGTGCATAGCTGAAATGTAGTGTATAGTCAAGTTGTGATAGCCTTATCTAAGGAACACACATTTTGTTGTCAAGTTTCTAATCAACTGATGAGTCTGTATTGAACTCCATATTTTGCTTTTATAAAGTCATTTTTGGCTTTTGTGGAAGTATTTGAGGAGAAATCCAAAATTAGAAGTAAATCGGACCATTATTTATTTAGCGTATGGCTTTTGGTGCCAGGAGTGTCCAAGGACATGTTCGGCTCGCCAGAGGCTGTAGCTGCTTCGAGTGGACACCCATGGGGTGAGCTACAAATTCCGTTCAATTTCAAGTATTTCCAACTTTCGCTACCAGATGTCACTGACACCTGGTGGTGAACCTTGGAACTTTGATAAAGCGTTTCAACGAAATCTAACCTAGAAATTTAGCTTCACACCAGTTTACTTAGTGGAAAGATCTTCTACATGCCATAAATCTATGATATGGGACCACCGGCTTAACTTCCCCACCAAAGGAAGGCATACTGAAGGATTTTAACGCTCTTAAAAAATCCGACGACTTCGGCCGGGTTTGAACCTACGATCTTGAGCACAGCAGTTCGGCATGCTACCAACTACGCCACCGAAGCCGGACCATGTTTAACAAAGTTATAACGTCAAAGATCGAACGAAGGATTGATGGCACAATTTATAGCAAGTAGGACAAGTTGACTCTTGTGTAGTTTATTCCACGCAAAACTAGAAGCGGCATCGAGAACACGTCAATCCATTTGATCTCGGTCGGCAAATTATTATTGTTTTGAAAGAGGGGTGAGAACTTGTTGCTAGCAACAGAGAAACCTGCTTTTATCGAGACAAAAGGAGACAGCGAGCCAACGCACGTTCAAGAAAGAGGAGGGGGTGACACGCGAGCAACCCACCGCTTAGCCACCACTCATGATGGGAGAGTGAAATGGAAGGAGAGATCACACATGACGTGATTGACCAATCGGAATACTATATTGGTTAATTACATTTTGATTGCTTACATAATAACTTCCAGCAGAAAAGTATTGAAGAAAAGTACCAGGTTCGATGCAAAACATTCTAATGCATTTTTCTACGTTTTTGGAATTACGAAGAAAGGTCCAATTTTGGCAGCAAAATTGGTTAAGTGGATTTGAGCGGGAGTTTGAGCGCCAAATCTGAAGAGGACGCTATCAGTGGATTGCTGAGAGATTATTCCGATTTGAAATGTCTTGAGGGACACACGTATCTCTGAGCTCGCCAATATTGAGTGCGCGAGAAATTGTACTTTGACCGCGATATCGATCGATAGTCTGGCCAAGCATCATAAGAGCTGAGGAACATTACTGCGTGTATTGAATATTTATTGAGGTGCATACTTGAAATTATATCAAAAATTCATCGAATTATTCTGCGACAGTTCATATTGAAATTGAACATTTATTCAGTGAATTTGAAACAACATAGCGACGTATTCCTACGAGTGATAGACTTTATAAAATATTAAAACTCAGCAATTCTTCTAGGTTTGTGCCGTGTCTTGTGTGGGGTTTCGCCTAGGACACCATGCTGGCTCATCGGCGGGCTCTTGGTGTCCCCGCCCGGACCCCCACAGGAGTAACGAACTGCGCGTTACCTCCTTTTATATAGAGTGCAACTGCACTCCTTGACAGCGAGAACTAAAAGCTCAAGCAGCCATAACCTCCCTATGAAGGCTTCCAAAAAAGATGGTATATTGGCTTTCACGGCCGGCGAATTAAAGCTCAGCAATTCTTCTAGGTTTGTGCCGTGTCTTGTGTGGGGTTTCGCCTAGGAAACCAAGCTGGCTCATCGGCGGGCTCTTGGTGTCCCCGCCCGGACCCCCACAGGAGTAACGAACTGCGCGTTACCTCCCTTAATATAGAGTGCAACTGCACTCATTGACTGCGAGAACTAAAAGCTCAAGCTGCCATAACCTCCCCATGAAGGCTTCCAAAAAGATGGTATATTGGCTTTCACGGCCGGTGAATTAAAACTCAGCAATTCTTCTTGGTTTGTGCCGTGTATTGTGTGGGGTTTCGCCTAGGACACCAAGCTGGCTCATCGGCGGGCTCTTGGGGGTCCGGGGACACCTAGGCTACATTCAGTGTTTCTTGTGTGTGTAAATATGTGTAGGGAGTGTTTTCTTATCGTGTATGACGTGTTTATTTAAGTTGTGTAAATATACTGTAGTAATAATTCCACAGAGATCCAGTGATATGTTCTATACATACAGTCCATTTCTATCCTCGTTCTATCCTTAGCCAAACCTTGTATATATCTCCTCACCCTCATTCAACTCATTTCATGGTCCTCGACAAGCCGGATGTCTGTGGAATCTTCGTTAATGTGATATTAGCACGTGTATTTTGGCGGGACTGAAGCATCATAGCAGCCATGTTGGCAAAGAATACTACTGTTTCCGATAGCAGCCATCGTGGCAAGGAATAAACGGCTTCCGATAGCAACCATCTCGGCAAGGAATACTACAGCTTCCGATGTCAGCCAAGTTTGCCCCATCCACTTCGTATGTCGTCATCTTGGTTCCAGTCTACAGCAACCAGTGATCTCCTGTCAGCGCTGGAGGTTATACGACAGCCACACAGACCAACTTCGATATTCTACACCGCAGCTTCAGTAAGTACATACTCAGTTTCTGATTCCTATTATTTCCCACCATGGATTCCAAAGAAAAACAACTCCTTGTTAAGACTAGAGGCCTAGCGAAAGCCAGCATCACACGCGTGCATAACTTTGTGGTTAACTTCAAATCAGGATCAAGTATAAATGCAATTAAGGCCAGACTAGACGATCTACCCAGAATAAGAGAAAAGTATGACAATGCGCAAGACAAGTTAGAACTGGAGGATGAAACTGAGGATCATAGTGAAGATCGTAACAGTTTTGAATCATTGTACTATGACGTAGTAGATAAAATAACAACACTGATAGAAGAGAGTGCAGAATCACGGTTGAGACAAGGCAACCTCTCCGGTGGTACCACTCATTCCCACTCTGGTCCATTCAAGAGAGAACTCGCACTGCCAACTATTAAATTGCCATTCTTTGGGGGTAACATTACTGATTTTCGACACTTTTCTGATACGTTTACCAGTCTGGTCATAAACAATGACTCACTTGAAGATATCCAAAGGTATCATTATTTGTTATCTTCACTTACAGGGGAAGCTCATGAACAAATTAAGAATCTTCCCATAACAACCAAAAATTTCAAGATTGCATGGCAGACAGTCCGCCAAAGGTACAACAACCCTAAGCTCATTGCAACGTCTCACATTAAGAAACTTTTAAACCTTCCGTCTGTAAGCAAAGAGTCATCCACAGATATACGATCACTGTTAAATCAAGTTTCAGGTAATCTGAATGCAATTGAGGCACTTGAACTTGACATTCCTTTACATGAAATGCTCGTATCACAGTTGATTCTTCAGCAAGTTGATGAGGTCAGCAGAAATCAATGGGAGCTGACGTCATCAAAATTGAAATTTGCAAGACTAGACGAATTATGTCGATTTTTAGAAGACAGATGTCATGCCCTTGAACTAACCAACGCAAATCAGACCTCCAAACCAGTGGTGTCTTCCCACCCACGACATGTTACTGACATCAGACACACTAAACCAGTAAGACTACTGGCAATAATTGTTTATTTTGTGATGGTGTTCATCCTTTCTACAAATGTTTAGGTTTTTCAGGCAGCAGTATCCAACAACGTATGGACTTTGTCAAACAACATAAATTGTGTTCAAATTGTCTTAGACCTGGACGCATTGTTGGCAACTGTTCTTCGGGCTCCTGTTATTCATGCGGCCTGAAACATCACACCCTACTTCATCGAACCAATAAACCTGTAACGCGGAGGCAGCAGGAAGCCACACCTGCAAGACATAGCGGCGCTGATGTCAACCAGCAACAAACGGTTTCAGCCACGTATTGTTCGATAAAGGCAAAACCTCAGACCCAGATACTACTCTCCACTGCACTGGTTAAGGTACGTGATGGCTATGGAAAGCTGCAAACTTGTAGAGCGCTCCTAGTCTCATATAGCCAGGCACACTTCGTCACAAATGCCTGTGCAGAACGGCTCAGCTTACGGAAGGTTCGAAACCGAATACCAATTCAAGGTATAAGCAACGCTACTACAGAATCTCGTCACAGTGCTACCGATAATGTTCACTCCATGCACAGTGAATACCAAGTAGGAATTAACTGTGCTGTGTTACCAAGAATCTCTGCTGATCTCCCAGGATCGTACATTGATTTCGCTGACTGGGGTATTCCTGAAGAGCTACCTCTAGCCGACTCGACGTTCAACCAACCTGGGCGAATTGACATGCTGATTGGTGCAGAGGTATTATTTCAGCTTCTTCGACCGGAAAGACAAGTGAGACGAGGTGACTACCCTGTCCTCCAGAACACAGATTTCGGGTGGATTCTCGCAGGGCGTTTTCAGTTAGACAGAACGGCCGAAACACCTTCGCAGACTGTACAGTCCTTCTTCACCACGAGTGACAATTCCCGTGACCATCTAGATCAACGCTTCTGGGAATTAGAAAATATCAATCAGCCAATCAGATCGAAGGACGACCTGGAGTGTGAGAAACATTTTACTGCCAACACCAGGAGAGATGCTGACGGAAGATTCACGGTACAGCTTCCACTGCGTGAGGACTCTACAGAGCTTGGTGACTCGCTCCCATTGGCTCTGTCGCGGCTTCATCATCTCGAGAGACGATTGAGTAGAAACACCCAACTCAAGAGTGACTACGTAAACTTTCTGGAGGAATACGAAGCTCTGGGACACATGGAGGCTATCGACATGTCGCACCCTAATGAGCATAGCTATTACATGCCCCATCATCCAGTCCTTAAAGAGGCAAGCTCTACTACGAAGACGAGGGTGGTGTTTGATGCTTCTGCCGCCACTACGAGCGAGAAATCACTCAACAACATACTACGAATTGGGCCGACCATCCAGCAAGATATCTGGTCTATCATTACAAGATTCCGCACTCACCAAGTGTGCTTCACAGCAGACATTCGCCAGATGTATCGACAAGGAAATGATGATAGTCGTGACTGCAACCTTCAGAGAATCGTATGGCGCCGATCGCCGGAGGAACACATAAGACACTACCGGCTAAAACCTGTCACTTACGGAACAGCTTCAGCACCCTTCCTCGCTACTAGGTGCCTTCAGCAGCTCGCTATTGAGGAGTCGCGCAACTTACTCAAGGCAGCAGAAATTCTCCAGAGAGACTTCTATGTGGACGACTGCATGTCTGGAACGGAAACCCTTGAGGAAGCTCTGCGAACTCAAGAACAACTCATCGATCTCCTTCAAAGGGGAGGTTCCCAACTTCGAAAATGGTGTTCCAATCATCCACGACTACTCGAAGCTGTTCCTCCAGAATACAGAGAAGCCCAGCTGCCCCTTCAACTCGATAGCGGCAATAACGTCAAGACGTTAGGACTCTTGTGGCATCCTGCCAACGATCAGCTGCAGATTGTGAATGGTACCGGGATTACTAACTTCAACGGACCGGTTACAAAAAGAAAGGTACTTGCAGTCATAGCGTCAATATACGATCCGTTGGGACTGATGGGTCCATTCATCATCTTCTGCAAGTATTTCCTCCAGCAACCCTGGCAACTTCGCTTAGGATGTGATGAGAACCTACCTAAGGAACTGCTTCAGCGCTGGGAGCATCTGCACAATCAGCTTCCTCTTGTCAGCCGAATTCGAATCGACAGACTAGTGCTAATGAAGAGCATTGTCACTAACATTCAACTGCACGGTTTTTCAGATGCGTCTGAGAAAGGATACGGATGTTGCATTTACATTAGATCGGAAAACCAACAGGGTGAGTGCACTGCAAGGCTACTGTGCGCTAAATCAAAGGTCGCCCCGCTGAAAGGGGTCTCCATTCCTCGTCTCGAGTTGTGTGGAGCACTGCTGCTAGCTCGTCTTCTCAAGAAGGTAACATCGGTCCTAAATTTGACCATTAGCAGCATTCATTTGTGGACAGATTCGACGATCGTTCTTTCATGGATTGCAGCATCACCCATATGGTGGAAAACGTTTATTGCCAACAAAGTTTCGGAGATTCAGGACAGCACATCGATTGCAGATTGGAAGCACGTCTCTTCAGGAGACAATCCTGCGGACCTGATTTCACGGGGAATCACTCCAGACGCCCTTATTGCTAAGTCATTTTGGTGGAATGGACCACCGTGGCTTGCGGAAGATACTCTATCATGGCCTAACTCAACCCCTTCTGCGGATGCCCAGGACATCCCAGAACAGCGGAAACCTGTGGTCAGTCTCTTGGCGCTTCAACCTGAAGATGAGTTCATGCAGCGATTCTCTAAACTTGCACGTCTGCAGAGAGTGACAGCTTACTGCCTCAGATTTGCAGCTAACGCCAAACTTCGTCATACGGAAAGGAAGACTGGTGAATTGGACCTTCAAGTGTTACGTTCAGGACTATATGCATGCTTCAGGAACGTCTAAGCATCAGCATATGGTGCAGAGATTCATGCGCTTCGTAGTACAAGGGCAATTAGTAAGAAGAGCAAGTTTATATCCCTTAATCCATTCCTCTGTGATCAAGGACTTCTTCGAGTTGGTGGCAGATTACAACAATCGGAGCTCCCTTTCAACCAACAACATCAAATAATCTTGCCCCCAAGTCACCATCTAACTAAATTGATCATCGAGAACGAACATCGACGAATGTTACATGCTGGGTGCCAACTGCTACTCTCCTCTCTTCGCCAGCAATACTGGATACCAAATGGAAGGAATACCATTCGGAAGATAATACACCATTGTCTCATCTGCCACAAGCTCAAGGCAAAAAATGCCCAGCAACTAATGGGTTAGTTGCCGAACTACAGAGCATCACCTGCCAATCCATTTGTTCATTGTGGGATTGATTACGCTGGCCCACTGTACATAAAATCAGGATCTCGTAAAAACAGCGGAAGAGTTAAATGTTACGTATCAATTTTTGTATGTATTGTAACCTATATTTTGTGAGTCCCCCATGACAGTTTTAATGTAGGCTCGTAGGTTTGTTATTTCTTTATATCATGTTATCGTGTTGGCAACGTGTTCAATTGCATTGGACACGTCTGCATTAAACGCAGTGTCATTATTATTATTATTATTATTATTATTATTATTACTATTATCATATACGTATACTTTTATTATTAATTATTCAATGTATTTTAGGTCACTTCTGACGAGATTCTGGAGCTTGCTTTGATTCTATGTTGTAAAGAATATAGTATATTTCATTTGTACAGTTTTGGTATATTTGAGTACGGAGAATGGTGGGGGACGTAATTGCCTGTCACTTGTTGGTGAAATGTGAGCCTGCTGCTGGTCATGAGGAAACTGCCGAGCAAGGGGTGTGCTATAAGAGGCTTGGACAGACAATAAGGATTCTGAGAAGGGACTCCCTGGGGTGAGGTGTGGCTTGAGGACGGGCTGTGGCATTCAGACTGAGTGCACTGCTGAAGAAGATTGTCTCTCTGGACATTGAGATGACTGGTGTGTGTCTCTCTTGAGCTGAGTGCTTCGTGTTTCGACGGAGGGTGATTGGGTTCTGGCTGTTATGCCACAATCACAGTAGGCCTAATAACTGTGCTAAGTTGAAGAAGACCTTCATGGCGGTAAACCATAATGGCATGGCTGACCAGCTTCAAAGTGGTGACGAAACTAGAAATATACGGCAGACGACGGCATTACCGGTAATGTGAAAAATAAATAATAAATCTTTACAGGCCTAAATATTATTATTATTATATTATATATTTTAATTGCATTTCTTGTGTGTCACTCTTTTTTATTATATTTATCAATTTCTTGCATGCAGCTTCAGAATATAAAGTAAATTTAAATTTGATAGTTTCTTTTTAGTTAGATGCATGTAAACCGTCATTCGTCTTTATTAATTTATAGGAGGTTTCGGTAAGGCCTATGTACGAGCCAGTCCTTTCAGAATATCTGCACACGCCCGGAGATAAGAAGAGTTTCAAAAAGGTGGATTTGTTCAATTACAGTACTAATTATTTCATTTGCTTAAATTTTAAAGAAAGGCCATTTATGAGGCAGAATATTCATTTTTATTTAATTTTTGTATCTTCAAAGTTACAAATGGCTTCTCTGGGTGAAGCCATCTTGTGGCAAGAATTGATAGAATACAAATGGCGCCCAACTATGGAGTGTGAATAAGGCTGGCTGGTGCATAGTATGGCAGTACGCACAGGTAATTTGTGAAATCTGATCGGGCATTTTAGGAAGGGTATATATGTTCAGTGATTTTGGAGGGTATGCTAAGTAATAAGAGTGAGCCTGATTTATTAAAGTTGCGATCCAGAAGTGTTGACCGAAGCACTCTTGGTCATTCTAGAGGAGGCAGGAGTCAGTCAAACAGGCAGACCAATAAGCGGTCAGATTCCACAAATTCGAGAGTAGTTCTTAGTAAAATGGCAGATAAGGATGTGATTTCTGGTACGTTGGAGGGACGTGAGGGGGCCGAGAAAGATGATGTTGCAACTAGCAAGGAGTTAGGAATGGGAGTGAATAGTGACGAGGAAAATGTAGGGCTGGGGGAAAACTCACAGATGATCAAGTTAATGGAGCAGATGATGTCTAAATTCAGTAGTAAGCTAAGTGATTTAAGTACTAAAATGGATACTCAAAGTAGTGATTTAAGTACTCAAATTAATAATCAAAGCAGTGAATTTAGTACTAAGATAGACATTCAAAGTACGGATTTAGAGAGCAAAATTAATAAGATTATAGAAAGTATGAGTAAAGGCTATAAGGAAATTCGTCAGGAAATTGCTAGTAGAATTGAGATGGTAGATAAAAGATTCGAGCAAGTTGAGGAGAAGATGAGCTTACAGAGGCAGGGCATTATGGATACTGTTGATAAGCAGATAGGCGAGGTGAGTAATGAGGTAGCCATTTTCAAGAAAGACGTTAGTGAGAGGTTGATAGTTGTAGAGGAAGAGATGAAGGATATAACTGAGGTTAGAAATAAGCAGGTGTTTATGGAACAGGAGTTAGCGGTGTCTTCAGCCAGAGTAACGATGGTAGATAAGAGTGTAAAACAAGAGATTAGTGAACTGAAATCCTTTAATGAGAGCGAAAATTTGAAATTAAGAAGAGAGCTGAATCAGGCCAAGTCAAATAAGGAAAATTGTAATCACTCTGTAGGACATAGTAACTTCTATAGGGAATCTGATTTACCTAAATTTAGTGGAAGGCAGTTTAACCCTATGGAGTTTGTTAAACTTGTTCAGAAGAGGTTTTCGAAAGTGTTAGAAGATGGGACTTTAGACTGGGATATTGTTGAGGAAATTATATCATTAGCTTTTGTGGAAGGAAGGAAGGAAGGAGTTAGGATTTTGGAAGGGAAGTCATGCCTAAAAGGATTGATTTTTATTCTATGGTATAGGACCAAATGAATGAAAAGCAAGGGGGCGTTCTGTAACCTATATTTTATGAGTCCCCCATGACAGTTTTAATGTAGGCTCGAAGGTTTGTTATTTCTTTATATCATGTTATCGTGTTGGCAACGTGTTCAATTGCATTGGACACGTCTGCAGTAGACGCAGTGTCATTATTATTATTATTATTATTATTATTATTATTATTATTATTATTATTATTACTATTATCATATACGTATACTTTTTATTATTAATTATTCAATGTATTTTAGGTCACTTCTGACGAGATTCTGGAGCTTGCTTTGATTCTATGTTGTAAAGAATATAGTATATTTCATCTGTACAGTTTTGGTATATTTGAGTACGGAGAATGGTGGGGGACGTAATTGCCTGTCACTTGTTGGTGAAATGTGAGCCTGCTGCTGGTCATGAGGAAACTGCCGAGCAAGGGGTGTGCTATAAGAGGCTTGGACAGACAATAAGGATTCTGAGAAGGGACTCCCTGGGATGAGGTGTGGCTTGAGGACGGGCTGTGGCATTCAGACTGAGTGCACTGCTGAAGAAGATTGTCTCTCTGGACATTGAGATGACTGGTGTGTGTCTCTCTTGAGCTGAGTGCTTCGTGTTTCGACGGAGGGTGATTGGGTTCTGGCTGTTATGCCACAATCACAGTAGGCCTGATAACTGTGCTAAGTTGAAGAAGACCTTCATGGCGGTAAACCATAATGGCATGGCTGACCAGCTTCAAAGTGGTGACGAAACTAGAAATATACGGCAGACGACGGCATTACCGGTAATGTGAAAAACAAATAATAAATCTTTACAGGCCTAAATATTATTATTATATTATTGTATTATTAGGGCACTTTCTATGTCCTTGGAAGGGGAAACCGTTCCTAAAGGCAGAAGATCCTACAGAAGGACAATGGCATAGAACCTGGACCCCAGGTTGGGGTAAGTGTAGATGGGGCACTTTAAGCTGCAGTGAAAGCAACCTGTCTAGAAGAAGGCACTTTGATAACAAACCCGGTGGTCCAGAAACCGTAGGTGGCAACCCCACTACTGGACTCGAGCTCATCAGGCTGATATCCTGATAGTTTTAAATTACACTTATCAAAGAAAGAAATAAGGAAAATACTGGAATGATCTCAAGGTCGACGACAAAGGCTTTATTAAAGGACTGATTGGTTTTCGAATTGGTACATGGAATGTTAGGTCAATCATGACAGGAGGAATGAAGCAACTGGAATCAGTGCTGGGTAATTACGGGTGTATACTAACAGCAGTCCAAGAGACAAGACTACCGAAAGGGATCATGAATGTTGGAAATCAATATATGATGTTTAATAGTAACGAAGATCGACCTGAATGGACTTCGGGAGTTGGAATTGTTGTACATAATAAGATATCTTCTGCTGTAAGTAAGTGGTTGCCCATAAATGATCGAATTTGTGCACTGATCTTGAAAGCATCCCCATATAAGATATGTGCTGTAAATTGTCATGCACCATCAGAAGATGCGGAGGAGGAGGTGAAAAACAACTTTTGTGCAGAATTGGAATCTACTGTAGATCATTTACCAAAACATGCTATTCGTCTCATACTGGGTGACTTTAATGCACAAGTTGGACGTGAAGACGAATATCGTCCAACCATCGGACCAGATAGTCTCCATGTCAATAGCAATGAAAATGGTATCAAAATGATCACATTTGCATATGACAGAAGAATGGTCATCAGCAGCACATATTTTCCACGTAAAGAAATACATAAAGCAACATGGATATCACCAGGTGGAGATACGAGGAATCAGATTGATCACATAATAGTAGATGGTACACATCGTGGGTGTGTTGAACAAGTACGAACATTCCGTGGATCGGATATGAATTCAGATCATCTTCTAGTAGTAATGAAATTGCGCCTCAAGCTGTCTACCAAATGGCGAAAGCGAAAGCAAGAAATGGTCATCCCGGACAAAGATAAATTGGCCCTTACGTCTGTGAGGGAAGAATATCAAGATAGAATCAAGGAGTGTCTATCTACATCAAATACATTAGAAGATGTGGAAGGGCAGTGGTCTGTTTTGCGGAGAGCAGTTCTACAAAGTGCAAATGAAGTTTTGGGACAGCGACCAAAAACCAAAAACAAACCCTGGTTTGATAATGAGTGTCAAGTCGCAGTGAAAAACAGAACAATAAAAAGATTGCATTGGGTGAAATATCCATCGGAAGATAATAATGCAGCGTATATGGAAGTGAGACGTATGACATATCGACTCATCCGACAGAAAAAACGGGATCATGGTAAAGCACTACTGACAGCAATAGAGGAATCCAAGAAAGCATCGAGATCCTTCTTTAGAATGGTTAACCCTGCGAGGGGAATCTACAAGCAACTTACACTAATACTAAAGGACGAAGATGGAGAAATTGTACCTCCTGAAGAACAGGCAGATCTATTTGGAAAACATTTTGATCAGTTACTAAATGTTCATGTTGAGATGGATGCTATAAATGCACAGGTGCCAATGATGACGGCGGAAATGCAAGTACCTGAGCCAACTATTGATGAGATAAGACATATTGTGGAATCTCTAAAGCACAACAAAGCTCCGGGAGGAAGTGGAATTACTGCCGAGTTGATTAGGTATGGTGGAGCAGTGTTAATGGAAAATCTGCAACAATTAATTGTTAATATTTGGAGGAAAGAAGTTATTCCAAGTGAGTGGAAAAGAGCCGTGATATGCCCCATTTTTAAGAAAGGTGATGCCACACAACCTTCTAACTACCGAGGGATTGCCTTACTCGAGATAGGATATAAAAATTTTACCTCACTGCTTATGAATCGACTTAGGCCATTTTTGGGAGACATTATAGGCTCATATCAATGTGGTTTTGTATCTGGTCGGTCTACTATCGACCACATCTTTACATTGAGGCAACTCATGGAGAAATTATACGAATTTGACAAGGAATTGCATTTAATCTTTATTGATTTTCGTCAGGCCTATGACAGTATAAACCGTATAGTATTATGGACGGCTATGCACGAGATGGGCATTCCAATGAAGTACATAAGGTTGATCAAGACCTGTTACTCTGACTCTAGATGCCAGGTGCGGTTTGCAAATCAAGAATCAGAATCCTTTAGCGTTCAAAGTGGACTAAGACAAGGAGATCCTCTAGCCCCAGTCCTTTTCAATATAGCATTGGAAAAGATTAAACGTGGAACTGGTTGGAATAGGGAAATGGAGATGGTCGGATCCGACATAATTCTTGCATTTGCTGATGATGTGGTGATCATGGGGAACACTTTGGATCAGGTAACGACTGATACATCAAGATTCCTACTGGAGAAAAGAAAATGGGGTTGGTGGTTAATGAATCGAAAACAAAATACATGATTATATCACGTCGACAGAATATTCCGATCGCTATCGACGTTGGAATGCACAAATTTGAGACAGTTGAATCATTCAAATATTTAGGATCAATATTGTCAAACAAAAGTGAAATAGAAAAGGAAATAAGACAAAGAATCACCAACGCTACTCATGTTTCCTATAGCATGAATCGAATTTTCACGTCACGTCTAATATCTCAGGAAAACAAGATCCACCTATACATGACCCTAGTACGACCTGTTTTAATGTATGGTTGTGAAACGTGGGCGACTCCAAGAACTTTTGAAGAACGTATATGTACATTTGCAAGAAAAATGCTGCGGAAAATCTATGGCCCAAAATACTGCCCAGAAACTGACAGTTGGGAAAGACGGAGTAAAGAGGAGTTATATCGACGTTATAAAAAGGCAGACATCAGTAGAGAGATAGAGAGAAGACGATTACATTGGTTAGGACACATTATCAGAGCAGAAGGTACTCTCCCGAACCGTGTGTTCAATTTTCAGCCAACGGGAAAACGTCCAAGAGGTCGACCAAGAACGAGATGGAAAGATCGAGTTATGTTGGCACTGAACCAGGTAGATCCAGATGCAAGTATGGAAGATGCCAGGGATAGAAATCGTTGGTCTAATATATGCCACCATTATTTGAGAAGCTGAAATCATTCTTCCTGTTATGAAGTACAATGTTATAGCCTATATTATGTTATGCTTGCTATTTATATTGTAATCAAGAATTGTATACCCTTGTTTTTCTGCTATGGGTCTTAATGGCCTGTCACATGCAATAAATGATGATGATGATGATGATGATGATTATATTATATATTTTAATTGCATTTCTTGTGTGTCACTCTTTTTTATTATATTTATCAATTTCTTGCATGCAGCTTCAGAATATAAAGTAAATTTAAATTTGATAGTTTCTTTTTAGTTAGATGCATGTAAACCTTCATTCGTCTTTATTAATTTATAGGAGGTTTTGGTAAGGCCTATGTACGAGCCAGTCCTTTCAGAATATCTGCACACGCCCGGAGATAAGAAGAGTTTCAAAAAGGTGTATTTGTTCAATTACAGTACTAATTATGTCATTTGCTTAAATTTTAAATAAAGGCCATTTATGAGGCAGAATATTCATTTTTATTTAATTTTTGTATCTTCAAAGTTACAAATGGCTTCTCTGGGTGAAGTCATCTTGTGGCAAGAATTGATAGAATACAGTATGGCTACTAGGGCTATTCACCTGGAAATTGTTAGCAGCATGACTACGCAGGCCTTTCTTGCTGCTCTCAAACGCTTTATCTCACGACGAGGAAGACCTGCGCACATATATTCGGACAACGGCAGAAACTTCGTAGGCGCAGACAGAGAACTTCGGGAACTGCAGAGATTGTTCGACGAAGAACATCACCAACGAGAGATCTCAAATTTCGCTAGCACTGAATGCATTCAACGGCACTTCATTCCGCCACAGGCTCCACACTTTGGAGGTATTTGGGAGGCTGGCGTCAAGTCATTCAAATATCATCTGCGACGAGTGATGGGCACGGCATACCTTACCTTTGAAGAACTGGCAACACTCACAACACAAATCGAAGCATGTCTAAACTCTAGGCCTCTAGTCCCCCTAGCCGATGATCCCGACGATATATTGGCTATCACCCCAGGTCACTTTCTAATTGGAAGACCTATCACTACCCTTCCCGAACCAGATCTGAGTAATGTACGCCTCAATGTACTCTCTAGATGGCAGCAACTGCAACGGCAGCTCCAAGGATTCTGGAAGGCGTGGTCAGCAGACTACCTCTCCCACCTGCAGCAGAGGAGTAAATGGACACTAACAAGCAATAATGTGCAGCCTGGCACATTAGTGATCGTCAAGGAAGACAACGTCCCCCCACTGTGCTGGAAGCTCGCAGTGATTGATCAGGTCCACCCTGCCGCTGATGGACTAGTACGCGTCGCCACGATCCGTACTTCTGCTGGAGTATACAAAAGGCCCATTACAAAACTTTGTCCTCTCCCCACTTCTGAAGGCGACGATATCTGAACGTAGTGTGTCTTGTTTTGTATTTATCTTCATGTTTGTTTATTTTACATTGTGTTTGGAAAAAAGTGTTTAACCCTTTTTTGGCGGGTGGCATGTTTGAACATTGTATCTTGCTCACTTCAAGTTTAGCAAGCCCTCACCAGATGTCAGATTAGGACAGTGCTCATCGTAGCTCCACTGCCCTCTGTAGGGGGCAGTATGCCTGGTGGCTACTTCCCTGGCGGGAAGAGAGCGGGCAGTGTGTCTATGATTAAGGACGGTAACGGTCGGTTGCGTGATGTACGGCAATGGCGTAGTCGATATAACGAATACCTAGGCTACATTCAGTGTTTATTGTGTGTGTAAATATGTGTAGGGAGTGTTTTCTTACCGTGTATGACGTGTTTATTTAAGTTGTGTAAATATACTGTAGTAATAATTCCACAGAGATCCAGTGATATGAATCAGCTACCTACCTCGTGTTCTATACATACAGTCCATTTCTATCCTCTTACTATCCTTAGCCAAAGCTTGTATATATCTCCTCACCTCATTCAACTCATTTCAATTACTATAAGATCATTTTCTTCATTTTATAGTGCATTTTTCGAATTTAAGAAATATGGGTAAGTTTATTATTATAAAACCATTTTCTCCATTTTATAGTGCATTTTTCGAATTTTTAGGTGATTTATTACAGTCATTTTTGAAAATGATATGTGCATTTTTTAAACTTTCTACGGCATCAACATCTGGGCTCTAGTCATGAGGAATATAGAAGTATTTAAGACTTGAATTTGGTCGTGATAGCTATTTGGAAGCTTGAAAATTTGTTGAAGGTGAGAATGTTACGTTGAACCCTGACAATGTTTTGTAAAAACATTTTTCGTGATACCCATTGATAGTATTAACAATTTATGAAGGATAAGAAGGAGGAGAGACTTTTTAGGTACTTTTAGATCAGTTATCTTTTTGAAGCTGTTTATTTCCTATGATACATACATGTAGAGTTGCATAGGTCATTAAGTTTATGAGTATTTAAACTAAGAAGTTGTGGAATGTAGTGGTTATTTAAAGTCGTCTATTATGTGAAATGTTGAAGTTATAATGCACAAGGTTTATAGTTTCGATGTGGTGATTTATTCCTCAATGGAAGGTTAGTGTTGTGAAGATTTATTCCGCAATTGAAGGTCAGATGTGTGCACAGGATAATGAATAGGATGCTATTTTAAAGCACGATCCACGTTGGACTATTCAAGGAACTTCGTTATTTGAAAGGTATTTGCTCTGCGTTGCGATGTTTATAATGGTCAGAGTGTGATGGAAAGGAATGCGAAGATATATGCCACCTATTAATATATAAGTAAAGGTTACATTAGGAGGTTACATTAAATATGATGTAAAAACAGTTGTTTATTGAATTAAAAGTAATAACTTATGTATATGAGATGTACTCGAAAATTGATATGATTCGTAAGAATTTATCCTATTATTATTAATGATTATGACGATTGAAACGATTGCTAATCTTAATCGCTTTGATAAATTAAGCCAGGACATGACACTTTATACCAGAAATGAGAAGTGATAGTGAATTTAAAGAGGTATTTCTCTAAGGAGATTATCGGAATTCGTTTGAATGAGTAGATGAAAGATGTAAATAGTTTATTGGTGTAAATATTTGTACAGAGATTTTAAGTAATAATACATTATGCAACGAGCCTATAATGGCAATAATACACGAGTATGTTTATAAAACGAGGGAAGCGAGTTTTATCATTTCCATACGAGTGTCTTAATTACCATTATAGGCGAGTTGCATACGACTGTTTAAGTTCGACGATAACTATAACTATTTTATGTTCGAACATAAATATTCATAAATATCTGTCAAGATTTCACCAGTTTTATGTACTGAATAGAGCGCATGGGACGCAGAGAATACCTTGTATTTGACCATGGCCTCCTGGAATACCTCACTATAACACTCGCCACGCAGTGACATTTAAAATAGGGGGCCATGGAAGTGAGCGCAGGTGCGATGCTATCCTCACCTAATTGGTCACACAACTGTTTCTTGAGCTCTGATTGGTGGGAGAAACTGTATCATAATGAAAACTTGCACTATAATGAGCCTCATTATAGTAGAGTATTCTGACATATAATATTAACATTTCGCCAGGGTCGAACATAATAGTGCATTATGCAACGAGCCTATAATGGCTACAATTAAGACACGAGTATTTTTATAAAACGAGCGTATGCGAGTTTTGTAATTTCCATACGAGTGTCTTAATTACCATTATAGGCGAGTTGCATACGACTGTTTATGTTCGACGATAATTATAACTTTATTATATGTTTTAACATAAATATTCATAAATATCTGTTCAGTCACTAGAATGTTGTGATCGAGTGCTGCAGTGGGTAGTATATCTCTGTTTTCCAAGCTCTCTGGACAACCGACGCATGCGCTCTGTGTGCTTAATGCCATATGTCAGATTTTGCACCAGTATTCAGTAAAACTGTCACCAAAGTCGTTTCAAAACCACGCGCTGTGTAGAAATTGGTTTTGGGGATATTAAGGTACAGTGCTATTTCTTGTCTCATATTCACCAGTTTATTTACGCGAACATATGGACGGTTCACTTATATAGACATGTTGGATTTTGAGCGCATGCGCGAAGGTATCCTTATCTAATTGGTCACACAACTGTTTCTTGAGCTCTGATTGGTGGGAGAAACTGTTTTATAATGAAAAATAGTGTTATAATGTGCCTCATTATGATACAGTTTTCTGACACATAATAGTTAGGGTCGAACATTATAGTACATTATGCAACGAGCCTATAATGGCAATAATGAAGACACGAGTATGTTTATAAAACGAGCGTAGCGAGTTTTATATTTTCCATACGAGTGTTTTAATTACCATTATAGGCGAGTTGCGTACGACTGTTTATGTTCGACGATACGTATAACTTTATTATATGTTTTAACATAAATATTCATAAATATCTGTGGGATTCAGTTACTTCAGTTAGTGAACAGGGCGCGCTGGCTGTGCTGACTGAACAGAGCGCATGCGTGGGTCAACGAACTTCGAAAGCAGGGACCATTTACTTTGCTTGGCAATGCTATTGTTTACAGCCTGCATGATGACTAGTGCCGTCCAGATCTAGCATTCACTAATATTGTCACTGAAGTCGTTTGAAAGCAATGCGCTGTGTAGAAAATGGAGTTGGGAATATTAAGGTACAGTGCTATTTCTTGCCTCATATTCGCCAGTTTATTTACGCGAACATATGGACGGTGCACTTTCCATGTCGGTAATTTATATAGAAGGATGCTGTGTTGCTAACTTCTGGACGTAGATTCATAAATTTCTTGCATATGTCATAGTATTTTCTTGTTACCGTAAAGGTTCGTGCTGATTTTGTCTTTGTGTTTGGGATTGTAACTACGATGATTGATCCGATATCCAATTTGAACTTTCAAATCATATAATTCATGTCCGACATGTTGGATTTTAGTGCATGAGCGAAGACATCCTTACCTAATTGGTCAATGAATGAATTATCGCATAATGAGAGACAGTACTATAATGACCATCATTATGATACAGTTTTCTGACGTATAATATTTACGTTTCGGCATCGTCGAACATATAAATAGTTATCGTATTGTCATTATCGTATGTGTTTAGAAAATAGATTACTTGTGTTAGGAAGTAGATTAAAACCGGAGTTCTTGTATAGAGTTATATCTATTTATGTTAATTTGAATTCATTGGAAGAACAGGGTGATCTTCAAGTAAGTGCTGATATTTTTTACTTTATTCGAAGATCGAATATTTTAGTATTACTTTGTTTTTGGAAAACTCCTAGAAGTGGTAGGAAGTCAATTGAGCCAGCTGATTTCAGAACAGCAAAGTCATAGACTGAATTTTGGTTTACATTATTATTGTCATTATTATTATTATTCCCAGTTTATTTATTCAGTTTATTTAGGTAGGGTTTAGGAGAGTTTTTATTTAGACTATATATTGAAGTTGTTATTGTTTAATAAACTTGCGGGCACGCGTTGTTTTGGTCGTCCTTTTTAGTATATTTCCGTCTTATATTTGTAGTAGTTAGTAAGATGATGTGCTATGGGTAATAGGCACCCATGTTTACCATCTAACCCGTTGCTACCCGAGATTCAAAGAATCTCACTCTCCATCTGTAGTTAGTTATATCTATCCCAGTCGATAAATCCATAGTGCAACATCATTTTTATTTATGGATGTCCCAAATGAGCAACTTGTCAGAGTTAGACTGAGGTTTGCCTAGCCAGGAACTTCAGTTTTCCTGCAATCCTTCTCCATCCTCGGATAATGAAAGTGCCGAGGATACTCGGGCACATTTACGGGTACAATATATAGAGGACCAAATGGTAAACAAGGTTCAGGCTTAAATGCTCACTTGGGATTTTGATCAGATTTGCTTGTACTGAAGATGAGGAGATGCGATTCTGATGAAAATGGAGACATTGACACTGCATGCATGGAGTTTGTTGATAAAATTAACGCTTATTGCAAAGGATAAAATAATATGGTCCTAATTTATGGCAAAGTTCGTTGGGAAGTGAAGTTTATCACAGAAAGGTGAAAACTAATTTATGTTGTTGCTGTTTTATTTGGAGACTTGATCAGCCCCGTGTATTTGAGTGTGTGGAATCTGATAAATTGTGTTACTGTCGTGTCTGTAATAACCGACAGCGGTAGCTACGCCCTCTAGCGCGCAGCGCTTGGCCATAGCGCCAAGCTCCCTGCGGACTCGGTAGACGTGGGTTCGAGCCCCACCGTCGGCCGTCCATGAAATGGTTTTACATAGTTTCCATGGTTTCCCCATCTTAAACTCCAGGCAAATGCTGGGACAGTACCTTCTGACAGGCCACGGTCGCTTCCTTCCCCATCCTTGCCCAGTTTCGTTCATCTTCTCATTAGGCTAACTCCTTTCATGAGATTGGCGTCAGAAAGGGCATCCGGCCGTAAAAAATATCTGCCACAAAAACTTTCATCGCATCTCATCTCCGACCCCGTTGGAAAACGGGAATAATAAGGGGTAGACATACATAGGCTACTGTCGTGTCTGTAATAGAGTACCGGTATGTAGCTGTAATTATTTGGATGTAGAATTGGAATATTTTTCCTGGGACATGAAACTAGGTAGATTTATAATTTTCCTGAAGTTAATATGAACCAAACCTAGCATAGTCGTTATCAACGCTGGGAGGTTTCGAGCCCAACGTTATTATAGTCATTTAACGTGGAGTATGATTTAAGTCACTCGACTATGCACGTGGATCTACTTTCATGTCAAAACTTTCTCTTAAGGAAATAAACTGACGCTATGATTGAATTTATGGTAACATACCATGAGCATTTAGATGAGGACCAAGTTGTCAAGGTTCCCCTGTCAGTCATTTCCTACAGCACGATTCCACTGCCTCTGGCGTCCGATTTCGAGGCCAAGTCAATAGTGTTTTAGATCCCTTATTTGGGGGTGGATCTAAAAGGAAGAGTTATTGTAATAATTTATAAAGCTGTGCCTAAAAAGGGTAGCTTCCCTTGGCAGGGTAAGCTGACCAGTGTAGAGTGTTGTGGTGTGCTAGGAACTAGGGGGCGTTCCTATAAATAATGTAGTAGTGTTTGAAGGGATGGGACCCAATGCAAGGGTCACTGTGCTGGTCGCTCAGCTGACTGGCTTATTATGTAACTGAATCTGCTCGTATCAGCCGAGTGGCACGCGCTGCTTGCTAGCAGTCGGGTCGGCTCGAGAAATACAATGGTATCTGAGCTAGCGCTATTAGACTACCGTCTGTCACGTCTAACTGTGACGGGAATCAGGAAGGGCGTTGGGATGTAAAGAGGCGTATAAACAGTAAGGCGAGTGTAGAGTGTGGACCAAGTGTTTATTGGTCTGTAATTCTGAAGTATGAGTCCCTCGTAGGGAATGTAATTATGTTCACAATGTAAAGTACAAGTTGTGGGTTAAAGGTTACAAAAGTAGGATGTCTGAACACGACTGACTGACTCACCTCTGATGACACCGGCGTAGCCTTCGGCCGTATCGTTGAAGCACTGATAATGGAGAGATCCCTTGACCTGATTAAGACGCCTTCTTATACTCTTCGGCGCTATGCTGTCAGCAATGTGTTGGCATTGCTGTCCCAGTTAATAGTATGTCGCTATGTGTAACCATTGTGCAAGGACTGAGCTGCTTTCTAGAGTGGCAAGCTGTCCCTGCTACGTTTATGGATGTTGGCCCGGCTTTCCAAGGGTTGCCCGTTAGGAGATTTAGGCAGATGATGGGGGGATGGTCTCCAAGGGGTGCATACCCCTGGGAGGCTGTACAAGCGTCTTCCTTCATTTGTTCGCGTCCTCGCGACCGGGAACGGAACTGGAGGTTGGGATGTTGACGTAGTGGTTCTTGGAGCCCCCTCGTATCTCCTGGTGGTGTCGTATCGAAGTGTGGGTGTGAGATCAGCCCGTGTTCAGAGGGGAGGGTTATGGGATGTACAGATATATGTATTCACTGATATTGGCATTGTGAAAATGGAAATTAACAAAACAAAAAAAAATTGACATTGCGAAAAATTTGACATCGAGAAAAAAATTGACATTGAAAAAAAAATTGACATTTGAGAAAAATTTGACATTAAAAGAAATTTGACATGGAGAAAAAAAAAGTTGCCCTTGCTATTGCTGGCATATTGCTAGTTTCAAAAAAGAAAAAAAAACATGGTTTTGATAGTTACATAGTTGTGCAGGGAGGAAAAACCCAGCTATACGAGGAATTGTGTCGTCTGGCTTTACTTTGGGGAAAAAAGTGCTCCCTGCAAAGAGAAAGATAGGAGAGAATAGAAAAAAATGGGTGTTCCAGGGTATAATTTAAGGGATATAATCAAAGTGTATTTATTGGTTCGGGATGAAACGGAACACCCTGACAAATGGGGAAGTTAGAAGAAGGAAAAATGAAAGAAAACAAATCATAGACATTATGTACATTGGTGGTCTTGATAATGGTAACAGATATGACCCGATAATAATAATAGTAATCCTTACATTTGTAAAATTCCTGACAAGTTATAATTGAACATAGTAAACATAGTAATAAAGATTAACATAGAAAAAATAATGGTTGCCATGTTGGTACCCTGTACGTATAAGTATCCTTGCCACTCTTGTGGAACCTTGCAATTGTATGACATGGCGAGAAAATACAAAATAATTTACACTTTCCAATTATCACTATCATATATATATATATCTTATAGAGCTCTGTTACCTGGCCAGTTACTGCATACCTCTTATACTTGGTGCGCACCGTACTATTATGCCTCGCCGACCGTTCTCTAATCGGCCGTTCCTGGTGCGGTTTAGTGGCTAGTCCACTATTCTCTCCCTGTACTTATCACATAACCTCGTGGTTTTCCGTCGTGGGTCGGAATCCCACCTTAGGGTCGAAGGTCGGGCACTTACAAACTCTGTGTCGCCCTTTGAGCCTGAAGTAACGCTTCATTTGCGTATTCTGAAATGTGTTTGCGTTCAGCGATGGTCATCATCCCACGTATGCTGTCCACCGCTGATCGCTGGCGTTGTCACCTTTAAGGGTGCAACCAAAATTGATAAGGAGTGTATTTGTGTATGACATGTATGTGTATTTTGGTAATATATTTACCACAGACATATTCACGTACTTGGTTACCTGTAATTCAAAACAACAACAAAAAATGCATCCATATAAAGATGTTTATCTCTCCGTAGCTCCGTGGTCTTTCTGTGTGGGTAAAAGTGGGTTAATTATGAATAGTACAGTACAATACATTATAATTCATTACAGGTATATATATAACCTTCCTTGTTAGCGCTTAGTTTGGAAACTAAGTGTAGCGCCACCGAAGTCTAACTTAACCTAGGTTAGCCTATGTTAACCTATTCTAGCTTAAATGGTGTCGGGCTTATCTTGGTAACGGATTTTGAGTCACCAAGTGCCGAGATATTCTATTGTGATCTATATATATATATAAAAAATTGCCTTAAATGTAGGCTTATGCTACCTTACAACGAATTATCATGCCTTATCATGAGTTGTCGGACTTACCCTGATGCCGGGTTTCTGGGCTATCAGGCGCCGACCGGCGTTACTTAATGCTATCTATCTTAATTATGGTCTAATAATTAAAAAAATGCTATTTCTAAGCCGAAAGGGTTGCCTTAATCTATTGCCGAAATGTGCTGCGCCATCCCTGGCAACAGTGGTGAATAAATTTGCTTAATCCTAGGTTGCGTGTCAAATGCAACCGTCTTATAGCTAAATTTGGCCTAGAACGATCGCCTGGGGCAATTTACTTCCCCAGGACACCACCCGCACGAGTCCCAGAAACACCGGTTGTCTCTAGGATCGCTGGATTCCGTTCCCTTAATTCTAGGTGTCGACGTCTATTACTAGTACTAATCTAATCACAGGCGGCTTACGGTGCCACTAAGCAAACCGTTTCGCCTGCTGTACCTTCCATTTCTTTGATCGTTTCCATTGCGTGTGTAGTCGTAGGTGGGCCGCCCACGTAACCCTTATGAGGCGCTCGCAATGCCCCTCTCTTAATGCCCTTTGGCTGCCCGATGCGTCGCCATTTATGTGGGCATTGGACATTGTCGTCCAATGGCATAATATAATCTTCGCCTTTGTCGGCAATCGTGGTTTGCTTTTCGCAATAATCTTCGTCTGTATCGGCAATCGTGGTTTGCTTTTCGCAGTAATCTTCGCCTGTATCGGCAATCGTGGTATGCTTTTCGCATTAGTATTCTTCTCCAACGCACAGGAGTTTTGCTTCCCGCTATGGAAGCCGTGCCTACTTAAATTTAAACTTAACTAGAAGTCTAGTCATAATGGGGTCGTCTCTAGGGATAGTTCCCGAGGCCGGCGCTGAGTGAGCTATTTCTCCCGCCATCCTCAGAAAGTCACCCTGCAGATCTCGGCTTCGATGACCGTGAAACATAGTGGGTGTAACCTTCTCCGACAAGGGGGATGGGCTAATATGCACCCCTAGATCTCGATGTTTGCCCGTGTCAGGTCCCGAATGCTTTGACCTTACGTAGTTCGTCTGTTCGGTCTAGTCGTCAGTTAAGTGAGGTCGCTGCGCTGTCGAGCCAACTGGGGTAAGGGTCCACATCGCCTTCCCCAGCTCTGCTCCAGTGTGGTCCCTCTGACCTTCGGCTTACACCGTTGTCATCAATCAGATCGTATCAGATTCCTTTGTAAAAAAAAATGTGGCGTAACCTGTGTAAATAGTTTAATCTCTGTGTAAAATTTAAAATATTTCCAGTGTTGTGGGGTTGTAGATCTTCTAAGTACATAGGCTACTTCTGGTCTACCATTGCTACGTCAGCTTTCCAGCAACAATGCTTTCCTTACCTTAATGGAGGTGTTAGTAGGGTCTGCGGCGTCAGGTACCCTGTTATTATGATCTGGGGGTAGTTATTTGTTGAGTGGGCTTAAAGTATGGTAGGAAGGGGTTGCGCACCTTTGGGTTCCACGTTAGTGGTGGCCTGGAACCGGTGATGCCGCTGGGATGCTCCTATAGTGAGTGGACTGGGGAGGCAATTCCCGGGATTGCAAAGATACGAAAATTTCATGCAGGTTTGATATGAAAATCCCTGGTGAATGGATGGGATAGTCATGCATGTGTCTGGATATGAGGCGTCTGCACTCATATACGGATAGGTGTAGGTTGAGGCATAATATCAATATGTTCCTGTCATGCGGGAGTGTTTAAGTACTAAAGAATGGTTAATATATATCTATGGCCTCCTCTCTCATTTGGAGAGGCGCATTATGCTTATTTAATGTTTGCTGACCCACCCCTAATACTCAGGTGGTAGCATCGTGGTGCAAGGCGTAGCATGCCTGCTCTTTAGACGCATGAAGTCCATCAACCCCTTGTGTGTACTCTGTAATGTAGTGTATCTGTTTTGATCGTGTTCATTTGTCTGCGTTGGTTTATGTTGGATGTGAGAGGGTTATTGGAAGGGAATTGGGTATTAACCATGGTAGCTTGCTGTAGTATGTCGGTAATCCCTCTTGGATTATCCCCCTATGGTTTGTCATCCTCCCTTGGTCCATGCTTGCTTTCTATCCGCGCCTTGGGATAGTAAAGCTTCAGGACCTAATCTGGTCTGCCATTTGTAGTGTAAATGTGGCCAGTGGTCGTAGTGCGACTGGCTATGTCCTAGTCATCTGTAATGACTCCTATGCCTTACGATCGATAAAAGAAGTTATTAGGGGGGCGATCTTGTCTGTGTTTGCTCCTAATTGTTGAGTGCGTGTGCGTGTGTGTGACTATGTTCCGCTACACCCCGCGGACGGTTGGTCTGCTGCAGGCTAAGTCGTAATATGTATCGCATGTATGGGCAGAAGGCGCCCGTGGCTTGCCAACGTCTTTGCGAACGTGCCCTTATAGGCCCAAGATAAGTTCCGCTGTGTCACGTCTTGTTCATTGCCAAATGTTTTTGCAGTGTGGGAAAAAAATGTATGGTGTTATAATAGTTATGTGTTTGTAATTTCACGGTCACTGGCGATACGCAATAGTGTCTCGTCACCGCAGTATTGCAGTGTGAATAGTCTGCAAGTCAGCAGTTGGTATGTGTAATGTCAGGCTGGGATGTTATTGTTTGTCATCCGCTGGCATGTGCTTTTCCGCACGTATGCAAGTGTGGTCATTGTTTTAGATTCCTAGCGGACTAATGTAGCAATTCATCCTAGTTAGGTAATGACGTTGTGTGGCCATTGTTTCCTAAGACTTGTGTCTTGCGAAATTTTCCTACCTGTGTTTGGGAAATGTATTCTCTATGTCTGGTGTAATTCGAAATTTTATGTCTGGCTTTTGGTGGGAGGAAATGTAGTATTCCCTGTTCATGCATTTGTATGGGCCAATTTCGGTGTGGTTGGGAGCCTGGATAACTGCTTTCCCTTGTGTCTAATTTTTACTGGGACTCAGACCCGTGACCTTATGTCATTCTCTGTGTTTTATGTCTGCGTTGTGTTTCAGGGCTTGGGGCTTCCCCAGTGTGGTGTTTGCTTGTGTTTCGTGTACCAAAAATACCATTGGATAGTTAGTTTTTGGTACGAGTGTGGTGTGTGGTCATGGGTTCGGAGCCGGTTGCCTGTAAAGATTTGGTGTGATCATTTCCGTGCCGCATATATTATGGCACGTTCCCGTGTATGTGCAATGCGCAAATAAAAGCATGCATACCTGTGTAGAGTTTGTATGTTTTTGATTTCCCCTCGTAGTGTAATTTTGGAAGATATAGGGTCCTTAGATCGGACGTGAATGATGCGTTGGTTTCTGTCCAGTAGGAGTTGGCTCGGCTCGTCTGTGTCGAGCAGTCTTGCTCATTGAGGAGTATGTTAGTGCTGATGCGACGGTGTTGAATTACGATGTTGTGTGCTTTCATTTGTTTTATGTCCAGCCCACGTCCTTGTTTCCTGCACGTGTGTGTGTGTGAACTTGATTGCTGTCTGTAGTGATTGCGAGCAGTGCCTCTCGCATTGTAGAAAAAAAACTTGTGGTTTAACATGACCGTTGATCTGTAGATCATGCGCCACGGGAGTTCCCTTTTACGTGGAATCCAAACCACAGGCCGTGGCCTTTCACTTCGAAAGTCTCACATGCATTGGCCGTATTGGAAAAGAACCTCTTACTAACTACACTTGTGTCCCCAATTGTGTGTTACTGTAACGTGGTTCAAGTATATTCCTATCTGTTGTACCAAATGTCGCTATACACTAGTGTGTCTGGTCCGCTAGTCGCGTGTTTGGTGACTAGATGCCGGAGGCGATTTTGTTGTTTTTCGATTATGACCCGCTGTTAGTGGGACTGTCCCAAACTGTCTTAGCTTTCCCATTTTTCTATTCTAGAACTGGATAGCTACCCAACCTTATATTCTTGGTATTCAGAAGGTTGCGGGTTTTGAGACCGTCTTTTACCCAGAGTAATTGTTTCTGGCACTATGCAGGTTGTGTCTCCGGGACAGTTTAGTAGTATTTTACTGTCATGTGGCTATGTAAATTGATTGTGTGATTTCCAAAAATATGCAGGGCTTCCCAAAGTCTGGGGTTTTCATCCTACGGTGTGTTAGCGTTTTAGCTTACGTGTTTTTGTGGAAATGATAAAAAAAATTATATTACAGGCAATGTAACGTGTCACGTATGCCTATGGGTTAAATACATACCGTTCAACTTGGCCACCCTTTTTTTTTTCATCGGGCCTAATGACTGAGGCAGAGAAAGAGGAGAAAAAAAATGAGCTATGCCCCGCTCCGTATTAAGAGAGCATTTTGAAAAGGTATAGAATATATGTTTGTATGTCGCCTGCCCACTGCTGTGTGCTTTGCTAAAGTGGGTTACCGGACGGCGATAGTCTGTCAAAATTGTGTCATAAACACTATGAAAAAAATGCTTAAAAAATGGTAAGTAGGTCCTGATCGTACTATGCACCTAGTAGGTGACGTTAGCACTATAGTAATCTGGTTACATCTCAGGGGACTCTACCGACCTTGTCTAGTACACCCGGGGAAGGCCATTGCCAGACGTATTTGATACATGTGTATCCACGTCACGAGCAAAGCCAGGGCACTATGGGAGTCGAAACTCCACTCTAAAGCAATTATAACCTTACCTTGGCATTGAATATATAATTTTCAAAAGAGAAATATGTATTATCCGTTGAGCCATTATATATTTATACACAAATTGTGCTAAATGTTCCGGCATAACTCAACAAAATGACAGTGGTTCGCCCCGGTGTGCAATTGGGCTTTTCAGTTGGTTAAAGCACACCTCACCAAATTTTTGAAAATTAGTTTGCGATTTTTAATTCCTGCCACTCTTATGGCTTTTGCCCTCTACAAGAGAGTCTATCCAACTGTTGAACCGGAACGTAGAACATTTAGTCATTTCTGCTTAGAAAGACTCGCTTAAGCTCTATGCTGTGACTTGATGTTTAAGCTGTGCTCAAAATATCTCTTTCCGGCTCTAAGCCGCGTAGCTCACCTGATGGGCTTCTACTGGGCTTTGAATATTAGCAACTTTACGTTATCCAATTTATGGTGATGACCACTCCGACCAATAATCATTACTGGCCTGGGAGAAAAATGTCAGGGGCAAACAAACAAAAACAAGGATTTTGAATCATGCACCTCTGATCTAGCCAAGTTGCACTGCATATCCATAAAAGAAGGCAGATAGAGAAAGAGAGAAAAAAAATGTGCCGTTTACGTTAGTGAGTCTGTATGTATTTATTGGCGTATTTCCCCCGTGTAGAGGAACTTATGTGTGTCCCTGGTCAAAATGTGCGTGCGTGTATCGTGCATCCTGAGGGACTAATACCGGTGTTCGCCTTCGTTCTGGCAAATTTGCCCTTTGAACTGGCGGTAAAGGTTGCTTAATGGCTTGTGTCTGGCCTAGCAATGTGGTGGCGTGTAGTCTGACCGCTTTTCGGCCTGTGGCCACGGCAGACTCCTGCCATTGCGCTAGCCTATCTGTGTGGGTGTATGTAGGCTTTATGTGTAGTGGGACGGGTTCTATGTCGTCTGCCCATGACGTGGTTACGTCCTGTTGTCTCTCTGTCATGCTATGTGTGTCTGAGAGTCCTGGCTTCAACTCCCTCTCGTCCCTTTGTTCCGAGGGGGTTGTTCTAGGCCCTGCCCCTCGGTTTGGCAAAATTGCCTTCCGATCCGGAGCTGAAGGACATGTGTTTATGTAACCTTGTATTTGTAGCCTATTGGAGCCTAACCTGGCCGTCTCCTGGACTGTGGCCATGGTGACCTCCTTCCCATGTGTGGCAGTACATGGCGAGAGGGACATCCTCGCAAATTGTCGAGTCAGCGTATCCACGCTTACGTCCTCTCTCTGCTGGGCTGGTGGCCCTGCCATGTATTCAAAAAAAAAATGGCCTAGTGAGCCCGGAGTTCCATGTGTCCGCCCCAAATTTGGGCGTACTGCCTGTGTAGGCATATGGCCTGTTTGCAAATTACTGTATTAATGTTTCTGTGTTCTGTATAGTTTTGTGGCCGCTAGTTGGAGAAGCGCTTGCTCGCGAATTAACTCCCTGTACTGAGCGTGTAAAGTCGCGTAGTGCACCCTCAACCTCTCGAGGGTTGCATTATTTATTACGGGACCATGTGTGGTGATTAATTGTTCGTATATTTTGTTTCTTTGGACATGGATTCTATTGAGGTGTTCATGTATGTTCCTCAAGTGCTTGTGTGCGCATCTTAATTGCGTTGTCCTGCCCTCTGACGGAGTGTATGGCTGTTTGCCCTGTATTGCTCCGACTTTTGTTTGGAGTGCCCGTATTTGTGTCTGTCGCCTCTGTATATGCCTTTGGCATCTTATTAATAATGTTAATAATGTTGGCGTAACCCTATTGCCTCTATGGTTTGCAATCTCTGCATGAGGCGTCATTCTGACTGAAGTGTATGTGAATAAAATAAAATAAAATATCTGTGCGTGTTTGACAGTGTATTTACGTATCTGTTTGATTCTTTCTGGGGCTGGGGGGTTGGTTTAATAAGAATTTCCCCTGTTTAGCTAGTTTTGGAGCAAAAATGGTGTTCTTTGTCTGGGAAAAAAAAATTTCACTATTTGCTTGGCTTTTTGCGGTACGGAAGGGGTCGTTTTAACTACGAGGGCTCGTTGGTTGAGTCCCGTTCTCTATGCGTAGTACCCCGCCTCCACCAGTGTTTTAGATCCCTTATTTGGGGGTGGATCTAAAAGGAAGAGTTATTGTATTAATTTATAAAGCTGTGCCTAAAAAGGGTAGCTTCCCTTGGCAGGGTAAGCTGACCAGTGTAGAGTGTTGTGGTGTGCTAGGAACTAGGGGGCGTTCCTATAAATAATGTAGTAGTGTTTGAAGGGATGGGACCCAATGCAAGGGTCACTGTGCTGGTCGCTCAGCTGACTGGCTTATTATGTAACTGAATCTGCTCGTATCAGCCGAGTGGCACGCGCTGCTTGCTAGCAGTCGGGTCGGCTCGAGAAATACAATGGTATCTGAGCTAGCGCTATTAGACTACCGTCTGTCACGTCTAACTGTGACGGGAATCAGGAAGGGCGTTGGGATGTAAAGAGGCGTATAAACAGTAAGGCGAGTGTAGAGTGTGGACCAAGTGTTTATTGGTCTGTAATTCTGAAGTATGAGTCCCTCGTAGGGAATGTAATTATGTTCACAATGTAAAGTACAAGTTGTGGGTTAAAGGTTACAAAAGTAGGATGTCTGAACACGACTGACTGACTCACCTCTGATGACACCGGCGTAGCCTTCGGCCGTATCGTTGAAGCACTGATAATGGAGAGATCCCTTGACCTGATTAAGACGCCTTCTTATACTCTTCGGCGCTATGCTGTCAGCAATGTGTTGGCATTGCTGTCCCAGTTAATAGTATGTCGCTATGTGTAACCATTGTGCAAGGACTGAGCTGCTTTCTAGAGTGGCAAGCTGTCCCTGCTACGTTTATGGATGTTGACCCGGCTTTCCAAGGGTTGCCCGTTAGGAGATTTAGGCAGATGATGGGGGGATGGTCTCCAAGGGGTGCATACCCCTGGGAGGCTGTACAATAGGACGCTTGCCTTTGAATTAAGTGCCCTAGTTACACATTCCCTTCAGGGGAAAATCCTGCACCCTGCCGTCTGTAATGCCACAGCAGGTAAAACGCACAACATTATTATCAAGAAATAGACTTTCTTGTTTTCCAAAAGAGATATAATAACCTTCCACACATCTGCTAGAATTGTTTTCATTTCGATAGTTTGTGAATGCTTGCAATATAAAATGTAGTCTATACTTCCTCTAATATTAATGACAAAGTAGTGGCTTGTGATTGGGTAAATGGACTCTTAGAGCCAACAGGTTGCACGTTTGTTTAGCCTTTTGTTTGAGAGGTGATCCATAAACTTAATTACTTTATTCACTGCTGGGAGCTTGGGTGAAGAGAGGAAGTTACTCATTAGTAAGGAAGTTCGAGTATTTGCCGATTTTATTTGTTGAGGCACTTACCGGAATTCAGAAAACTAAGTATTTTTCTGTGAACCGTAAGTATCTAGGTAGAGATGGAGATAAGGGCGTTCAGCATAAATATATGCTGTCCCTTTATTTTATTTTTTTTATCTTACTGCAGTGTATGCATGTCTACCCCTTGTTATTTCAGTTTTACGGGTTTGGGAATGAGGTGAGAGGAATTACTATATGGCGGATGGTTTTCACGGCCATATGCCCTTCTTGACGCCAACCTTATTAATGAGAGATGGGAAGAATAAAGATGAATGAAACTGGATAAGGACTGGAAAAAAAATGACTATGACTTATTCGAAGGTATCGCCTCGTCATTTACCTGGAGCTGTACTTGGGAAACCACGAGAAACCATTTCAAGCTCGGCTGACGATGGGGTCCGAACCCACTCGTTTATCATGTCCACAGATAGCCTGACCCCGTGGCTTTGCGCCTGAACGCGCGTTTCATCTCAGTCCGGTCTGAACCCCGGCAGCGACCGGTTCGCTGCGCTCTGCTTCGTTGTGAGTTACGTATTCGAGTGTCTAACTTTCAAGTCTTTTCAAGTACAGTCAAAATGGCAACCAACAGTATTAGGAAAAACACCATAAAATGTGCTTTCCCCGACAAGGCCAATAAACCAGGCCCTGCAGAAATACATGAGTGGATTCAGTACACCCTAAAACTCAACGTGGACCAATTAGAAGCCATTCAACTAGACAATCTGGAAGCTGCTGTTTTCATCAAGTTCACCAGCAAACTACTGATGGAGAAGGTCCTCAACAGTACCAACGGAAAATCCCAGGTACGGAAATTTAATGGCTCTATATCTGAGGTAATTATAACTTGTGCGGATGTTGACAGCAAACTCATCCGAGTCATGAACCTTCCCATTGAACTGCCGAATGACCGGATAATGTCGTACTTTAGTAAGTACGGGAAAGTTCGTGAAATTAGAAACGAACGATGGCCAGCTACCTACCTATTCAATATTTTGAGTGGTATTCGGGCTATGCGGATTGAACTAAAAACTGCAATTCCACCCATTATTTCTATCGATGGCTACAAAGCACAGGTGGTGTATGATGGACAACCTCGATCATGCTTTTATTGTAATGCCACTGATCACTTTAGACAGGAATGCCCAGTGAGGCGCGGTGAAACTGAAAATAAAACCGGGCCTAAGCTTCTCAGTGAAATTGTAGCCAACAAGGACAGTGACATTGTCTCGCCTGCCTTATCGGCACCTTGTTCATCTAACGTCAGTATTTCTGCCGAACAACTTGCCCCACTTGATACGTCAGCTGTAGCACAAGACACAATGGACGTGTCGCCTTCTCACTTCACCGCCTTATCGCCGCAACCAGCTGGGCCATTGACCTCCACTAGTAAACATCAACATACTCTCACATCACAACAGGAACTCCACGGGCAGCCAGCGTTGCCAGGTTTGTCTGATACTAGCCAATACACCAATGGCAGTCTAGGTAGGGCGGCCAATTCTCTAGTTCCTAAAACTGACCAGAAACCTGACACTAGCACTGCCAGCCCTGATGCGGTCACAGAAGGCGTGACCTCAGGAGACAATGCTACCAGTATGCCACCCTCAAACCAGTCCATAGTTAGTTGTGAACCACAGACCGCTGGTATACGTTGGTCGGATGAAATAGAAGACGACCCCTCCAGACACATGGATACAGAAGAGACGGGGTCACGGGACCAGGAGATCATGGAGAACAAGGAACTAACTCCTAAAGAACAGGCACCTTTGAAAACCTCCTCCAAAGCTAAAACAATCCGGGCGTCAAAAGAGGGAACGCACAAGCCTTATGCGGGTGTCAGGGACCCCCGACTACAAGGCGGGAAGTCGAGTGACAAGCGTTAAAGACCACCCCATCTCCATCTTGTTTATTTCGGTAAAAAAAAACATGTCTATCTATCTGACGATGTTGTTGACATACACGCTAATGACACTCAATGTAAATTGCATTCAAACTGCTAGTAAACAGTCGCTCTTACGCAACCTTATACGAGACCAAGATGTGGATATTGTTCTGTTGCAAGAAGTGGCTACTGAAGACCTCCTTACCATCTCTGGCTATGATAAAATAGTTAATGTCAGTGAGCACAAACGTGGTACAGCTATCTACATTAAGGACCATATACCATATGCGGATCCAGTCCAGTTAGTCAACTCACGCGGAATCAGTATCCGTATTCGAGATCTTTTGATCGTCAATGTATATGCTCCCTCTGGTTCGCAGGCCAGGATACAACGCCGGCTCTTCTATACCACAGATATTCTCCCACTTCTCCATAATCATACCGGCAATATAATCCTCGGTGGGGATTTTAACGCAGTGCTATCGCCCAAAGACCGAAGTGGCCAATTTCAGGGCTGCCCTGCACTATCTGCGTTAATACAAGGGTTACGCTTAAAAGACACATGGGAACTGAAGCCGTCGGGGTCAGCCGGTTACACGTACTACTACCATAATGGTGCTTCTCGACTGGATAGAATATATGTCAGCGGGGAATTGAAAGAACACGTGAGAGAAACAGATGTATGCCCGGTGGAGTTTTCAAACCATTGTGCGTATCTGTGCAAGATTCGCCAACCAGAACTGGGACCTCGCCGTGGGAGAGGAACATGGAGGTTAAATGATTCTATTCTGACACACTTGGACATGAAAGATAGCTTTGCCACTGAATGGCATAACTGGAAACGGCACATTCAACGGTTTCAAGATACTCTTGAGTGGTGGCTGAAGTATGCGAAACCCAGAGCTGTTAGGTTATTGAAGGCCTACAGTGCCGAGAGAAGACGCCACATCCATCAGACGACAGATTTCTACTATAAATGTTTACGACAGTTATACAATGAAGACCCTACCAACCCTAATACATATCGCCGAATAAAGAAAATCCGAGCGCTGCTCCTCACGCTGCAGCGCAAAGCATTGGAAGGACTCAAACTTCAAGCACAAGATCATCAACATCTGGCATCAGAGGCACCCTCCGTTTATCATTTTATACGGGCGTGCCGCAAAGGCCGTCAGAAGTACATCAACCGCATTATGACACCTGAGGGACAAATGGTGACTAGTCATACCTTAATCACAGAAACGGTAGAGAACTTCTTTCAGTCCTTGTATACAGACGACGCCCCAGTCCCACTTCACCACCAGCATCCGTTCTTCGATGGTGTACGAGGAAGACTTATGCACAGAGAACAAGAGTGCTTGACCCAGGACATCACCGCCGAAGAAATATATACCTCCATACGCCACAGTGCGCCAAACAAGAGTCCTGGTCCTGATGGCCTGGGGAGAGCTTTCTACATGACGTTTTGGACCACCATACGCGATGAACTTACAGCCGTAGTGAATGATGCTTGTCGTCCTGGACGAAATATCGACACCCTGAAAGATGGCCTGGTGGTATTAGTCCCAAAAATTACACAACCGACACAGCTCAGGGACTTTCGCCCACTGACGCTTTTAAACTTTGACTACAAGATCTTCACGAAATGTATGAAAACGAGACTTCAGGCCTTTATGGAGGAAGCCACATCTCGCCACCAATCGGGTGGGGTACCAGGCAGGTGAATTGTCAACACTACATGTGCTATTCGCGATGTCATTAGTGAGTCGCTGGTCGTCAATAAGAAGAAACTGTTATTATCACTGGATTTTGACCATGCCTTTGATAGGGTAAACCATAAATACATCCTTGCGACTCTTCAAGCTATTGGCTTCGATATGCGGTTTATTGCCCTCGTGAGCAAAATTCTTCATGGTGGATCTTCAAAAGTGAGTGTAAATGGGTATTTCACACGGCCGCTCCTCATCCATCGTGGAGTCAGGCAAGGGTGTCCGATGTCCATGCTTCTTTATGTTCTATCTCTGGAACCCCTTCTTTGTAATCTCCATACATCTTTCAATGGCACGGAGATCAGTATTTTTGCATATGCGGATGATGTCACCCTTGGGGTGGATCGAACCGTTGACATGCAGCAATTGTTCACGGACCTAGATGAGTACGGGAGATATTCTGGTGCGCGGCTGAACCGACGAAAAACAAAGGCTATGTGGATTGGGAAATTGGACCGCGTCCAAGGGGTTCTCCCGGCGTGGGTAACGATCGCCTCAGAACTCAAAATATTAGGCATATCTTTCTTGAATAGTGTACACCAAATGATTAAATAACTGGGACGTTGCCCTACATTCTGTGCGTGGTGCCTTGCAACAAGTGCGGTACCGCTCCTTCCTCTTACACCAACGAACAATGTACGTGAATATGTTCAGCTTAAGCAAAATATGGTATCTCAGTCAAATTCTTCCTATGCCAAAAATGGTGGGTACACGTATTATTTCCGCCGTCGGATGGTTTATTTGGCAAGGAGCTCTATTACGTCTTTCCCGCAGCACATTAACATTGTATAAATCACAGGGAGGTCTGGGACTCATCGACGTTGAAAAGAAAGCTAGAACCTTATTCCTCAAACGACACCTGCAACTGCTTACAGGCTTCGGGACCGATGAGTCACATAACTTCCTACGGAGACGGTGTAGTCCCTATGACTGCTCGAACCCACCTGCTTATTATGATATCAATCATCATGCACCTCATGTCCGGTGTCTGAGAGTTGAACTCAGCTACGTGCCACAAGACGTCATCAGGTCTATCTCAACGAAAAAGCTGTATCGTTCTATCATGGCACAACAGTATGTTGCCCCCAGAATTATGCAATCCGCATTGATCGTCAACTGGAATCGAGTCTGGAGGAATGTCTCCAATCGCATTCTTCCCAGCGCAGCGAAGGAAAGTTGGTATAAAGTAATCCATGACCTTATACCAACAAACAGCAGACTCCATCGCATTCACATGGTGGAGAACGCCTTATGCACTTCATGTTCCCATCAGGATACAATCCTGCACCGATTTACGCAGTGTGATCCGATTCGATCGACCTGGAACCGCTTTACCCGGGTCCTGAATAGCTTCATGAACTGTCCTACTACCTCCATCACTCCTGAATGGGTGATCCGACCAACATTTAGCCTTCATCCGCCCCAACTGAACAGTGCGGTAGTGTTACTCCTCGGTTGCTATGTGCACTGTGTGCTGAAAACTACGGGGCCATATACAGAACTCGAAATGCTGTCCGAGGTAAGTGAGTGTGTCCTCACGAGCCTTCGCTGTACTACAAGAACTCGCCGGCTGGGGGACTATGCCCAGCAGCTCACCCGCATCATGTGAGTGTTTTGTGCATTGTGATAGTGATTGAACATTGAACATTAAGTAGACTAGTATAACTGTGATAAACGCATCAATATCCATGATTGTTATTCATCTACCACCTCACAATCACCTATGTACCTTAAATATATGAAGACAATAAACAAGTTTCCTTAAAAAAAAAAATATATATATATATATATATATCTTACAACTTACCCATTCACAGAATGCTGCCCTGAAAATCGTTTTCATGGTTTCCCATTTCCACCACCAGGCAAATGCCGGGACGGAACCTTTTAAAATTCCTTCCCTGACCCGTCCTAAAAATAAAAATACATGGCCATTGGCTACATTAATAAAATTATTAGAATGTTAAAACGAAGGAGAGGACTATGGTACTGCTATCAGACAGCTGTATCTTTTTCAAGACATAAGGCTTAACCCTATCTTAGCCTATTTTCATTATTTAAAATATAGGCTTATGAGGTCACTACTTATCCGAGTGTGGGCGTATGTGTGTGTAATAGATTTTGATTGGAAGGGGCGATTTCTATGAAACTCGGTAAGGAAACTGCAACCCAGTCCAACTCCGATCGTGCCTTCAAAATTTCTCTAAGTGCCACCAATTCAGCATGGCCGCCGTAAGAAATATTTCAAATACCGTACTTAATTGGGATTTTCTGGTGACTTAATCATCCGAGCGCAGTATAGCTTGGTGGAGCCGGGAATCGAACCTGGGGTCTACGGGTGAGAGGTAGGCACGCTACCCCAACACCATGGGGCCGCCGATACAAATACAGTCTGCTTAATACGTATTTGCGTTACTACTTTTACGATTGTGCGGGGTGTGAATTGCTATATCCGCAACATGCCCCCTCTGCTTTCCGCACTGTTTATGGACAATACAATATTCCTGCGTTTCAGAGATAGATCCTCAACCTCAATCCAGCAAACGATGGAGCTGTAGGGGATTGAGTGACTCGAACATGATGGAATTCATTCATTTGTATTCAATTCTGTCATAATTAAATTCCACTAATTCAATCAAAATTATTGGATCGATTAGAATGATTGGTTATACTGTAGATGGACATTAGTTCATTGGTTCTGATTACGTTCTATTGTAATTATTCATCAAACCTAATGGTGCTCAGTGGTCAAGTTGGAAATTAATTAATACCCCTATGATCGCGTAAACAACAGTTAGAATTCTAATAATGGGCACAGGTCAACTGCATGCACTATGGCTGTTGGTGTTGTTTCACTTAAGAGACTTGTCCATCGTGGTCATAAGCTCAGTGTACTTGGGTGTGCGTATAGAACTTGTCTGATAACATTGGTGTCAAAAGTAGTGTGTGTATTTTAAATTGAGGTGAGGACTGGGAAGGAGCCGGCAGTAGCCTTAAATGAGGAAACATCCCGATATTTGCCTGGAGTAGGAGTGGGAAACCACGGAAAACCACTTCTAAGGTGGCTGAGGTGAACATCGAAATAGGGCTCGGACTGTGATTCGAATTATTTGTCACTATTCGAATATTCGATTGACACGAATAATTCGCGAATACGCGAATAATGTTCGAATATTCGAATATTATTCGAATACCATTGTTATTCTGGTATTCGAATAATAACGTATTCGTGCACATTCGAATATATTGTATTCGAATAATTTGAAAGGTATGCCCATTGTTTATAGCCTACTTTTCACATTTTGCAAAAATGAGGAAAAAGTAGACTTATGAGATCGATCCGGGCAAATGTGTGTCTGTCTGTTCCCCCACTATCAAGTCCTAAACGGCTGCAACAATCGAAACCAAATTTATTGTGAGTAAAGATCTATACCTGAATATCTCAAGCCCATATTTGAAAATGATGTCAGTGCTACCAATTGCTAAAAACCGACATTGAAATTTGAGCTCCTTGTTGGATATCTTGCAAGGTAAGCATGGGAGCTGTTCCAAAATTGGCACACATATAGATAGCCTATTAATATTTCAGTTTAATTTCCAGGAAGCCATACATGGCAGTGTTGCCAAAATGATTCTAAGCCTGCTGATACATGGAGGAAATAATAAGAGGAGATGCCCTGAGCAGGTTTGAGTGAAGCCAAGCGCTGCGTCCAAAGTGGGCGTAACCTTAACTTGTATCCGGTGATCCGTGACTTGCATTTGGTTGTACGAATCGAATAAGTGTTCTGTTTATTAATTTTAAGGTTCGTATTGTAATGGGTTTTGAGAACTTAATGTCCATCGTTGAGGCAGCCATTTGTAATAGTTTCTTTCTTAATGTCCCTCGTTGAGGCAGCCATTTGTAATGTGTTTGATAACTCGAATCTTGTTAATAAGAAAGCTCCTCTGTTGGGCGTTATTTGTAATGGGTATGATTTAAATTGAATAATGTTAATAAGAAACTGATTATGTATGCAAAGCTAATTATTTAAATAGTCGCCCACTTTTGGGTGACTAAAATGAAACATTTAATTGTGTATTAATCTAATAGTGTATCTGTATTGTTGTCAGCTTCACTAAAAAAAAGTACATAATGTGTAGTATTATATGTAGCCAAGGGCGCCAGACCATTTATATACACACATCAAAAAAAATTTTGCATCACCTCGGTTCCCAGATCTCCGGCATATAGACGTTGACTGTGTATATTGTATCCAAGATACAGTCCCTTTGACTGTTCATAGATGTCACTAAAACTGCTCAAAGATGTAAACAACCATGCATGAGCAGGGCCTATTAGACGGAGGGGGTACGACAGCCGATCAGTTCCAGTCATTCCACCAGGACGAAGGTACGCTGCTCATGTTGTCTGTAGTTCTACCATGCCTAGAAGGTCAATACCGCAGTTCGATCGCGTCCGCATTGTTACTTTGTGTCAAGAAGGGCTCTCAACAAGGGAAGTTTCCAGGCGTCTCAGAGTGAACCAAAGCGATGTTGTTCGGACATGGAGGAGGTACAGAGATACAGGAACTGTCGATGACAGGCCTCGCTCAGGCCGCCCAAGGGCTACTACTGTAGTGGATGACCGCTACTTACGGATTGCCGCTCGGAGGAACCCTGACAGCAATGCCACCATGTTGAATAATGCGTTTCGTTCAGCCACAGGACGTCGTGTTTCAACTCAAACTGTGCGCAATAGGCTGCATGATGCGCAACTTCACTCCCGACGTCCATGGCGAGGTCCAGCTTTGCAACCCCGACACCATGCAGCGCGGTACAGATGGGCCCAACAACATGCTGAATGGACCCCACGGAATTGGCATCACGTTCTCTTCACCGATGAGTGTCGCATATGCCTTCAACCAGACAATCGTCGGAGACGTGTTTGGAGGCACCCTGGTCAGGCTGAACGTCTTAGACACACTGTCCAGCGAGTGCAGCAAGGTGGTGGTTCCCTGATGTTTTGGGGTGGCATTATGTGGGGCCGACGTACGCCACTGGTGGTCATGGAAGGCTCCGAAACGGCTTTACGATACCTGAATGACATCCTCCGACCCATAGTGCAACCATATCGGCAGAATATTGGAGAGGCATTTGTCTTCATGGACGACAATTCTCGACCTCATCGTGCACATCTTGTGAATGCGTTCCTTCAAGATAACGACATCGCTCGACTACAGTGGCCAGCATGTTCGCCAGACATGAACCCTATCGAACATGCCTGGGATATGTTGAAAAGGGCTGTTTATGGACGTCTTGACCCACCAACCACTCTGAGAGATTTACGCCGAATTGTCGTTGAGGAGTGGGACAATTGGACCAACAGTGTCTTGATGAACTTGTGGATAGTATGCCACGGCGAATACAGGCATGCATCAATGCAAGAGGACGTGCTACAGGGTATTAGAGGTAGTGGTGTGTACTGCAATCTGGACCACAAATGCTGAAAGTCTAGCTGTATGATGGTACAACATGCATGTGTGGGTCTCATGAGCAATAAAACGAGCTGAAATGTTGTTTGTGTTGATCTCTATTCCCTTTGTATTTAACGGTTCCGGAACTCTTGGAACCGAGGTGATTGCAAAACTTTTTTTGATGTGTGTATCATGATCAAAAATAATATATTAAACCTCGGTTAAACAGAGGTAGAGCATCGAAATTCCTATCTCCAGCCGTAGTGAAACTTACGTAATCTAACCTTACGATAATTAGTTCAGGGAGTATGGTGTTGCCTTATAGTAATTTCTAGCTACTAAAGGAAACCAGTCAAACATTTGAATTTAAAAATGAATTTAATATATAAAAACAACAAGTGAAAAAAGAATAAAATACTAAAGATAATAATAATAATAAATTAAATTAAAGAATCTACTGAATTTACTTGTATTATGGGGTCTTGATTGGAAATTGAAGTATACTGAGTTAATTGAATAAAATATAGATTGAATTTAATAAGCATGAGAGCCTGCTGATTTGACTGGAGTATAACTGTTTAAATCGTTCACCGCATTGAAATCTTTGTAGTCGGATTGTTGCGTAGAGAGTTCCTGATGGCCCTAATCTTCCTCAACGTAATAAATTTATATGTGGATGACGGAATAAATTCCAAAAATCATCCCTGTGACAATAGCCTCGTACACAACCATGTCACAGTTTGATGAGACAGAATGTCTTATCAAATTCACATACTTATATAGTCAACTGTCTAGTTTAGAACTGCGTTACAGACTCCATCTCGCTACTAGTTCCATTCCTCTGCTCCACTCAGCACCATTCCCTCTCCTCCAGCAATTCAATAATAATAATCCATTTGGGCGGCCGTCATATATATAACGTTCCCAGGTAAGGCACGTGTCTATCCCCTCTTCTGAGGTCGCTAGGCAATATTAGCCCGCCTTTCACATATCAACAATGACAATACTTCTTTGTAGCATTTCTCGGGAGGTCCAGCCCACCTTTTGTATAAAGTTGCAAAGGACTCATTCATCGGTCCAGCATTGTTAGTGGCAAGTCTTCATAGAATCACTTCTTAGTATGATTTGTATACTGGTAGAATACTTGATGTGAAAGACATAAGTGTCTATTTATGTCATTTCCAAGAAGCGGTATATAAGCCGGCCTTCCGTGAACATCATCTTCTTCTCTTGTTCGAATTTTCATCAGAAATAATATTCAGTCAAGCGTCTAACTTATTTCAAATATAATGTGTATCGCTCCAAATCCTTCCAATTGCCATAATATTCTACATTACCGCATAATAATAGATATAAACATATTAGTTAACATAATAACTAATTAAAGGTAAAAATGAAAAATAAAAAAAATTGATAATAATAATAATAATAACAATAATAATAATAATAATAAAATATATAAAATTATTTCATTCTGGTCACTAATTGGGACCATTACAGTATTCTTGAATATCAAAATGTGTACGAACAATGAGTGAAAGTGGCTGTGCTGGAAATTAGGTGTAAAAACTGACGAATGCCTGAACACCAATAAGAACTTAAAAATCAATTTGATGTAGGCCTAAATACCATGATTAGTTCGGCATCAATATGATAGTTCCCAAGATGTTCCTTCTTTGGTAAAACTCGCACCTTTAGACACCTGTAGGCTATTCAATTTAATCAGTGTTTCAGCGTATTATTACGTTTCGCTGTGTCTTTCTTACAAAACTAGCCTCCATAGGTGCTCTCATATTTCTATTTAAATTGGCTTTTAAAACAATAACGCTGCTTATTTGGGCCAATTACCGTGATGTACAGAGTGTATTCTGCATATCAAAAAAAAATTGACTTGTCATTGCAGTTTTATGTCACTAAATTCCAAGACTAGTTGGAGTGGTTTACGGCTCTAAGCATAGGAACAGCCATTTTCTTGCTACCCAAAGTGGGCGAGCCGTTTGGCTTCAGCAGCTTGCACTAGGCAGCGCAGCGACGGCATCTCCTTCCGTTCTTTCCTCCATGTGCGGGTAGGTCCAATTTTTAAATGCATACACCTTCTACACTATCAATTGAATTTCAACCAAACTTCGTATGTACTATGTGTACATAATCAGATATGAGTGAGCGTATTCTTAAGAGCCGCCACGGCTGCCAACTGTTAATAAATGCTCTCTCCAATTAAAAATAATAATCAAATACCAATATATCAGAAATTATGCAAGCCAACAGCTTTAAATTATGCACACGTACAGTACCTGACATTATAGATTAATTTGGAGTAACTAATATACGTCAGTGCTACCAACATGATTCTAAGCCTGCTGATAGGACCAATTTTTAAATACATGTAACTTCTATACTAACAAATGGATTTAATCCAAAATTGGCCCAACAAGAGATATAATGTTTCAGATTATTTCTGACCAACAAATCCATGACATTGTTGCTAACATGATTTTACGCGCGCTGATAGATCCAATGTCTAACTGCATGTAACGTCCATGCTATCCATTGGACTTCAACCAAATATTGTATTCTGTACCGGTACCTTAAGAGATGAACTAAGAAAATATTCTGTCACCACGGCTGCCAACTGTAGTGCTCTATTAGGCTACATTATACCAGGTATATTTCGAATTAATTAGAAATGTCGATATTACCAACTTAATTTCGTCATTATTCTAGATAGGTCTATATATTCTAGATAGGTCCATATAGATTAATCATTGGCATGAATCTCAAATTTTAAGAAAAGACGGCTCTTTAGTTCGTCACGGAACTTCTTGTTCATTATTTGGATTGACTGTTTCGTACGAATATTCTATTCGTATCGTTCGAATTACGGTATTTGTCTCATTCCTCTATCTATGAATTCAACCTTCAAGAGTGCGTTTCAGCGTGCGTTAATACGCTATTCCGGTTATTATGCGACTTTTTCTCGTCTTAAATGGGTTTTTGCTGTAAGTTATTGCGGAACAGGTTATGCATTTGCAAATTATTTAGTATGTCAGTGCTTTTATATGAGTGAATTTCGTAATTACAAGTTTTGTTCAACAATGTTAAGAAATTAAATTGAGGCTTGAAAAGCAATACTGTTACCATTTAGAGGAAACGCGCACTATGATTTGGAGATATGTAGACAAGTATAAGTTTTGTACTCAGCAAATAAAGTTAGTTCGGCCAAATAGGACAAAAGTAGCATGTAAATAATTCTTTGACCCATGGTATTTAATAAATGAAAAACCACGGAACCTTCGATGACATGTCAATTCTTTAACTCAGGGAAGAAAACAGAATACAAGCTAACCCGTATTTGGGTAAATGTTTTTACAAAACCAAATATTAAAAATAAGTAACTCTTCGTGTCTTCTCTTAGCGCCGTGCAAATGCACATTTCCATCAACATAAGCACAACATTATCGACACGAGTACTTGAAAGAAAAACAAAAATAAGAAATTTCAGTGTCAACAGGCTTTTAACTCAAAGATTATTTCGCGCGAAAATTTTCTTATTTTGGACAGAAAAATCAATTTGTCAACATAGTCAGAATCAAGGCATGTTCTTTTGGCACTAACAATATTGCCGCCCGTGGAAAATGTATTTCTGATTGAACGGAGGCGCCAGGAATGCATAAGTACTTTCTCGCCAACTGACTTATTCTGGGGTATACCTTTCATTAGCCTTCTACCATTTCAGGGGTCACCTACAGTTTCACGGGCGTTCCTAAAGTTTTCCAGCTCTTCGGCCACAGTTTTCCTGCGCAGGGACGTATATGTACGCTTGAAAATGGAGTCGAGGTCCCTTTCAAAGCTGGACGAGTGTGAGTGAGGTTGTGAAGCATCCGAATCTTCTCCGGTATCACAAGAAAGCATCTGCACTTGTAGTTCCACCCAAATCTTTTCCGTGTATTGTGCATTTTCGAGTAAAAGATTTTTGTAACGTGAATCCACAGCAGACGCTAATTGGGTTAAACTTACACCTGTGGTCGGTTCTTCATCACTAATGTGAAATCGTCTTTTAAAAGCCCCAGAAATTGTCGAATTTAGAGTTGTATGATGTCTTGCTCTGTGCGTCGTCATCCTCATTTTTCATTTTTTAATATTCGTGAGGTTGCGAATATTCGAATAATATTCGCTGTATTCGCACTATTCGGTATTCGAATATTCGATTATTCGAATACTATTCGAATATGCGAATACGCGAATATTCCGAGCCCTACATCGAACCCATCTCTTCTCAGGCCGAGTGTGCCCCGTTTCAACTCACACGTAAGAATTATATTACTTGGCAAATTAGGGAATCGAAACTGGACCTCAGAAGTGACAGCCAATAATGCTAACACTACACCATAACTTTGGTATTTTATTGTTTTTTCTCTCCTAATGCTGTAGTCTATGTAGCTTCCTCGGCAGACAGTTGTTTGTTGCTGTTGATTCATCTAGGGGCTTTTCAACATATCATGTGGTCATATAACCCCGTGTAGTTGGGTGTGTGTGGAATCTGTCTGATAACCTTTGCCATTGTAATGGTTGTACCAGTGAGTGTACGTGTAGCTATGACTAGGAATTGGGAGTGAGCAGCCTTAAGTTAGGAACAATCACGATATTTTGACTGAAGTGGGAAACGGAGCGTGATGGTGCAGTGGCTGAGCTGCTCGTCTTTCACCTGGATGACCGGAGCTCGAAACTCAGTGATAGCGGTGTGGAATCTTCACCTGAAAAATCACGTGGTGCCAGGAAGAGCATCCGGCTTTAAGTCCCCGTCCAAAACAAAAATGAGCCAGATTGGCTCTGGTGACCCCAATTAATTGGGATAAGCCGAAGAAAGTTTTTGGAACTAGAAAACAACGCAAATCCACTTCTAGAATGGATCTTGTAGAATCGGACCCATCTCTTCTCAGTTTTGTCTCACGAAACTGAGTCTACTCCGTTCCAACCCTCAGACCATTTTTTTTTTTCAGAACTGGGAATGGAACCCGGGCCTTTGCGCTGACACTACTCAACAAGGCAGACTCTGGTAAACTAATTCTACTATCGATTCCAGGACCTCTGGATCTGTAGTCTCAATACGTACCTCGATTCCACAGAAGGCACCTACTGGCAATAGCACTGTATCGATATTCTAGCCCCGAAACCTTCGACTGAATGACTCGGTGATGATCAGTTTGCATGTGATTCGTACCCATATTCTGGATGGCACATGATATCCTTGGCTGTATTGCTACATGTCCTGTTCTCGTAAACTGTTGTTAATTATCTTAGAGGCTTTGTGACATCGTGGCCATGTATCCCCGAGTACTTGGGTGTGTGTAGAATTCGTCTGATAACCTGAGTCACTGTGATGTCTGTACTAGTGTGTATTTGTAATGGAGGACAGGATTGGGGTAGGAAGTGGCCGTGGCATTAAGTTAGGTACCATCCCAACATTTACCTGGAGTAGAAGTGGGAAATCACGGAAAACCACTTCCAGGATGGTTGAGGTACGAATCGAACCCACCTCTTCTCAGTTTTGCCACACTTGACTGAGTGAACCCCGTCCCTGCCCTCAGACCAGAATTAAATTTAGTGGCAGAGCCAGAAATCGAACCCGGGCCTTTGCAGTGATAGTGAAGAATGCTAGCCACTACGCTACGAGGTGGACTCTCGTAAACTAATTGTAATTTCAATTCGTCCGAGAACCAACTGTCATGCATCAAATCAGTTAAATAGTTATAACAAATAAACTCGTACAAATTAGAATGGTCTTGTTCATCATGGATCGGAAATATATTTCCGCTTCCTACATTGTCATAAAATGCCCAAAACATACTTCCTGAAGCGCCCACATCCATGACATAAGAGGACAATATAGCACCCCTCCTCCATTCCATTATAACCTCGGGCTGAACAACACGCTTGGTTGAGTTCTTATGAGTCGACCACCTCGTGGTATAGCGGCTAGAGTTCTTAGCTGCGCCCCGGAGGTCCGAGTTCGATTCCCGGCTCTGCAAAGAAATTTTATTTCTGGGGTGAGAGCTGGAAAGGGGTACCTCAGCCTCTTGAGGCAAAACTGAGAAGCCATCCTGGAAGTGGTTTTCCGTGGTTTCCCACTTCTACTCCAGGTAAGTACTGCGATGGTTCCTAAATTAAGGCCACGGCAACCTCGTTCCCAATCCTATCCCCAATTTACAAATACACACACTAATACAGCAAACACAATAACACAGGTTACCACACAAATTCCTTATACCCCCCCCCCCCCCCACACACACACACAAAAAAGCACGGGGCTATATGACCGCGACGTCGCAGCCCCTAAAACAAGCAACAACAAGTTTTTAAGAATCAACCAGTGATCGGAAGTTTGAATCCTGGTGCTGGCAGTGGTTATCCTGAGTGTGGTTTTTCCAAGGGTTTTCCACACTCCCTCCAGGAAAATACCAGGATAGTACCTTATTTCAGGTCCTGAGGCACCTACCTCATTTCAGTCCCTAATACACACACTACTACAGTCAACACAAAAAGGCAAGTTATCAGACAAGTTCAGCACACATCCAACTATACGGAGCTGATGTCCAAGACGTCCCTAAAATGAATCATCAACAACAACAATTGGTATCAGCAAATATATTTGCACGTTAAAGCTCCGTTAACTGGGGTGTAAGTAAGCATTGAACATGTCTCACGAAGCTCACAGGAAAAAATTGTGGGCCCCTGAGTGCACAAAGCCACAGTGGATAAAACGGATGCTAAACACATTACGATTCATTAGCCAACTTTCGATTCTTTGCAAAAAACAACCATGACATATGAGATCTACACGAGCCAAAAATTGAAACATGAAACTAATTGAACCAAATTTGTTACAGGGGCAGTACTGACAAAGGACACCTCAGTGCCATGTTTAGAAGAAAGTAGGTACAGGTTCTTTGCTGAACATCTTGTTTACCATCTATTTGGAACAACCAATACTTTTGTTACTGCCTGTACGTCCCTCTAAAGCAGAGACAAAGAATTAAATTACAGACAAGACACTGCACCTAGCCCTACTGTATGTGATGTGTTCTCACCCTCGTCTTGTCCCTGTTGCCAGCCTCCGGTCGACCATTCTCCTAGGTATTTCAGAACATCCTCAATTCCAAGCTAAAGAAATTCCTTGAATGGTTCACTTCAAGTGACGCCTTCAGTCATCTCTTTTTGCCATATCCAGGTAATAGCTTCGAACGTTGAAATGGTGAATCCGTCATTGCATTCTTCAATAGAGGTACATTATATATTGTACAGTCAGTGTCACAGGTAAGAGCTCAACCACCAATCGCTTTCATTCTCTTAGCCGGCAAACAAAATAGTGTGGCATCTTACTTATACTCTTGGTTGCAATTAGAAATTGTGAATGTGCAATCACACCCGCACAGGATGAAGGCTACAAGCTGGTTACCTTCCCCCCAAGCACACAGCATTAGGATTTCTTTCTTTCTTTAGTTATTTATTTAATTATTTATTAATTTATTTTTATCATTTCAAATGATCTTGTCGACTTAGTCGTTATGCTTGGGTCTAACGTTATGCGTTACGGTTACTGCGTTTATGACGTCATCATGTTGTTCAGTGCATATACACCGAGTCTGAGTTTACTCCTGGGGTCTGGCGTTATGCGATACGGAGACGGCGAGTGCGTGACGTCAGACAGGAATACAGGGTGACTCCTAAAGAAGTGTGCAAGATGTCAAATAAGAATACAGGGTGACTCCTAAAGAGGTGTACACGATGTCAGGCAGGAATACAGGGTGACTCCTAAATATGTGTACAAGATGTCACACAAGAATACAGGGTGACTCCTAAAGAGATATACAAGATGCCAGATAAGAATACAGGGTGACTCTTAAAAAGGTGTACAAGATGGCAGAGAAGAATACAGGGTGACTCCTAAGGAGGTGCACAAGATGTCAGACAAGAATACAGGGTGACTCCTAAAGAGGTGTACACGATGTCAGACAGGAATACATGCCAGATAAGAATACAGGGTGACTCCTAAAGACATATACAAGATGCCAGATAAGAATACATGGTGACTCTTAAAGAGGTGTACAAGATGGCGGAGAAGAATACAGGGTGACTCCTAAAGAGGTGCACAAGATGTCAGACAAGAATACAGGGTGACTCCTAAAGAGGAGTGCAAGATGTCAGACAAGAATACAGGGTGACTCCTAAAGAGGTGTACAAGATGTCACACAAGAATACAGGGTGACTTCTAAAGGGATATACAAGATGCCAGATAAGAATACAGGATACCTCCTAAAGAGGTGTGCAGGATGTCAGAACAAAATACAGGGTGACACTTAACGAGGTGTACAGTATGTTAGATTCAATTCAAATACAGAGTGACCCTTAAAGAGGTTTGCAAGATATCAGATTCAAATAATGGGGGACCCTTAAAGAGTTGTAAAAGATGTCAGACTCAAATACAGGGTGACCCTTAAAGAGGTGCTCGCGCGGGAAGCCTAAGTTAATGGGTAATGGAGTCTGTTGAAAGAGTCCTGGGGCTTCGAGCGAAGCGAGAAGCCCTCCTGAGCCTTTCTAACATGTGTAGCAATTGCAGCGTGCTTCATTTGAAATGATATAACGTCTAGTCTCTCTTTTTCTTTTTCTTATTTATTTATTTCCTTTCTTTCATTATTTATTTATTTATTTATAGCCTCCGTGGCTTAGGCGGCAGCACGCCGGCCTCTCACCGCTTGGTCCGTGGTTCAAATCCCGGTCACTCCATGTGAGATCTATGCTGGACAAGACGGAGGCAGACAGATTTTTTTTCGGGTACTCCGGTTTTCCCTGTCAAAATTTCATACCAGCAACACACGCCACTTTCATTTCGTTTCATCTGTCATTCATTTAATCATTGCCCCAGGTGAGTGCGACAGGCTTCGGCAGCCGGTACAGTTCATATCCTCGCCGCTAGATGGGGACTTCATTCATTCCATTCCTGACCCGGTCGGTCGACTGGAAGCAGGGTGTGGATTTTCACTTATTTATTTATTTATTTATTTATTTATTTCAGGTAATTTATTTTTAATATTTCCGATTTTGTCCTGAATAGGATGACACTAGGAAGATGTACATACAGTGACTTCTGGGCTATGTCTATAACATTTTGTATGTAAGCTCTTGCATTATTTAAAAACTAGAGTAACGTTGGCCATCAGCCCCATGTACTAGTGTTAGCATGTAAATTGTCTGAAGACTTGTGTTTCTATGATGACTGTAGAAGTGTGTAAAGCTGTAATTAAACTGTCTAAGTTTGTGATAGGTGCCCCGGGACTTGAAATAAGTCCCCATTGTGACATTTGCTTGGAGTAAGTTGGAATAAACCTGTGGATAAACTATATTTAGGATGGCAGCTGTAAGCGCAGTGATTCTACACTCAGATCTTGAAAGTCCAGCATACCCAATGGAGCGTGCCTTCTCAAAATACTGGTCACTCTCATTGCAAATCAATGAACGACGCGCTAACGCTACGTGTGCCTTTCAAAATAATTTCAAAAATTGACATATGATGCAAACTTTCTGCAGCCAAAAGAACTTACCCTTTAATTCATAATTGCACCTGATAATGGCAGCAATTTGTTTGAACACTGAATATTTGACAGTCTTTCTCAGCGGACAGCATTTTAATATCTCGTGAACTTCATACTTTGAAGTTCATGTTATTGTATTGCGTTATACATATCACCCAGACCAAATAGACCTATTGAACTGAAGAGCCATTATGTACATTCCGCCTCGTTATGTAGCGGCAAGGATTCTTGGCTGTCACCGCGGAGGCCCCGAGTTCGATTCCCAGCTCTGCCAAAAAAAAATGCTGGTCTGAGGGTAGAAATGGGGTACACTCAACCTCGTGAGGCAGAACTGAGAAGAGGTGGGTTTGATTCCCACCTCAGTCATCCTAGAAGTGGTTTTCCATTATTTCCCAATTCTACTCCAGGCAAATGCCGGGCTGGTACCTAACTTAAGGCCACAGCCACCTCCTTCCCAATTCTAGTCTCAATTACAAATACACACACTCCTGAAGGCAGAATCACAACACGTGTTCTCAGACAAAATCTACGCGCACGTAAAGCACATGGGGCTCAATGACTATGATGTCCTAGCCCCGAAATGAAACAACAGCAACAACGAGCCCATACATATCTTACAAGAACCGGTAAAGTCGATGTATCATCGAGCATTGGGCGGATAAACAGAGACACATACAGAGGGGGAAACTGACAGGTAAAGTTAGTCATCAAGTGTTGGTTGAATAAACAGAGCTATACTCAGAGGGAAACTGACAGGTAAAGTCAATCATCGAGCGTGGACTGGATAAACAGAGCTATATATAGAGGGAGAAACTGACAGGTAAAGTCAATCATCGGGCGTGGTTTGGATAAACAGAGCTATATACAGAGGGAGAAACTGACAGGTAAAATCAATCATCGAGCGTGGGTTGGATATACAGAGCTATATACAGAGGGAGAAACTGACAAGTAAAGTCAATCATCGAGCGTGGGTTGGATAATCAGAGCTATATACTGTGCCCATCAGACAAGGCCATCGGGGGACCATCGACCGCTGATAATCTTCCCGACACCCTCATCCTTCGAAGCCACATGCTGATAGGATCGGATGTGTTCACAGACTAGCTCCGGCACGATACTGACAACTCAGGGAGTATCAGGTGTGGTGAGTGGCTAATGGTTAAAAAAACATCCCTAGGAACACACCCCCAAAATATCAAATCTATAAATAAATAGTCCAGGCTGAGGTAAAATTTACTAGATTTATTAAAAAATCACAAATCCCTAACCTACTCCGGAGGGTAAGAGTTTCGGCCAATCCGAAAAGCTAAAAAGTAATAAAATAAATAATGATCCCCTAAACTGAATTCAAGTTAAGCCCTCGCGAAGTCCTGTTACAGAATAATTAATTGGCAAGCAAGCTAAGAATGTGACACGTGAATTATCCCCTAAGCATATACAATTAGTCTCTAATAATACGAATAATCACACAACGAGTTTACAGCAAAGCAAGAATACTAATCGTCCACACCAAAGAGGGTATTATTTAAATTTAATAGCACCAATAATAAATAATCCAAGATACGGTAGTGTCACCTCCAACGTTTATATCTACGTTAAATTGTTAGCTAAACCCTTATTGATGTTAAAGTGACTGACAAGATGCGTCTGCAGCAAAGAAAAGTTCAAAGCTAGGAAGCAACCAGACCTAACACACAAAAATAACAAACAAGTTACACACAAAAACACAATAAATAAATCGTTCACTTAATTCACACACTCTTATTACTTGTACGGACTGTACACTCCTGCCTAAGCTAATTGCGCCTATTTGTCACCTAAGCGCATATAATTTGGCTGGCGACTGCACAGTTACAACTGCGCCTAACGTCACATGGTTACTTCAAGTCCATGCTTATGAAATTTCATGGATCAGCAACTGCGTCAGCTCAAAATAGTGTCATCCCGTCCTAAAGGTCTGTATCTAATCAAACAGGTGTTTCATATGTGTCAGTCAATCAATAAAAAATATTTCAAGTTTTATAATCCACTTATATAGTTGCTCAATTTTAGAAGAATTATGTTTCATAATTTAATGTTCAGGTTTAATTTGCGTTCAATCCCTTCCAGTGTAATTTAGTTGCCTCATGTCCATTAAGACACTCGATGATAAAAACAAAAACACTGCTCCAATGATGTCTGTTCCAGAAATATGAGAAAAACCTCATGACAGTCAGCACAATAATACTCGCCAAGAATGGTGGCAATACGCGGTTTAACGGCTCGCTACAACACCTCGGCTGTTGAGAAAATGTCTCCATCACTGGAAAAACTCTTATAATACCAATATGGGTGATCAAGGTCAATCCCAGCATTCACTTGTCTTCTACAGACACAATAATAACACTGCCTTAAAAGTATAATTACTTGGTGAAGTACATTTGGCAAAGGGATTCCTTCAATTAGTGTTAAATGCATGAACACACTCTATCGATAAACAGCACAAGCACAATCGAAGTTAAAATGAGACGTGAAAGTTTGCTCATACAATAATAATAATATAGCACTTTTTTTTTAGCGTATGGCTTTTTTAGTGCCGGGAGTGTCCGAGGACATGTTCGGCTCGCCAGTTTTGTAGCTGCTTCAAGACGGACACCCAATGGGTGAGCTACAAGTACCGTTGGGGAGGAATGTTTGGATGGGAGGGTCGAGGAGTTGGGAGGTAGCGGCTGTGGCCTATAGTTAGGGACCAACCCCGGCATTTGCCTGGAAGGAAGATGGGAAACCACAGAAGACCATCTTCAAGGTTGCCGGCGGGGGGATTCGAACCTCCTCGCCTCCCGGATGTGAGGGACTGCCAACAGTCATGCCGCAACGACCTCGGCTAACTCACCCGGTTATAGCACATTAGGCTATGACCATCAACCTGTAACATCAATTAGCCCTGTGGCTTCAGGAGATTGAAACATAAAAGTTTCTGTCACAAAAGTCGTCTCACTATAGATGCTAAGCATTCTGGGACAAGCATTGGCCAGCCCAGGTGGCACGGCTCAAGCCTCTCTCGAAAAGATAAAAACGTTCAGCGTTACACGCTGCTAGTCTACACGGCTTCGAAGTTCACATTTATAAAATTAGCTGTTTTAGCAACAATACAGTCCAATCCGCAAGCTCGCATAGTGTCCTAATCCCAACTAAAACTAACAAATGATTAATACTAGCGCCAGCCTCCGTCAAGCCTCATGAAAAATTCAAGTCTGGAGCAAAGATTCCACAAGGAAATATACCACTCGCTCCACGCTCTGAGCTTAAATAAAATTTCAATGACACTTGAATTTACATTCATAGGCTACTGAGACTCATATTGTTTCACAGGTACTTTCCAAAGCACTTCAGAAAATCAGCTGTGCACCCGCTGCACATTAACTAAACATAACAGGCGACACCGAACCCTTACGTGTTGTCAAATGGTACGTCAGACACAATGAATACAATGGGCCGGTTGAATAAAACCTAGCAATTGCTAAGTCTAGGTAATTTTCAAGCCAGTGCTAGCTTTTGGTTGATTAAAGTTGGGTAGCAATTGCTAGGCCTAGCAGTTGCTCAGAATTTCACGAAAGCCTAGCAATTGCTTGAAAGTGAGTTGAATAAAAAGACATATCTAGATCTCGAGTCTAGCAACTGCTAGGAAATATCCTAGTCTGGTCCGGAGCATGCTAGCTTTTTACTTAGTCGTTGTTAGGCGTTAGATATGGCTGCTTTCCTACGTGTACGTGAACAAAAACAGTACGCAGTTCGTCGGGAAATAACAAAGTGCAAAGGATTGTTAAGGTTTGAGAGTGAAAGTGTTGATTTTTTTAGCTGCTGAGTTCTTAAACGAAAGTGATAGTAGAGGAGGTGGCCTGTCTCGGAGGAAGCAAATGGAGATTTTCTTGAGGTTTGTGGCTGACCCCGGGTTTCAATTAGGTATAGCTGAAGATATCGGTGTACATAAGAGTACAGTTTGCAAAACTATAAGTTTTGTATTGGACAAGATAATTGAAAGATCCCACATATGGACACGGTTTCCTTCAACAGCACCAGAAGTAAATGAAGCAAAACTTATTTGGCAACAACGTTTTCGTATGCCTACTGTTATTGGAGCGCTCGATTGTACACATGTAGAAATTAAAAAGCCCTCGGACTTACTTCACGGCGACGAGTACGTAAACAGGAAAGGTCGTACCAGCATTAATGTGCAGGCTACTTGTGACGCCAAAGAACGGTTTACAACTGTAAGTACGGAATGGCCTGGGAGTGTACATGACTCACGAATCTGGCGGAGAAGTGCGATTAGAGAGAGTATATCTCGTTTTGATGGAGCTTCTTGTTTACTTGGTGACTCTGGGTATGCAATATCGCCGTGGTTAATTACTCCGTTCAAACCACCGGTAGATGTTGAACAACGAAACTTTAATTTAACGCTAAAGAGAGAGTTATAATAGAAAGGTGTTTCGGTCAATTGAAAAGGCGGTTCCCAATATTAGGAAACTGCGTAAGAGTTGCTTTGGACAAAATACCTAAGGTAATAGTTTGCTGTGCAGTCCTCCATAACATAGGAAAACACTTGAATGATGCATTTGATGAGGACGATGAGGAGGATTTGATTGGCAACGAAGACGAAGGCATCGCGGAAGAGCGAAATGAAACACCAGCTACAGTTCTGCGAGGGCAAAAAAAAAGACTACAAATGATAGCGCATATGAACCAGCAGTGAACTGGAACTAAATTGTTATTGAGTGTTTGTTTGAGAAAACGATAATCTTTAGCATTATGTAAGTAGTTTGACCAACAGTTACAAATGAATATGTAAGTAGCTAAATGAATCGATCATAGTAAAACAACATTGAAATAATTTAAGTTGAATTTAATGTAATTACCATTCTCACTGCGTATGTTTAGCGTGCACGTGTGAATGAATGATTTTTTAATAATTATAAAAATAATACGGGTATTAATTCCAGAGCATGTTAAACATGTATTGTTAATTTTCTGAGCGCTATAAACGCATTCAATTTATACAAACATAAGTTGTGTTTATTTATTATAGAACAGTAAGCCACTCATTCACATTTAAACACACGATCTTTTATAATAATTATTAGGCCAATTTTAGGTAATCTATGTGAAAAACGTACTCACTCATAATATTTATCCCAGTAATGTAAATATGCTTGGATAGATACGTGTATACACACGTAGACTGATATCCGATGCAACGTTGCAACGCCATTCAAACAGTTCCAGTGTTTTTGTTGGTGGAACGTTTTTACCTAGCTGATTATTTAATAACAGTTCCACCAATTCTAACTCGAAGAGGGACAACACTGAACTTACTACCCATCGGACGTCGACAACACCCTGAAGTGTAATCGTCCCTAAGGGTGTAAGACATGTTTTTTTTTTTTTTTTTGCTTTTTTATTTATTTATTTATTTCAAATTTATGTATTAAGGATAAGGATAAGGGTTTTAATTTTATTTATTAACAAATTGAAGTACGATCTGCCGTATTCAATTAGGTCAGTTTGGGTTGATACATCACTGACATTCTTTCTGTGCCTCTTTCAGTTTCTTCTCTTCTATTTGAATTTGAATATCTAGAAGCTTTTTTTGCTGAAGCAAAACAATTCTTTGCAGTTGAGTGGTTGACATATTTTTTGTCTCTTCTGATTCGTACTGTATAGCTTGCTTAACGCTTTGTCTTATTTTTGTAGCAGCTGGTGATGCTTTTGTCACTTGATCTTGAGTGCTTGGTCCAGGTTCAGCGTAAAACACTTCAGCACTGCCTCCGTCTTCTTGAGTTCTTTCCACGGGTCCTAAGCCAGCACCAATGCTTCCTGGGATTTTATTGAAGGCCGGATTTTCTTGCTGGATTAATACATGAAATAATTGTTTTTCTCCGTCTTTTAGTTTATTTTTTTTATTCCCAGTGGCATTCTTGTCTGTCTTCAATTTAATGTTGGCCTTCATGTTGCTCAGCAATTTCTGTAGCTGGGCCACTGTGACTACCTTTCCCGTAGATGTTGAGTATTCATCTTGAATTGTGGCCCAAGCTCTTTTTTTTTTAGAAGAAATCGCCGATGAACTATTGGACTTTTCTAGTACAACCTGATTGACACAAATTAGTTTAGTAAATAGGGCCCGATCTAATCCCTTGTCCCCAACGGTGTCGTCTTCGCCTTCACTAGATGACATGATAATACACACTTCACTTAAGTTGGACGCTACCAAGTAACAACATGGTCACACTGTGATATATCAGTGATCAGTGTCGTCTCTTGTCGCCAATCACACGCTCCTGACGAACAAGTAACAACCTGCAGGCCTAGCAGTAGCTATAGCGCTAAGCAATTGCCAGACCTAGCAGTTGCTTAACAATTTCACGCAACATCTAACCTCACCTAGTTATTCCTACCTAGTCCTAGCAGTTATTTATTCAACTGGATTTTAGCAAGAGCTAGTTCTAGGCACTAGTTCCTAACCCCTAGTTCCTACGTTTTATTCAACCGGCTCAATATCTGGCTTATGAAGCCTCTATTCGCTTCCTAAGCATTCCAAGGCTTTTCCAAATAGTAACTGTGGCTTCTAGTTCACAAGAGAAATACTTTATTTTAAACAGCGTTAACCTCACAGCTGCCAAACGATACGAACTGGTCATTTATGTTCACATAATATTACACACGGCTTTCCTCAAGCCTTAACAAAAAAATCTCGTGCTTTCAATGCACCCTAAACGAAAGATATTCCTACTGCTTAATCCCAGTGTATAAATATTTACAGAAATGAATGTAGAAGTCCTTGTAAGCTCTTCTAAAGCTCACGCAAAATTGATTGCTCACACGTGGTGCTATCCTCAATGGCTCTATGCATTTGCGTAGTCAAGAGTTGACCAAGAATCTGTCAAATATGCCATGACAATAAAATGATAAGGGCTTAAAAATAAGGAAAGTTGCCTAAACTGGTTGTTACAATTTCGTGCGGTCATTTATCAACAAGATCAACAGAAACCATGCCTTTAACAAGGTGAATTTTTTTTAAAATCTCACATGTCGGCGTTCACGAAGAATTTTGGCCATCGAACCACGACTATTAGCAAGACCAGTCCTCGAGTCTCGGCCCATTCATATCCATCGTCTCTTCTTCTTGCTCGTATGGCCCTTGACTTTGGCGTCTCGCTGATGCTTTTAGTGGTCCTACTCCATCACGACCATTGCCTCAAGTCGGTTATATTACTCCACGTTGTCAGTCAATCTTGCCATGACGACTCGATGATTTTCACTGATTCTACTGTAGTACATGAACAAATATAAGAACTGATTTTAAACATGTGCAAACAATGCAAAATTGGCCATGACGTCTGCCACAGGCTTTAAAACACACTGGTGGTGTTTGCACACAGAATCTAATTCTGGCATTTATCGCGCACAATCGTCGCAATCGTCGATTTAAACAATTTTTTCAATATGTAGATTTTCAGTTCGTAAACTTAAGGGAACCAAGTACCCTTCAATGGGATGAATTTTTTTTTTTTTTTTCACTTTCATGCTGAGAGATATCTAATAAATGCAATTCTAGAGTTTCATAACCTAAATCCATCTGGAAATGTCTCATTTTTAACAATTAGTGCATGCTTGTAACCTTGGTGACGCCCCTTTTTATATGAAGTTCACTTTATCAACTTCTATTCCGTTACTTTTTGTGTCAGATTGATGTGCGTACCCTCGTTTTAAAGAGGAATTATCGTAGCTGAAGTTGGCCCTACTGTCTTTATATCACCTTCTTTTGTTTTTACAGAGGGAGTTGGTATATTTTGATCCATAATACATGGAGTTATTTTTATCTTGTTTGCCGGAGAAAAATGGGTAATGTTAAGAAATTTGGCCGAATAAAAACTCATGGAAATCAGTATAAGAACAAGAATACATCTTTCAGGAGTAATAAATGTAGTTGTGCTGGTAGTGGAAGTGTAAGAAACAGTGAAGGAAATAATATTGAAAGTGAGGTTAGGCCTACAACCAACAGTGGGTTCACTCTAAATGACTGTACAGATAGTAATACAAGTGCATCAAGGAGGAAAATTTCTTCTTCAAGATCTATGTTTAATAAATTTGGCAACAGTAATACAGATGTAAATTAAGTGACCACAGGTTTTCAGTTTGTAGATATTGAACTGCTGTCTGAAGCTTTGAGACAATTTGTAGAGTGTAAGTTTTGTATAATCATGTGGATTGCATATCTGTGCATGAAAACACTGACAAACGAATGGGCCTTGCTAGTGTCATATGTATAAAATGTGAAAATTGGGGTGCTGGAATGTGTTCTCTGCTTCAACATGGGAAACATTGGAAAAGCACAAGTGCTTGCCCATCTAGGGATTGAACCAGGCCTTAACACCATACAACAGCTTCAGAAAATGGATGACGTGCGTGTGAAAAATGCTGATCGACAGGCACAACAGATGACCAAAGAAGCAAGAAAGAAAAGGAGAGGAGCCAAACTGAGGAAGGAAGACATGGATAATCCAGAGTATGGAGCTGGAAAGTTTTAAACCACAAAAAGTACATGTTCTTATCTACCTTAACTTTGAAGTTAAATATCTGGAAACTTTTTTTTTTTTTTGGTGTGGGATGCTCATCTAGGAAACTACGAAAGATACAAGGGTAAAACTAGTACCACTTTTGAAACTAACACTGATCTCCATGTTAAACACAAATTCATTATACACTAATTCAAACTTTGCTCATAAAAAAATCATGTTTAAGAAAAAAAAATAGTTTTTTTTACTTACATGAAAAAGTAAAATGTAAAATAAAATGGATGAACTAATTTTGTTTAAAATGCATTTAACACAGAGATAAAGGCGACTGTTACAACAATATCAAATTTCACTGCTCTATCTGCAATACTTTGGAAGATGAGCACCCCCAAGTTTTACTAAATTAACATTGTTCGTATAGGGAGTACTTGGTCCCCTTAAATAGATTTTTAACACACAGATATGAGTTCACAGCCGATGTGAATTTCAATGCCGGCCTCGTGGCTTTATAAAGTAAAACGCTAACCATACGGTCAGCCCCATTATACGTGTTGTAGTCACTCAAACTTTGCGAAATGTTGCGAATCGGACCAATTTATGCATTCATGCGCTTATCACTTGCTCGCGGCAATTATAAATGTTCACGCGACTCTTGTTTCACTAATTCACAGTGCAATTTCACACGATAATATTATAAGTTTGCCGGTGCGGCAAAACGCGTGCTTGCAAATGCACGTTCACAAAAGAAGTAATGGCTTCCATCCTGAGGATCCGGTTCAAGCAGAAAGACGTAGTCGGGTAGCGACTGAAAAACCCTCCTTCTCATATCTGCGAGGTAAAATATATATTTATGACAGCCAAAAAATCCGAAAATAGGCGTAGACAAGTACCGAAACACTCAATTTATTTAATCAGTATTCATAAATTAGTAATCTTCACCAGAAATATCTCCTCGTGCTCTAGGAGTATAAATCCACACCACCGAAGTCAAAATAGAGGACAGTGACCAGCTCAAAGCTGTCACAGTGCGTTTTGGCCGTCATCAGACGTAATGCCAACATAACATAAACTGAAGTGTCATCAGCCATGAGCCTTACGGGTTCAATCCAGAGGGAGAAACTGAAGGCTAAAGTCTCTTTCACGGGAATATCATATCCGGACGTTTCTATTCTTACTGGCTTTATCAAACTTCACTTTGTATACTATCCGGTAATTAAATTACGAGGAAAAGTGTTTTCCATGCAGAGTTCCAGCAATTGCGTCAACACTATCAGCAAATAGAAAACAGTCTTTTGTCGTCGTTGCTGGAATGGAGGGTAATGTAATCAGAGACACGGCTGTTTGTCATTACCATTCACTCCTCCCAAACTCTGTGTGGCTTCTTTTGTTCCCTGTACTGAAGTTTCTTGGATAGATTGCATTAGCCGTCACGTCGACGTGATAAGAAAATGAGCAACAGGAGAAAATTTCCTGTTCTTGCCACAAAGGTATTTAGAGTTCCCTTTGTCTCTGACCATAAACACACATAATTAGGTGTGTTTAAGAAAAGACTGACGACTTGTGTAAATACTCCAGTTTAAGTGTTGTTGGATTCTTATGTATAATTGTTTATTTGTTATGTATACCCAATTTGCCACCGGGGGACACACCCCCAATTGCAAATGAATGAATGAATGAATGATCTCCTCCGATTGGACCGTCCTAGTCTACCACACTCGAGAGAAATACGACTTCATTCTAATGGTGTGGACAGGGTTCAGTTCTAGTTATTCAGTTGGATAATCGGTAGAAACACTAGTTCCGTGAAGAACTATTATAATATCTCCGATCTCATTTTAATCAAGCTTGTAAATAATATTGTAAAATACAGGACAACCATTTAAACTCATACTCAATTTTCCAAATTTCTAGCCATTCCATAGGGCAATTCCGGGAGAAATATCGCTTATTTTGCATCTTTTTTATATTCTGATAATATTTCCATGAAATTTATAAACAAAATAGAGGACCATTACACCACATTTCTAACCAAATTCGGTACACAAAGTAATTGGAAACATGGAAGGAAAATTTAAAATCCTCCGCAACACTGAGAAATATCGAATCATGAATATGTTTATGTTCGACCCTGACTATTATATGTCAGAAAACTGTATCATAATGATGGTCATTATAACACTATTTTTCATTATGAAACAGTTTCTCCCACCAATCTCAGCTCAAGAAACAGTTGTTTGACCAATTAGATAAGGTTAGCATCGCACCTACGCTAGGTTCCAAGGCCTTCTAATTTGAATTTCACTGCGTTGCCTAGTGTCATAGTGGGGTGATTGAGTAGGCCATGGTCAAATACATGGCATTCTCTGCGTCCCATGCGCTCTGTTCAGTACATAAAACTGGCGAAATCTCGACGGATATTTATGAATATTTATCTTCGAACATAAAATAGTTATAATATTTATCGTCGAACATAAACAGTCGTATGCAACTCGCCTATAATTGTAATTAAGATACTCGTATACCCGTGTCTTAATTATTGCCATTATAGGCTCGTTGCATAATGTACTATTTTCAGTTCAATGAGATGCGGGTTGTATCTACACACGCCCACTTAGGGGCAAGGTGCGCGGTAGGCCGTCATATTTTCCCTATCACGCTAATACTGGCTTGACCCCCAGCCCAAAAACATATCCATGTTAAAAATTGCTACTGCGGCGTATACCCCGGCGTTGTGGTACCTGTTACGGAGAGATGCCAAACATTAAATTAATAGACTGTCAACACACATTGTGCCCATATGCGGGAGAACAACTATTTAAATACCCTAACCTGAAAGAAATATTGCATAAAATGTTTATTACAAAATTACAAGGTTTTATGTACAAAAAAGTAGATCACATGAAGTACTAAAACCTATGTTCATATATCCTACTTATGTTAATTGCCTCTATCGACACACAAAATTTCAGTTAGATTGCTGTAATACGCGTAGATTCATATAGCCTATATATTGAGAACGGTCTGAATATTTCGGATGGTCGCCATGCTGCATCTTTATAAATGTAGGTCTTAGAGTAATGTACTATTACATGAAAATTATTGAGTAAGTGTAGTATTCAAACTTCAATCGCATGATTACGACACAAGAAATAAAAAACGAGATTTTAAATTTCGCAGAGCGGCCATCTTGTGGTTATGAAAACAATTCAAATAAATTAGATGCCAGTGGATTAAAACTTGTATAAGCATTCAACGTACCAAGTTTCACTGCACTCGGATGATTAAATCACAAGAAACGTCCATTTAAATTCTTATATTTCGCGTCGCCACCATGTTGGATTTGTGCTCACCAGTTTATTGAAAGTTCCATAGGTGAACTTATGTTCATAGCTTCTATGAACATAAAACATGTCAGTATAATTGCTGTAATAGATTCGTAGGTATTGAGAACCGTCTGAATATTTCGGATGGTCGACAAATAACAAAGCTAGCACCCAGCACCCGAGGCCTGGGGTTGGAGTTCACAGTTGGCAGTCAAAGTGAAAGGTTGTGTTTTTCCCGAGCTCTCAGGTGTGCTGAAATGGGCTGTTCCCTGGAATGTTATCGCGCGAGGATCGGACTGTGGTATGCGAAGGGTAGTCGGGATTTCCGGTGTTTGTGTGTGCGTACGGGACCTAGTAACTTGTAGTTTATAGCCCTAGTGATAGCTGCGTTGTTAGTTATTGGTGGAGTGGAAGTGAATCCAGGCCCTGTTACTCCAATTGTGAATCAGGCAAATGATCCAGTGTCAGCATTAAAGTGTTCGACGTGCAGTAAAACATTGAAGAACGGTGTTCAGTGTGGACTATGTGAAAAATGGTTTCACTTCGGCTGTATTAAGGTCAAGAAGGAGGATTGTGATGTCGGGAATTGGTTTTGTAAAGTATGTGATACGCCGGACTGTTTGAGGTTGCAAATCAAAGCAAGGGATCAAATAATACAGGAACTTAGAACAAAGCTTCGTGAATCAGAGGAAACGGTGAAGGATATGACTGAACGGCTTTCTACTGGGATCAGTGAGGAAGAGGGCGTGCAGGAGCAAACTGAGGATGACGTTATCATAATGGGTGATTCTATGATACGATGGAGTGCGAATATCTCGAGGAAATCAGGTGCGAAAGTGCGGTGTTATCCGGGGATTAAAATTGACCAGCTTGTCCAACAAGTGGAAGAAGCAAACGTAGAGGACTGAGAAAAAGTTCAAGTGTTGTTGCTCCATGTTGGGACGAACTATTTGAAGAAGAGGGCTACAGCTGATTACATCATGGGGGAGCTCTACGAACTAGGCAGAAAAGCTAAAAGCAAGTTTAGAAATGCAAAAATTATAATGAGTGGCATTGTTCGGCGGGGAGATGTTCCGTTAAGGCGAATTTAGACTGTAAATGACCGCATGGACTGGGTTTGTGCACAACTGGGATTAGTGTACGTAGATGCTGACTGCTGGATTGGGGGCCGTGACTTCGCCCGAGACGAGCTGCATTTAAATCGACGGGGCGCTTTCAACCTAGGGAGCCTACATGACAGGGTCATCGGTTCGTGCCGGCCATTGTGAGGAGGAGCAGGTCCAGAGGTTGCCAGCCAACGGGAACAGAAGGAGCTACTTCGGGATATTTGTTACGGAGGTAAGACTCTAAGATTACTGCAGGTTAATTGTCAGAGTTTAGGAAATAAATTAATTGAATTTTGGAACCTTGTAGAGACGTATTCTCCGGACATTGTCATTGCTACTGAATCTTGGTTATATGAGGATATAAATAGTAATGAAATAATTCAAGGGACCTACGAAATGTACAGAAGGGATCGGGGGAAGCGAGGTGGTGGGCTATTTATTTGTGTGCGCAAAAATATAACTAGTTTCTTAAAGCGGGCTGATACGGATCATGAAATGTTATGTGTGCAAATTTCGGATAAAGGGAATAAATTTCCTCTTCAGGTGATAGGGGCGTATAGAGCACCGAAAGATAACGTTTCGCTTCTTGACACACTGTATGATAAAACTTGTACGGGTAATGCTATGAAAAAGAGCATAATAATTGCCGGGGATTTAAACCTCCGCAAAGTAGACTGGTCTGGTGAGTCAACTAGCTGTGGTCAAGCTCAGAGCGCTGCAAACAAATTCTTAAGGGGGGGATTTTCCCAAGTAGTTGACTTCCCAACTAGAGGCAATAATACCTTAGATGTTTATCTCGTAAGGCCTGTAGAGCTGTATATTAACTGTCTGAAAGTACCAGGAATTAGTGACCATTCTGGGGTTGAATTAAATATAAGATACGGTGACATTACAAAATTAGACTCTGATGTAGCAAATAAGATCATATTCCAGTATCGCAGGGTGGATTAGGGCAAATTTCAGGGGTATTTGAATGAGCTATTTGTAGGATGGGCATCGGAAGGAAATCACATTAATACCCTGTGGACTAACTTTTTGAAAATTTTAAATAGCGCTATTGATAAATTTGTTCCATTTAAATTACTGAAACAAAACCCAGATCTTGAGTATTACACACGGTAAATCAGGGGTCTTAAACGGAAAATTAGGAAATTATACAATAAAAGACAAGATAGTGACAAGTATATGTTGAAATTTAAGTCCTTATCAAGAAAAAGGAAGCTTGTAGTTTAACGTGACCGTTAATCTCGAGATCATGAGCCACGGGACCTCCTTTTTACGTGGAATCCGAACCACAGGACATGGCATTTCACATCGAAAATCTCACATGCAATGACCGGGAATCGAACCCGGACCGCCTTGGTGAGAGGCATTCAGCTAGACCGCTGAGCCACCACGCCCCCGTATCCTTATCAAGAGAGCTCGTCTTAAAAAAGAGGGCTGCTCATGACAATTATATGCAAGGTTTACTTGGTTCGGGAGGCGATGGGTGGAAAAAAAAAATACAGTTATGTTAGGAGAAGAAAGGGAAATTCAAATAATTTGTCGATGATAATGTCCGGTGACGGTAAATTAATTACTGAGAAACAGGCCATTGCTAATGAACTAAATGTATTTTACGGTAGTGCGTTCAATAAATCCAATAGCTGTGTGTTGGACTTTAACGGTGAATCAGGGGCTCCCCTTTTCCAAATAAACCAGTCAGCAATTGTAAAGCTAATACAAAAATTACGTTACAATATATCGAAGGGTCCTGATAACATTGTTAGTGAAGTACTTAAACTAGGAGGTAGGGACGTGGCACGATACTTGGAGGTGATGTTTAATGTGTCCACAAACAATGCGCAAATCCCGGATGACTGGAAAAGAGCTACGGTAGTCCCAATATTTAAGGGAGAGAGCAGACTTGAATTGGGCAACTACAGGCCGGTTAGTCTTACGTCCATCATTTGTAAACAGATGGAACATCTCATTTGCGACTACGTGAGGGAACAGTGGGAAACATTATCATGGTTTAATGATAGGCAACATGGATTTCGAAAAGGTTACTCATGCGAGAGTCAGATGCTATCACTTTTTCAAGATATTAGCGAATCGTTAGACGATGGAGTTTTAGTCGACGCCGTAGTTATAGATTTTGCGAAGGCATTTGATGTCGTGCCGCATGACATGCTACTCCATAAATTAGCTTCGACGAAGATTGATAGAAGAGTAATTTTATGGATCCAAGAATTTTTGACGGGTCGTTCCCAGAAAGTGAAAGTCGAAGGCATATTCTCGGATGAAATTACCGTAACGTCGGGTATCCCTCAGGGAAGCGTAATCGGAACTTTGTTATTTTTGGCGTTTATAAATGACTTACCAAATGGGATTCGCAGTGACTGTCGATTGTTTGCGGACGATTGTGTAATATATCGAAAGATACATGACTCACAAGACAATTGAGTACTTCAAGATGACCTGAACCTGGTCTATAAGTGGGCGATTGAAAATAAAATGAAAATAAACACAAGAAAATGTAGTCTAATAAAAATAGGGAAAATGCGAAGGCAAGATTTTCAATATAACATTGGCTCAGAAATACTTGTAGAAGAGGATTCTTGCAAATATTTGGGCGTTCACATAAGAAATGATATGAAATGGAGTAGTCATATAGGATGTGTAGTTTCTAAAGCTTACAAATCCCTGCACTTTGTAATGAGGGTATTAAAAGGAAGTAGTACCTCTGCTAAAGAATTAGGATATTTGTCACTCGTAAGACCTATTCTGGAATACGCCTCGGCGGTTTGGGATCCATATCAAGTAGGGCTCATAAATGAGTTGGAAATGGTACAAAGAAAGGCCGCTAGATTTGTGATCAGTGACTTTAATCCCAGGAGCAGTGTGAGCCGTATGTTAAAGAAACTTGGGAGGGAATCACTTGAGGCTAGGAGGATGAAATCTAGACTCTGCGCTATGTACAACACGTATACAAATCAACCAGCATGGGGTGAGCTTAGCAAACGTATGGAAAAGTCTACTTACATGGGTAGGAGCGATCATCCATTCAAAGTTAAGGGCCGACCACAGCGAACAAATTATGATAAATATTCTTTCGTAAACCGTGCCATTGATCATTGGAACTCTCTACCTGCCGCAGTCTTAGAGCCTTTTTCCCAAACATATAGGTGTGTTTAAGAAAAGACTGACTATTTGTGTAAATACTCCAGTTTAATTGTTAGTGAATTGTTATGTACAATTATTTATTTGATATGTATATCTAATTTGCCACCGAGGGACACACCCCCAATTGCAAATAAACGAATGAATGAATGAATGAATGAATGAATGAATGAATGAATGAATGTTGGATTGTAATATGTATAGTCCATAGAGGTATGTACCATTAAATGAAAATTGTTGCGTAGGTTCATTATTCAAACTCCTACTTCGATCGCATGATTACGACACAAGAAATAAAAACTTAATTTTAAAATTTCGCACAGCCATCATCTTGAGGTTATATAAATAATTGAACTAAATTAGATGCCAGTGGATTGCAATGCTTATAAGCATTTGCTGTTCCAAGTTTGATTGCATTTGGATGGTTAAATTGCTAGAAAAATCTATTTACATGTTTCAACTTCGCTTGGCTGCCATGTTAGTTTTTTACTTGACAGGTTTCTGAAAGTCTCATTAGGTGAGCTTCTAGTAGAGCCTTTTTTCACCGTACACAATTTCATCGTGATATCGGTAATAGTTTCGTAGATATAGAATGCCAGTGAGATATTTCGCACAGCCGCCATGTTGGATTGGTGAGACCTAATAAAATTTGAAGGGCACGGTTGGGGTCAGCCAAAACGGTGCTATGATCTTACCGAGATTCATTGAAGTCGGTCCATCGGTTTAGAAGTTATTAGGGGGAGGGGGACACACACGGACAAAAGGTGATCTGATAAGCCTTTTTTTCATAAATGAAAATAGGCTTAAAATGGGGGAGGGGGTATTTAATTGGATAGCATGTTTCGATCTTCAAGCGATCATAGTCAGACCCTGCTCACTTAGGGTTTGAAAATGTACGATGTTTATATATTACACTTATTCATAATAATGATGATGATAATTGTTGTTTTAAGGGGCCTAACATCTAGGTTATCGGCCCTACACTTATTCACTAATATAGTCTTTACAGGGTGTACCTTAATTATACCGACAAAAAAATCAGAGAAACTGTTCGTGTTATGTAAAAAACGATGCCACAATCGGATTGGCGGAGACAATTTTTCCCTTCGAGAAAATGAGGTTACTTTGTTACTTCCGGGCGCGCGATTCAAATCTACGAACTTGCCGTATTTGCTGAGCCAGAGAGCAAGCCACTGGCCACTGCTGTGCTTCAAGCAAGGGAAGGGAGTGTGATAGAAGGAGACAGAGATATGCTGGCGGGAATGCGCAAGTTTCCTCGTTCGCCTCGGCTTGCTCACTGGCTCAGCAAATACGGCGAGCCCGTCATTAGAATCGCGCGCCCGGAAGTAACAAATTAACCCCATTTTCTCGAAGGGAAACATTTTCTCCACCAATCCGATTGCCGCATCGTCTTTTACATAACACGCAGAGCGTCCCTGATTTTTTTGTCGGTATAATTAATATATACCCTGTATACTGTACAATATGTAGATTACAAAAGTTTCTAAAAACTTGTGTAACGTGTCAATCTAATTTCCAGATATAATTGATCATTCAGTTTGAAGTACTTCTATAGTTGTTGTGTTCCTATTAATGCAGATTAAATATGTAAACCTGTGATCTTTTGAATTACGAGGTACGTCCAGAAAGTAAGTTCCGTTTGGTAATAACATTAAATTGTGTACAGATACAGAAAAATTATTTATTGCACAAAATTCTACAACCCTTAAATTACTTTTCCACATAACTGCCGAAATGTTGCAGGCATTTGTCGTAGCGTGGCACGAGTTTTTGTATACCTTCTTCATAGACGTGTGCCGCCTGTGTCTTCAACTAGTTGTACGTTCCGCTGCAGCGGTTACAGAAGAACTGGTTCACGCGATTGATGACAAGATCCGGGAAAACCGCAGGTTTACAATTAGTGCTCTCGCTATGGAATTTCCCTAAATCTCACGATCACTAATTCATGAAATTGTTACCGAAATACTGAACTTTCGTATACTTTGCCGACGATGGGTACCAAAGATTCTTTCGGAGCAACACAAAAGAAAACGGATGGGTAGTGCACTTCAGTTTTTGACCCGTTACAATGAAGGCGGCGAAGAATTTCTGACACAAATAGTCACAGGAGATGAAACTTGGGTTTCTTACGACACCCCTGAAAGTAAGCGGCAATCAATGGAATGGAGGCACACTTCATCCCCAGCAAAGGTTAATCCGAAACAAATCTTGACACCTCGGAAAATGATGTTTCCAACTGGTTGAAGACAGAAGCGGCAAACTTCTATGAAGAAGGTATCCAAAAACTTGTGCCACGCTATGACAAATGCCTACAAAAGTTCGGCAGTCGTGTGGAAAAGTAGTTTAAGAGGCGTAGAATGTTGTGCAATAAATATTTTTTCTGTATCTGTACACAATTTAATTTTATTACCAAAGGGAACTTACTTTCTGGACGTACCTCGTATTATTTTTACGACCAACTTATGGAATGATGTTATCTAAAATATTTTGCTATTTATGATTCTAATTCATCCGATCCTGTTTAAACTGGTGGCCTATTGTAAAGGCAGTGTGGCGAATACACAAATGATGCAGCACAATAGAGTGGAATAAGGTTGTGTAAACTTAGCTGGTATTTGAATCCTGGGTTCTATTCAGTATCCGTTCTCACTAACTGCTCACCTTGGACTCTAAATTAATAGCCTATAACTCCAAATATGCTCATTTTGTTAACCATTTACAGAGCTATGGCACATTACACGGTAATATTTTTAAGTTGACTTGAATGAAAATCGTATGTCTTAAATCAGTTTATGATGTTTGTTCCCTTGTAAGTTGGAACACTGTATTTATTAGACAGTGAATTAGTGATTTTAATATTTTATACATTCTAGGAGCAGCATGAAAATCATTTGGGTGAGTCAGCTGCATTCGTTGGTGGAAAAAACACTCCACGAAGCCATTTACTTGGCTGAAGGCATACAGGCTTGAAATAACAAAGTTAGACGTGCTGTGTCAGAACTACGCGATATCACCATGTCCTGCTAAGAGCTAGGACGATAGGAGCAGATTGGTTCAATATACGAGAGTTCACTCACATCATGTCTTTCTGTGTCGAGTTACAACAAATCATTTCTAGTTAAGACATATGTACATCATTTATGAAAACTGAGATAAAAATTCTGAGTTAGGAGATTCACGTTGTAGTTGCGTTTACTCACACAATGTTTCACTGCAATAAGCGTGTTAGGATAAGATGAATAAACATACTGTATGTGTTTAGAAATCAGCAAGAAAGCTGTTGTGCCACAAAATTCATTTTATTTTACTTTCACTACAAATACATACAGTTCATGCATTCTACAGTAAAATTAAATAAGCTTATAGGACGCCGTTGCGTTTTATTCCATAGGTATGGGTCATGTGGAGCATTAGGGCTTCCCTCGCTCCTTTCTTACCTAATGGACACTAAATACGTACTACATTGCGTTTGTCGGGGCACTGGTAGTATATGATGAAAAAAAATGTATCTGCAGCATACCAAAGAGGGGCTTTTGAATTTCAAACTATTAGTAAGGAAGGGAGATTGTAGTTTTACGTGACCGTGATCATGATCTCCTTCCTACGTGGAATCCGCACCCCACTACATCGAAAAGCTCACATGCATTGACCGGGAATCAAAGCCGGTCCACCTTGGTGAGTGGCAAAGGGTTTGACCGCTGTGCCACAACACTGAGTTGGCGAGCATCTCGTCTATTGTATATCTACCTAGGTAGATGATTTGTCTAATTGCGCCTCTAAAAGCCAGAGCAGTTAAAAGGGACGTAAAACCAATATCATTAACATTATTATGATTTGCCTGTATCTCCTTTGAGGGTGTCATGGGCAAATTATTGGGCTAGTTTACGATGAAAAAGAGGAGAGAGCTGGTAGCCTATACCCGAAGATAACAGTCCAGATCAAGATGGAATATTTTTGAGCGCCTAATGGAACAAGAACCCTCTAAAAATACTCTACGCATCAGCTAAGCCGAGTGGTCGAAGGCACGCTCCATGATTGAATTGGAAAGCTGAGTGTTCGAAGTTTCGAATTTCGAATCCTGGTGTTGATAACGACCACCCTAGTTAGGTTCTCCCCAGGATTCTATCTTATTTCAAGTTTCGGTGCACCTCCCTGAGTCGTCAACCCAAAAAATTACAAGTACACACAATACTATAGGTAGCATAATGAAACAGGTTACCAGAAACATTTCGTGCATACAAGTACACAAGGCTGATAGCCAAGATATCCCTCATTTTTGAATGAAGCATAAACAAGCTACCATCCTTAGACAGTCTTCAGTCATTATCTGCACAACTTCGCCCCGTAACGTAGCCATGCGTGTCAAATAGCGCACCACGATTTCTTCAGCAAGTCTAGAGATCGGTGGTTCGATTCCCGACCATCCTGAGTGTGAATTTTCCTCCGTTTTATCACACTCTCTCCAGGTAAACACCGTGGTGGTACCTTATTTCAAGGCACGGGGACCTACCCTTACACACACTTCTACAGCCAGCAGAGAAAAACAGATGATCAGAGAAATCCAATATACAACCAAGTATACGGGATGCGTGACCAGCATGTCTCTAACTCCTAAAATGAATAAACAACCACAACAACAATACGACTTTATCTTCTCTCTCTTTCCGCGGATATGATGTTTCTTTTTCAGGGCGATACTGTGTCTGTATGCACTCCTTTGTATATATCCTTCTCATTACTATTATTATTATTATTATTATTATTATTATTGTGCCGGTATTACGTCACTATTTTACGTTTGCTACGCCTTTCGATATGTTTAATTTTGATTGCCTGGTGTGATGACTTCGATTCTCTGTTTTCCCGCTAGAGAGCTACACCGAAAGGTAAGAACTTATATTTGTCTTTCTACTGAATGCAGCTGTTGTTCCGGTCCTGTGAGAGAACGCCGAGTTAGTTGTCATTTGTCTAACTATTATGTTGCATGTCAAGTACGAAGTGTGTCGAGATCTTGTAATATTTTGGTTAGACTTGGATCTCCATGGAAGAAGACAGTAGTTGAGTTTGCTGCTAGGCCTGTTATGTATCAAAGTGGCCTGAGATACGGTGATAGTTCGTGTCTCCGAGAGTAAATATCTGTACTGTATTATGTGGTACAATCTGCATGGACTTTGACATGTTAAATATGACTTGTCGGGTAAGATTCATGTTAGCCGGGAGTGATAAAATTGACTTGATATATGTGGTGAGTTGTTTTGGTAGCATTAACCTTGGATGATGTATTGGAGTTGTTGCTGTTGGTTTTTGTTTTATGAATCTTCTGTTGGCAAACGGTAACAGTAGTCTTCCGTCAGCCGAGGAGTGAACAAGAGAAGTTCTCAGGAAGCCATGACAGGGCTTAGACGTTTTATAAAATTTTGCTGCCGAGGATAGTCAAGTATTATATTAAAAGATATGAATTACGACATCTTGACATGGGTTTAAGCATGTATATGTATCGAGCAGCTGATATTGATATTGTGAAGAAGTTGATTATGTTATGAGAGTGAGTGGACGTTGGATTGATAATGTTTGCTTTGAAGGCTCTTGGATTATCGGAAGAGATAAATGTATTCAGGCCTACTAACATGCGTTGGAACATGAATGAGCTTTATATTGGAGCTACCGACGACATGAGGAGCATTAGTAACAAGGCGAGTCGATGCAAGTGAAGGAAAGTCGTGAAAGATTATACGCCGTTGTCATTGCTTGTTTGGAAACTTGGATTACTGGGAATGTTGATCTGTTGTTTAGAATATAAGGCAAGTACCAAAGAATCTTGTATTTTTCCGTGTCCTTTAAATGTCATGTAATATATGTAAGTGTTATTGTTAATAGAAGTTGTTACCGCAGTTTGTATCAGTGTATTATTTCTAGGCCTATGCTAAATACTGTAGTCTCGGTACATTCATCTGGGTTATATCGCAAATGGGCTCGGTCGTATTCTGCTGTTAGGAGGGGGGGGGGGTGTTATATTGGTAGCTAGAGAGTGGTTTGCGATATTTTACCACATTTTCTTAATGTATCGAGATTGCAGTGTTGTGTGTGTGGGCGTGGAGGTATGCACTTAACCTTAACTTACGTGAAGTACGATTATGCATATGTTTATAACTTCTAATATATGTATGTTGTTTTGTTTCATGTTTAATATTGTCACAAATGGAAGTGAGACCTTTGCCTACTTGTTATTATCTGACCAAAGATGAGGTGGTCCATGAATTGATGGTCAGAAGTGAAAAGCCTAATTATCATAGGGAGTTGGATATTGCTGTACTGAAGAGAGTAAAGGATAAACCTATTATTATTCCTGACCATGAACATCCTTATTGGAGCGCCGGTAAGTCCACCATAGTGTCCACTGTTTCTATTTCAATTGATTCTTTAAACGTTGTGAATGTTCTGGGGGAAAACGGCTACTTCTCAACGGAAACGAATTAAGTATGGGTCTATTCATTGGGTAGATCGGCTACAGGATTTAATTGGTGTTTGGTCTTTGAGTGATGTGAGTTTTGCGAATGAGTTATTGGGCCTACGTTCCAAACTTGTCGAAATATTTGATCTGAAGTTTCCTGAGGTAAGTAATTGTGATATGGCTGAATCCATTGAAGGTTCGCATTGTGATAGTTTGATTGGTGATGTTGCGTGTGAATTGAGTGATCGTGTGAATTTAGCTGACAATTTGGAAACTACGTTGGCATTTAATCGTCAGGATAGTGCAAGGGTTAGTGAAAACAGAAATCCTTCGAAAGAGAGTAGCTATATAGGGTCATCTACGGATTTACCTCGTAATATTGTAATGGTTTTGAGAGATATATATCTTGCCCCAGTAGTTGGGCGTTATTTGTAATGGGTTTCGTTAAATTGAATAAAGTTAATAAAAAAAATGTTAATATGCAAATCTAATTATTTAAATAGTCGCCCACTTTTGTGTGATCAAAATGAAACATTTAATTGTGTATTAATCTAATAGTGTATCTGTATTGTTGTCAGCTTCACTAAAAAAGTACATAATGTGTAGTATTATATGTAGCCAAGGGCGCCAGACCATTTATATATCATAATCAAAATAATATATTAAACCTCGGTTAAACAGAGGTAGAGCATCTAAATTCCTATCTCCAGTCGTAGTGAAACTTACGTAATCTAACCTTACGATAATTAGTTCAGGAGTATGGTGTTGCCTTATAGTAATTTCTAGCTACTAAAGGAAACCAGTCAAACATTTGAATTTAAAAATGAATTTAATATATAAAAACAACAAGTGCAAAAAAATACTAAAAATAATAATAAATTTAAACTAAAGAATCTACTGAATTTACTTGTATTATGGGTCTTGATAGGAAATTGGAGTATACTGAGTTAATTGAATAAAATATAGATTGAATTTAATAAGCATGAGAGCCTTCTGATTTGACTGGAGTATAACTGTTTAAATCGCTCACCGCATTGAAGATCTTTGTAGTTGGATTGTTGCGTAGAGAGTTCCTGATGTTCCTCAAAGTAATTAATTTATATGTGGATGACGAAATAAATTCCAAAAATCATCCCTGTGACAATAGCCTCGTACACAACCATGTCACAGTTTGATGAGACAGAATGTCTTATCAAATTCACATACTTAATAGTCAACTGCCTAGTTTAGAACTGCGTTACAGACTCCATCTCGCTACAAGTTCGATTCCTCTGCTCCACTCAGCACCATTTCCTCTCCTCCAGCAATTCAATAATAATAATCCATTTGGGCGGCCGTCATATATATAACGTTCCCAGGTAAGGCACGTGCCCACCCCCACTTCTGAAGTCACCAGGCAATTTGCACGCCTTTCACATATCAATAATGACAATACTTCATTGTAGCATTTCTCGGGAGGTCCAGCCCACCTTTTGTATAAAGTTGCAAAGGACTCCTCGCCTACTGTACTTTCCACGTACACAAGCCCCATTCTTTACCTTGCCTGACAGGTATTGTTAATGGCGATTCTCCATAGAATCTCTTCTTAGTATGATTTGTATACTGGTAGAATACTTGATGTTAAATACTTAAGTGTCTATTTATGTCATTTCCAAGAAGCCGTGGATAAGCCGCCCTTCTGCGAACAACCCTCTTCTTCTCTTGTTCGTATTTTCTTCAGAAATAATATTCAGTCAAGCGTCTAACTTATTTCAAATATAATGTGTATCGCTCCAAGTCCTTTCAATTGCCATAATATTCAACATTACCGCATAATAATAGATATAAACATATTAGTTAACATAATAACTAATAAAAGGTAAAATGTAAAATTAAAAAATATATTGATAGTAATAATAATAATAATAATAATAATAATAATAATAAAATATACAAAACTATTTCATTCTGGTCACAAATTGGGACCATCACAATATGTTGTGTGCGGTCAGGTCTAAAACTGTTAATCGGAGTAGTTCCACTGAATAGTGATACGATGTGTTCTCAAACGAACCTAAAATCTAATTTGTCTCTGGTGCCTAAATCTGTGCAGACGGGGGACAGTTTATCTGACGAAAATGATGTGGTAAGGGGGAACGCATTTGATTTGGGTTAGAATAATAGTGCATTGCTTCAGGGTGACAGATTGGGTCGTAACATGTCTGAGTATGATGTTAAGTTCTCTACCGTGCTCAACCCGTTGAATGTAATTTTAAGGGATTTTAATGTGTGTATGGTACGGATAATGATTTATTAATCAAATTTCTTAGGATATTAATTGAGCTTAAAGAAAGTGGAACTGTTTTTGGATTATCTGAGCTGCACATTTATCGGATTGTGTTCCCGTGCACTAGTGGGTTACTTCGTGAGAGATTAGTGGAGAGTATGAGTAATCATCGTTCCTTGACGTTCTTTCATCTTGAAGTTTTAGGTTTTTTCTTTACTCCTAGAACCCTATCTGACTTGCATCGTGATCACTTATTTAGAGTACAGAGGATGGAAGAAACTCTCAATCAGTATTTTATAGATGTTAAATGGTATGCCAAGGTTTTCGCTGTCCAATTAACTGAAAAACAAATTGTTACTTCTATGGTAGAAGGCATTAACCCCATTTATAGGTCATTCCTGTCTATGAATGCCAAACCCCAGTCTTACAAAGAGTTTAATGACATCATCTTGGAGACTGAGAAGGTAAAGAAAGCTGATTTGAGACGCATGCATGATTCGTCGAAGTTTTGCACTTCTATTTATGGTCCACCTGTGCAAGCTTGTACTTCTAACAATTTTCAGTGGCGTGAAGCTGTACTACCTGCTGGAAACTACAGTATAATGATGCTGTATCTGGTAGTCAAGTATTTCAGGGAGATGTTGTTCAGGAGAAACGTGCTATCATGCCTGCTGATTCTCAGCAGAATATGTTTCAGGGGCGTGAACTTCAGAGAGATTTTAGGGGTAACTACTATAAAGGTAAGAGGTGTGATCGGTGTGGATCATACGATCATCTTCGTCGTTGGTGTGATGCACCGGATAATCGTTTCTGTTGATGTACCTTATTGTATGTTGATGTATTTTCTAAATTGTGTTCGGGATTTTTTTTTCTCAGCCCAGGTGATGCACTTTCATCTGAATCGTGTAAATCAGTAATGGTTCGTCTTGTATGTATTTTCGAATTGTGTTCGGTCTAAAGAGTCAAACTTGTATAAATGTATTTGAGTGTGTGAGGGTGAGTGATTGTTATTTAGCTTTGTTCTTGTAATAGGGTGGGTGTTGTTGTTGTTGTATTGGGTTAATAGAAAAGGTTAGGTCTTATTCATATTATGGTGTTTAAATAAAAATAAGGGTAAAGCCGAATATATAAATTGGGTTTGCGTTAGGATATCTTAGTTTGTCTTACGATCCTAACTTGTTGTCAAGGTATGGGACTTGACTAGGTGACATAAGGTGTTCTTATATTTTGTGGTGAGTATTTACAAATCGTTCCTTTGTGTCTCCAAGTGGTGACTGGTTCATTTTTGGTGGCTTGTTGATGTTGGAAAGTAAGTACTGGCCGAATTTGTTATGTGGTGACGGGTATTCATGCTACACCAGGGAATTATGCGGTGAGTATGATATGATGAATTACGGATTTTGTTTAAGGGTTTTTAATGTTTTATGAGAAGATGTTTTAAAGGACTCTACTTATATTCAGGCAATTTTGGGGAAGATTTGTGGGCAGTAACTTGTTATTATTATATTCTGTGTGACGTGAAGTTGTGTGATTTGGATGAATGATTATGGATGTTGTATGTTGTTGGTCTGTTCATATGTACTTTGGTGCTATATTTTCTTGGTGTTGAGGTATACTTCCGTTTTCTTTGGATTTTCTTTGGGTCTGTCTTCGTTTTGTAAATCTTTTGGGATGTGTTTTTTGGGTTTATGTTTTCTTAAGTGTGAGTATAGATGGACTATGGAGGACTAATGCCGACATCCAATTTTCCCTAATTTTTTTTTTTTGAGGCAAGGAACTCAGATTTCATTTTTAAGTGGTAACTTCTGTCTGTTATTTTCTGTATCTTTGAATTTTTAATTGTGAATCTAATTATTGCTTGGATAGTAGCAACTTCTATATGGTAAACGTGTGATGTATGATTTGTCAAACTTAATTTTGTTTGTGAAGGACATGGAAATTTATATATTATGTGATTATTCGGTTTGGTATCTTGCCTGATTTTCTTGTAAGGATGAGTAATGTCGGTTGTAAGTATTATGTTATCGTGTAGGTTGTTACTCCTTACATGGTACTGCCTCTAGTATATTTGCTTTCAGCTTAATTGTGGGAGTGGTTGCTTCGACGATGGTTGTGGCTTAGATGTTAATGTGAAGTTATCCAGGGCCCGGATATTGAACAAGCATCGTGGGATGGAATCGGAATGAAGCTTTCTCCTCATTTGCAAGAAATCTACTACGCTTTTGGTTGAATGAATTTATATTGGATCTAATTATGTAAAGCATTTTGTAAAATGTTGTATAGACATGATGTCAACTGATATTGTCTTTGACGTGGTGTCAAATCTTGGAACGACTAGTGTGAGCGACAAAGAGTTTGGAATGTGAAAGAACTTGTATGCTTTGAAGAGTTTACCTTATGGAATTTTGGAAGTAATTGTGAGAAAAACAAACTTCAGGGTATTGTGATTTGCATGTTACATGTTGACTTGATATACTGTGCGAAGATGTTTTCGCGGTTTAAATAAAAACCGGAGTTAAGGCTTGTGCAGAGGGAGGATGTGCCGGTATTACGTCACTATTTTACGTTTGCTACGCCTTTCGATATGTTTAATTTTGATTGCCTGGTGTGATGACTTCGGTTCTCTGTTTTCCCGCTAGAGAGCTACACCGAAAGGTAAGAACTTATATTTGTCTTTCTACTGAATGCAGCTGTTGTTCCGGTCCTGTGAGAGAACGCCGAGTTAGTTGTCATTTGTCTAACTATTATGTTGCATGTCAAGTACGAAGTGTGCCGAAATCTTGTAATATTTTGGTTAGACTTGGATCTCCATGGAAGAAGACAGTAGTTGAGTTTGCTGCTAGGCCTGTTATGTATCAAAGTAGCCTGAGATACGGTGATAGTTCGTGTCTCCGAGAGTAAATATCTGTACTGTATTATGTGGTACAATCTGCATGGACTTGGAGATGTTAAATATGACTTGTCGGGTAAGATTCATGTTAGCCGGGAGTGATAAAATTGGACTTGATATATGTGGTGAGTAGTTTTGGTAGCATTAACCTTGGATGATGTATTGGAGTTGTTGCTGTTGGTTTTTGTTTTATGAATGTTCTGTTGGCAAACGGTAACAGTAGTCTTCCGTCAGCCGAGGAGTGAACAAGAGAAGTTCTCAGGAAGCCATGACAGGGCTTAGACGTTTTATAAAATTTTGCTGCCTAGGATAGTCAAGTATTATATTAAAAGATATGAATTACGACATCTTGACATGGGTTTAAGCATGTATATGTATCGAGCAGCTGATATTGATATTGTGAAGAAGTTGATTATTTTATGAGAGTGAGTGGACGTTGGATTGATAATGTTTGCTTTGAAGGCTCTTGGATTATCGGAAGAGATAAATGTATTCAGGCCTACTAACATGCGTTGGAACATGAATGAGCTTTATATTGGAACTACCGACGACATGAGGAGCATTAGTAACAAGGCGAGTCGATGCAAGTGAAGGAAAGTCGTGAAAGATTATACGCCGTTGTCATTGCTTGTTTGGAAACTTGGATTACTGGGAATGTTGATCTGTTGTTTAGAATATAAGGCAAGTACCAAAGAATCTTGTATTTTTCCATGTCCTTTAAATGTCATGTAATGTATGTAAGTGTTATTGTTAATAGAAGTTGTTACCGCAGTTTGTATCAGTGTATTATTTCTAGGCCTATGCTAAATACTGTAGTCTCGGTACATTCATCTGGGTTATATCGCAAATGGGCTCGGTCGTATTCTGCTGTTAGGAGGGGGGGGGGGGGGTGTTACAATTATTAGTATTAGTATTATTGTATTATTACTGCATTATTGTTACTATCATTGTTAAACTATTATTATTATTTATACTTTGAATGTTAGTGAAATGGTTTATTTGTATAAGCCCTGATCTTATTGTAGGTAGGGCGCTACTGTCAAGGAGCTCTTAAGATCTAAGTGTAGCCGTGGAAATTACTAAATCAAATCTCTTCCTTTCTCTTTTTCTCTCTTGTGTATTAGTTCCGTCTTTTCAATCATTAAAGCTACTGTATTTGTCGGTTCATGGTAGCCGGAATGGTAAGCGCTACACCGCACAGTGGTCATAGAGATTACACTGAACCTCGTGAGGCATACTTTACAAGAGGATTTGACTCCCACCCCAGAAATACGGTGTTCCTTGGTTTCCCAAAATCTACTCCAAATCTACAAATATTGTTACGTGCCACCCCCTAGTGGCACTTTTGTTAACTGGATTACGGTGGGGGTACAAAGCACAACACCAATTACTGCTTAAAGAAATAATTAACTTTATTGTGGCCAGAAAATTACACTAATCAGCAAATACAAGCAATTAGGAGCCTTACTCCAGTTTCCTCAAGTCTCTTCCTTGAGCGCTCTTGGCCCTTCCACTTGTCAACAGATCACAGAAGTTAATCCGTCCTAATGAGTACGGTGGCCTTGACAGAAACTACCTGCTCCTCTCCTTTATGTTCACCGACCACAATTACTTACGATCACTTGCTGCAGGCTATTTCACTGTCCACAAGCTGGAGAAACAATGTCACTGGATTTCGTAACTCGCACAGCACTTCGTCACCACACTCCTGTCGCACAAGATAATCGCTCGCACTAGCTCGTAAAACACAACAACAGAAAACTCGGTCCCCTCACTGTTGAAGCCGCTTATATAGCAGGCTGGTGACTCAATAAATTCTAGAATCGTCCAGGACACATGGCTTCTCGACATTTCCTTCGCTGGTGGTGTCACGAAGATTCTGGACCATCCCTTTCACTTCGCAGTCCGTTGCGTAACGCGCATGCAATACACTGAGGGAGAGCAGTCCAGCCCTGGGGCAGTTTTGACTCATGCGCCGAGCGATGAAACGAACTCACAGCCGTAACACCACCCCCTTCCTAAAAAGGCTGATCGTCCCGATCAATCATTGATCCGTCTGTGTCCCTCCGTAGGCTGCCAGGCGATCTCGATGCACGATCTTCATCTTCGCCCTCGGGCTCCGCTGGATCCTGTAGACGACATCGTTGATCCGTTTCACGACTCGGTACGGACCCTCCCAGGACTTCTGCAGTTTGGGTGACAGGCCTTTCTTCCGTAATGGGTTGAAGAGCCAGACCAGGTCGTCCTCGTGGAATCCGCCGGCATCCGTCTGCTTGTCGTATCGGGTCTTCATTCGGTCGGTCTCAATCCGCAGTTTCCTCCTCGCGAACGCGTGCACGTCCTCCAGTTGGTCGACCAGTTCTTGACAATACTGGCTTACCGGGATCGGATCATTCCCAGGTCTGCCAAAGGCAAGATCAACAGGTAGACGGAGCTCCCTCCCAAACATGGCCCGGGCTGGTGTGCACCCGGTGGCTTCATGCACGGCGGCGCGGTAGGCCAGGAGAAATAGTGGAAGATGCTTGTCCCAATCCCTCTGGTGCTCGCTGACAACTATTCGGAGATGGTTCTCGATGGTGCGATTGAATCGCTCTACCATCCCGTCGGACTGAGGGTGTAGCGGCGATGTCCTCGTCTTCCGGATTCCCAGCAGCTGGCATAGGTTCTGGAACACCTGCGACTCGAAGTTCCTCCCTTGGTCGGAGTGCAGCTCCAGGGGTACTCCGTACCGGCTGACGAATTCCTTCACCAGGGTCTCTGCGATCGTCGCGGCTTCTTGGTTAGGGAGCGCATACGCCTCCGGCCATTTGGTAAAGTAGTCGCTGACGACTAATATGTAGCGGTTCCCTGCCTCGCTTAACGGGAATGGCCCAGCAACATCGATGGCCACTCTCTCCATGGGGCCGCCCACGTTGTAGGTCTTCAGTGGACCCCGTCGTCTTAGTCCTGGGCACTTGCTGGCTGCGCAATCGTGGCACCTCGCGCAGTGGTTCTCCACGTCTGTTCGGCATCCGATCCAGTAGAACCGCTCTCTCAGCTTCTCCAGGGTCTTCTTTATCCCTAGGTGTCCACCAGATGATCCTCCGTGGACTTCCTTCAGGACTTCCTCCGTCATAGCCTTTGGAACGACGACTTGTTCCCGAGATGTCTTCCCGTCGGTGCTCTCCCAGGCGCGGCAGATGAGGCCATCCCTTACAATCAGCGAGTCCCACTGCGCCCAGTAGGACTTAAACTTTGGGCTGCAGTCACTCACAACGTTCCAACCGGGTCTGGGGACACAGGCCCTCTTCCATTCGGCTATCAGTCCCAGGTCATCATCTTCTGCTTGCGCCCGCGTGAAAGATTCGCTGCTCCAGCTCCCTTGTAGTTCCACGGTAGTCCTTCGGCACTGTATCCCGGTGTTCTCCTCCCTTCGGGCACAGAAGGTGCAGTCTTCGGGGCACGGTCTTCGTGACAGGGCGTCGGCGTTAGAATGCAGTTGGCCTTTCCTGTGCTGAATCTCAAAGTTGTACTGCTGAAGCCTCTCTAACCACCGCGCGAGTTGACCCTCGGGCTGCTTGAAGTTCAGGAGCCACCGCAGGGATGCATGGTCGGTCCTGATGAGAAATTCTTGCCCATACAGATACTTGTGGAAGTGTTCAATGGTCTTCACGATGGCGAGCAGCTCCTTCCTGTTGACGCAGTAATTCCTTTCTGGCTTTGACAAGGCCTTGCTGAAGTAGGCCACTACTCTCTCCTCGCCGTCCTCTACTTGCGACAGGATTCCCCCTATGCCAAAGTCACTGGCATCGGTATCGACGATGAACCTTGTTCCCGGTCTGGGGTAGGCCAGAATAGGCGCGGTGCACAGAGCTTGCTTGAGTTGTTCGAAGGCACTGTGGCATTCTGCTGTCCACGTGAAGAGTTGGTCCTTCTCAGTCAGTCGATATAAAGGTTTGGCGATGTCGGCGAATCCTCTCACGAAGCGACGGTAATAAGTGCAGAGTACCAGGAAGCTTCGTAGTTGGGACTTGTCCTTCGGGACTGGCCACTCCCTCACAGCTGCGGTCTTCTCTGGGTCGGTGCGCACCCCTTCCTCGGAGACGATATGCCCAAGGTACTGGACCCGCTTCTGGAAGAGCTGACACTTCTTGGGGCTCAACTTCAGCTGGGCAGCCCGTAGCTTCAACAAGATCTCCTTCAGGTTGCTGTAGTGCTCCTCGAAGCTCCTCCCCAGAACGATGACGTCGTCTAGGTAGACCAGGCAGGTCTTCCAGTGTAGACCCCCTAAGATTGGACTCCATTAGCCTTTCGAAGGTCGCAGGGGCGTTGCACAGACCGAATGGCATGACGGTGAACTGCCAGAGCCCGCTGCCCACAGAGAACGCCGTTTTCTCGCGGTCCTTAGGGTGGACCTCCACCTGCCAGTAGCCACTCTTCAAATCCAAGGTGGAGAACCATCTTCACCCTGATATGGTGTCCAGCGTGTCGTCGATCCGGGGTAGAGGGTAGCTGTCCTTCTTCGTGACATCGTTCATCCGCCTGTAGTCCACGCAGAACCTGGTGGAACCGTCCTTCTTCTTCACAAGCACGACCGGAGAACTCCAAGGACTATGTGATGGCTCGATCACCCCTAGATCCTTCATCTCTTCAACCATCCGGTCGACTTCGTCTTGCTTGGCGAGCGGGACACGTCGGAATGGGGCCCTAATCGGTGTGCTGTCCCCAACGTCGATTCTGTGCTGAACCAAGCTTGTCCTACCGAAGTATTTGCTCCCCACGGAGAAGACGTCCTGGAATTCGCGTAGCAGGTCCTGAAGTTGGCGTGATTGTTCCTCGTCTAAATGGTCCTGGGATCCTTGGTACAGCTTCTGTAGTTCTTCTGGCAGTGTGCGTCTTCTTCGGTTGTCCGTCTGCAGGTGTCCGTCTGTCGTTTCTGTGATGCGGGCAATCCAGGTAACGGGCTCGCAGACTCCTAGGTTGGTGTCCCGGTAAACCGTAATATCGTAGTCGTTCAGGTTGGACAGGCGGACGTACGGCCGAGGCGTCGTGTTGATGAGCGTCTTGGCAACTAGCAATCCTTTTGCCTGGATGTCCTCATATTTTGGCTCGATGACAGCAGCCACTCCCTCAGCAGTTCCGTCGACAATTACGGCGGCGCTGACCTCCGTCCTGGCAGGAACGATGACGTCCTCTCTCAGCCTTACTCGTCGTGCGGTGACGGCCTCGTGTGCTGGTTGCAAAGCAAGTTCCTCACCTCCGAAGTGCAGAGTGTTGGTACTTAAGTCCAAGATGATGTTGTTCTGGTCCAGGAAGTCCAGTCCGATGATCACTTCATTTGATACGTCAGCCACAAGCACTGGATGCTTTATCGCCCGTCGACCAATGACGAACTCCAGTGATGCTTCGCCATGTACCGGTGCGGTCTCTCCGGTCGCGGTTATTAGCTGGAGGTTCCTTTGTGTGGGTTGCACTCTCCACTTCGGGATCACGGTGGGACTGACGATGGTCCTCGATGCTCCCGTGTCGATTAGCATGGGCCAGCTCTCTCCGTTGACGACTCCGTCGACCATCAGGCTGCTATTGTCCCTCCGTAACTTCGTCAGACGAACCTGGACTGCCGGGGCTTGACGACTGTCACAAGCCAACCTTTGCCCCCCAAGGCTGGCTAATACTCGTTTCCCTCGGTCGCGCGGTTTTCGGACGACTGATTTCCCGTCGGATACCCTCGGCGGCGGCGATCACCGCAGTCCTTGCTCAGGTGGCCTTTCTTACCGCAGGTCCAGCAGGTCGGTAGTCCTCTTCCGGGCCGCCTCTCCGGTTGCCTTCCGGCTGTGTCGGTGCTGGTGGTGCCGCGACTATCGAAGAAACGGCTTAGCGCCTCCATTAATTCGTCGGCCAGGGGCTTGGTCCCGTTGGTTTTTACTGGTTCGTCGACGTCCACTTGACGCACCCGCGCGTGCATTCTGGATGCCTGTTTTGCCGTCTCGAACTCAAGTGCGTGGCTCAGCGCATCTGTCAGGGTCTTATTGCGCGCGAGTCGCAGCGCCTGTTGAGTGTCCGAGTCCCATAGCCCGTCGGTGAAAGTCTGCGTCGCTATCTGCTCCAGAAAGTCGGCCGGCGCTGTTGGGTAGGCGAGCCTTACGAGGCGTGCGATGTCCATCTCGAACTCCTGCAGGGTTTCCGCGTTCTTTTGTACCCGGGTCCGGAGCTGCATCTGGTAGGCCTGCTGAAGATGGCTATCTCCATATCGGGACTCCATATGGGCGATCAGTGAAGCGTAGTCCTGGGATCCAGTCGGGATGGCCTGAAGGACGTTAAGGGCGTCACCTCTCAGCGCTACAATGAGAGCTGTAGCCTTTTCAGTGTTGTTCCAGTTATTTATGGAACAGGCCGCCTCGAACTGACGTAAGTAGGTGCTCCACGGGACCTTTCCGTCGAAGGTTGGGGGCGTCACTCTGCTATGTCCCGTTCCTGATGTTCCCGGTGTAACGGTGGGCGGGCGTTGGCGCAGCTCAGCAACTTCCTCTCGTAGAGCGTTGAATTTCTCTTCCACCCCCGTCAGTGGGCGTTGGCGCAGCTCGGCAACTTCCACTTGTAAGGTGTTGAATTTCTCCTCCACCCCCATCAGCGGGCGTTGACGCAGCTCGGCAACTTCCACTTGTAAGGCGTCGAACTTCTTTTCCACTGCTGCGACTTCCTCACGTAGGCCCTGTTCTAATTTCCTTTGGCTCTCCTCTAATTTCGTCAGCAGACACTCTTCCAGATTTTTCTGGCCATCCAGAAATTTGGCGGTTAGGTCCTCTGCTAACTTATTCTGGCCGTCCTTCAGGTCCTCTGCTAGCTTATTCTGACCTTCTTCTAATTTGGAAGTTAGGTCCTCGGCTAAACTTTTCTGGCTGTCTTCCATCTTCTTCTGGCCGTCTTCTAATTTGGCAGTTAGGTCCTTGGTTAAATTCTTCTGGCCGTCCTCCATCTTCTTCTGGCCGTCCTCCATCTTCTTCTGGCCGTCCTCTATCTTGGTTTCCATGCCATTTAACTTTTCTAGCAATGCTGCCAATTTCTCCTCCATTTTAGTTGTTTGCCTTGTAAAGGGCATGCACTCACACGAAAATTAGAGAAAATGACCTGCTCGGGTTTTGAAACCAGGACCGCCAGGTGTTGTGCTTGAGTTCGTAATCCGGCTTCTGACACCAGTTGTTACGTGCCACCCCCTAGTGGCACTTTTGTTAACTGGATTACGGTGGGGGCACAAAGCACAACACCTATTACTGCTTAAAGAAATAATTAACTTTATTGTGGCCAGAAAATTACACTAATCAGCAAATACAAGCAATTAGGAGCCTTACTCCAGTTTCCTCAAGTCTCTTCCTTGAGCGCTCTTGGCCCTTCCACTTGTCAACAGATCACAGAAGTTAATCCGTCCTAATGAGTACGGTGGCCTTGACAGAAACTACCTGCTCCTCTCCTTTATGTTCACCGACCACAATTACTTACGATCACTTGCTGCAGGCTATTTCACTGTCCACAAGCTGGAGAAACAATGTCACTGGATTTCGTAACTCGCACAGCACTTCGTCACCACACTCCTGTCGCACAAGATAATCGCTCGCACTAGCTCGTAAAACACAACAACAGAAAACTCGGTCCCCTCACTGTTGAAGCCGCTTATATAGCAGGCTGGTGACTCAATAAATTCTAGAATCGTCCAGGACACACGGCTTCTCGACATTTCCTTCGCTGGTGGTGTCACGAAGATTCTGGACCATCCCTTTCACTTCGCAGTCCGTTGCGTAACGCGCATGCAATACACTGAGGGAGAGCAGTCCAGCCCTGGGGCAGTTTTGACTCATGCGGCGAGCGATGAAACGAACTCACAGCCGTAACAACATCATTCGATGTTTATCACATGCTATTAGCTTCTTACATGACAAGAGGAATGCCACTTACCGAGGAGAAGGTCATGTTCAGCCGCTAACTTGACCTAGTAGACGCAGCTTATAGCACTTGTATACTGCACCTCTGTCCAGCAAGAGACGCAGTTTCGTAGAGCCAACAGATGTCCACATGACAAGAGAGAGGACACTTACCGAGGAGGAGGTAATATTAATTTTATAAATGCAGCCAATGGCCATGTACTTTTCTTTTCAGGATGGGTCAAGGAAGGGATATGGGAAGGAAATCGGCCGTGGACCTATTGAAAGGAACCGTCCCGGCATTTGCCTGGTGTTGAAAATGGGAAACCACGAAAACCATTTTCAGGACGACCGAGGTGGGATTCGAATCCACGCTCTCCCGATGCCAGCGAGGCACGAGGTAGCGCGTTAGCAGCAGGGCTGGGCACAAGGGTGGCCCGCTCCGCTGCCCCAGGCCAGTGTGAATGCTGTGCCATGCAAGGGCCATGTAGGAGTGGTAGCCGAGGTACAGGCGTTCTTGGCGTGACCGTGAGATGCTGCATGGGGAGGTGAGGAAGGAGAGGCACGGTGCTGCTTTTGCACTTTGTCTCGATTGGTGTCACCCGGTCGGTGCACCCTTATGTGTTTTACTATTATTATACGTATACATACACTCTATTACAAGAGTTGGCGAGATTTCCTACTGAGTTTGTCGATATTTGGAGACAAAGTCAGAGAACTCATACTGTGACACCTGTAAATCAATAAATGTATAATATAAACACTATTTAAACACAGGATAACCTTAACTTTTGTCTTATTTGTTTTAATTCCCCGAGTTTATTTTTCTTTTGCTCGGCGGTGAAGTCAGCGACATCGTTTCCATATCGGGATTGGAAATGCCGGTTCAAATTGTACTGTACCAACACGGACTACACATAATTGCAAAACAAACACTTGGGGTCTTCATTAAAATCGAAGAAAAAAAGCCTGTTCCCTCTTCAATTTTAATCAGCAATGCAAGCCAGTCGATTTACGTTTCTGCAGTGCATCGTCCTCCTGTGACTTCGCCATTTCAATATTAATACTCGATCTTAATTAATGACACGATGCTGATCAGAAGGCCTAGGCTCTGTGCAATATGAACGTCAAAAACCAGTCAAATATACGTGGGAGATAAACGGGGGACCGGGATATAGTAGAGTGGGACGTGGAAAGGGTGGCTTTGCGGGACAATGAGGAGGGGATCTGCCATACTGACAGCAGGAGTGGACAGAGCCATAAAGCGGCATTTAAATAGACTTTTCTCGCGATTTAACCATCTGAGCGCAGTTAAACATGGTACAGCAAATGTTTATACACATTGTGTACATCTAATTTAGTTCAATTGCTTATATAACCTCAAGATGGCGGCTGTGCGAAATTTTAAAATTAAGTTTTAATTTCTTGTGCCCTAATCATGCAATCGAATTCAACGTTTGAATAATGAACATACGCAATAATCGTCATCTAATAGTATATAACTCTATAGCCTACATATATAAAAATCCAACATGGCGACCATCTGAAATATTTAGACGGTTCTCAATATCTACTAATCTAGGACAGCAATCAAACTGAAATTCTGTAGGTTAATAGAGACTATGAACATACGTTCACCTAACACTTTCAACTAACACTGGTAGTGTTTGCTATTAGTATTGGTGTTTTGTCCATGCGACGGTGCTGTTTGCTCTCGTTTGTTAACCGTTCCTAACGAATGTGTTTCGTGACATTAATGTTGTTACTGTTGTTGAAAATAGGCATTCAATCACCTGGTGAACACAAATCTAACATGGTGGCGACGCGAAATTTAAATAATTAAATAGACGTTTCTCGCGATTTAACCATCTGAGCGCTGTGAAACTTGGTACGGTAAATGCTTATACACATTTTAATCCACTGTCATCTAATTTATTTCAATTGCTTTCAAAACCACAAGATGGAGGCTGTGCGAAATTTTAAAATTGAGTTTTCATTTCTTGTGTCCTAATCATGCGATTGAAGTTTGAATAATACACCTACGCAAGAATCTTCATGTAATAGTGCATAACTCTATGGCCTGCATGTATAAAAATCCTACAAATGCGACCATACGAAATATTTAGACAGTTCTCAATATCTACGAATCTATTAGGCCTACAGCAATCGAACAGAAATTTTGAATGTTGATAGAGGCTATTGAAATAAGTAGGATATATGAAAATAGGCTATTTAGTTGGTGTTTTGTCCATGCGACGGTGCTGTTTGTTCTCGTTTGTTTACCGTTCCTAACGAATGTGTTTCGTGATATTAATGTCGTTTTTGTTGTTGTTTCATTTGAGGGACTTGAACATCGTGGTCATTTAGATGCGCGTTCTTGGATGTGTGTGCAGAATTTGTATGTTATTGTAGTGTCTGTATTAGTGTGTGTATTTGTTACTCAGGTGATTATTGGGAAGAAGGGGGTTTCAATTTTAAGTTAGGAACCATCCCGGCATTGCTTGAAGTAGAAGTGGGAGACCACGGAAAACCATTTCTTGGCTAGCCGAGGTGGGAATCGAACCAGCCTCTTTTAAGTTTATCCTCATGAGGCTGGGTGTACCCCGTTTCAGTCCTCAAACCTGAATTAAATTTCTTGGAGAAACCAGGAATCGAACCGGGACCTCCGGGGTGACGGCCAAGTTTGCTAACCGCTACAACACGGGATGATCGTGATATTAATGGTTCAGGCAGAATTTGCGCCCCCAACTTTGCGTATTTTGAGGGACGTGTGGCCTGCACAACGGTACCCTCAACCGCGTTACCTTGATTTAAGGACATGACGCGCAACTTCTCATGTCTAGCAGCTACTTAATTGTCCTCACGAGGATGAGTGCACCCTATTCCAGCATTCACGTCAGCTGATGGATTGAACTCTGAGGCAAGAGGCATGTATGTTACCCCTGCTCCACGAGGCTGAAAATGAGTTCTGAAAAATTGTTGTTGTTATTGTCGTTAATCAACTAGGACTTTATGTCATTGTGGTAATTTAGTCCCAAACACTTGGGTGTTTGTGTAATATATCCGATAACCGGTGTCATTGTGATGACTGTAGCATGTATATTATTTTTAATTAAGACTATGATTTGGAATGAAGTGACCATGGCCTTAAATGGTCGCATAATAAAAGCGTAAATTTTTTGGTTACTAATACTTATTTCTAGTGATAATTTAAACCACGATTCCATTTTGCCATGAAGAGATATCACGTTTATATTTTCTTTCACTACCGCTGGGGTGGAGTACGCACGTGATTGTCAACAAAGCCTACAGTGGTTATTGAGGCTAGTAGAGCCGATTGCTGTAACTATAATGTGCATGTACAAGCTGCATTATGGTTCCGATTTATTGTCCCTTTGTTGTAGGTGATCCTAGTTTGACACAGTTAGCAAGCTGGACAGAGAGAGAGAGAGTGCTGCCTGTGATAAAGCATTGAGGCGTAACACATGAATTATTCAAGAGCAGAGATGATAGCAGATTGGAAACAATTTCTATGAATGTAAATATTCCATCGCTGAAATAAGCCTAATGTCAGCAATCAAACACAATGGACTCAGAATGAATAGCCTGTTAACATATCCACTTCATAGAACTCGTCATGTTCTCATTGATCCTGGTGCTCAAAGGATGTCAAGCAATACAAAGCAGAGAGTGCTGCCAACTGCTTCACACATCATTCAACTAAATCTACCGAGTTTATCACCATACTAACGTTAGGCGCCTTTTATCAGATGTTTAGAAATACAATTTCAATTGAGTTTCTTAATGTGTAAGTGGGGTCACAACAAACAGACTTTTGTGGCATAATTGCACCCGTCCTCATTTAGAGTAATTAGTAATGACCAATTATTATTATTATTACTGGTCTAAGTAGTGAAATCACTCTTCAGTGCCAGTTACTGCTAGTATGAAGCAAGGCTGATAGTCATATCGCTCGAGGCAAACATATGTACTTAGGACAGGAAGTCTTGGCTAATAATGTGCCGCTTCATAAACAGAAACTTTCCAAAGAGGGATTCATCTCCGGTCCATATTTAACTAACCTAATGGCCAGATAGATAATTGTCACTGGTTAACAATAATAAGTAATTTCCAAGTAATCGAGGTCAGGGAGTGCCCTGTAGACTTACTGTAATCAATAAGAGTGGTATATAAGATACTAGAATATTATACTCATTGTCTTTTGTGAACTAACATCGCTACTACACACAACTGTACCATCTTTGAAGGCTTGACTTGAAATATCTACTTGTGGAAATAAAACCTATCATCTTTACTCTTCGACTTCTAATTCTTTCAACGTCTCTTGGTGGTAGGCTCTTGCCAAGGCAGAGCCCTTACTCAACTACTCTTTCGAAAACTCATAACATCCAAAATTAAATCAAGTGTCACGGCTGGCTACGCGACATAAGATTTTGGTGGCAGCGGGTGGATATACTTCAAGAGATATCTTCTGGCTAAAAGAAACTATTCTTAATAGCCAAAACATCTATTTCTTTCAAACTTCAAAATTCTTTCAGCGATCTACATCGAGGTGCCTGGTCGCTAGTACTTCACTGGTCTCTCCAACAGGGACTGGGAACGTCTTTTTCTTCCTCTAACCGAAGGCCGACGCAGCCCGTCCGTCTTCTGGCGTCGAGAAGGTGTCAACTTCCGAGCGATCATCAGTTGGGGTTCTCGAGGGAACGTGCGCAACCCAGCAAGCCTGCAGCTATCCTTCTTCGCGGTGGTGTTCGACTACGGGGGCAGCTCCGAGGAGTGATCTTCTCCCTTATCTTCTTCCCAAGTAAGTCTTCTGCATTGTTGTATCTGGCATTGTATTTAAATTTGTAGTAGCAACAAATATGTCTCTAAACGAAGCGAGAGCACTTGGAGATCCTGAAATAGAGGAACCAGCTCAATACAGAGTTGTTAAAGTAGACACGGCAGTTAAATTATTAAAGTCAACTTTCAGTGGTAATCCTAACGACTTGCAAGAATTCGTAGACAATGTAGAAAATGCTTTTAGTATTTTAAATCCGATTGACTATCCAACATTTTTGAAATTTGTACTAGCACACATAACGGGTGATGCAAAAACAGTTTTATCCTTTCGCACTATATCTAAAGAATTTCAGACGTGGGAAACGATTAAAGACAAATTAGAGATTAATTATGCAGTTCAAAGAACTCTTGATTTTTATGCAAATAAATTGTTCACGAGTAAACAGTATAATAATGAAAGTGTAACTCAGTGGGGTAACAGAGTAGAAAAAGCGACAACTGAACTAAATAAAGCTTTGGATAGACAAATGTTAAATTGGACTTTAGAAATGCAAGAGGGAGGTAACAGAACCATTTCTCTTCTAAGTAAAAGTTGTTTTATACAGGGATTATATGACGAATCAATTAAAACACTGACTAAAGTTAAAGGTGAAGAGAAGCCGTTTAAACAATTAATTGAGATAGCAGTTGAGGAGGAAAGTGCTAGGAGACCTAGAGAAAGAACATATAACAATCCACACCAAAACAGAAGTAGTTCCTATGGGGCAGGTAGAGCAAGCCGCCCACAGCAAAATGTACGAAGTGGAGGTGTTATTAGTACCTCTTTTGCACAGGTGAAAAGAGAACCAGGAGTTAATGCAACTACAGCGGTTATTTGCTTCCGTTGTCAGAAACCTGGACATGTGATAAGGGAATGCAGGGGCAAACCTTTTTGTAGTACGTGTAAAAAGAGTGGACATGTAACCAAAGATTGTAGGAACAATCAGGGAAACCGGCAGTAGGGCTGCCTGAGCGACCTAGGTTCAGTCCAACTCAAGAGGCAAATATTAATGGTTGCAATACGATAAAGCTAGCTAGCGAACGAAGTGAAGTGAATATTGAGAATAATGAGAGTAATGATAGTAAGAAGTTCGAAAACAGCGGGAGAGCTGTAGATGAAAATCCGTACCTAGTATATATATTAAATGATCACTTACCAGGAGGGTATGGTGAAGCGCTGATTGACACTGGATCACAAATATCCTTAGTTCGAGAGAGCAGTCTAAGAAACATTAAAGTAAGACATGTAGATGTATCTTTTAGAAGTGTAACTAATGAAATATTTCCAGTGAGAGGACTTGTACATCTTTCAGTAAATAATGTTCAGAATACACAAGAATTACCATTCTATGTGATTGATAAATTGCCTTATAATGTTGACATGTTGCTTGGACAAGACTGGCTAGAGGACCATGAATGCGAAATTAGAATTCCTTGGAGGAAGAAATTCTTAAAATTACCGCCATTTAGTGAGACCGTAGTTCAATTCCCGACAGAGGAACAAGGAACACGACATTGTGCGAAACAAACATTAGGAGATAAAGTAATATGTGCAGAGAGCATAGTTCAATGCGAAAACGGTAAATATTGTTGTTTGATAATTAATTGCAATGAAGATGAAACTCTAATAGAACAAACACCCGAGTTAACAACTATAAGCTTGAAAGAGAATAAAACAGTAATCAATGTAGAAAATCGAAAAGAATTACTACTCAGTAAATTGCGCCTGTCACACATAAAGGAAGGTGCAGACGAAATAAAAGATATTTGTCTAGAATACAATTACATTTTTCGTTTACCAGGAGATAGATTAACAGAAACAAAATCCGTAAAGCATGTGATTCCAACACCTTCAGTAATTCCAGGTAGGGAAATAACACTTAAAAATTATAGAATCCCGGAACAACATCAAAATGAAGTAAATCAACAAGTAGATGAAATGTTAAAACAAGAAATAATTAAACCTAGTAAATCCGCGTGGAACTTTCCAATTTTGGTAGTCCCAAAGAAACTAGACGCGTCAGGAATTAAGAAATGGAGAATCTGTATAGATTTTAGAAAACTAAACGATCTCACAGTAGGAGACAGTTATCCACTACCAAATATTCAGGATATACTTGACAAATTAGGAAGATCAAGATATTTTTCTGCTTTAGATTGTGCGAGTGGATATTGGCAAATTCCTATAGCACAAGAAGATCAATGTAAGACAGCTTTTAGCACTCAGAAAGGACATTTCGAATTCAAAAGAATGGCATTTGGTTTGAAATCAGCACCAGCTACTTTTCAAAGATTGATGAATACAATACTGAGCGAATTAGTAGGATTACGCTGTTTGGTATATCTCGATGATATAATTATCTTTGCAGAAACACTTAATGAACACCATACGAGGCTTATATTATAGAAAATTTATACCACAATTTAGTAAAATTTCAAAACCACTAAACGATTTGCTAAAGAAAAATGAAATTTGGAAATGGGAGATTGAACAGAGAGAGAGCTTTAATAAATTAAAGGAACAGATCACAACCCCTCCAGTTTTAAAATTTCCAGATTTTACACAGCCGTTCGTTTTAACTACAGACGCTAGTAATTATGCGATTGGAAGCATATTAAGTCAAGGCGAGATAGGCAGTGATAGACCAATAGCATTTGCAAGTAGAACCTTAAATAAAGCTGAAATTAACTATGCAACGATAGAAAAAGAACTTTTGGCCATTATGTGGGCATGCAAACATTTTCGTCCATATTTGCTTGGAAGAACGTTCAGTATAGTCACAGATCATAAACCTTTGACATGGGTATTTAATGTAAAAGACCCGAGTTCACGTTTAATGAGATGGAGACTTTTGTTAGAAGAATATCAATATAAAATTGTATATAAAGCAGGAGTAAAGAATGTTAATGCAGACACATTGAGTAGGTACCCAGTGGTAAATAATATTCAAGACACTAGACAGGAAATCCCGGAGGACAGAAAATCAAAATTGCTAAAGGAGATGCATGAATGTCCAATAGGAGGTCATCAAGGCGTACAGAAAACGTATGAGCGCTTGAAATTATATGTCTCTTGGAAGAATATGTTTCGAGACATAGAAGCTTATATTAAAAGATGCCCAGTTTGTCAGTTGAATAAGCAAACGCTTCCTAAAGTGAAAGCAGAATTGCAAGTAACAGATACACAAGATCAGTCATGGGACAAGATTTATTTAGATATAGTAGGCCCATTCTCTATAACAGAAAGAGAGAATAAATACCTTTTAACATGCCAAGATAATTTGAGTAAGTACATTATTGCTATTCCAATGGAGAATATGACAGCAGAAACAGTAGCCCGAAATTTCATATACGAGGTAGTATTGAAATATGGTATTCCAGGTCAAATCTTGACAGACCAAGGAACACAATTCATGAGTGAAATGTTTGTGCAATGTTGTAAACTATTAAAGATTAAGAAACTTAATACTAGTGTTTATCACCCGGAAACAAATGGTAGTTTGGAAAGATCACACAAAGTACTAGTAGAGTACTTGCGTTGCTTTGGAAACAAATTACAGAATGATTTGGATCAATGGATTCCATTTGCTTGTTTTGCGTACAACACATCACCACACAGTGTTACAAAATTCACACCCTATGAATTATTATTTGGTAGAAAAGCCAACATACCAGGACAATTGCAAAAGATTCCTCAACCCTTGTATAATCACGAGAATTTAATTCATGATATAAAGCAAAAGTTCCAGACAGCATGGCAGCAGGCAAAGGAAAGATTACAGATAGCTAAAGTTAAACAGTGTGATAAAGTAAATGAAAATAGGAAAGAAAACTATTACAAACTTGGAGATTTAGTGTTAGTAACTAAAGAGCAGAGACGAAAGTTAGATCCTCTATGGGTAGGACCATATGAAGTAAAAGAGATAAAGGGAACAAATGTTACTCTAATTAAAGTAGGTACGGTAGGAAAAAAGCAAATTAAGACACATATTAATAGAACGAAACCATATGTTACAGACTTGATCTAAACATGATGGTGTGCAGGAACGTGCTTAAACTTCTGATAATGACTTGGTGGTGGACGGCAGGACTGATAATGACTTGGTGGTGGACGGCAGGACTGATAATTACTTGGTGGTGTACAGCAGGAACTCTCAAGATGGGAGCCTACGCTATGAAAATAAGTCAACGTACAGGACTAGATCCAGAAAGCATGGATCTCAGTAAGAGATCATACATAACTGAAATTAAAAGTCAAACAGGAGTGTATTTTGATAATATAGGCAGTATATATTTTTATCCGACGGAATGGAGTTTTGTAAATTATGTAGATTTAAAACCTGTAAGAAATTTATGGAAAAGAACTAAAGATCAAATAACATCACTTAATGAGATATGTACTAGACTGAGCAATGATACTTGGTTTGCTTATACTGATTGCAAACCCAGTACTCCTTATTTCCAATCTAAAAGACGTGTAATTGACAAACTTAAAGATATTCTAATAGATTTAATGGGAAAAGATTCTAACTCCAGAAAGAAACGAGATTTATTCGGTTTCGGTGGCAAAATATTAAAATTCTTATTTGGAACAGCCACAGAAGATGAAGTAATTGCAAATTACGAACACATAGAAACAATGGAAAAGGATCATTTAGAATTTTTGAGAATTGCATCAGAGCAATTACTAGTATTAAAATCAACTATTGTTACAATGAACACAACTTTAAGAGACGTGTCATTTAATGAAAGGTAGTTAAAAGAAGCTTTGAAAATTTTAAACAGTAACATGACAACACAGAATAGAGAATTAAAAAAGGAACTCGATACTAGTCTCGTATTAAACGAATTAATTAAACAAATTGAACGCGGAACAGAGGGATGTCGACACACATTTGACTTATTAATAGATGTATACTTACATGCTCAGGATGGTGTTCTCCAACCACAGATAATTACAATTCAAAAGATAAGAGAAGTTCTGAATCAACAAGCGATGCCAGAGTCGACAATGTTCCCTCCCTTCACTTCTTCCGAACTCCTATCATTAATTCAACCAACTATTTACACCCAAGGGCAATATCTAGTGTATGCAGTGAAAATACCTTTGGTATTAGAAACAAAATTTGTGTTACATAAGGTAATACCTTTCCCTGTATTAATGAAATCAAACTCAACTACTAAAGTGTTAAATGTTAAAAAAGAATATATCTTTGTGGATATGTTGAATGAAAAATATGGACATATTACTCAATATGAACTTGATAAATGTCTTCAGCCTAACAATTTAAACTATGTGTGTGCAGAAATTACGCCAATAGTCACATATATCCCTAATACGGACTGTGTATCTACATTACTGCACCCTAATACCTTGCAAATTCCAGATACTTGTGTATTTAATTACTTACCTTTAAAGGAAATTATATGGTTACCTCTTTATAGAAGTAACTCATGGCTATATGTAGCACCAAAAATGGAATTATTCACAACTGTTTGTCAATACGGTGGAAAACATTCATATAGATTACATGGAAGAGGCATACTTACCTTAAGAAAGGATTGCAAAGGATTAGGTAGTAAAACTACTTTATTTCCATTTTCACATCATGAAATGAATTTAACCAAGGATGACATATTCCCATTCATTGACGTAAACATTGATTGTTGCCTATCCCTTCCAGACCAAGAAATAATAAAGGATGTCCCATTAGACCTACGTTTATCCAATATAATGTCATCAGTAGATGATTTAAGAACAGCAAGCTTTAAAATAGATGAGGTAAATAAATTTATTGATGAACAAAAACTTAGAGAGGAACAGAGATCCTATCCATGGAAAAGAATTGGTACTGCATGGTATACATATGTATTATCACTTCTCTTATTTATAGGTATATGGTTATGTGGATGCTGCTGTTGTTCAAGCTGTAGAAAATGTAGTTTTTGGTTAATTAATCAATGTTCCCCTAAGAAATGGTGGAACGATTCTCATCAATTTTGCACTAAAATCACTGTTCATAATGTAAACAAATTTAATATTTCAAAAGATGATATTTCAAAAGTCCCAGAGAGGCAAAGTTTAATGACTATACCAAAACTAACTGATGTAATTGTAAATCGACCAACACGATCTGACTCAATACGTTCTTTGCCTTCAGCTCCAGAGTTATCAGAGTTGCAAGAAACTAATGTAGATGAACCTACGGATCAACCTTTAAGGAGGTCCAACAGACTTAAAAAGAGAGAATTTTGGTCGATATACAAAAATTAAGATATTTATAATCTGTAATTTTTGTCTTAAAGAGGGGAGGTGTGGCATAATTGCACCCGTCCTCATTTAGAGTAATTAGTAATGACCAAATATTATTATTATTACTGGTCTAAGTAGTGAAATCACTCTTCAGTGCCAGTTACTGCTAGTATGAAGCAAGGCTGATAGTCATATCGCTCGAGGCAAACATATGTACTTAGGACAGGAAGTCTTGGCTAATAATGTGCCGCTTCATAAACAGAAACTTTCCAAAGAGGGATTCATCTCCGGTCCATATTTAACTAACCTAATGGCCAGATAGATAATTGTCACTGGTTAACAATAATAAGTAATTTCCAAGTAATCGAGGTCAGGGAGTGCCCTGTAGACTTACTGTAATCAATAAGAGTGGTATATAAGATACTAGAATATTATACTCATTGTCTTTTGTGAACTAACATCGCTACTACACACAACTGTACCATCTTTGAAGGCTTGACTTGAAATATCTACTTGTGGAAATAAAACCTATCATCTTTACTCTTCGACTTCTAATTCTTTCAACGTCTCTTGGTGGTAGGCTCTTGCCAAGGCAGAGCCCTTACTCAACTACTCTTTCGAAAACTCATAACATCCAAAATTAAATCAAGTGTCACGGCTGGCTACGCGACACTTTGTTCGTTCATTACGTCTTACGATTTCGATTTAAAACTGATTCAAATATAATTTTACTTTACCCATCGATAGAGTGGCATCAGATTAACATATTGTTATAATAGTTCACATGTATCTATTGACAGTGACCGCACAACAAGAGCAAAAGTATTATTTTAAATAGCGACTTCATGAGGCTGATCGCCTGTCTACCCTAGCCTCGCTGCACTTCCCTGTCTTATTCAAGAACAGAGATGATAGCAGATTGAAAACAATTTCTATTAATGTAAATATTCCATCGCTGAAATAAGCCTAACGTCACCAATCAAAAACAGCCCTCAGTGACTGAGTGAGACTGGTCTCCTAGCTTCCCTAGCCTCGCTGCAAAGTTACTCGAGTCATGTACACTACCAAGTAATACAATTGATATTCAAAGTCAGCTAATGTGCTCCAATAACTTTGGTTCTTAGATATTATTATTACTATTCATATTGGAGACACAAAAGCTGTATTGTGTTTCAACAGACGTGCAAAAGCACATTGCTAAACCTTCAGAGGACTAGCCTCAGGTAGCGAGCCGACCCTCAGCCAAGCCTTCCCGTTAACCCAAGAGTAAAAGCTTGTATTACCACTTAAGGGAAACAAGAAACATTACTCCCAAAACATAAGTCCGATATTCATTTCTCAGAACGACAGACCGTCTCTGGTCCTTGTGACAAACTTTACTTGGAAAACCAAGCAGTTGCCAGTCCATTACCAACGTTCTTAGAAATGGCCATTCCTCTTCCTTGCTCACTAAGAGTTCGCAGGAATCCACTATTCCCAGAAAGTCAGTATGTCACCGTGAAGCCACGCCTGGCCACCACCCGTGAAACCATACTGTCATTGGCAATTGTCCTTCCCTTTCCACAGGTTTACCTTTATTGGTTGTAACTAAACTAAAGTGTATTTTCATTGGTAAAACTCAATCGGAACTCAATCGGAGACACTCGAGAATACCTCGTGTCTCCCACCAAGACTAACCCTAGTATTTAATCTCATGTTAGAGCAGCTCCTGCCTCTTCAGCATTATACTTCTTACTATGTAATTATTGTGTTAAGCTTTGCTGAGGCAAGCAAGATAGGCTTCGTGCCAATGTATACTTATGTAAATACTTGGTGTTTGGTTTAAACTGGAATAAACAACTATTCTCAACGTCTTAGTATTCTTTCTGAAATAACATAATAACTCAGACGCGAGAAGAACCTGTGAGGACTTGACTAGTAGATTCTCACTCAAGTATTCAAATATAAATTTGATAAGTTGACCATTCGTCTAACATCCGGCTAGAGATCTACAAACTTATCTCTCGTACAAAAATTTCTAGCTAAATACTGTATGAATCCTCCTGAAAAAAGAACATCCTACTCGCAAGTCCTATAAAATCCCCCAGAGAAATCCTATTAATCAAAATAAGCAACACTAGGCTAGTGGCAAGAGATAGGAAATATCCATCTAGCATACAATGAAGACACGATAAGCAATAGTGACATAATCCCACGTCAGTGGAGAACGTGGTCCATAAATGTCTATTTTAGCACAACGGGAGCCAATAAAATATACTGTAATAATAATAATAAATAGCCCTAAATTACGATGTCCGCCAATTCCAATATTTATCGTTAAATCGGACAAAACCCTATTGCTAGCCTGTGCTACCTCCATCACACTATAAACAAACATAATAATAACACTCTATTTACAATGTCGTCATCAGTGACTACAAATTTGACCTCTTTCATATTGTCGTTTATTTGTTTACTATGAGATCACATCATATTATCTTATCATACCAGAATCAATAAATAATTATTGTCTATTTTTATCGAAATAATTGCGAAATTATTTTATATCACCTGTGTAAGGTTCTCTCTCTTTATAGCAATTTATTTTAATGTTCACCTGCATTATTTAAGGGTCATATATATAGTATTGTTTATCATAGCAAACCCTATCACTCATCATATATTTTTTAATGTCTGTTACTTTGTCTTGCTTATCCCAGTGCTCACGTATTATATTCACATTTAATAAACGCCCTGTATGCGTGCCACATTCACACTTTAACATCCTGTATCAACACATTATCAGATGTGTTACCTCTCACAACCCCTAGGTTCAAACTTTCACATATTTCATATTTCAACGAAGCTTCAATATATCATCAATTCTCGTTTTCACCTTAAATTTGCATAATCACTTTAAACTATTGAGGCGTAAACTCTTGACGACATTACCATACGTATAGAATACTCATTCTCCACATTTCAATAACACAAAACTTTCTCAACTTTCATTTTCATTATAACCAGCTGTTTACTACTCAATAATGGCGTACCACACCAACCTAACTAATGTGGACTTCAAATTATGACTTTAGCATTTGTTCACTTGCTGTAGAAAATTCCACATAATACAGTGCTCAAAAAATGTTTTGCATATTGTGACTTAGTGACTTGTTCATTTTTCTATGTGCATATAATCACATTATACACAATATAGTGTACTGTACATACAAAGAAATACAACACACAATCTGCACTACAAAAGAGACAGAAACACAAAAATAATAACAAAAGTGATAATGTGGGATTTAGTACACACGTCCTTTTCATGTTGCGGCATATCAATACCGTGTATGGCCACCACGAGGCCCCAAGAGATGCTTTCAGACGACGATGCATACTGAGAACCATCGGATCCAACCTGGTTTGGGCAGATTATTCCACTCTTTGATATCAGCTTAAATTAGTTGCTGAATGCTTGTTGGGAGACTGGGACGGTGTGAAATTGTAATCTTAAGATCTTTCCATGCATGTTCAAAACAGTTCATGTCCACAGAATATGCAGGCCACTCCATTCTCCGTATACCAGGCATCTAAAGAACTGATTGACCACCCTTTCTTTATGGGGCGAGCATTATCGTCCACTAATGTGAAGCCCTCACTCACTGTGGCAGCGAAAGCTGTAACAGTAGGTTTGAGGATGTTGTCTCTGTACCCCAGACCAGTCATATTATCGTGGAAAGGAATTAGAGGCGTACATCGACCAAACATGATCCCACCCAAAAACATAGCTGAACATCCCTGCTGTAGGTGGTGTTCCTGAATGAAGGGCTCGTGAAATACAGTATCTCACCCACTCGTCGCCACGCTCGAATGCTGGGATGCAAACCAATGGAGACCTGTGATTACATGCACATAGGAAAATAAACAAGTCACTACATCGCAATATGCAAAACGCTTTTTGAGCACTGCATCACAATAATGATATCCTCAATTCAGTGCTCCAACAATTATCTAATATTTTCACATATTATAAAGGCATGATCTCAATCTTTTTTAATCGTCTAAAATGTTACTTTATTTCGTCAGACGTCACATCACCTCTCCATAACTCTCATAATGGCTTCCTAAAATTAAGTCTTATTCATATTACACTTCCTTCGTGAAATCGACACACTATCCGTCACACGCATATATCAAACAATCGAATTCCTACTCTGACTTGAGCTAGTTCCATACAGGTTATATATTGAACGATTTAAATTGTTATAAAGTTACTATATAATTCCTCCTGTTCTACTGTTTGAAAGAAATATTACCAAAACTTAAGACAAAATAATTATGTGCAGCCTCTACCTCAATCATCCACTGCCATCATCCTGAGTTTGCAGTCCTTGGACTCCATGCAGTTGTCCTCCACCTCTGGATTAACCTGGAGATTCAACCTCCATTATACCTTCATGTTGGTTACCATTCCTATGTATTCCATATGGTAGCACAATATCGCTCTTCAAAAAGTAGTACATTCCCGCACGTGTAATGTGGATTTAAATTAATGTGGATTCCACTTTTTCACTGGCCTAAAAAACTCATAAAGATTTGTATAAAAATCACTGTTTAATCTCACACTGTTCGTCAGCACGTAGTTTGCAATTTTCACTTTAATGGCCTGACCTCGTGGTCTTAATACTCGTAGATTGCACGTTTTCACGGCTTAATTCCACTCGAAAAATATCGAAGTAATGTGCGTTTGTTATTAAGCTCACTGGCTTAATTCTCCACTCACTTAGTAACTTATGTTTCTCTCAATTAAATTATACGATAACTTATATCACTTACCCACGTTTTACTGTTAATTACGGACCGAAATTAATTGACATGTCCGGCCGGCTCAATGGCCCACGAAATAAGTCTAAGGAAAAATCGGTCTTCTTCCTCGTGTTCGAGTCTCGAACCAATGATAATCAAGGATTTCAGTTTTACTTCCGCTTCTATGGAGAATTGTTCTCGAATATTCTAGAATGCTTTAAAATACTGCGTGAAAAGAGAGTCCCTTTGTGTCAGAAAGAATGCAGATTTTTAAATAGTGCATCGGCGAGTGTCACAGGAGTAACTTCTCGTCCGTTCAAGGTTAACTTGCAGAAATTTTGTGCGCACTGCAAGTCAAATATGTTATTCTGCTCATATATTACACTCGTTGATTTAGAACTTGCGCTCTGTCAAAGACTTCGATTCGCTCCTTGACTCATTTCGCATACGGTTACAATACATCACAAACACAGTTCTATAATGTGCTACTCAAAGCTTGCATTTCAAAGTAAAATTCTCGCAAATGACAAACAACTTATTCGCCAATCGCTTGAAACGTAACCGCATACCTAAAACTAATTTTTAAAAAGCCTAATTTGTACTTCAAACACGTATAACTCATTTCTTGTTATAAAATAAACTTAGAAATATAATTTCCGAAACATTGGTGTGAACATGACTGGCCAAATGTGTATAGTTCAGTTTTCACAATGTTTTTATTCTCTACTGAAAAATTAAGTTAATGCTGATAGGGCCCTCGTTTACAAAACTTCATCAAAATGACAAGGCATAATTTAGCCGTGAAAATAGAAGTGTAGAGTGAAAGAAAGACTACTTTCATTAGGAAGGCAATAGAAAACTAGCGCTAAGTTAATGTCAATTAAACTAGGCCTTGTTAAAAGTAAATAGTTATTAACACATCAGCGTAATTCTCGTCATCAACACACTCGTTGTCACTCCCTTCCTGACAAGTTTCAAGATGAAAGTCATCTCCAACCGAATCTGAATCACCAACAGATTGCAGCGTGGGCAATGAAGAATAACTTAATTTCTTAATTTTTCAGCACCAACTTCAGATTGTGTTTCTGTACTATATTTTTATGTGTTGTCTTCTTGAGTCATTTTCACTATAATTTCTTCCTGAATAGTATTATCTGTTTGAAGCATCTTGACACTGTGGCCAAGCTGCTTGCCTTCCACCACAGTGGACTGGGTTCGATTACCAGTTAATGCATGCAGGATTTTCGAGACGAAATGTCTCGTCCAGTGGATTAGGTTCCACATAAAATCATCCCATGGCTTATGATCGTGAGATTAATGGTCATGTAAAATCACAAGCTTTGCTTCGCTTATTACTACTTGTTTCATGTTCTATCTGTATGTCTTCAACCACCTCTGGATTTTATATCTGCCAATATGCGACTGTTTTCAAGAAAATGGATCATCAATATCACTTATATTTTCAGTAGTCTAGGGTACTTCAACTTTTCATTCTTCATTGTTATTGCTGTACTTTTTAAAGTTGGGATACCTCAAAATCTTATTCACTGATATGTGAGGAACCTAACACAGAAATGACTGAAGGTGTGGACTGTTTTCTCTTGCAGTACCAATTTATGAATCCATTAGCTGATGCTGATCGATTAGGTGATTTGTGGAATTCCTTGCTTTGTTCCTTTTTAATCGAATTGGAACAACAGTTAAATCTGCAAGAAGGAATTTAATGACAAAACTCACATTAATATTGACTACGAATTACATAAGGCACAGATCAAGTTATCAGGAACTAGTACTTGTACTGCGCCACACATATTGGGGATTGCTCGACCGACTGGGAGATGCAGTAGTGAGCAGGGCCTGCGTGATGACGCAGTTCCGCCTTCCTTAAGGCATAACTTCTGAACGCGCAACACATATTGGGGACTGCTCGACCGACTGGGAGATGCAGTAGTGAGCAGGGCCTACGTGATGACGCAGTTCCGCCTTCCTTAAGACATAACTTCTGAACGCGCCACACATATTGGGGACTGGGAGATGCAGTAGTGAGCAGGGCCTGCGTGATGACGCAGTTCCGCCTTCCTTAAGGCATAACTTCTGAACGCGCCACACATATTGGGGACTGCTCGACCGACTGGGAGATGCAGTAGTGAGCAGGGCCTGCGTGATGACGCAGTTCCGCCTTCCTTAAGGCATAACTTCTGAACGCGCAACACATATTGGGGACTGCTCGACCGACTGGGAGATGCAGTAGTGAGCAGGGCCTGCGTGATGACGCAGTTCCGCCTTCCTTAAGGCATAACTTCTGAACGCGCCACACATATTGGGGACTGCTCGACCGACTGGGAGATGCAGTAGTGAGCAGGGCCTACGTGATGACGCAGTTCCGCCTTCCTTAAGGCATAACTTCTGAACGCGCAACACATATTGGGGATTGCTCGACTGACTGGGAGATGCAGTAGTGAGCAGGGCCTACGTGATGACGCAGTTCCGCCTTCCTTAAGGCATAACTTCTGAACGTGCCACACATATTGGGGATTGCTCGACCGACTGGGAGATGCAGTAGTGAGCAGGGCCTACGAGATGACGCAGTTCCGCCTTCCTTAAGGCATAACTTCTGAACGCGCCACACATATTGGGGACTGCTCGACCGACTGGGACATGCAGTAGTGAGCAGGGCCTACGTGATGACGCAGTTCCGCCTTCCTTAAGGCATAACTTCTGAACGCACCGCACATATTGGGGACTGCTCGACCGACTGGGAGATGCAGTAGTGAGCAGGGCCTACGTGATGACACAGTTCCGCCTTCCTTAAGACATAACTTCTGAACGCACCACACATATTGGGGACTGCTCGACCGACTGGGAGATGCAGTAGTGAGCAGGGCCTACGTGATGACGCAGTTCCGCCTTCCTTAAGGCATAACTTCTGAACGCACCACACATATTGGGGAGTGCTCGACCGACTGGGAGATGCAGTAGTGAGCAGGGCCTGCGTGATGACGCAGTTCCGCCTTCCTTAAGGCATAACTTCTGAACGCGCCACACATATTGGGGACTGGGAGATGCAGTAGTGAGCAGGGCCTGCGTGATGACGCAGTTCCGCCTTCCTTAAGGCATAACTCCTGAACGCACCGCACATATTGGGGACTGGGAGATGCAGTAGTGAGCAGGGCCTGCGTGATGACGCAGTTCCGCCTTCCTTAAGGCATAACTTCTGAACGCACCGCACATATTGGGGACTGCTCGACCGACTGGGAGATGCAGTAGTGAGCAGGGCCTGCGTGATGACGCAGTTCCGCCTTCCTTAAGGCATAACTTCTGAACGCACCACACATATTGGGGACTGCTCGACCGACTGGGAGATGCAGTAGTGAGCAGGGCCTGCGTGATGACGCAGTTCCGCCTTCCTTAAGGCATAACTTCTGAACGCTCCACACATATTGGGGACTGGGAGATGCAGTAGTGAGCAGGGCCTGCGTGATGACGCAGTTCCGCCTTCCTTAAGGCATAACTTCTGAACGTGCCACACATATTGGGGACTGCTCGACCGACTGGGAGATGCAGTAGTGAGCAGGGCCTGCGTGATGACGCAGTTCCGCCTTCCTTAAGACATAACTTCTGAACGCGCCACACATATTGGGGACTGGGAGATGCAGTAGTGAGCAGGGCCTGCGTGATGACGCAGTTCCGCCTTCCTTAAGGCATAACTTCTGAACGCGCCACACATATTGGGGACTGGGAGATGCAGTAGTGAGCAGGGCCTGCGTGATGACGCAGTTCCGCCTTCCTTAAGGCATAACTTCTGAACGCACCGCACATATTGGGGACTGCTCGACCGACTGGGAGATGCAGTAGTGAGCAGGGCCTGCGTGATGACGCAGTTCCGCCTTCCTTAAGGCATAACTTCTGAACGCACCACACATATTGGGGACTGCTCGACCGACTGGGAGATGCAGTAGTGAGCAGGGCCTGCGTGATGATGCAGTTCCGCCTTCCTTAAGGCATAACCTCTGAACGCGCCACACATATTGGGGACTGGGAGATGCAGTAGTGAGCAGGGCCTGCGTGATGACGCAGTTCCGCCTTCCTTAAGGCATAACTTCTGAACGTGCCACACATATTGGGGACTGCTCGACCGACTGGGAGATGCAGTAGTGAGCAGGGCCTGCGTGATGACGCAGTTCCGCCTTCCTTAAGACATAACTTCTGAACGCGCCACACATATTGGGGAATGGGAGATGCAGTAGTGAGCAGGGCCTGCGTGATGACGCAGTTCCGCCTTCCTTAAGGCATAACTTCTGAACGCGCCACACATATTGGGGACTGGGAGATGCAGTAGTGAGCAGGGCCTGCGTGATGACGCAGTTCCGCCTTCCTTAAGGCATAACTTCTGAACGCACCGCACATATTGGGGACTGCTCGACCGACTGGGAGATGCAGTAGTGAGCAGGGCCTGCGTGATGACGCAGTTCCGCCTTCCTTAAGGCATAACTTCTGAACGCACCACACATATTGGGGACTGCTCGACCGACTGGGAGATGCAGTAGTGAGCAGGGCTTGCGTGATAATGCAGTTCCGCCTTCCTTAAGGCATAACTTCTGAACGCGCCACACATATTGGGGACTGGGAGATGCAGTAGTGAGCAGGGCCTGCGTGATGACGCAGTTCCGCCTTCCTTAAGGCATAACTTCTGAACGTGCCACACATATTGGGGACTGCTCGACCGACTGGGAGATGCAGTAGTGAGCAGGGCCTGCGTGATGACGCAGTTCCGCCTTCCTTAAGACATAACTTCTGAACGCGCCACACATATTGGGGACTGGGAGATGCAGTAGTGAGCAGGGCCTGCGTGATGACGCAGTTCCGCCTTCCTTAAGGCATAACTTCTGAACGCGCCACACATAATGGGGACTGCTCGACCGACTGGGAGATGCAGTAGTGAGCAGGGCCTGCGTGATGACGCAGTTCCGCCTTCCTTAAGACATAACTTCTGAACGCACCGCACATATTGGGGACTGCTCGACCGACTGGGAGATGCAGTAGTGAGCAGGGCCTACGTGATGACGCAGTTCCGCCTTCCTTAAGACATAACTTCTGAACGCGCCACACATATTGGGGACTGCTCGACCGACTGGGAGATGCAGTAGTGAGCAGGGCCTACGTGATGACGCAGTTCCGCCCTCCTTAAGACATAACTTCTGAATCGCGCCACACATATTGGGGACTGCTCGACCGACTGGGAGATGCAGTAGTGAGCAGGGCCTACGTGATGACGCAGTTCCGCCTTCCTTAAGACATAACTTCTGAACGCACCGCTCATATTGGGGACTGCTCGACCGACTGGGAGATGCAGTAGAGAGCAGGGCCTACGTGATGACGCAGTTCCGCCTTCCTTAAGACATAACCTCTGAACGCGCCACACATATTGGGGACTGCTCGACCGACTGGGAGATGCAGTAGTGAGCAGGGCCTACGTGATGACGCAGTTCCGCCTTCCTTAAGGCATAACTTCTGAACGCGCCACACATATTGGGGACTGCTCGACCGACTGGGAGATGCAGTAGTGAGCAGGGCCTGCGTGATGACGCAGTTCCGCCTTCCTTAAGGCATAACTTCTGAACGCACCGCACATATTGGGGACTGCTCGACCGACTGGGAGATGCAGTAGTGAGCAGGCCCTACGTGATGACGCAGTTCCGCCTTCCTTAAGACAAAACTCCTGAACGCACCGCACATATTGGGGACTGGGATATGCAGTAGTGAGCAGGGCCTGCGTGATGACGCAGTTCCGCCTTCCTTAAGGCATAACTTCTGAACGCGCCACACATATTGGGGACTGCTCGACCGACTGGGAGATGCAGTAGTGAGCAGGGCCTACGTGATGACGCAGTTCCGCCTTCCTTAAGACATAACTTCTGAACGCGCCACACATATTGGGGACTGCTCGACCGACTGGGAGATGCAGTAGTGAGCAGGGCCTACGTGATGACGCAGTTCCGCCTTCCTTAAGACATAACTTCTGAACGCGCCACACATATTGGGGACTGCTCGACCGACTGGGAGATGCAGTAGTGAGCAGGGCCTGCGTGATGACGCAGTTCCGCCTTCCTTAAGGCATAACTTCTGAACGCGCCGCACAAAAATAAACAAGATGTTCAGTATAGAACATATATCCTACTTTCTCCTAAATGTATATTTATAACTCTTTGTCCCTATCAAGGAGTATAATAGAATCATTTCTTGGTTGAAGACCTTAGAAACTATTTACCTCTACCAAACACCAGAATCTCGGAAAAGCCACTACCATCATTGAAGAAAGAAAGAAAGAAAGAAAGAAAGAAAGAGAAGACATATCTCAATAATTTTATGGAACTGGAGACATGATCGACCGGACGTGGGCAACATCCGGCTTTGAGTTGAGGCATGTGTTTAGACGTCTCGCTGTCCATGGTTTTCACCACCTAATTGCATTAACAAATATTTCCATGATCCTACAGTGACGTGTGTATACCAACTATGTGGACAAGCACGTGAACGCTACCACTTAGAGCTCTGTAGTAAAAGAATTCATTCAATCAATGACTATGCCATTCAATCCCCAGAGCTCAATTTTAGTGTACATGTTCATTCTTTATTTTCGATTGCTATTTGGCAGCAATAAAAGTATTAAATAATATCCTGAACTATCACCAACAGATAGAGTAGACTACAGGTACTATGTGAGCTCGTTTTGTTCTTTAGTTCGGATAACATTTTCAACTAACACACAATAGGCTACAAAGGCCTTAAAATAAATATTTATCGTATTATCAACTTGACATTCTTCAAATTCGATGTGTATAGAATGCCAACGGTAGGCTGACCAATGGAGTCCCACATAGACCAGTCATGACATCTGGCGGAAATGTTTCGCATGTGATAATCCTAATGGGGTGAGTGCATTCTAGCGGCCATAAAAGGAAACATTCCAATTAAGGCTATTCCAACGTGCAGGCCGGTGTGCAGCTCGCAATCAGTTGGCCATGATAGTCCATCTCGTTGCTGTTAGATGTCTCGGGCAGATCCAGTAGCGAATGTTGTTTTAATTAAATATATATTTTCCATTGTAATATGCAGAATGTAACGCTTAATTTTATAACGTCTGAGTGATTACAAAACAATAAATATAAAAACATTCAAGCAAAAAAAACAACTCTGTTGGGTTTTGAAACTTGATCAAACGAGTAAAAGACTAACGCTTTAACCACACAGCCAAACATGCCCACCGAAATTCGCCGTTACCAATTGACTTACACACAACGTCTAAGCAAATAATGATTTGGACTAAACGATTTCTTCAGTGGAGTATACTTTTTATATTTAAAGCATTTCATACAGAGTTTATATTATTTCTATCAGTAGGCTATATTGCATGTAATATTCAAACCAGTGAAATATAGGTTAGGCACAAGATATCAGCTGCCATCGTGTCTTTTAACTGAGACGGCTCGGCTTTTTAAAGCCACAGCTACCATGTAATATTATAATATGAACTTAAAATATCGAACGGGCCACGTCCTTTAGGATAGTTTAAAGCATTCTAGGTTCGATAATATAATCGGAACTGTTGTTGTTTGAGTCTTCAGTCTTTTGACTGGTTTGATGCAGCTCCCCATGCTTCCCTGTCCTGAGCTAATCGTTTCATCTCTACATAGCTACCACACCCTACATCCGAGGCTATCAGTTTAACATATTCTAACCTTGGTCTACCCCTACAGTTCTTGTCCTCGACCCATCCTTCCATAACTAAGCTTGATATTCCTGGGCGTCTTAGTATGTGTCCTACTAACCTATCTCTTCTCTTCATTAGCAGTCGCCAGAAACATCTCTCCTCTCCCACCCGTCTTAATACCCCTTCGTTTGTAACCCTATCTATCCAACTGATCTTCATCATTCTCCTGTAACACCACATTTCAAATGCTTCAATTATCCTCTTTTCTGCTGCACCAATTGTCCAAGTTTCACTTCCATAGAGTGCCACGCTCCAGACAAAGGCTTTCAAAAATTACTTCCTAACACCTAAATCTATATTCGATGTCAACAGATTCCTTTTTTGTAGAAATGCTTTCCTTGCCTGAGCCAACCTACTTTTTATATCCTCTTTGCTTCGTCCATCACTGGTTATTTTGCTTCCTAAGTAACTGAAGTCTCCTACTTCCTTCAGCTTTTCACCTGCCAATTTGATGTCCATAGAGGTTTCTGATTTATTTCGGCTGCATTCTAGTATTTTTGTTTTACAATTATTAATTTTCATCATGTATTCTTTCCGTAAGACAGAGTCCATACCATTCAAAAACTCATTCAAATCCTCAGGCTTGTCGGCCAAGATGACTATGTCATCAACAAATCTCAGAGTTGAAATTATTTCTCCTTGAATCTTCCCTCCCACTTTAATTTTTTCTCTAATTTCCTTCATTGCTTGTTCAATGTAAAGATTGAAAAGTATGGGTGATAAGTTGCAGCCTTGCCTAACACCTTTCTGAATATCAGATTCTTTCTCATGTCCTTCAGCTCGAATGACTGCCGTCTGGTTTCTGTATAGATTGTAGATTACCCTCCTATCCCTGTACTTTATTCCAATAGATTTCAAAATGTCAAACAATTTAGTCCAATCAACGTTATCAAAAGCCTTTTCTAAATCTACAAATGCCATGAACGTTCTCTTATCTTTCCTTATTCTACCTTCCAAAATCAGCCTAAGACTTAGTACAGCTTCCCTTGTTCCTACATTTCTCCTGAAACCAAACTGGTCTTCACCCAACTCCGTTTCTATCTGGCTTTCAATCCTCTTGTAAATTATTCTAGACAGGATCTTTGAAGCATGAGTAATCAAGCTGATTGTACGGTAATCTTCACATCTGTCAGCTCCCACTTTCTTTGGTATAGGGATGATTACATTCTTCTTGATATCAGGGGGTACTTCACCTGTCTCATAAATCCTACACACCAAGTGAAATAACCTGATCAGACCTTCATCTCCTATGCAGCGTAGCAACTCAATCGGTATATCATCTATGCCTGGTGCTTTGTTCCTGCTTAAGTCTTCCAAAGCTCTATCAAATTCTGATCTCAATATTAAATCTCTTTTCGCATCCTCATCAATGTCCTCCTCCCTTTCCATTACATGATTCTCAAGCTCCTTTCCTTTATACAAGCTCTCTATGTAAGCTTGCCATCTCTCAACCTTTTCTTCCTTATCTGTTAGAGGCTTTCCATTTGGGTCCTTAATATTACAGCACTTAGTCTTCTTTTCCCCAAATGTATCCTTAATCCTTCGATAAGCTATGTCTACTTTTCCTAATTTCAGACAATTTTCTATACCTGCACATTTCTCTTTCAGCCATTCTTCTTCCGCTTCCTTGCACTTCTTGTTGACCTCATTTCTCAAACGTCTGTATTCTGCTTTCCCCTTTTCATCTCTTACATTCTTGTGTTTCCGCCTTTCATCCATCAATTTTAGTATATCCTGAGTGATCCACGGTTTTCTACCTATTCTTTCTTTCCTACCAATGTTTTCTTCTGCGGATTTTGTTATTTCAGTCTTCAAAAGTGCCCATTCGTCTGCAATTGAAGTTTTTTTAGTTTTTTTTTATTAGTCCTTCCTTTATACTCTTCTTGAATCTTTCGTTTACATCCTTTACATTCAGTCTGTCTATTGCCCACCTTTTTGGCTTTTGACTTTTCTTCAGTTTCTTCAACTTTAATCTGCATTTCATTACAACCAGATTGTGGTCAGAGTTTATGTGAGCACCAGGATATGTTTTACAATCCAAAATCTGGTTTCAAAACCTCTGCTTGACCATAATGAAGTCGATTTGGTAACGCCCTGTATCTCCTGGTCTCATCCATGTGTATATTCTTCTATTGCGGTTATTGAATAAGGTGTTAGCTATGACCAACTCATGCTCGGTGCAGAATTCCATCAGCCTGCTTCCTCGGTCATTCCTTTCACCTAATCCGAAATCTCCTACTATCTTCCCTTCTCCCCCTTTTCCTACCACAGCATTCCAATCTCCCATTACTATAACATTTTCATCACCCTTGATATTCCTCAGAATTTCGTCAATTTCTTCGTAGACCTTCTCATCATCCTCATCATCAGCTTGACTGGTAGGCATATAGACTTGTACCACTGTGGTGCACGTGGGTTTAGCATTGATTTTTGCTACAATAATCGGTTCACTATATTTATCATAATATTCCACCCGCTGTCCAAGTTTCCTACTCAATATGAGACCAACCCCTGCTTGGCCATTGTTTGATTTAGTGCTAATGAGCCTATAGTCTCCTGACCAATAGTCCTGTTCTTCCTGCCAGCCCATTTCACTAATCCCAAACAAATCCAACCTTAACCTATCCATTTCCCTTTCTAAGTTTTCTAACCTTACACTTCCTAGCAGACTTCTAACATTCCACGCTCCGATCTGTAGAGTGTCAGATTTCCTCTTTGTCACTTCTGTGATGTTAACCCCCTCTCGAGTAGTCCCCACCCGGAGATCCGAACGGGGGACTAGTTTACCTCCGGATTGAAATTTTACAAGGGAGGAGGCCATCATCACATGTAATTATGCATAGAGAGGTGCATATCCTCGGGAATAGCATTACGGATATAGTTTCCCGTTGCTTTCAGCCGTGCAGCAGGACGCAGTGTAGCCATTATTTGGCTTATATTATCAATATCGTAACCATCTATAAGACTAGTAAGGAATTGATTTATTCTGAAAGGCTGCTACTCCCTTTCAGAATAAGTAAAGAGCAATTCTACTAACAAATACTAACCTTCTACTAACAATTAAATACCAATATTCTACTAACGAAAAAAGAAAACTTAAGTTCCACCAACAACAAATACTACCACTAAAACAGTCTGTCACCAGGCACACTCACATGCACCCTCATACACTACAGTCTACTGAAACAATGAACTATAACTAATAAACAATGCAACTGATACCAGACCCACTCACACACCACAGTCTAATAGAACAATGACCTATATCTAATAAACAAACTAACTACATACTTACTGTACTGTAATTTGAATTGAAAATATTTACAAAATGCAATTTAGATAGAAAATACTTACAAAATGCAATTTAGATTCAAAATAGTCACAAAACGCAATTGAGAATAAAAACACTTAACAAATACCCACCCTACACAATGCAATTTAGATTGAGAATACTTGCATAATGCGGTAATAACTCATTGAAGGGATTTGGTTTATCGCAATTCACTAAATGAATCTTCACTTTCAAACCTTAATGAAGAATGACCTTGCTGTATGGAAATGAGAGCTGCTGTTATACGGCAGCTGTAATACGCAATAAAATAAAAGAATTTTACACCGTAAAAAAACATTGTCCGTCTATCAGAAAATTACTGATCGCCTTGAGAAATGATGGGGTACTGGAGTGTAGCAGGGAATATCTTCGAATGAAGATTCTGGAAATAGGCTTCAGATGGAGGAAATGCCAAAGCAATAGGAGAATTTTAATAGAAAAACCCGAGATCACAGCATGGAGAGCAAATTATCTTAGAACTCTCAGGCAGGACAATAATCTATCTGGATGAAACTTGGCTTCATTCAACTCACACAACTACATATTGTTGGCAGTCTGGAGAGACTAGTGCAACGGTCCCGGTGTCCTTCGTAGAAGGGACCAATCTGTTTGACAGATTTGCGTTGGAGAATATCCAAATCCCATAGAATAGTTAGCCTACGAAACTGGAGCCTATCTGTTTGATGGATTGAGTGGGAGAGTATCCAAATTCCAGAATAATCTTAGCCGTCGTAGTGGGGCCCACTATGCTTGACATGTTGTGTGGAAGAATATTCCAATCCCACAGTAGGCATCGATGTGGAAAATTTTATAGCCTAGTGAATAGCAGAACAATCGAAAATAAGCTCAAAAGGATTGTAAGCGTATCGAACCAGTTGAATGACAGTGGCATGTTAGCTCAACATCAACCATAAGTCTACTGCCAAAGTATTGAAATTTATTCAAGTGAATTTAAGGAGTGAGTGTGATAAATCACGGACTGTTCGTATTCGCGATTTTCGATGTGGCACAAGCCACAGGTGTTAATGTGCACCAAACGCTACATAATGTTGCTAAATGGCATTCATCGTTGCACGTGTTGCAAATTCTATAGCAGAGACTTAGTGATGGGTCACTAAACGGGTAATAGATGAGATGATATCTGGCAGTTTGGTGTCGTGAAGGTGAAAGTGAAGAAGAAGCGGAGCTCATGTGCTTGTGGGCAAGCGCCATTCTGGCGTATTCAACTATCACCCGACCGCTGGAAAATGGAGTCAACGCATCCGCACATCGTCATCTATATGTAAGCTACAACTATGCATTTTAGTAGCTAGTACTATGCTTCTGCAAACAAAAATTCAACCCTTTCTATGCAAATTTTGGTACTCTGGACATATTCTTCAACTCTTCGGAAGCAAGTTAGTTTTCTACGTAAAGTTTGGAATTATGCCGTGGCATACAGTTTTTGAATTATTTAGTGAGGAAGCCATTTAAGAATGCGGATCTATATCAAGTCCATGAGTTACAATATCGTCGTGTTTGCGATTCAGTATTTTCGCCACGCTATATTTTTTGTGGATCATATAGTACTCCATTTAACGTAAATTTTATGGATTATGAAAAGTTTTCATAGTTATGCTCAAAGCGGAATTTAATCATTTGGAGTAGATGCCCATATTAATCTTCATAATAATAATAATAATAATAATAATAATAATAATAATAATAATAATAATAATAGAATCTATTGTCAGAAATTCGAGTTTTCTGTGATTAATGAGCGAATAATAATAATATGTTTGAACAAGTTGGAAATGAATCCGTGTGTTGGATTATAAAATGACATGTTTTGGAAAGCTTTAGAGTTGACATCCAAAGATGATAATAATAATTTTGATAATTTATGAATGATTTTTTCTAATGAGTATAATATTTCCTGGTGAAATAAATGCTGTTGTATGATAATGTAAAGATTTGGTTAACTAATAATATCTGATAATAATAATAATGAGTTAAATAATTGCACATTAAATAATTTGGCAACGTCATAATGCTAATGTTTTCTGGAACGGAAGGTTTTCCACTTCTAGAAGGCCCCTGTATAATGTAGGGGAGATTTTTTGACATGGAGGTATAGTTAAAAGCATAGATATAAGTGAGAAGAAATAAAATTAAATAATAACTACGTGACGGATAGCTGGTACAGTTTGTGTGTTTAAATTGGGTTACATGTATGTGACATGGTTCAGTAATGATGGTATAAACCATAGTGTGCAGCCTGTGGAGCTGAATGGTATTATTAATGGTAATATGGAAAAGATATGTCAGTTTGCGGGAATGATTCTTTGCCCCATTCTGTGGTCACCCTGGTAAAAGAGAGAAATATAATGTGATTAAAAGAAGAGTCAGACCTTACGTAGTCGCCCCATTATAAACCAGTCATCAGTAAAATTCATTTATTTGTTTACTTCATTGTACTTACCGTTGGTTGGTAATCGCTTTTAGAGCAAATTGGTGTTTTTAGACCAATGTTAGATTTTTGGAAACCTTGTCGAATGCCATGACCGGATAGAAATATAGATTTGACAATTGGTGCATTTATACGTTAATATTTTATGAATCTATTGAATATAGGATGGATTGTCCGACTTAAAATATAATTATGTGATCAGAAAAAGGAAAATCCGATATTTTTTAGAATTGGATATTGTTAATCAAGACAAGAAAAATTGAATTTATGAATTTTGATAGAATTTATTCGATCTAGTGTTGACAGCCAAGTGTGAATATAACATTCGAAATATTCAACATATCAGAAATTATTGAGTGGAAATATCAATTATTTAATTGGTAAACTTTTGAGGCTGATATTGTCAATTTTTGAGTTGATTGTTGAAATCAAGTGAGATTTGAATAAATAATTAACAATGTAAAAATATTTTCACATAAAATGTATAAGTTATGAAGCCATGCAAACTCAAAAATCTCACAAACACGAAATTTAAAAAATTGGATGAGTTTGGGAAATGTGAAAATGGAAATATTGAGCTGTAAATAATATCCCAGATGCCAGATAGGACTGATATCTTTTTCTGAACAACTTGGAAGGGAATGTGTAGATATGTAAATAATCAAAGTGGATAACAGGAAGGACTGTTAATTTTGTAACGTGTTTTTCGGTTTTTTTATGCCACTGGCATAAGTCAGTAGGAAGCCATTCTATATTTATTTACGCGGCAAATTGTTCAGCCAAGAGAAGTTTTCATGTTAATTTATTATTATTATTAATTTATTATAATTATTATTAAGATATTTTTCGGAGCATTTTATAAAAATTATAAGCATACAGAAAGGTTTTCTATGTCTTAGAAAACGCTATCAAGCAAATTATTACGAACGACAATATCATAGAAAATTATGTGATTACGGAATTTTACGGAGTTTCGTCAGTTAGGATATTATGAGAGACATGACTCACTGGAAATTCAAATACAGGCTGATTCTTGTCAAGAAGTATTACGCAAGCTTGGGTCGCAGCGTCAAGAAAAGGCGGATAGTTGGAACGGAAATCGACTTCATCATCCGCGCGCCGTGTGTAATGAGCAGAGAAGGGGTAGTAGCACGTGGGGAGCAGCCAATCAGTGGAGACCACGTAAGCTGGAAGTCGGTACCGAGGTGGGGAGCCGACAGGGGCATATATCGTCCGATGTTCCGTGGAGCGAGGACAATCTGTGAAAGACTTGACTAGTTCGGTTGCAAGTGTGTGTCGCTGCAATGTTCCGTGGAGTGGAGAACTATCTGTTTAAAACTTAACCAGTGTGGTTGTACGAGGGTATGGCTCCGATATTAGGACCATAAAGTCACCAAATCTACAAGTATATCATCAAATATCGACGGAGATGACGACTTCCAGGAGACTGTGGGAAGCACACAGCATCATCCAGTACGAGGGAAATGCTTTGGCAATTTCCAGTGGTAAGCGCAAATGACACAGAAGTACGCAATCTCTCGTTTCTCTTTGATTTAAATTCAGTATTTCAGTAACTTCATAGCTTGGGAATAAGAGTAAAATCAATTTATCAGACTCCGTTTTCACGTAATTTTCTATCGGTAATATTAAAATCGCAACGCTCCAATTTAAATTTTAAACTTATTATTATTATTAATTTTGCAATACTTGTTTTATATAATAAATTCATTTCTTTTACAATGCAATCTTTGCTTTCAGTAGGTAGTATTAGATATAGACCAATACCTTCTCCTGATACAATTGTTTGTTGGGTTAATGAACAAATCATACCACGATCTGAGTGAATAGATTCTTGAAGATGTTCTACCAGAGCTAGACGTTGTTAAATACAAATTTAGATTTCAGCATTGCGTTGAGGTCTTGGCGCCCATTAAAACAACATAGCTTAGGCAAAGGTAAACAGTTACATTTATCACCCAACAGTTAGGGGCAGCCAAACCGTTACACTTTGTCGCTACCAACGTGGGGCACTAATTAACGTTACATTTGTCGCCGACAACGTGGGGATGAAAACCTAATAACATTTGTGGAAGGAGAATGTTATATATTTCTGTGCCTGTATTTTGGGGGTTATTTGTCTGAATCAGTGTATATCATTATGGGGAATGAGAAAGAAAGACAGATGAGGTTACGTAGTGGTCAACAACTGGAGAGTGATGATACGAGCAGTATGTCGAGTGATGGTAGTACCGGGGTAGCGGAGGTAAAAATCCGATACTGAAAAAGGGAGTGTAGGCGGCCAACCAGAATTAAAAACTTTACTTCTCGAGTTCATGTATCAGAACAAAGTTAGTAGTGACGCTTTAAATGCTAAACTGGAACAAAACAACGCTAAATTAGAACAAAACAGTAGGGAAAATAAAGAAAGTACAGACGCTTTAAATGCTAAACTGGAACAAAACAACGCTAAATTAGAACAAAACAGTAGGGAAAATAAAGAAAGTACAGAAGCTTTAAATAAAAAATTAGAACAGAATAAGGCAAAATTAGATAAGAACAACAAGGAAATTAGTGTGAAAATGGAGCAGATTAGAGGAGAAATCAGAGGAGTAATGGAAGAGAAGGTTAAAGAGATCATTGCAGATGTAGACAAGAAATTAGGAAAAGTACAGGAGGAGTTAGAAATTAGAATCAGTACACAGGCTGAAAATTTAAAAGAACTAGTGCAACTGGAAAAACAGCAGGTCAAAAAGCAATTGGGGGTAGAAATTGACAAGATTCAAGTATCAACTAAAGAGGTTAAGGAACAGCTGCGGGGTAGAATTGAGAAAGTCCAGTCGCAAATAGTTGCAGAAGTAAATGATTTAAGAGAGAGTAATAGAGAGAGCATTAGCAAGATTGAGGAGAAACAAGCAAAGCTATATGATAAAGTAGAAGAATCAGAAGGAAACATTAAATTAACAGTAAACAGTATTGAGAGGAAGGCTGAGGAGAAAATCGCAGAATTAGAATTAAAATTAAAAGCTAGGATCAGGCAAGAAAATAGTCAGAATAAGCCAGTTTTTGTGAATAGCACACACAGGGAGGTAGAACTGGGTAAGTTCAGCAATCGACAGGGGTGCCCAATGGAGTTCATGAACACTATAGAAAATAAATTCGGGGAGAGGTTGGAAAATGGTAGTATTGAGTGGTGCCAGGTAGTTGAAATTTTAGAACAAGTGTTTGTGGGGGAGACGAGGAATTGGTTTGCTGTCTACAGAGACAAGTTTACTGATATTAATGATTTTAAAATGAAATTCTGTGAAAAGTTCTGGAATGAGGTTATTCAGTCGCAGCATCGTGAGGGAGTAGTGTGTGGTAAATATAACCCTAAAGGAAGCTCCACCATGACCGAATACTTTTTAGGGCAGGTATTAGTGTGTAAATATCTGGATGGCTTGAAGGAGGAAAGTGATGTGGTAAGGTTGCTACTTAGGCACTTTCCCTATAGGATCAAGGAGGCTGCTTGTATCCAGAATGTAAAGACTATATCACAAGTAGAAAATGTGTTAAGCACATTTGATGCACTAGGGAGAGGGGGTTATGAGGACAATTTCAATCGGAACCAGGGTAATAATAATAATAGACCTAATGAAGCCAGGCATCAAGAAGTTCAAGGGAACGGTGGCGAAGGGGCCAACGCTCAAAATAGAAATAATAATAATCAGCTAAATCAGAACAGAGGAAATGGCTATGGTAATCAGTATCAAGGGAGGAACAATGATTTCAGGGGAAATCAAGGGAGGAACAATGATTACAGGGGAAATCAAGGGAGAAACAATGATTTCAGGGGAAATCAAGGGAGAAATTATAATGACAATAATTACAACCAGAATATGGGTCAAGGAAGAGGACAGCCTAGTGGTAGTAATATACAGCCAAACAATGACAACACAGCCCAGAACAACCAGACCAGTTCAGTAGTTAGTAGTACTACGGCCAGCTGTAGCGGTTCTTTAAACGCGAACCAGGCTGCGAAGTAAGGTCAGAATCTCAGTCTGTAGCATGCCCTGTCCATACAATTATACAGGAACCCTATGACCTAAATGTAAGAAATGAATTATTACATGAACTAAATGATGAAGGTATTATTCAGGAAGTGGTTAGTAAGAGCCCCATAGTTAAATTTAACGTGTCCGAGGCGTACACAGATGTTTTAATTGATAGTGGTTGTATGAAGAGTTGCATAAGTAGTGCATTTTATGATAAAATGAAAGGAACTGGAGTAAATTTTGAGGAGATGCCAATTAAAAGCACTTTTGTTATCACAGCTGTTGGGAAGAGGTCTAAAGTAATTTCTAAGCAAGTTTTAGTAGATATTAATATTAATAATCATGTAGAGAAACAGATTTGCCTTGTAATTCCAAATTTAGTATTCAGTGTTATCTTGGGTTCAGAGTGGCTAAGTAGAGTGTCTGGTAACATATGTTATGATGTAGGGAGTTTGAAATTTAAATGGGGAGATTCTGAAGTAGAAGTAGCGTTCAATGACCATATTGAGAGGAGTAGTATTGTAGGTGTGATTTGTACTTTAAATGAGATATCGCCAGCCGTAGAGCGGGGTTCTCCATGTTTTGTGGGCAGTGTGATTACGAACGGTAGTCTAAAAGACTCGTTACGTGATGCTGCATTTCAGGGAAATATAGAGGTTGAACAGTGTGTTCGGCTCTATGATGTGTTATGGTGTAATAGGAGAGTTTTTGAGGATCGCATTGGTATGGCCAATTGCTATACACATTCATTGAACGTTATTGATAGGTCAGTATTCACAGGACATAGATATCCTGTACCTTTCGCTTATCAGAGTGCAGTTGAGGCACAAATTAACCAGATGCTTGAAGATGGGATTATTGAGCACTCTAACAGTCCATATGTTAATTCTTTGATCACGGTACCCAAGACCGACGGCACAGTTCGTATTTGTTTAGACGCTCGTTTGGTTAACAGTAGAATTAGTTCAGATCAGCTGAAATCTATGTCAATAGAGGTATTAATGCAAACATTTGAGGGGAAGAAGTATTTCACTTGTGTAGATTTGAGTTCCAGTTTTTGGCAAGTGCCACTTATGTACGAAGATAGACCATTTACAGCTTTTAGTCATAAATATAACCTTTATCAATTTTGTAGAACACCTTATGGGTTAAAGAGTAGTTCAGCAGCTTTAATTAGGGCTTTAAACATCGCATTAGGGGATGACACAGGAGAGTTTGTAACCATTTACATAGATGATATGGTAATTAGTTCACGCAGTTTTGAGGAGCATCTACGTCATTTAGATATAGTTTTTCAGAAGTTAGATCAGGCAGGGTTCACTTTGAAGCTGTCTAAGTCGTCATTCTGTCAGTCATAAGTGACATTTTTAGGTCATAGAGTGTCGAGTAGAGGTGTAACACCAGAAGAAAGTAGGGTTAATAAGATACTTAACGCAGAGGTGCCACAGAATGTTAAACAGTTAAAAACATACCTAGGAATTTGCAACTTTTTCAGGAGGTTCGTTCTTAAATACTCAGGGTTGGTAGAACCATTCAGGGAATTGCTTAAAAGTGGGACTCGATGGAGATGGGAGTCCAAGCATGATCAGGCTTTTATAGCGCTGAAGGAAGGTTTTGAGAAAGCTGTAGTGCTGAAATATCCGTTAAAAGATAAGGAATATGTGGTTATGACAGATGCTTCACATATAGGCATTGCTGGAGTATTATGTCAGAAAGATGATGAGGGTAATCTGTGCCTTGTATCTTCAGCCTCGCGAGGACTGACAGCAGCAGAGAAAAGATACACGATTACTGAGTTAGAGCTTTTAGGTATTGTTTTCAATTTAGGGAAATTTAGAATGTATTTAGTAGGGGGGAAATTTGATATCCATACAGATCACCATGCATTACTGTATATGAGGACTTGTAAACTCAGTTCTAACAGAGTTAGTAGGTGGATTCTTGCTCTGCAGGAATACGAATTCACAGTAAAATATAATAAAGTTAAAGATAACATTCTTGCAGACATGCTATCGAGGGACACTAATTTATGTAGGGATTATCCTGTGGTTAAAGCAGAGGACGGTATTTTAATATGTGCATGTGTGGACAGTAGCAACAGGGCATCGTTACAGACACTGAGAAATATGCTAGTGGAGCAACGTGATGACGTTAAGTTAAAGGAGCCACTGGCTAGGTTGGAAAAAGGTGAAGAAGAGTATGTGAAAGTAGGACGGTTCACGTACAAGATGCAGGATGGGCTTCTTGCAAGGAAATGCAGGAATAATCGGTGGGCAATATGTGTTCCTGCCACTTTGCGGGAGGAGCTAATTTGGTTCATTCATAGGGAATTAGGACACTTTGGTGCTGCCAAGGTCTTCTATGAAATTGGTCGTGACTTCATTTGGAGTAAAATGGGAAGGGATGTTAGGAGGATTTTAGCTAAGTGTGACACCTGTCAAAGGAGTAAATATCCAGTTAAATATTTAGTGGGGGAGAGATCTACAGTTCTCACCAGTAGTCCCGGCGAACTACTGTGTGTGGATTTATTTGGCCCGATCGTTAAAGGACAGTACGGTTACGAGTACATTTTTATAGTTATTGACGCTTTTAGTAAGTATGTCAAGCTATATCCGCTAAGGAAAGCCACGGGACTAGCGTGTAGCCGTCTGATCATTAATAAGTATGTACCTGAGTTTGGCCTTCCTCTCAGGATACTATCTGACAGTGGACCACAGTTTACTCCAAAGAAATGGAGAACCAGTATGCAGGAAGCTGGTATAACACACGTTCATTCCTCTGTAAGGTACCCTCAGGGTAATTCTGAAGAGCGTCCATTAAGGGAAGTGGCTCGTCTTTTTCGGACTCTAGTGCATGACAAGCATACGGCCTGGGTTGGACACCTTCCCAAGGTCGAGACTTGGCTGAATTCTATCCAGCATGAGAGCACGAAATTGACGCCATACGAAGTTCACTTCGGAAAAAGACCACAAAATGAACTAGCGAGGGTGTTGGGATTAAATGAGGGTAAGCAACCGGGGATGGATTACATTGTCCAGTTGGCGAAACAGAATTTATCTGTCAGCACAAAAGAGAATCCGCCAACAAAAAGAAACTAAATTTGACCTATTCGAGCCGGGAGACAGAGTCTTACTTAGAGTGCCGAAACAGTCAAATAAGCTAGAGAAAGTCATGTCCAAGTTCTTTTATCTCTACGAGGGCCCATTTATAGTTTACAAACGTATTGGGAAAACAGCATATGTGCTGGAGGATAGTAAGGGAAACAGATTATACGGGACGTATAATATACATAGTCTACGAAAATATGTGTCATAAAGTGAGTGTGTTTAGCTGGCGAGCCAGCCTATCAAATGAGTAAGTGTGGTATTTGGTGCGTGGAAGATCTGGTCTTCAAGGCAGGCGTATCAGAAGTCACACAGGGGGGTAGTATGTAAGTGAGAGTTTTTAAGGTACAGGGAAATATGACGGGATTGTCGGATGCTCTTGAGCACTAAAATGTCTCGATACACCAAGGCCAGAATTTGGTAGCCCTGGTGAATTCCCATTTGTCCCCAAGAGATGGGTGAGCGCTTGGACAGGGTATTTTTGCTTAAGGCGTCCACGGGACAAAAGATGGGCCATCAGAAGGCGAGACAGTCCTTCATGAAACTCATACATAACGGCACACGTGATTTCTGTTTACGGCCTCGCCATGTAAGATTTGTAAGTGTGTAATTTAAGGTAATTTGTGCAAAGGTATTATTTGTGTGAGGAGAACTGGTCTGAGTTGAGAACTAGTATTAAGTAGAATATGGTCTACGGGAACTTAACAAGACAGGGCGATTACGGCACAGAAATATTTGGTGTTATATGTAATGCGCATTTACTGGTTTTTTTCAGAAGTCAATATTAATTTCAACTTTTATAAAGAGAGATCAAGTATTATGGTCACGATGCGCTGGCACAATAGTGTGATCGTGTGCTCAGTGATAAGTGAGATTAAATTTCACCATAAGGAAGGGACCTCCAGTGAAATTAGGAAGTTCTATGTTGATATAAATATATCAGAACACCTTCAATGCGTGTGATATGACATCATAAATACATAGTGCTCACACATTAATTATGTCTATTTCTCCAACATAGAGAAATTTGAGAGGCGGAAATATCCGTGGAACACTATTCTATATGAGAAACATTGGACTGGTTGCAAAGTGCAATCCATAGTGACAAAAAACTTTGACGCAAAGTGCGTGAAGAAAAATTATGAGTGTATATATCTGTAATTTAGGGTGATTTCATTTATGTAATATGTATTTTGGATGGGGATTATTAACGTGTCTGGGATAATCGGATAATGGACCGTCGTCACGGTAAATCATCCGATGATCCGAGGCGAATATGTAACGTGTTTTTCGGGGGGTTTTTATGCCACTGGCATAAGTCAGTAGGAAGCCATTCTATATTTATTTACGCGGCAAATTGTTCAGCCAAGAGAAGTTTTCGTGTTAATTTATTATTATTATTAATTTATTATAATTATTATTAAGATATTTTTCGGAGCATTTTATAAAAATTATAAGCATACAGAAAGGTTTTCTATGTCTTAGAAAACGCTATCAAGCAAATTATTACGAACGACAATATCATAGAAAATTATGTGATTACGGAATTTTACGGAGTTTCGTCAGTTAGGATATTATGAGAGACATGACTCACTGGAAATTCAAATACAGGCTGATTCTTGTCAAGAAGTATTACGCAAGTTTGTGTCGCAGCGTCAAGAAAAGGCGGATAGTTGGAACGGAAATCGACTTCATCATCCGCGCGCCGTGTGTAATGAGCAGAGAAGGGGTAGTAGCACGTGGGGAGCAGCCAATCAGTGGAGACCACGTAAGCTGGAAGTCGGTACCGAGGTGGGGAGCCGACAGGGGCATATATCGTCCGATGTTCCGTGGAGCGAGGACAATCTGTGAAAGACTTGACTAGTTCGGTTGCAAGTGTGTGTCGCTGCAATGTTCCGTGGAGTGGAGAACTATCTGTTTAAAACTTAACCAGTGTGGTTGTACGAGGGTATGGCTCCGATATTAGGACCATAAAGTCACCAAATCTACAAGTATATCATCAAATATCGACGGAGATGACGACGTCCAGGAGACTGTGGGAAGCACACAGCATCATCCAGTACGAGGGAAATGCTTTGGCAATTTCCAGTGGTAAGCGCAAATGACACAGAAGTACGCAATCTCTCGTTTCTCTTTGATTTAAATTCAGTATTTCAGTAACTTCATAGCTTGGGAATAAGAGTAAAATCAATTTATCAGACTCCGTTTTCACGTAATTTTCTATCGGTAATATTAAAATCGCAACGCTCCAATTTAAATTTTAAACTTATTATTATTATTAATTTTGCAATACTTGTTTTATATAATAAATTCATTTCTTTTACAATGCAATCTTTGCTTTCAGTAGGTAGCATTAGATATAGACCAATACCTTCTCCTGATACAATTGTTTGTTGGGTTAATGATCAAATCATACCACGATCTGAGTGAATAGATTCTTGAAGATGTTCTACCAGAGCTAGACGTTGTTAAATACAAATTTAGATTTCAGCATTGCGTTGAGGTCTTGGCGCCCATTAAAACAACATAGCTTAGGCAAAGGTAAACAGTTACATTTATCACCCAACAGTTAGGGGCAGCCAAACCGTTACACTTTGTCGCTACCAACATGGGGCACTAATTAACGTTACAATTTGTCTTGCTATCACACAAATAAGTGACAATTATTTATCGTCGAAAAATTGTAAATTGTGGTGAAATTTTCACGTTGATCAAATGGATCGAGTTTTCTTCGATGATCAGTGCATATTACACAGGTTCCCAGGGGGAATAGGGTGTTTTTTTCTTTCAGGTCAGTGTATATTTATTTATATTTCTGCGGGAATAGTGTTTTATTTAGGATGCGTTATGAAATAAAATTAAAATGAGTTATACTCTTTTAGAAACTGTGGAATTTATATTTTCATGATCCTTTCTATCCTCACTGAAGTGTGGATCTCGAGATCAGCTAAGCTAGCTTTTGTTTTTATATTCGCCCAGATAGAAACTGAGATGCTTTTGAGCCTCGTACTGAGCTGATTTCGAGATCCATGCATATGTGGGCGTTGGACTTCGGTCAAACGGGCACAGTACGAAGAAAACATTTGATTTCTTACAGGTGGTATGCACTATCGGTTGATATCTTCTCGTGCATTTCATGTGTTTACGTCGGAGTGACGATTTTTGTCCTTGGATGGGATTTTCAACGTGCCAGTAAATCTGTCAACACGAGCGTATGACATTTAAACACCCTTAAATGCTAGGGTTTTAAAGGTCAACACTTAACCGAAAGCGAAACTCAACCCGACATCTAAATTCTTTGAACAATAATCTTTAATTTTCTGCCTGATATAACCATGCGAACCTCACAGGCTGGAAATGAGCTACGCTTGCCAGCAGTGGAAACTGCTTTCAACACTTCGGCTATCACTAGTTCTTTAAAGTACAGTAATCACATGCTGTTTATAATAGCATTCAATAAAAACAGCTTACTTGAATTGAATAGGCCTATCTTATATCTAAAATACAAGGAATGGGCCTATGTAGGCCTTATATTGGGTCTCCGTAATATTTCTAGCATACTTTTAATGTTTTCATGTGACAAGTCGAATAATTGTGGTCCTATTGGCAACAATGAACATTCTGTAAGTGCGCATGAAAACATTAAAGGTATGCTAAAATAATTACGGAGACCCAACATAAGGCCTACATAGGTCCATTCCGGAGGGGAGACGTGCACGAAATCCTTCTGAAATATGATTTTTTGTTGTTGTTGCTGAAATTGCAAGCTTATTATCTTGGGAATCTATTCCCAAAAGGATTCGGTTGAATTCAATGCTGAAGTCCATTTAAAAATTTAAATTCCTAACATATGCGCGTCAGGTGCCACACCCCCTTTTCAATGCATTGCTATTTTTCATTTTTGCTGAACACTTACGTCATTTTAGTCAGGCAGTTGGTGGTATCACACATGGGAATATTGAAGAAGGCTGTGGCGCGCAATTCCAGTTGATCAAGCATGGCGATTACCGCGGAAAGTTTGTTTTGATTTCAGAGATACAGTCCGAGGTAGGGAGTTATTATTTCTTCAAAATTTGTTAGAGACGTTATTAATAACAATGGGCAGGTCTGCTAGAGAGTTCAAGAAAGTTAAAAGATCTATTGTAATGAATACCAAGAAAAATATACCGGGCTTATCTAATTTAGTCCAATTGTTTATATAACCTCAAGATGGCGGCGGTGCGAAATTTGAAATTAAGTTTTTATTTATTGTGTCCTAATCATTCGAACGAAGTCAACGTTTGAGTATTGAACCTACGCAATAATCGTCATCTAATGGTAGCTCGATGGCCTACATATATATAAATTCAACATGGCGACAATCCGAAATATTTAGACGGTTGTCAATATATACGAATCTATTACAGCAATCAAACTGATTTTTTAATGTTGATAGAGGCAATTAACATAAGTAGGATGTATGAAAATAGGCTGTTTAGTTCTTCACGGAACTACTTTTTCGGCTGTGAGTCGCTCGCTTCTTCATGGAGAACATTCTACAGGGCATCGACAAGAGGCGTATTGATTCTGCAAACAAGGCTATGGATGACATCCATAAGGAGGCCAGGCAAAAGAAAACTCTTGGGAGGAAAGCAGCTTAAGAGGTGGATGATGAGCATTATGGATATGGTCAATTTTTATGATGTTGAGTTGAGACAAGTAGCATGTCTACCTTGCTAAAATTCAATTGTCATTTCCTGGACTTCCTTTTTCCAAAACAAATGTACCTTTTCCACTTGGACTACTAAAGATGCCAATTCAAACCTTGGTAGACAGACAAGTTAAACATTGTTACACATTTTACTGGAGGGGAATTACAAATTATGTAATTTTATGGATTTCAGAGGTTCATATGTATGCATTTTTGTGAATTTTTCAAATTCAAAAGTTCTTTTATTTTCAAAATGTCTAAATAGGCATGGAATTAAAAACGTCTCCAGGGATTACATTACCAAGGTTATAGAAACCACAAAAAATACAAGTTCCAGGACCTTAGTGTTGCTGAGAAAACGGTACATCTATGTGACCAAAATTCAAATTTCAAAGAAACATTTTTTTCAAAAACGTTCCACCTAAATTGACTGATTAACTTTAGTAGAAAATAACAATGTATTTTAAATCAGTGTGCAAAGTTTCATGATTCTAACTCAAATAACGTACAAGTTATAGAAAATTTAGAAAGTCAATGCATTTTCGTGCATGTCTCCCCTTGAGCGTAACAACATTAATATGCACATATTTAATATATGAGCAAAAACATAATGTCATATGAAAGGCTTCGATAAAATATGTGAGAGAAGATTGTGTTGGCAGAGGTCGCCATCTCTCGAAGAGAATTGTTATTGCTAGCTTTCTGAATAGTGAAACATTGAGAGTGCTGTGGTTTCCCCCTTCCCCCTCCCCAGGCCTCCCTCCGAACTCTCAGCACATTCGTCACTAACGAAGTTCTGCGGGGAAGCATTATTGACGAAAGGGTGTGAAAGATCTATTGAATAGACGTTCAACTGAAATGATTTATTGTTGTTGTTGTTGTTGTTGTTGTTTTATTTAAGGTCTTGGACATCGTGGTCTATTAACCTCGTGTATTTGGGTGTGTATAGTATATGTCTGATGAAATGAATGAAAATCCACAGCCTGCTTCCAGTCGACCGACCGGGTCAGGGAATGCAATTAATGAAGCCCCCATCCAGTGGCGAGGATATGGACTGTGCCGGCAGCCGAAGCCTGTCGCACTCTCCCGGGGCAATGATTAAATGAATGACAGATGAATTGAAATGATAGTGGAGAGTGTGGCTGGAGTGAAATTTAGGACAGGGAAACCGGAGTACCCGGAGAAAAACCTGTCTGCCCCCGCTTTGTCCAGCACAAATCTCACATGGAGTGACCGGGATTTGAACCATGGACCAAGCGGTGAGAGGCCGGCGTGCTGCTGCCTAAGCCACAGAGGCTCAGTTTATGTCTGAAAACCTGTGTTATTTTGGGTCAGTATAAGTGTGTGTATTTGTGATGGAGGTGAGGATTGGGATGGAGCCGGCTGTGGCCTTAAGTTAGGAGCCATCCCGCCATTTGCCTGGAGTAGAAGTGGGGAAACCACATAAAACAACTTCTAGTATGGCTGAGGTGGGAATAGAACCCGAGCCTCCGGGATGACAGCTAGGAATCCTAGCTAGGAATCCTAGCTGCTGCAGCACAAGGTGGTCCAGCCGGAGTGAATTAAAACAGATAAATATTGATTTCACACTGTAAGACTTATAGACATAGGCTATACCGTAAATGGAATGCCAATGAAATGATCAACAACAATAAAGATCCGTTAAGATTTAACATAGTATTTCGTATTCGTGTCGCCTCGGTGGTCCGGGTTCAATTCCTGGCTCTGACAAGAAATTTAATTCTGGATTGAGGGGTTGAACGGGGTGCATTCAGCCTCTTGAGTCAAAACTGAGAAGAGGTGGGTTCGATTCCCCACTCAGCCATCTTGGAAGTGGTTTTCCATTTTTTACCACTTCTACTCCAGACAAATGCCGGTATGGTTCCTAATTTAGGCCACGACTGCCTCATTTGTTATCCTCACCTGAATTACGTAAGAAATACACATACTAGTGCAGCCAACACATTAACACAGGTTATCAGACGAAATTTACACACACACACACACCGAAGCACAAGGGACTAAATGACCACGATGTCCTAACCCCTCAAATGAAACAACAACTACAAGTCAATTGCAAATACATACAATAATACAGACACCATAATAATACAATTTATCAGACAAATTTTACACACAACCAAGTACACGGGGCTGACATTACAACGATGTCCAAAGCCCTAAATGAATTAGCAACTATTGGCTTGGCATCTAGCCTATCTAGCTCTTAGAATGCGCCACTGTCTTCCAACAAAGTGTGCCTGTAAGTTTCGAGATAGATCGAGTCACACCGCATCTCATCTCGGGACACGTGCTGCTCCTGCTCTCACTATTGATCGCTGTACAAGCTCCAATTAGTTCTAAATCCTGGAATAATTACTTGATGCGCGCTGATAATTTGAGTGCGCTGCTATTTCGGAGGAGGTTGATGCTACACACGAGCAATTCGGAAAGAAGTGGAACGAGGAGAATGACCTGTCATGTCCACAAACTGCAAGACACACGTGTAATTAACCCGGCACTCTGAGTCTGCTCAATCTATTTAATTGCTTGGCTGAGCAGATTTTGTGGTCGCAGGTTTCACGATCGTACAGCTCTTGAGTTAGAAGGGGAGGATATTGCGGGCTTCGTTCCTTAATCCTATATTGTTGTTGTTGAATCACTTACGGGTTTGTGACATTGTGGTCATATTATCCCTGTGCCTATTGGTGTGTGTAGGATTTTTATAATTATCTGTGTTATTGTGATGACTGTAATAGTGTGTGTATTTCTGATTGGGGACAGGATTGGGTTGGAGGCAGCCGTAGCCTTAAATTAGTACTATCCGAGCATTTGCCTGAAGAAGTGGGAAAACCACGTCTAGGTTAGCTGAGTTGGGAATCAAACCCTCCTCTTCTCAAGTCTATAACACGAAGCTGAGTATACCCTGTTTCAAGACTCAGATCAGAATACAATTTATTGCATGAGCTAGGAAACTAATCCGCACTTCAGCGGTAACAGCCAATATTTTTAACCACTACATTACCAGGTGGTATTACTTCTAAACTTATGCCACTAGTATTGATATGTTTTATCACCTAAATTTCTGAATATATTTTGATTGCTTTTATGACAGAATGCAACTATAAAAGCGTGTTGGGTGAAGACCAGTTTGGTTTCAAGAGAAACGTAGGAACAAGAGAAGATGTATCGAATCTTAGGCTGATCTTGGAAGGAAGAATAAGGAAAGCTAAGAGAGTGTTCATGGCATTTGTTGACTTAGAATGGCTTTTGATAAGGTTGATTGGAGTAAATTGTTCGACATTCTGAAAGGGATTGGAATAATGTACAGGGATTGGAGGGAAATATACAACCTATACAGAAACCAGACTGCAATTATTGCGCAGTGAAGTGGCAAACCACGGAAAACCACTACCAGGAAGACTGAGATGGGAATCGAACCCATCTCTTCTCAGTTCCACCTCACGTAGCTGTAAGTAAAAACGCTGTAATAAAATAGGAGAACCGAGATTATAAGACAAAGAATCTTGATAAGTTACATTATAGGAGGACAGGCTTCTAAATAAATTAGTAGCGGCAAGGAAATTGAGAGGAAGAAAGAGCTTTTCTCCAAAGTTCAATATTTATTTCTGAGAGGAGTGAACTGAATTTCATCAACAGTAAATGGATATTGAGAACGACACAAGACAGCAGAATCTGAGTGGCTTTTTATAAGACGAACAAGGCTTGTGTTGAATCGAAGAAGAAAAATGAGACAAAGACCAGGGGAGTGTTACTCGGTGTCTCTAAGTGCTTACTTCTTTACTTGGGCTTTACAGCAGGAGGAAAATAAGGAGAACGATAAAGTAGGCTACTGCCAGAGACTCATAATTAGTGGGACGTGGGTTAGTGACCATTGGGGTCCAAGCTGCGCACAGAATTCACCCCATTATTTTTCTGCGGCGTAGCCATGTGCGTTATTTTTGATGTGTAACATCTTTCCGCTCGGTTGCTAGATAGTTTTGTGGGAGTGATTTTGAAAATTGGGGACGGAAGTGAATCGGGCGGAAGTGGATCGAACGGAAGTGGATCGGACGGAAGTGAAGACGCACTGCCAGAAAAATGGGACGGAAGTGAATCGGGCGGAAGTGGATCGGACGGAAGTGAAGACGCACTGCCAGCTGGATGTACAAATGAAAATGTGTGTATTGGAAACAAGGCAGTGGTCTGTAGCGCGAGAATGTTAAGGCAATACAGTAGGCAGTGCATTCAGCAGGCACTGGTTTGACGAGCACAGTGGCAAATGTTTCACCGACTTTCATTTGTCATTGAGCAGTTTATGAAGCTTCACGTTCAAGGTTGAATATCACATGGGGTAGGACAAAGACGACAAATGACATTTAAGTAAGTGGCATTATTGTCAAGCTGTGGGTGAGTAGTCAAATATTAAATGCATAACAGAATGTTGTTATATGAGTGGAATAAAAGCTGTATTTTCATCATATGTGAGACTAAGTCATTCCATGATTGTAGGAAGCCATGTTTTGATTGTTTACGACGAACTGTATGAGAGCCTTGAGAATAATGAATGTTATAGTTACTGAGGAATGTGCTCTCAGTATTTGAGAGTACTTTCGACTTTGTGTGTCACTTTGTTATTATGAATTATTAATGTAAAAGGAAGGAAGGAAGCTTGTAGTTTTGCGTGTCCGTTAATCTCACGATCATGATCCACGGTACCTCCCTTTTACGTGGAATGCGAACTACAGGACATGGCATTTCAATTCGAAAATCTCACGTGTATTGACCGGGAATCAAACCCGGTCTACCTGGGTGAGAGACTAACAGCTTGACCGCTGCGCCACAAATGTGACAGTAGCATATCTCCAATTCAATCTATACATTCATCATAGTACCAGTATGAAAATGGAGTGTAAATTAACATTTTAAGTATGTCCAAGCTGTGTAGTATACGAGTAGGATAACATGTCAGATGTTTCACATCATATGCGACTACTGTAAGGCTCGTATCTTTTTTCTTGTTTTTAAATACATTTACTTTATTTGCAAATGGGGGTAATTCCCCGGTGGCAAATTCTACACTTCCAGAAAATTACCAACTATAATATTAAACGCGCTTAATGTACACAAGTCGCGTCTTGAACTATAGTAATTTTATTGGAGTATTTACACAAAGTTTCAGTCTTCTCTTAAACACATCAACATGTTTGGAGAAAGACTCTAAGTTCCAATTGCCAATACCAGGATTCATGAAAGAATATTTCCTATAATTTGCACGCTGCGGTCGGTCCTTGACTTTGTGTGGATGATCTGCCCTGCTCAGGTAGGTGGGACTTCCCAGACATTTGTTCTCCTCATGTTGGCCGATTAGTGTAAGTGTAAAACATAGCGGACAGTCTGGATTTCGTCTCTGTATCTTCCAGGGATTCCAACCCTAGTTTTACTATCATTAGTAATGAAAGCTAGAATTTACAACGAGGCATCCGTGGCGGGCATTTGACAACATTATAAATGGAAAATCATGGAAAACGACTTCTAAGATGACTGAGTTGGGAATCGAACCCAGGACCTTTGGATCTGGATTCTCAATACTTAACTCGAGACCACTGAAGGCCGATAAATTATAAAGGAAAACAAACCTTAAATGCATTGCACCGTCGGATGGCATATCTACATACCACTGCGTATTGGTACCACGCACGACATACCGAATGAATGGACTGAAACAACATTGCTGTGCACACACGGTATTGCAGTCGCAGCGACGATATGACGATAACCGATTAAATAGTATCCATATTCTTATGAACGTTTTTCTTAGCATTATCAACTATAGCATTTCCATGAAAAATTCAGATTTCTCCTGAATCAATATGTATAGACTACTGTCAAGGGTCTCTCACGTCAAAATGGCAATCGACTGTGACGCAACCTTTGGCACAGGCGGCATGAGCTGAGAGCTGCCTTTCGTAAAATAAGTAGGTTTTATTCTCTTTAAAACGCCTAAGTAGCGAATCAATGAGCAATAAGTTCAAGTTGATAAGGATTTCGACAGCCTCAGGGCGACTTCATTATTAAAACTCTTCTTTGCTCTCCTCATCACTCGCACTTAAATTATAAAATTATTATACTTGCATGGATCTCAGTGTCTTCAAAGCTCTTAATCTCAAGCGACTAATTAGTTTGCTCATCCAAGCGACGGAAGACTGTCTTTGTTGGCACAGCGACTACTGCACCAAGCATCGGCCAGATAGCTTATGTGCTTTCATTCATAAATAACAAAGTTCAGAAGAACATCTCGAGTAGGTTCTGTGGATAGATTCAGGTTCTCATTCTGTTATTCTTTGTCCTAATTTCACACTTTGGAAAAATGATACAACACTGGAGATATAGCAGGTTTCTTTGTTACTCAAAATAGGACATTTTGCCACACAGCAAAGATTCTCAAGAGCTTTGAAGTCCGTCAAAACGAAACACCAGTACACATACAGTACAAGTAATATTGTGTGTTTTAGTGTTATTCATCTACGATGTCCTCCCCAAATACCTAGTGATCGTTGCAGATATCTACAAAAAAGAGATCTTCAAAAAAGAAGGTAACGCGACCTTGAAGTTGGTAACTTTGTTTTACCGGCAATAACAAGAAAAGACAGTAGTAGGGCACTGATACGCATTGCTCTTCGACATATTCATCGATGGAAAGAATGTCGGGACCCGAATGGAATAAGCTTGACGTGCATTCAACTCTGGCTTTAATCTATTACAACATTCTTCTTCTATATAGATGTAGGTGAATGAAAATGGTGCGTACCCTCCTTAGTGGCCTGGTGCAGGCCATTCAAATTCATTTTTGTTCCAACGATGGAAACTATCCAAGCATGGATCTGTGTCAAATCTCAAAATCCCTCAAAAACCTGGGTGAAGTGTCTCAGTAACTGACACTATACACAGTCACTCCTGCGATGAGGAAATCAACCCTTGTGGTCCCAAAAGAAATTGAAATTCGAAATTAATTTATTTAAGTTAATTACAAGCAGAACTGAAAGTCCCTTTAGCAGCAACTAACAACCACTATTCTACATGTTTCATTTAAAAATAGTCTTAAATTAACTTAATTTTTTTAGCGTATGGCTTTTAGTGCCGGGAGTGCCCGAAGACATGTTTGGCTCGCCAGTTTTTGTAGCTGCTTCTAGGCGGACCTACAAGTACCGTCACGTGTGGAGTGTTGTCTGGGTAGGAAAGTTTGAATGTAAGGACGAGGAGTTGGAAGGTAGCGGCTGTGGCCTATAGTTAGGGACCAACCCCGGCATTTGCCTGGAAGGAAGATGGGAAACCACAGAAGCCCATCTTCAAGGTTGCCGGCGGGGGGATTCGAAACTCCTCGCCTCCCGTATGTGAGCGACTGCCTGCAGCCACGCCGTAACGACCTCGGCTAACTCACTCGGTACCGGTACTTAATTAGTATAAATACTAAGGAAGTAATATACACAGACTGTTTTAACCAACTTAATTGATATGCAAAATAACTTATTACACTACAACTAAAATCTTATAACTTACATGACTTGATATTTACATAGGCTAGAAAATGACAGTGAACGTACACCGTATAACAAACAAAAACGAGGGAAGGCGTTGTCCGATTGTAAGGAAATTACATGTGCAAAGACATTCGGACCGAACATGCAACTGATTAAAGCTTCGTGTCCAATGAATGAATAACGGGAGCTCCCGCGCATCCGAACTGCGCATGCATCAGGTGTATATAAGGCGCGATTCTGAAGCGTATGTTCAAAGTAGTCTAGCTGTTGTATTTGACTGCGATATCTGAACGTCGGTTGTAAGAAAGCCACGCCGAAGGATTCGTCCTCATTACGAGCAGATATCAGAGTTTGAAAGAGGTCGTGCAATCGGATTGAAAGAAGCTGGTTGGTCGAATCGAGCTGTCGCTGGAAATTTGGGTCGAAGTGATGCGGCGATCAGACGATGCTGGCAAGCGTGGGTCAGCAACGGCAGGCATCAGCGTCAGGACGGCAGTGGTCGACCAAGTGCCACAACAGCACGGGCAGACAGAGCGATTGTTAGAACAGCTGTCACAGCACCGGAGTCGTCGTTATCAGCGATCCAGCGTGTGACCCGCACACATGTGTCCACCATGACCATCAACAGACACCTGGGCGACAGGAATTTGCGCTCGCGCTGCCCGTTACGCCGCTTACCACTCACGCATGTTCAACGTCAAGTCATATTACAGTGGTGCCGCGCTCGAGCAACGTGGATCTGCGCTGGCTGGGGACGTATAGTCTTTAGTGACGAGTATCGTTTCCAACGGTGCCCTGACGACAACCGCAGACGTGTTTGGAGACGTCCCGGCCTGCATGGGGATCCTGCCTTGACTATCGCACGCCACACAGCCCCACAACAGGGGGTGATGGTCCGGGGTGCCATCTCCTTTGATAGCCGGACCCCTCTGGTAGTCATTCCTGGCACACTGACAGCACAGCGGTATGTTGATGACATTCTACGGCCGGTTGTGTTACCGTTCCTTCAGCGACATCCAGGCCTTACTTTCCAACAGGATAATGCCAGCCCGCACACGGCACATGTTGCTATGGACTGTCTTCAAGCTTGCCCTATCCGTCCTTGGCCAGATCGGTCACCTGATCTCTCTCCCATAGAACACATTTGGGACGTCATGGGAAGGCGATTGCGAACATCCCGGAATGTCACCGATTTAGCCCAACAGTTGGAGACCATTTGGCACGAAATTCCGCAGGACACCATCCGGGAACTTTATCAGTCCATGCCACGTCAAGTGACAGGTTGCATCCAGGCCAGGGGTGGACCAACACCTTACTGACGTCCTCACTTTGTAACGCTCTAACTCTGCAATAAATCATTCGATTGTTCTGCGCTTGTGATCGTTAGTTTTTCTATTTCTGTTCCTCACATCCACCGATTTTATCGCCATGGGACAATTCCTTCTTGGTGCGGCGATTTTTGTTGTTGTTATACAGTGTATGATTTCTAAGACTTGACGTTCCTCTGCCGTACTCCACCCAATATAAAAATAATTGAACATACTTGAGGCATTTACAGCAAATTACTTGTTACATTCCACTGTGCGACCGCCGCTATAATTGTTTTCCCCCAGATAGTGCTGTAGGGACTTTCTTGCGAGATGGGCACGAGGAGTATATCCATGACATGGATTTTCGTTTCATCTCCTGCTACAATTTGCAAAAACTGGATCACACTTCGCACTCCATGTTTCCGTGCTCGTAACCATCTTTTAACTGATATTGAGAGGGTCTGACGCAACATATGCACCATCTAGTGGTTGCATCATAAAGTTGTGATCTCTTTCTTCAGCCTTAGAAGAATATTTGAAGACAATTAATAGTACGTTAGCAATGAGAACTACTCTTTTCCTATTTTTTTGAATTTGCCTTGTATATTCAGTTTGCGCTTTTATGAATGGCAATAAGGGCCTTATCACACATTGTGTTATTTATTAAAGATATCTGTCTGTTGAGTAGTCAGCCCGGAGGCTGCTCGGATCTTCAAAAAGTACTGCCGTAGGTTATACGGGTAAAAACCCACAAAACCTCATACTAGGCATGGTGAGGGGTGAGGAACTTTGCTATTGGTTTTCCTCACTGAGCCAGTACAACAGTACTAACCCTACGAGTGGAACCTTTCACAACATTCACAGGCACTGGTTGTAGCCTGAAGGCCCGTAATAACAATTCCAATTTGTTTAATAGAACTATTCTGATGGCAGCATTTTATTTGACAAATTCAGCGGTATAAATATTTTGAAAATTAGACGAGTATATGTTTTAGAAAATGAGCCATTTTAGGCGTTGGGCATGTGTAGCCTAACATTTGTACGTACCTGTTGTGAGGTGTGCGACAATTCCACAATTATTGCTCACACCTAAAATATGGAATTTTCGTTACGTTCTTATTTTAAAATGACGAGGTTTTTCTAGCCCTAATTCTATACCTGACGCCAAAGTCGTGTGGGGAGTTCGTGAGAAATGAAACTTGACAAGGAAGGAAGTGGCCGTGTCCAATTTGAAGGGACCGTCCAGGAATTTGCCTGGAGTTGAAAATTGGAAACCATTTGAAGGACAGCCGATGGTGGGATCGAACCTACTCATCTACGGAGTCCGCATATAGCCTGGCCCCATGCGCATTGTCTCAGTGTAGCTAACTACCATGACCGGTGCATTCATTGTGAATCACCCTGTGTATAATGTCAATTTTGTGCTATAATAGATAGTTAATGGCTAAAACATTTATTTACACAATTAGTTGTAATTCACCCTAATGCGAATTTCAAATCCTCCGTTCATGCCCATTTATAGTTTCTTTTACAGCCTGTCAGAAAAAATAAGAATTGTATTATTATTGCTGCTGTTGTTGTTGTTGTTGTTGTTGTTGTTTTATTTAAGACTTTGGATATCCTTGTCATCAGCCCCGTGTAAATATGTGTGTGGAATTTGTCTAACCCGTGTTACTGTGATATGTTGTAGTGTACCCGTTTAGACCGAAGTCCGGACGACCACATATGCATTTCTCCAAAAATCAGTCAGCACGAGAATCAAAATATCCAGGGGCGCCAGATGGGTTAAAGTGACTACAATAACTCAACAAAAAATTGCTTTACTGATTTTCGACTCGATGCAACAATAAGGATAGAAGGAGATTTACTGGAAATAACACAACCTGTAAAATTATCTCATTTTATTTAAAACGTTAAAAATTACTGAAGGCATGCCAAAAATAGCATAATAGATGTATGACGAATCATACGTTATGTACAAGATTTACAATTCCACCAACACATGAACACTTGGCAATTGAGACGAAGGTCAAATTAATAGCCCTGATGACTTTGCTCAGAAGAATTATTTACAGTAATAGGGTTTTGTCAGTGCAAATTTAATTGTCCTTCCTGGTTCCTATCTTATTTGAGTATTCACATATTGAAATGGAAAAAAAATTATCACTCGTTGAAAAATATATCACTGGTTCACTTTTTCAAAATTATAGCAGCAAATTAACTAACACTTCAGGATTCAGTTACCTCAAAATTTGTTCAAATACAAAGTTATTAACAAGGAATACAAAACAATATCATTAACATGGACATTCGAGCATTTGGATTCGACGAACTTCGATAAACAGAAAATATTTATTGAATCATCTGTTCTCGATCCAAAATCTATTCAGAGCTTTTGACTCAATCATCAATATAATGGTCAAAATATTATTATCAACAAAATATAAATTCAATTCAATATGGATTCAACCATTTAATCAATTTAATCAATTAATCAATCAATCACTTGGAAATATTATCTAGAAAATTTATCATAAAACAATTTCATTTGTTATTATCAAAATTACAATTATTTGACAAAATGTAAAAAATGTTAATCATCAAATTTATTTGCAAAACGTTTATATTTTTAAAGGATCACAAAAATCCTCTCAGTTTGTAGTGGTTGTTAAGAAGTAACAGCTTTAAATAATTTACAGCATCGGCCCATTCGATTTAAATGCGTCAAAAATCACATAATCATAATTAGCATCTAGACAACGGTAAAGTCTTTTCATAACGAAAGGTACAAGTTTAACAATAACAATACTCGGGCAAGCAATTACTAGGAATACTTCTAGAACACGTGGGTAAACTGTGAATTGACAATGATGGCTCAACAAAATAACCTTTGGTTATATCTCGACGAAAGTGTGGCTAAATTCAACTCCTCTACTAATTTCAAAGACATCCAACCTACAATATGGTTGATGCTTCATTTCAACAACCTCGTTCCTGCGACTTAATTGCACAATCAGAATGGCATATTTAATTCTTTGGACACACAACAATTATTTCTTCCCAAATTATAATATTAATAATGTTATTGGTTTTACGTCCCTTTTAACTACACTGGCTTTTAGAGACGCGGGGGTGCCGGAATTTTGCCCCGAAGGGGATCTTTAACGTACCAGTAAATCTACGGACACGGCTCCCTCGCATTTGCGCACCCTCAAATGCCAGCTGACTGCGCCAGGATACGAACCTGCAACCTTGGGCCCAGCAAGCGAGCTTCCCAAATTATACAGAATAATCAATCCTTTGCTTGTTACGACAACTGGAAGATTTATAAGTTAGTAAACTCCCCCAATGAGTTTACAATAATAATTTTACCATCAGTTTAAAACATGAATAACTCCACACCGTGCCTATTCTTAGCCAAACGTTTTATCGAAAGACGTTGCTCAATAATGATTTTATTTTTATATAAACTCTAGCAAAAACCCTGTTTTATACATGCTTTCGGCTTCCCGTATCATTACTTTCCGTGTCTTCTCAAAGATTTAAATGCATAATGCAAGCGTGAAACACTTCCACTGAATTAATATGTTATTTGTTTGTGGGCATGCGTTAACCACTAACCTTCGGAATCAACAAGTATCCGATCTTAGAAAATTGTTTTAAATTTCAAATGTATAAATCACACTACATGATAATGATTATTAGAAATCACAAATAGTATTATTATCTCAGAAAATTGAAAATAATAATTATTATTAAATCAACATTATTATTATTTCCTCAACAAATGGATGTAAAGTTGTTAAACTGTTCGGGAAATATCATCCTCGACTTCTTAATAATGGATAAATATCCATTCCTCAACTTAAATTTATTATTAAATTTTCAGTTACGACGGCTGATGACCGTGATTAGAAAAATGTCAAAATTAAATAAATGCTCGTTCTGCTCGTCCATAAATTTCGAATCATTGACTTCTGAGTGTAAAAACTGCTCAGATCAAAGCTTCTATTGCAAAACGAAAATATTTGCAACAGCAAAAACATCGATGAAAAGAAAATATGTGTTGGTAAGACTGTAGAAAAATTGAGAAATTCCAGCTAACTACGCATAAAAATAATGCGAATTGTAGCTTACATTCTTGTAGATCTTGATGCTTGTAATCTGGTCTGAACCAGATTATTTCAGTCTTCTTGTCCCCACTAGGACACGTATTTATAAACTTGTATCGGCCTCCATTTTATACCCGCAATGGTCTTACACAGACATTGTGGTATTCATACTTGTAGCCTAAATATCTTGATGAAAATAGTTCGTAAAATATGCTGCTTCAACAGCTGAAGTAATCTTGACTGGGGTTAGATCGAAAAGATCCATGATGAAAAATGACCAGTTTAACTCGACCCAACTGTAATGCCTTCAATACTGTCACTACTCTTACAATCTTATGCAACACAAGTTCGAGTTCTGAAGATCTGTTCCCTGGGCAGAGCTTCTCACTCTCCAAACAATGCAAGCATGCTGGTATTCCCTATGTCGGCTATGAACTGAACTGTGCAAGACTGGCAGATGAACAGTAATGAACTATTTTGGTTGGTCGAAAGTTATTAAGTCCAAGACTTATTCTGGTTGTTTGGATGAAATAATCCAAGTTAAATTTTAGTGGACAGTGGAAATCAAAATATAGACTAAGTCTATTCATATGTCCATTGTAGCAGTAAACTATTACCAACGCCACAAAGTTTATCACCTTGGTGATAACTTTTGAAAAGTTCGAAGATCACTATAATGTTAAACACTTTTATAAGACCAGTAACCATGTACTGTCGAAATCACTAAGTCCCAGCGACTGTGCTGGTAATAACGTAGATTTTGCAACCATGTGCATGAAGATTATAACAGTGTTCGGAGCGACGTAGAGTGTTGAGCGGCTGAGCGCTTACGAAGGAATGAACATACTCAGCTCTGGCATGCATGCCTTATATAGTCTACCTCTCAAGCGGACTCCTCGAGGTCAATGCGTGAAAGATGCTGAAACTAAAACATCTCACATCTCAGCTTCCGCTCAATCAATTTCCTCGAAATAAAGCACATTCTTCCTCCCTTGTCCGTGCCAGTAATCTGATGTTAGTTTCAAGATTCTACTCCATTGGGAAATATTTAATGTCAATTTAGCCTCGACTATGACGCTCTCGCCTACGTCACTTAACCATTTCTTGGCTGCTAAAAGCGTCCAATTCCTTCTAAGAAGGTTCGGCGCACGCTATTCAAACTGTCAATTCTGGACTTAGGATTGTGGCCTGTGCTCTCAAATCTAGGCAACTGGATTTGGGAACAGTATACAATATGTAGTTCTAACTCAGGCTAGGTTGGCAAGGAGGCGTCGGTGGCCTTAAGCTGTGAGTTAAAATAAGGAAGGAAGCTTGTAGTTTTACGTGACCGTAATCACACGATCGTCCATTTTAAGGAATCAGAACCACAGGACGTGATATTTCACTTGGAAAATCTCACGTGCATTGACTGGGAATCAAACCCGCTTCAACTTGGTGAGAGACCACTGCACTACCACGCCCCCTAGTAGAAAAAAGAAACCACGGAAAGCTACTCATGGATCATATGCCCCCAGGAGGCAAGCTGTCGCTGAGAATAACCAGTTATAAAAACGTTTATTTGTGGCCAAATCTTAGAAAGGAAAAGACGTAAAATATTACGTTTTTGGCATGAAACTAGTTGCAACGAACGCTGAATGGAATGACAGCAATCGAGTCTGAGAAAAATTAAGTAACGGAAATATAACTCCAGGAGTGCGATTTTTCTATTATCATTTTATTTTTATTTTTAGATTCGTTAAACATGTATAAGAATCACAGTTTTCCAGTAATAAAACGGTTTTGTTTGAGTTCCCCCCAAATGTATGTATTGAATCACAAAACTTGTTTACAACAAGTTTGAGATCAAGTCACTTCTTAGTAAAACATTTGACCGGTACTATGATGCTGTATGAGACTAGAACTTACCCCAAGTGGGTCGACATACAGTGTAATGGACCGTTCTGCATTTTCGACTTGTTGGATGGAAATGTTTACCGATACCATCACGCTAACGTGACACATACGTAATTAGTGCAGCCCACTTACTTCTCAAAGGACAGTGAAAAGTTCGGTGTCTTTTAAACAACAATGTGTCTACAGGTCAGCAAAACTGCAAGGAACGGCTAATAAACCCGATCACATTGTGACTTTTCTTGTTATAGTTCTTGCACTTTCCTCGTTAGCGTGCGGCTCGCCTTTGAAATCTAACAGGGTGGATATATTAACATTGCATGGCTGCCTGGAGCCAAGGCTTTCCCAGTGCAAGGCACAGCGTTGTCAACTTTCCACCGTAGCCACTTTTTTTTAGCGTATGGCTTTTAGTGCCAGGAGTGTCCGAGGACATGTTCGGCTCGCCAGAGGCTGTAGCTGCTCCTAGGCGGAGTGTGGAGTGTTGTCTGGGGAGGAAAGTGTGAATGTAAGGACGAGGAATTGGTAGGTAGCGGCTGTGGTCTATAGTTAAGGACCAGCCCCAGTATTTGCCTGGAAGGAAGATGGGAAACCACAGATGACCATCTTCAAGGTTGCCGGTGGGGGGATTCGAACCTCCTCGCCTCCCGGATGTGAGCGACTGCCACCTTAGCCACTGAGAGCAAGCAGCGAGACTGGACAGAGCTACGTGCAGATGTGCAACACTAGACACTTGACACCTGCGTGACACGCGAGCTGACTGCCAGGACGGGACTTTGAAGTCCACGTGAAGTGATAGAGGAAGCATTCTATTGGTCAACAACCGTCAGCTATTGGTCAGTAGCGAACAATGGTTACTGTCGGCGCGTGCTACTGCCTTACGTTTGAGTCGCCGCTCGTTAAACGGGAAAGTGACGGAATTATACACAGGCCATCCTTAAAATGGTTTACCGCAATCAAACCAGGTAAATTCTACGATGTCATCTTACTTCGTACATAAACAGGAACAACAAAATTTGGCAAGATGGAGAATTCATGTCACTGGAGTTAAGCAAAAAGGACTCTATTGATTTTACAGTTAACAATAAAAATCTGAAATCTGAACTAGGCATATTCGACCAGTAATTTTCACACCTATATCAGAAATTATATTTCAAAGTATTTTCTAATCTAAAAAAAAAAAGGAAATAAGTCTTAAGTGTCTGAAGTCCACATAAGGCCTTGTTTTAAGTTCCATGTTTGAAGTTACGTTTCAAGTGACTAGCGAATAAATAGCTTCTCATTTATGATAATTATATTTTGAATTGCAAGTTATGAAAAATAACCTGTTGAACAGTGTTTGAGATGTACAAAACGAGAAAATAATGAAATAATAAAATTTTGCAATGTCAGTGTTCTGTTCACTCTCTACACTGTCTTCTTCATCCGTCTCAATTAAGCCATCTCTAACAGTTGATTAATTAGGCAATCCTAGGCACTCCTTTCTAAATTCCTCTGGTATGAGTCTCTTAATGCTAAGACCTATTAATTCGCATGACACATTCTGGTAGGAGAGGGTTCAAGGTAATCAGGTTTAGTGGTCATCCGTGGTCGTGATTTGCCAGGATTATAATTGGAAAATGATGGAAAACGACTTCTAGGGTATTTATCTTGAGATGAGCAAAGAAGAGGACTATACAACACTGCAAATTAACTGGCAATAAGAACACTTTGTTTCATGTACATTCAGCCATCATGCGTTCATATTTACGTTCATATTAAACTTGGAAAGTACAGTGCTACCAAATTTCCCACTGGAATAATGCTCCTGGTCGCCTTATGAGGTCATGGGGTAAGTATTGAGACTCAGGATCTAACGGTCCTGAGTTCAAGTCCTGCCAAGAAACGTATTTCTGGTCTGAAAGTTGGAACAGGATACATTCAGCCTAATGAGGGAAAACTGAGAAGAGGTGGGTTCGATTCCCACTCAATCACTTAGAAGTGGTATCCCTTGAATTCCCATTTCCCTCCAGGCTAATGCCGGATTGAGAATTATTTTGAGGATCAGGATGTTTACACGTTCAGCCTGGATATTCTTTGATTTCAGTCATAGAAAGTGTTAGTTTATTAACCTAAGGATACGAATTATTTGTCCTAAATTACCTAAATGTCCACTTTGTGTTTAACTGTATGCGAGACCCTTGCCTTTATCCGGAATGCCCCGCCAGATTTGATTTCCGGCCGGGGCATTTTATTTCAACTTCAGATGGTTAATTCCGCTGACTCGAGGATTCTGTGGTTGTAGTCTTCGTCATTCATTTCATCCCTATGATGAAGCACAGGTCACCTATGGGTGTCAATATGAATGACTTGCACCAGGCCATTACGGAGGGTACGCACCATTATTATTCACCTACATCGATATAGAAGAAGAATGTTCTAATAGATTAAAGCCAGAGAAGAATGCACGTCAAGCTTATTCCATCCGGGTCCCGATATTCTTTCCAAACAATCCTACGCTATTTGATTGAGTCCCACGCTTTCTATACAACAGGAATTACCTCCATACACTGGCTGCATATAAGCTGCTGAGATTAAAATCCTCGCTGACGGTGCGGTATCCTATTATCCGTTCAATTCACAATGAGAGGCAGGGTGGGATCAGGTGGGTATTGTACTCTCCCTCATTCTCTCCTGTGGCTTCCCTCCTGCCTCTCCCTGTTTTGCGTTAATAATGGCTCACAAAGACTAAGTTATCAAAGAGATGTGAAATCACGTTTACCTCACTTGTCATGCTTTTAACGAAGAGCTTTATTGTCGTGAGATGAGACAATCAAGCGTCATAATATGTCATATTTTATCCATCTTCCAGCAATGTGCTAATACCGCCAGCTACATGAGCTTAATACTTCTGTTTGTTCATACATTGAGACTCCGGTCCCAAAGTCCCAGGGTTTGATTCACAGTTCAGCCAAGTTATTAACTTCCCGTATGAAAGTTAGAAAGGGGTGCACTCAGCCTCGTGAGGTAAATTTGAAAGGAGGTGGGTTCAATTCTCTCCTCAGCCATCCTGGAAGTCGTTTTTCGCTGTTTCCCTACTTCTACTTCAAGTAAATGCAGAGATGGCTCCTAACTTAAGACCAAAGCCGACTCTTTCTCCAATCTGGCCACAATTACAAATAAACACACCGCTAAGCACAACATGATTACACAGTTTGGAAATTCCCTTTACAAATTTCTAGGACTTGGAGAGGGGAGTGAGCACATAATAGGCTATTTTGAATAGGAACCCATGCCTGGAAACGTACAGTTATTGTTCAGAATCCCTTTCAATTCAGGTGTTTAACTCATCCAATTCTGCTGAGGGAACGACGAATGCCAACCAGATTGTTAATTTTCGTATCTACCGTAGACTAATTTAGTCTGAATGGGTGTGAGTTTATCCATCAATACTTTTTCTTTCCAGGTTGGTGGAACCCACGGACTCAGCGAGGGAACTCACCACTACCGCCTCTAGGGGCAGTGTCCTAGAGCTGGGAACATCTAATCGGAGGGGATACAACTGGTGAGGAGGGATTAGCACCTCGCTCAGGCGGCCTCACCTGCAAAGCGAACAGGGGCCTCATGAGGGAAGGGAGTGGAAGGTAGGATGGATAGGCAAGGAAGATGGAAGGAGGGGGCCGTGGCCTTACCGTAGGTACTGCCCCCGGAAATTGAATTATTTAGGGACAAAATGAGAGTATTTTCCGTCCCCATGATAAAATTTAACCAGCAAATATAATTTCTGGAAGTGTGACACAGGAGGGTAGTGTTACAAGCTCGAGGCCGTGGGAGAGCCCGATCACGTGATATATTGCACAATAGACGCTTCTAGAAGGCTAAAATTGGCATAGCAACTGCGAGTTTGGAAATTAATATTATAAATATTGTTATAAATTATGCTATTGGATCCCAGCCCAGAGCCAATGAGAAGAGGTCTTATTGAAGACGGGATCAACTTCAACTACATAATGTGATGAAATTATGCATTTAGGCCCTTAGAAGAAGATTTTCTTATTTGGTAATGAAGAGAATATTAAAAGAAATTATGTCTGATACTTTAAAAACCGCAGATTGGTTAATCTACGCAGTAATAAGCAATAGTAATCTACGCGCTAAAATGTTGGTGGGAGTTTGATATGGCCGCCAAAATTTCGACTTGGAGGGGGAGATCCATGGATCGAGGTTCTTATTCTAGCAGTCTTTGAAGAGTGAGGAAGTGTTTTTACTGGGTTAACGGAGATCCCAAGGCTTTGTCCGAGTGCGACGACTGTCGACTTGTGGAGACGCGAGGATAGCTAGGTGGAACGTACTCGATTGCCGTACTTCCATTTTATGTGAAGTTGTGAGGAACATTGAAATAATTATATCTCTTATATAATTGAGATCTGAATTTAACTAAGCGAATAGTATATAAAGAACAGGTTGAATACTATATTCTGCGAAAAGTCGAGCGTTCTAAAACTTACCGTTTCGACAATATAAGCCTGTTAAGACAGATTTTCAAATGTGTTGGAAATAAAGCTAAATATCATTTTAGATAGCAACGTGAAGTTGGCGAACGCAGTTCAAGTGAACAGTAGCGAAGAACTTGTAACATTGGCGCAGTATATAAACAGTATCAGAATGACTAACATTATTCTTCAAGTGTTTTCATTCAACATAATTAACATTGTTGAAATGATGATGAACTAAATAGTCATGCGCCAGAGACATATTCGATAACAGGAGTTAAGATACAACGATGGAACTTCGTTAGACAACGTATTCTTGAATACAGACGTAGTGTACGGTCCATCTCGTACATTTCCGTCAGTCTACGAACACTAATGTAACATCAATTAGCAAGGGAAATATTTCATTCACCATTTATATGGATATTTCTATAAATTATATTCCAATGATGAGGCTGATGCATATTTACGACGGAGAATGAAGATTCTACAGAAGAGATTTGTCAAGATGCTAGGGGTAGCCCAGCAACACAGAAGAATTTGCCAGAAGGATGTCGTTCGAGCCCAGGCGAATGTTGATGAATTCCAGAGAGGGACGTTTCCTATCTCTGAAGTCGCAGATCCGAGGTTCGAATGCAGATCCATCTCAGTATCTTGAACTGAGGAAACATCTAAAGTATTGTGGGAATACTTACATAGATCTTCAAGTTTTCGTCCAAATAAGGTAGCAGTGTCTCTTATTTATAGTATAGAGCTTGATTAGTGACATCCTGAGCCAACGATATTACTCCATATTTCCATATTTTCACATTTCATGTATTCCAGTGTTTTCGTGTATTTTACACTTCAGATGTGTTTTAAGATTCTTATGCTTCAAGATTATTTAGGAGATTATTTAGTCGTTTGATAAGACCGAAGTCTTAATCCCTATAAACATTCTTTGTGTAGAGTGGAAAAACATTACGACGTTGATAAACCTTTTTATTATTTGAAAAGCTGAGAGCTTTGGTCATTTAATATGTTAGAAGAATTACCTTTTGATAGAAGATTATTCAAATCTTTGGCTAGGAATTCAAAGCTAGTTTATCCCGGTCAAGATTGAATTCTATTTGACACTATAAATAACATGTGTGTTATTTTACACTATTTGTGTAACATCACGTCATTTTGTGGACCTGATATTACAACGATATACAATTTAAGCTTGACAAGTGAGGTGAGACAGGAGTATTATTTTTATTACATGTATTTGCGACAGACGAGTTAACAGTTAATTATCTTGTTGTGGAGTAAACTTTAGGAGGTCAATCACGACAGTCTAATATCGTTCAAAACAGTTGGAAGTTTCGTTTGAAGAACTTATGCATGTATAATTGTAGTTCAGTAGTCATATGGAATGATACTGAGGGTCATGCCATTATTTGAGAGAAGTTCCTACACATGATATGTTAATAACAATTAATCCGTTTTTGGTTATTGTTTAACATAGTGGATGATAATTGTTTATGCCATATATACTGTTATATGAGGATTTGTAGAGCTATGAAGAATGCTCATGCGAAGGGAGTTCCGCATTTTAAAACGAAGTCAAAGTATTATTGTTCTTTGATAAGAAAGGCATGGATCATGATAAGAGTCGTTGTATACAAGTAGTCCAGTTCATATGAGGTAACGATTTAGCTGTGTTGACAGGAGGATTTTAGCGGAAATACAACTAGAGAACGATTGTCTACTTATGTCAATAATACAACTATTATATTTTATTAAACCCGAAGTTATGTAATTACGTACAGTTAAACTTAATTCGTCGACTGTATTAGACCGACAATGTAATGAAACCTATATAAGACGATGTGTAAGCAGTATATCAAAACTACGGAATGTTAGAGAATGGTTATGTGGAAAACCAGTGTATATAATTAATCGAGAGATGTATTGTAACCGAGAAGCCAGAATCTCGAAAGTAACGTGTTAGCAACACTAAATAATGTATATTATTATGAACATATTACATGTAAATAATTTTTCTGGAAATGATTTAATTAGTTAAATAATTTTGTAGGGATTATTAATCAATTGTTTTGAAATAGCGTGTGTTTTATGAGCGGATGTTTTTGGTATGAATGATTGTTCACTGCTAAGAGTAATTGTTTAACCGGATTGGTCATGAACAATTGCGGGGTGCGAATGAAAGAGTGTATAAAAATGTTCAGGATGATTGTTTAAGAAACATAGATGTTATGAGCATTTTTGTAAGATCTGTATGTTAATTTTACGTGTATTATAAACGCACTCAAAAGCAGTCTCGATGTGGACTGGCTAGTATGATTCACCGTTAGATTTGGAGAGCGGTGTGACATAATATTAGCAGGTGAAGACTCACCGCCTTGTATAAATTGTATTTAGTTCCGAGCACAGCGTGGTGCTAGTGTTTCATTGATGAAACAGACCAGAGCACGTGCGTTCTCCAAACGCGTGCTAGTGAATGATATCAGGTGTTAGGAATGCCACGACTGTAAGAGCCTTCCGTAAACGTTTTTCTTTTTACGCAGGTAAAGGCCTAAAACAAGCCAAGAATCTTATGCTCATATTTTTTTTACACAGCATTGTAGTAAGATGTGGAGTTGAAAGGAAGTGTGAATGATTGCGTGTTTTAATTTTCTTTTGTTAAATTAGTTTATTGTTATTTTGTTTATACTAGGTTAGTTTACACCATTGTTAATAAATTTTATTCAGTTCGTTATTTGTTGTTGTTGGCGTGTGATTAATTTTAAATATAAGAACTAGAGCAATGTGGATGTATTGTAGGCGAAGCTGAATTCCCAGTCCCCGAGAAGGTAAGTAAAGGTAAGTGCCCCGTGTAGTTGGTTGTTGATCCACAATATTCTTGTAACTGCTGTATGTAAATCCCTAAAGGCCATGTTGGGAGCGATTTCTAATGTAGTAATTTGCCGGTGCTGTTAGAAACAGGCGATCCAGCTGGGGCAATGGATATTCCAACAGGATCCTCTCCGGATTTTTGGGTACAGGACCATCCCGGCATTTGCCCGAAGACGAAGTGGGAAACCACGGAAAAACACTTCGAGGATGGCTGAGGTGGGAATCGAACCCCCTCTACTCATTTGGGCCATCCGAGGCTGAGTAGACCCCGTTCCAGTCCTCAGACCACTTTTCAAATTTCGTGGCAGAGCCGGGAATCGAACCCAGGACCTCCGGGGCGGCAGCTAACCGTGCTGAACGCTACGCTACGGAGGCGACTCCATCAATACAACTTTGAAAATTGGTACGAAATGTCCAACACAGCTAGATGTAACATTCGTCCGTGCAAATCAGTCTCCTTTTGTGAATCAGTTTCTTTATTTTTACCTTGAAATTGTTATTAAGTGGGTTTGGTTGTTAGAAACGTAATGTGCTGTACCCGTGTACCGAGCTGGCTACGCCACACCGGTGACTGATGTTTGAGGAGAGCGCGTATGACGCAAGGTAAGTTACGTCACGCCAGCGAGAGGCAATACGTCTATCATTAAGAAAATCTGTATAAGTCTCCGTGGCTTAGGCGGCAGCACGTCGGCCTCTTACGGCTGGAAACGTGGTTCAAATCCCGGTCACTCCATGTGAGATCTGTGCTGGACAAAACGGAGGCAGACAGGTTTTTCTCCGGGTACTCCGCTTTTTCCTATCCAAAAATTAATTCAAGCAACACTCTCCGCTTCCATTTCATTTAATCATTGCCTCCGAGGAGTGCGACAGGCTTCGGCAGCCGGCACAGTTCGTATCCTCGCCGCTAGATGAGGGCTCCATTCATTCCATCCCTGACCCAGTCGGTCGACTGGAAGCAGGCTGTGGATTTTCATTAAGAAAATCTGTATCTCGCCATATATTGAATAATTAAGAGAGCTAGGGACGGAGAATAACAGTATATAATTTTTATTTCTTTATTTTATTATTTTTTTAGCGTATGGCTTTTAGTGCCGGGAGTGTCCGAGGACATGTTCGTCTCGCCAGAGTTTGTAGTTGCTTCTATTTGGACACCCAGTGGGTGAGCTACAAGTAACGTCGTGTGTGGAGTGTTGTCTGCGGAGGAAAGTGTGAATGCAAGGACGAGGAATTGGAAGGTAGCGGCTGTGGCCTATGGTTAGGGACCGACACTGGCATTTGCCTGGGAGGAAGATGGGAAACCACGGAAGACCATCTTCAAGGTTGCCGGCGGGGAGGATTTCAACCTCTTCGCCTCCCGGATGTGTGCGACTGCCTGCAGCCACGCCGTAACGACCACGGCTAACTCACCCGGTTATTTATGATCATCTGTAAAAAATTTGGCAATTCTTTAAATTTCCGTTTAGGAGATCCTAAATTTATGGATATCGTCCAATGAATATATGAGTTGGTCGCCTCCGTAGCGTAGCGGTTAGCATGGTTAGCTGCCGCCCCGGAGGTCCTGGGTTCGATTCCCGGCTCTGCCACGAAATTTGAAAAGTGGTATGAGGACTGGAACGGGGTCTACTCAGCCTCGGGTGGCCCAAATGAGTAGAGGGGGTTCGATTCCCACCTCAGCTGACCTCGAAGTGGTTTTCCGTGGTTTCCCACTTCGTCTTCGGGCAAATGCCGGGCAGGTTCTGAGCCAGTATTTTGCATTGACTAGGAACCTGGTCATGTTAGAAAGAACACAGCTGATATTTTGTGGCATTATTTCAACTGCAAGCAGCAGCTATGACTTCGTGATGCACGCTTAGGAGATGCACTAGCAACCCGCACGGCAATCTTGACCACAGGTTCTGTCCCAGGTACAGTTAATGCTTGCAAGATGGATACCGTACAAACATGACTCCAATACACGCTGTTATAAAGATCTACAAATATTACAGAGGGGAGCCACAACTGGCAAATGCATTGTATTACATGTAGAAATGATTTGAGTATGATTTTGACATTACAAATGCACATTTCAGAATATCAGGTGATTATCGCAATCATACTGTGTCGACTTTGATTGTCATATCGTTTGCACCCAGGAGTATTGTGGGTAGACAGGCAGTCAGTTTGAAAATCTCACTCGGGAGAGATAACACATCATTCGTTCGTTGAGTACACTACTTCAGTATCGGCCTAGAAACGCGTCCGATGGCATGACTGAATGTAGGCATATCAAGTGAAATTTAAACTTGTGCGGAGTGAAAACTGTTCGGTTCATAACGATAGGTCTTGACTTGCCATAGCAAGACGCGAGTGTTAGCAACGCACGGGGAGAAACGAATAGCCCATTGTGTTAGATTTGAGTGCAATGTAAGTGAACACAGTCTTCATATAGACTGGTGATATTCTACTGCCATTATAAGACATTTGAACATTATAGTACGGTCAATGTATACTGCAGAAATGAACGTTGATATTATGTTGTGTGGAAATACACTTCGATATACTACAATTATGATGAAGGGATACTAAATGAATAACGGGAATGCAGCCGCTTAGCTGTGTCGACCATTTGGAATGATTAATAAGATCAACTATGAATTTCAATAGCAGAATGCTCTATAAGAATAGGCTGAAGGCACTCGTGAGCTAATGACGCTACTTTCGTACTTCTACAATATGAACTTTCAATGACATTTTCAACTAAGCTATCGAGCAAACTTGAGACGTGTCGGAGTGATGAACTTTGCACGCGAATAGCTGTTTTTTCGAGCCGGCCGGGAACGGGGTTCGTCTTCGCAGTTCCAGGCGGTACGAGAGCTACGCAACGCTAAGGACAAAGGTTCAGTCCCTACCAGGAATGTGTGCTTCAAACATTCTTTTCCATTTTCATCGAGATGACTTCCAACAAGGCAGCTGGAAACATTTCATGGGTACGGCGGGGCTAATTCGCCCACGGGGTGATCACTTTCGTGATGTTTTCAATGTTTAGCCTGGGAAACAGAACTTTCCCAGAATTTGCAATGCACTTATGAGGCGATTATCAACTTTTTGAAGGCTAGAAGCCAAGTCTTTTCCGCCATCGCTAATCAAAAAACTAGTAGTTCAGATTCAAAAGCCTTCTCAAAAGATAAGGTTAGCAGTTCTAATCAAAGAATTTTAAGATCACAGGCTCTTCCTGTTGATGCTCGGTCACCTAAGCAAATGCAAACGTGCGGTCTGTGTCAGCAATCGCATAATTTATACAATTGTGATGAATTTAAATCTTTATCAGTAAATGAAAGACGAAAGTTCATTACGAACAAAAACATTGTTTCAACTGTTTGTCAGGAACGCATATGTTAAACAATTGCCGTTCACAACGTTTATGCTTTCATTGTAAGGCTAGACACCATTCCCTTTTACACAGACATGAAAGATCACGGTTATCAGGACCAAGCAGTTCCAATACCAAGTCTAATTCTGGGACTTCTCAAAATAGTGCGCAGTCGTATGCTCAAAGTTCTACCTCGCTTGGCAAAGTCCAGGTTTTATTATCTACCGTGCAGGTTCTATTGAAAAATTCTCACGGGAAATGGGTATCTGTTAGGGGATTATTAGACAATGCCGCTACCAACAATTTTATTAATGAATCTTTGGTACAAAAGTTAGGCCTCCCAAAACATCCTACCTCAATAGAGGTCACAGGAATAAACTGCTCTAAATCGCAATCCTTAAGCTTTGCTAAAGTGGATTTGAAGGACTCTAATAATCTTGGTACGCAGTTGCAATTAGATTGTTTGATTATCAAGTCTATAGGCAACAATATTCCTGGCACTTCTTATCCTATTCAAAGTTGGAATATCCCGAATTTTGTCCAGCTAGCTGACCCTCATTTCAACAGAGCTTCACCCGTAGAGCTTCTTTTCAGCTCAAGCGTATTTTGGCAATGTCTTCATTCCAATAAAGTAAAAATTGCTCCTAACGTTTTCTTCCGCGAAACTGATTTTGGTTGGATCGCTACTGGCCAAATATACCGTAATCCTATTCAAACTGTATCGAATTGTTATTTTGTTGGTACCGATTTGAGTCAAGAGCTAACCAAGTTCTGGGATCTTGAGAATGTTCAGGCTACTGCTTCTTCTTCTAACGAAATTTGTGAAAAGTTATACAAGGAAACCACTGTCCGTACTGCTGAAGGCAGATTTATAGTAACTCTTCCACGTATTCCTAATCCTCCCGCCATTACGGGCTCGCATTCCAGAGCACTTAGGGCACTATTTGCTATTGAAAATCGGTTCAAACAAGATGCTTCTGTTAAAACTCAGTATGCTTCCTTTATGGAGGAATACGAATCATCCAATCACATGGAAGTAATTTCTAAATCAGAAGAAATTGACCGTCCTTTAAATGAAATAGTTTATCTAAATCATCACCCGGTATGGAAAAATTCCTTAACACAAGACAATATAAGAGTAGTTTTCAATGGCTCGTCATCAGATTCCAATGGAGTCTCTTTAAATGATACCTTGCAATGAGGTCCCGCGATTCAAACAGATCTCACCTCTGTTTTGCTTAATTTTCGACGGTTTCCTATTGCTGTAATCTCAGATATTAAGCAGATGTACCGGCAGATTCTCGTAAATTCCGAGCAGCAAGATCTGCAAAGAATATTGTGGCGTGATGAGAGTTCCAACCCTATAAAGATATTTAGATTGAAGACTGTGACATATGGCCTGAAGCCTTCAGCCTTTCTTGCGATTCGGTCTCTCCACATGTTAGCCGAGCAAGATGGTCATCTGTATCATCCCTTGGCCTCTGAGTCTTTAAAAACGGCATTTTATGTTGATGATTTCTTGTGCTCTTTCCCTAATATTTCTGAAGCACTCCTTGTGTGCGAAGATTTGAAATCCATGCTCCTAGGAGGTGGTTTTCCGCTCCATAAATGGACTTCAAATTCTACTGAATTTATATCAAAATTTTCATCAGAGGTCCCAACTGATGAATTTGTTGCTATTCCTACTGATGAAGCTGCCGTAAAAGCATTGGGTGTTTCTGGTGTCCTTCTTCTGATACCTTCTCTTATCAGGTACATTTCTCAGAATCTCCCCCTGTAACTAAGAGACAAGTTATGTCAGAAATCGCAAAGATCTTTGATCCTTTGCAATATATTGCTCCTATAGTTATTGTTGCAAAAATGTTCTTGCAAAAGCTTTGGTCATTAAAATCAGACTGGGATGAAAATCTCCCCCTTCCTCTTGTAGAAGAATGGTTAGAGTATCGCAGCAGTTTGCTGGATCTCTCCAAAGTTGCTATACCCCGCCTTTTAATTTCTAATCCCTTATGCCAGCAGTATGACCTGCATGTATTTTTTGATAGTTCAGAACGGGCTTATGGCTGTTGTGCATACATAGTAGGACGTTCCTCAGCCACTTTCCCTGGATTTTCTAATTTAGTGTGCGCTAAATCAAAAGTTGCTCCACTTAAAACGGTATCATTGCCGAGATTAGAATTATGCTCTGCTTTAATGGCAACAGAATTAGCTACTAAACTAAATGTCAGTTTAAAGTTAAAATTTTCCCGCACATTTTTGGAGCGATTCTTCTATTGTATTAGCTTGGATTTCCAAGCCTTCTTCTCATTGGAAAACCTTTGTGGCAAATCGCGTTTCTAAGATTCATGAAGTCTCTCATTCTGAACAATGGAGACATGTTCCTAGCCGTGAAAACCCCGCGGATATAATATCACGTGGTTGCACGCCTAAAAAATTGATTTCCTCAGACCTGTATTGGAATGGTCCTCCTTGGCTAAGTCAGGAATCATCTTGCTGGCCTCGCTTAGCTAATCAATTTGCAGAAGAAATACCCGATGCCCGTAATGATCCTGTCACGCCGCATCTTACTTCTACTTCGACTAGTCATTTTCATAGATACTCTTCATTTGATAAATTGATTCGTGTAGTGTCTTATATCTTCCTATGGAGATATTTAGTAATTGATCAACCATTGAAGCCTCAACCCTTTCTCACCAGAGTAGAGTTAGAATTCGCTACTTGCAAGATTTTGTTACTTGTTCAGCAGGAAGTATTTGCTCCTGAAAGGCAAGCTCTTATAAGTGGTAAAGATTTGCCCAAGTCCAGCAGGCTTTTACCACGTGATACGTGTGGGTGGAAGATTAGCTATGTCTAGTTGTGAGGATGGGAAAAAGCATCCCATCATCCTTCCTTCAAAGCATCCTATCACCACCCTTATAATAAAAAAGTTTCATTATAAACACCTTCATGCTGGCACTCGCACCTTGCTCTGTCTAATTCGTGAACTCTACTGGATAATCAATGGCGTTCATGAGGTTTCTTCTGTTGTCAAAAAGTGTATACCTTGCTTTAAGGTTAAACCACGGCCCGCCACGCAGATTATGGGCAATTTACCTCCATTTCGTTCAGAACCTAGTAAGCCCTTCGCTCTTACTGGGATCGATTACGCTGGTCCTTACGTATATCAGACCAATCCCTCTTCATCCAAGCGCAAAATTTTAGGTAAACTTTACATCTCTTTATTTGTATGTATGGTGACGGGAGCTATCCACCTTGAGTTGGTTACGAACGCTTCGGTATCCTACTGTTTGGCCGCCTTTTCTAGATTTGCTGCTAGAAGGGGTGTCCCATCTGAAGTCTTTTCAGACAATGCAAAAATTTTTGTAAGCGCTTCTGATCTCTGGAAAAAAGTGTTAAGTTCCCCTTCTGCTAAAGAAAAAATTTCCAACTTTTCCTATTCTAACGGTTTCAAATGGCATTTCACCCCGCCTTATGCTCCCCATCATGGGGGCCGATGGGAATCCTGCATCAAACTTACTAAAAGACAGCTTAAGAAAACTCTTGGTCCTACCATACTTTCTTATGAGGAATTCAACTCTTTAATTATTCAAGTTGAAGGTATTGTAAATTCCAGACCTCTGACTCCTCTTTCAAACGATCCTAAGGATCTTTTACCTTTAACACCCAGTCACTTCCTGATTGGCTGTTCGCTTGCTGCTACTCCACCTTTGCTGGTTCGACGCTGTGATCCTAACCTACCTATCTTTTGGAGAAAAGTAGAATCTTTGCGCTGTTCTTTTTGGCGCCGATGGAAGTTAGAATATCTCAGCTTGCTAAATAGGCGTGAGAAATGGCGGCTTCCTCAACCAGATGTATGAGTGGGGGACATGGTTCTTCTTCGAGACCCATCTCCGCCTCTCGTATGGAACCTAGTCAGAGTTATTCACTGCCACTTTGGCCGTGATAAACGCGTCAGAGTTGTTGATGTTTTAACTGGTAAAGGTCTTTATACTAGACCCATCTCTGCTATCTCTGTTTTGCCTTTCGAGTCTTAGTCTCTCCTCGTCTGTTATCCATGTTTTGCTTTGACTGATTCTTTTGTTTGTTTTTCATTCGGAGTTCTCGGAGCATGATCACTTTCGTGATGTTTTCAATGTTTAGCTTGGCCCATTTTTCGGTCAAATTTTTCTTCTTGTTACCGAGATCCCCGAATGGTAATTATTTCTTTGTAAATGTACTAATTGCTTAAACCAAATGCATAATCTTGTTATCAAGCACCTATTCATAGATATCATAGCTCTCACCTCGAGTGTTCCAGTTGCTCGCTACCTCAAGCTTCCTCACTCCCGGCATACACGGCATCTACTGGTTCATCTGCTGTCTGCTGAGCAGGGTCGACTGACGTCACCCTGACCTTCGTTCGACCAATGGCAGGTCTTTGTCTGGTCGGGAAATCTCCAGCCTTCGAGATTGTTCCATGATCACTATTTAAGACGCCACCTGCTGGTGTTCTCCATCACTTCTGATCAATCATCATTCTGATCACATCGTCATTCAGATCAACGCTGCCACACCGCATGGCACTATTGCCAGTCGCTGCTTCACCTCGCTGCTACGTCACGAGGCCCCTACTCTGATACATCGCTCAAGAGGACAGGAATGTTTGCCAGTCGCAGCACACTGCAAGTTTCACCTTAAATGGTGTATCTCACTTTAAACTTCGAGGAAGCAGCAGTCTTCCTGGCCGCACCCAATGTCGACTTATACTCAGTCACCGCCTGGGCACTACCAGTGTCGAACCGTCACCAGAAGGGAAAAGAAGAGTTGAATATTCATCTTTTCGGAATACACATCTTGAGGCCATGAGCGCCTCCCCCCCCCCGAAGAAACCATGGAGGACTTTTAAAACAGTTTTAGGCTAACTGGAACTTTTATGGAGCTGGCTCAACAATTTGGAAGATAAGTTCAAACTTGATTTAAAAAAATGAATATTTTACTCTCATCATACATTTCATCTTTTTTAATGGTTCTTTTATTAATATGCATATTATATTTCAATTCCAATTTCTCTCAAATCTAGGCAATCCTTAACATTGGTTTTTCCATCATTAATCAGGGTACTGTCACCAGACCCTCTCCATTTGTTAAGATTTAACACTAATTATTCTCTGCATATCCCAGTTGTGTGCATTTATTGTGCATTTAATGTTATTTAAAGAAAATTGTTGTCTCAATAAATATCATTTATATCTTGTTAACTAAACTTTTGTTTTCTGGTGATGTACTTTTATGCCCATTGCACCGCACCGCTTCAGTCTTTTCGCTGTTTAATAGTAGCTATTTTGGTTAAGTTTAAACCTACTTCGCGTTCTCCCGTATGGGGAAGTTTTAGGGCAGAACTTTCTCCACGGGGCTTTCCCGCTCAAAATAAGCTTGACGTTGCACTAAGCAGCCACCCTGCTCAGCTGATATCGCCCTTTGTGTTCAGTGTGACCCTCGGTCTCTGTGCTACTATATCTATCGTTTGTTTGAGAGTGACAGCTTGAGTGTTGAGTAATACAAAGGAAGAATACTGCAAGGTACGTTGTTCATGTTGTGGAATTTGTCGTCATTAAGAATTTGTGCCCTTAACTTAAGGATTATTGTCCAGTGTAGCGGCTTTTTTTTCTTCTGAAGTGTGGCGCCTGGCAGTCTGAAGGTTAAGTTACATCTGGTCACAGCCAACACAAGACGCGCTATTGTAAATTCCAGTAATTGGGGCTACTCCGCCCAGAAATATGGGGGCTAATCCATTCAGCGAAATCTTCTCTCTTGTTATAATATTGCAACCAAATGATTTCAGATAGCAGATTAGTATCTCTTTCTTGTTACGTTAAGATGGTACTAACGTATAAAAGGAATGGGCCAGTTCGAAAAAGGACGGAGGAAGATATTGACCGAGCTATTTCAAGTGTATTACGGGGCGATGTGAGCATGAGAGGTGCAGCTGGACTTTGGAATGTGCCTTATTCAACACTTAAAAATCGTGTTCATTTGCGTAAACGACAAGGACCCTTAGAGAAAATCATAGTGGACAAACCACCGGGTCATCCCACTGCTTCCCGGCTAATATGCTTGGCAGCAAGAGGATTTGGATGCACACCAGAACAGATTCGAAGTGCAAAACGGAGCTTAAAATTTGATAAGGCCCGTAAAGAAAAGGTTGCCAAAAACATTCTCGAGTCATTCGCAAGACAAATGACCGGGACCTCCAATCCGTACGACCAAAATACTTTGACAAGGAAGAAACACCATGTGGATTTTGTGGCGTAACTTTTTATACCACTCAGTCATCATTAAAGGGTGGTTGGATTCAATGCAAAGACTGTGAAACTTGGTATTATGACATGTGTGTTGGGGCTACAGGAAGGAAAAACTTCATTTGTGGTAAATGCCGTTGAGGAAAGGACATTATTACAGTGAGCGAAATAGCCCCAAGCATGGGCGTAATAGCCCCATTAAATTTGTGATTCGTCAATTTTGCTTTGATTTACATTTTATTTCATCAAACCGGTATATTGTTATAACTGTATTTTGACAACATTGGTATGCAATAAGCAATATATAAGGTGTGCTTTGCTGTTGGTTCCATCTTAGAAAAATGAATAGTTTTTGATTTATAATGTTTAAAATTTGAAATGAGCGGAATAGCCCCGCTCTACCTAAGTAGACAGTATGAATTAGTCATACTTTAGAAAGTTCTTCTTTCACCAATTTTTATTCAGTAGATATAAAGTGCATTTTAGGGCTAGACTTGATACTTTTATCATTTCTGTCCAAGCAAGTATTTTTTCCCTTGTAGTTAATATTCATATTAAATGTACCGGGTGAGTTAGCCGTGGTCGTTACGGCATGACTGCTGGCAGTCGCTCACATCCGGGAGGCGAGGAGTTTCGAATCCCCCCGCCGGCAACCTTGAAGATGGTCTTCTGTGGTTTCCCATCTTCCTTCCAGGCAAATGCCGGGGTTGGTCCCTAACTATAGGCCACAGCTGCTACCTTCCAATTCCTCGTCCTTACATTCAAACTTTCCTCCCACAGACAACACTCCACACGCGACGGTACTTGTAGCTCACCCATTGGGTGTCCGCCTCGAAGCAGCTACAAAAACTGGCGAGCCGAACATGTCCTCGGACACTCCCGGCACTAAAAGCCATACGCTAAAAAAATTAAATGTGATGTTATTTTTAAAGCATTACTTTTCTTTTTCTAAATTTACATTGGCGTTAAATTGAGCATTATAATTAGTTGTGAAGACACGATATAAAAAGAACAGGGCCAAGACTACGATAAAATTATATAAGAATAGTCGTTAGCAAGAAGATGACCGATATTCTACGTATACTTGAACATTATTCAGAACAAATACGTGTGACTATATAAGCAACGAATCTGAATAGTATTGGCATGTCATGCAACATTGTTTGATAGACGTGTTAGTCTATCTTTCATCGAGGTCGATATAGACTCGTAAATTTAGTGATTTCTAGTGTGAAAAATTACGTTTTTGGATTAGGCTTCTGCGATCCACAATTTTGAATTTCTTTTTGAATATAGACACTTTTTCGAGTTCCTTCAGTTTTTCTACTTCTTTATTCTTTTGGAAGACCCCAACTTGGTTAAGCGTTTGATTCTGATGGATTATTTGTACCTTCTTAAGACAGGCTATTTTTCATGGCGTAGTTTCTTACGTGTTTCCTTAGAGGAGGATTTCCATTTCGAATTTTGTTTAGGAGAAAACTGAATTTTTCTTTTGATAGTGGTCAATCTATAATTCTTTGAAGGAAATCTTTGTGAAAAATGAGCGTACAATGAAATATTATTGAAAGAAAAGAAATCAACGTATAAAATATATTCGTCATAAAACGAAATGACAATTTTGGAAAACCACTAATACTATTATTTGAACATGTGAATAAAACATATTTAACACAGTTCTGATAAAAATTGTCCATGACACTCTAACTTTTGTCTATTATGAAACATGGTATTTTACGATTGTTGTATAAAAGCTTTTTGGATCTTAAAAATGTTTGGTAATTATTTATAGCTATTGAGAGCTAATATACGTGTAAAGCAATTAATGTTTGCGGGAACTGAGTTATAATGAAGTAGATATTAGACATCGATGGATGGTAAATATCAGATTTCCAGTATTAAATAAGCTGATAAGCTATTACTGAGTAAATTAATGTGTATTTTTGAACGTGAATTACAGTCACGATTTCAGTTACTAGAAGGCTAGTAAACATTTAAATCCAACATGTAAACCAAGTTATGCATTGTAACAATTAATCTAAAATGAATTGTTAATAGTAACATTTGTTTTTGTGAAAAGTTCGGATTTGAAAGACGTGTAATAATATATGTATAGCATTGTAATAATAATAATAATAAGTGAAAGTTTAATGGATGTTAATTATAATATTTCATGAATAATTTAAAATGAATTGTTATATAATTCTGAAACGATATAACGTTCGATTAACTTCATTGTTCGTCGGATATGCCCATATAAGACTTTAACAGATCTCAATAGAATACTTGTTAATGGATTTATGAATAATGTAGGTGAAATTCAAACAACGAATTAAGTGTATAAATGTATATAGATTAATACAAATTTATTAGGGTTTTTATATTTGTTAAATTTATTTGTACGATCGTAGAATCTAATGATATATATTTTGAACTTCGCTTAAAATGCTGTAATTCTTGAACAGCTTGTGTTAGCAAAATTTCAGGCTAATGTCACACCTGACTATCATCTGCTTCAATAGAAGCAATCTTATACAGAGTGGAGAGAATTTCCACAATGCAGCAGTTTTATTGACAATAAACTGTTGATCCATTTTAAATTTTCTTCGAATGACTTGGTGATTTATGTTAAAACAAGGATGTGCTACGAGGACCAGTGGGTTATTTTTGTTGTTGTTATTGAATGCTTAGCCTTATGCCCGAGATTAATTTAAGTTTTAAGAGTCTTGTTAGTTCATTTTGAGCTGATTATCGTTTTCATTTCGTCGACCACTGGCATCTTCTTATCACATTCTTTTATAATAAGGTGTCCTTATCCCTGGTTGATCCTAGTTGGTAGAGTTTTGGTGGTTATTTCAGCCGGGTACTTCCAGATTGTACGATCCAGCTCTTCCATCGGATTCCAACAGGTAAGAAGACCACGTGGATACGGGTACAGTTCCTACTGTAAGGCCTCGGCCGCCTCCTTCCCACTTCCTTGCCTAACCGTCCCACTCTTCCCGTCCCTTCATCAGGCACCCTGTTCGCTTTGCAGGTGTGGCTGCCTGGGCGTAGTGCTGGTCACACACCCCAGTTGTATCCCTGACTCAGAGTCTCAAGCTCCAGGACACTGCCCCCAGTGGCGGTAGAGGTGGGATCCCTCGCTTGGTCCGTGGGAAAAGCCAACCCTGGAGGGTAAAAGATAGAGGAAAAAAAGCGAATATATGAGTTGGAGGTGGAGCTCATACGTATTAAATGACGTCGGGATGTCACGTCATGACCAGATGGGACTATTTAAGCTGAGGTCCTGACCTACGAAAATTGTATTGCATAGTACCGCAGTGTATTGTATGCTGTCGCTCGTAAGAGGGAATGTCATCAGTGAGCAGCTCGTATTAGCGAAGATTGTAAGAGTGCCGCGCGTAATTAGTGAAGCCCGTTAGAGTGCAGATTGTCAGAGTACCGAACGTGTTAGTGAGAACCAGTAGACGTACCTTCCAACTCGCATCTTTACCCTACTAGCTACTCAACACCGCGAGACCTTCCTCACAGTAATCCAGTATTTGAAGGACACTGACCTCCACATATAGGTGTTTGTGTGTCTCTCTATTTCCTCTGTGTTCCAATCTGAATTGTTTATGTTTGCTTCCTTTTGCAGGTACTTGCTCTACTACAAAACAATTGAACAATATGGACAATATGCATAGCCTAAATGCCAGTGTTTTATATTCTAACATCTATGTGACTTTCCATTGTCATAATGTGGTTGGTTGTATGGCTTACACACCAAATACCATTAATAAAAATAAATTAAAAAACAGTGGACGTGATATTTATACGTTCAGGCGAACACGCCAGTGTCAAAGCGAAATATTTCAAGCTGAGCGACTGTTCTAGTACAAGATGTTTGACTGATAGATTTCATACTGTGTGAGAATTATAGTATTATCGACTGATTAGTGAACAAACACACTAGGCTATACAAGTATTAGATATACTTTTACTGATATCTGAGTGGACTTCTAATTATCTTACAATTATTAACATTATGAACATGGCGCAGTGGCGTAATATAACAGCAGCTATTGTGGAAAATTTGACTGATTTCATCGGTGTGGAGATGACCGAGTAAAACTATGTGGGAAGACGACTAGGACTGGATACCATGGAGGTGCGGAAGTACCACCATTTAATGACTATTATAATTTTTGTCTGTGATGATGATAGTGACATATTTAGATAGACTAGATCAGCCTATGAAGTCACCTAATCCTACCTCATGTCGGAGGGCGAAATTTCTTTATGCGCCATTTTCCTTTCATTGAATAAAATATGAGTTTAATGTGTTGTATATATTATTAATTTCATCCTTCCTCATTCCTCGCGTGGAATTTGAGATCAGTGATCACTACTCGCTCGGACAAATACCCAGGGCACCCCGAGGTCCGTATCATACTCTGACTGATCTCAGATATTACATTATGTGTGTGGAGGTCCATCAGTGGAAAGTGGCTTGCCACCGAGCGCTGGTGGATTAATAGGCACAGTACTGAGTGACGCCTAATCAAATTCCTTAAGCAGAAGTGGATGAGGTAAACACCTGAATAAAAACGGGGTTAGAACGGAAACGGTACGTTTCCGGACATGGATTCCCATTCGAAATATTATATACTCACTCCCCTCTACAAGTCCTCGAAGTTTGTATCTGGAATTTATTAACACCTTGTATTTGGGACTGATGACCACGATGACCAATCTCCTAAAATAAACAAGTTAATGTACACTAAAAATTTCGGTACACCATGTCATAACTGTATGGTACTTAACTGACGGTAAGTTAAATCTACTGACATGGCTCACTTGAACGCCAACTGACTGCGCCAGGATTTGATCCTGAAACCTTGGGGACAACAGGCGAGAACGTTACCGCTGCGCCATTCAGTCAGTCCTAGAAGGACTGTTGTATGGATGGGATTAGTATGGCATCCAATCACTGTGATGCAGTCTTACATCCGGTGAGGTAAGCAGACCTACCCGAAATGTTTAGTGTACTTGAACTGTATCGCCACGATAGTGTTAGAGATATTTTAAACAACTAGCTTGAGGCATGCATATCATAGCCTATACTCACGTCTATAAATTGAGGGATATTCGAGATCCCGGGTGATTAAGTGTGAACTAAACTATGGCGGGAAAACACGGAAACACGTGATAGGTCGGCATCACGCTCCTTGTATATGAGACCAATAAGTGTGTGGGAATAGATATTTGTTGTTGATGGCTTGCGAAATCGTGAATATTTCTACCCGTGTACTTGGGTGTGTGTAAGTGGAATCTGTCTGATAACTTGTGCCATTGTTGTGGCTGTACAAGTGTGTGCATTTGTAATTGGGGCGTGGATTATGTAGGAAGCAGGTATGGCCCTAAGTATGGAACCATCCCAGCGTTTGCTTGGAGTGCAGGTAGGAAACACGGGAAACCACTTACACAATGGCTGAGGTGGAAATCAAACCCATCTCTTTTCGGATCTGCTTCACGTGGATTTAGAAAATCAAATTTCTTGTCAGAGCCGAGAAACGGAGCTGGTCGTCAGGGGTGAAAGACAAGAATGGTAGCCATTACACGATCAGGTGATCGGAATAGATGTTTATTAAAACAGTTCTAGCTTTGGTTTGTGTGCGTTTGTCCAATATTATCCGTTGTTGTTGTTAGTCATGTAGCTCCGTTTAATTGTGTGTGTGTATGCAATCTGTCTTCAAACCTGTATTACTGTGATGCCTTAATCAGTGACCTCAGAAATCCCTATATACAAATGTTTATGCAAATCAAACAAAATCTTCCTATTTTTGCCAAGTTTTCCACAATTGGGACCACTCACTGTGCATCGGGCCAACTGTGGAACATAGCGTCGGGTACCTGAGACAGCTTACCGGGAAGAGGCATATATCCAAAAGATGACCGCCAGCCTACATCACCGGGTGTAAGGCTGCATCACGGTGATTGGACGCCATACAACAGTCCTTCTGTGACTGACTTCTCGCCTGCTGTACCCAAGGTTACAAGATCCAATCCTGACACAGTCAGTTCGCATTTGAGACTTACTGGCACGTTTAAAAAAATTGTCGTGTGGCCTCGTCAGAGGCCGAGTGCAGGCCTTTCTAGTCGACGCCCGTGGGCGACCTGCGCGTCGGGATGAGAGATGGAATGGATGAAGATGAATGAATTTGGGCAAGGATGTGGAAGGAAGCGGCCGTGGCCTGTCAGAAGGTACCGTCCCAGCATTTGCCAGGTATTGAAAATGGGAAACCACGGAAAACCATTTCAAGGACGGCCGACGGTGGGGCTCGAACCCACGCGTCTACCGAGTCAGCAGAGAGCTTGGCCCCACGACCAAACGCTGCACTTCAGCCATCGTAGCCACTGCTGTCGGTACTGGCACGTAAAGATCCCCTTCGGGGCAAAATTTCGGCACCTCGACGTCTCTAAATGCTGCAGTCGTTAATAGGAACGTAAAACCAATAACATCATTATAAATACTATACACCAACGGTGCATTCATCTACAGGTACCATTGAGACCTACCACAATGAGAACTTAGGAAATCCTCCTCTGCCTGACAGGGACGCAAGCTGGCACTGAGCTTACGCAACGGTTACGGCACATAGGCGCACGCCCGCCGCCGCGCCGATGACATCCTACATTGCCCTGCACATCCTGTACTGATATTAATTCACAATGTTGTGCATAGTACGTGTCTCTGGCATGATAATACGTTGCCGTTACAATCTTGCGTGGGGCTCTGTCAGGCTCTGTCTCTTCCCATGGCTTGCGCCAAGAATGCCCGTCATGGAACGTAAAATGTTCCATACGACCGATTTTGTTCCTAATAAACCCGCGGATATCCGCAAATATTTTCGCCATGCAGATATAGTTTGCATGGCTGTGCAGGTAGCGAATAAACTGCGGATAATGTTTGGAGCAAATTTGCGGATAGTTTTTAGAATACAATCCGATCTTGTTCAATATCATTACTAGGACCCGGATGTTCCGGATGTTTATGACATACCGTATTTTTCCGTTATGTTTCTTTTTTTTTCTTTCATGACAAATGAGTCGTCCTGTTGCAAAACTCGTCTAATCCACTTGTGAATAAGGATCATGTCGTATTGTTTCTATTATTTTACTTTATTTTATTTTGTTTTATTTTGTTTTGTTTAATTTTATTTTATTTTGTTTTGTTTTATTTTGATTTCGTTTTATTTTACAGTATTTCGTTTCATTTTGTTTTAAATTGTTCTAGTTATTTTTTTGTTTTGTTTATTGTTTTGTTTTATTTTATTTTATTTTTATTTTGTTTTGTTTATTTTGTTTTATTTTGTTCTGTATTGTTTGATTTTGATTTTGTTTTGCTTATTTTGTTTTATTTTATTTTGTTTTGTTTTATTTTGATTTTCCAGAAAACAAACATAAAACCAAAACAAAAAGAACACGAAGCAAAAAGAAAAATTCAAACACAAAAGCAAAAGCAGAAACCAAAAAAAAAACAAAAAAACAAAGCAAAAAGCAAAATTATAAAAAAGCAAAAGCAGAAAACAAACACAAAACCAAAACCAAGAAAGAAAAGCAAAAAGTAAAATTCAAAAGCAAAAGCACAAAGCACACACAAAACCAAAAACACAAAGCAAAAAGAAAAAAGTAGAAAACAACAAACACAGTTGATACGCGAGGCAAAGTCCAGAGAAACGTTCCTCATGAAAATGATTCTTATTCAAAAGTGGATTAAACGAGTTTTGCAACTGGACGACTCAAATGTAAGATGATAGTTTGCGCTAATCTCATTCAAACTATGTCATTAAGCATAATTAACACTCCGAACTAAAAAGAGTTGCAATTCTGGCTGTATAATATTCATTTTAAACATAGCACATGACATACCTAAAATGACGACTTTCTCCTTAAATGTCTAAATGTGTTATTTAATACTTTATCTAAATAAAATATTATTATAATGCCAGTAGATTCAGATAAGAAACGTACGGATGCGGATTAAAGATCCGTGACATATTCTTCTTCGTAAAACTGACGTTTAATACTCGAGACATGAAGTAAGATTTATGAATACGCCAAGTCGAAGATGTGAACAGCTCCGAGGCTAAATCCTTGTTTGATTGGCTCTGCTTGAGTGTTAGTGCTGATCCTTCAAATATTGAGTGGCGCTGCTCCTTGGAGACCCTGGTGCATGCACAGCTGTATTATTACTTTCATTATTAACTTGCGTTTCTGCTTACGTAGCCATGAATAGTAGGGATATTTCCATGCGAGTGACTGTTGGAGAACTTGTGTACGTAGCGTGTATGTGTGTATGAACACAATGATTGGCCTGTTCGAATATTAGGCCAATTTTAATTTACCCTTGTTGTATAAATATGACCAGTCCTGTGGTGTAGTGTTAAAACTCGTGATTTTTCCTATGAGACCCCGGGTTCGATTTCCGGTTCATCTTAGATACGCGTGGTCATCTGAGACACATTCACCGTGTTATTGTGTGAGTATGTTATTTTGAGTATTGTTCCTGTAGATTAGGTGGCAGTGATATAGCGGTCATCTTCCCCGATGAGCACAGCGTAGTTTTATATTTTAGAATAATCTGCGCTGTTTACACTGACATGCCAAAGGTCTTGGGATAGCATTATGTAACTCAAAAACTTGTGGTGCCACCACAGCAGACCAAGTTCCACGGCCTAAAATAGTTTCAGTTGTTTATTCGGATTGTCTGTTGTTTACATGCTCACGGCAAGGCGATGTGAGCTATCAGGACATGATGTGGTAGCCAGAAAATGCCAGAAGTGCCAATTTCAGAAGTTGTGGGGACTTTTAAATATTCCTCGATCCACAGTGTCACGTGTGAACTGGAAATATCTAAATCAAGGCATTACAGTCCACCCAGGATAACGCAGTGGCCATCCGGCGGAGATTTAGTAAAATTGTCCGTGCTATCAGAGCAGGAACGCTTGCTCATATCACAGCCACATTCAATGCAGGAAGTGGCAGACATGTTTCTAATAGATGTGTGGAATGTTCAATAGCTCCCAGACGAAATGGAAGCAGAAAACCTACCCGAGTGCCACCGTTACCAGCATGGACGCCGGGCACAATGACTCACGTGTGCTTGTGAGAATGCTAATTGGACCCTGGAAGAGTAGAAATTTGTTGCCTGGTCCGAAGAACCAGGATACAGGTTGTTTTGGGTTGATGGCAGGGTTTGGGTATGGTGCCAAACCAATGGGACCATGGATTCCAGTTGTCCATAAGGCATCGTGCAGGCTGGTGGTAGTTCCATAATGGTGTGGGGTGTGCTGATATGGCATGGGTTGGATCCACTTGTCCATGTACCCACAAAACTCCCCTTGGTAACCATTTGCAGCCGTTTACGAACTTCAGTTTTCCGGACAATGAGGGAATGTTCCAGCATGATAATGCACCATCTCATCGAGCTGCGAATGCTCAGGACTAGTTTGAAGAGCATTCTGTAGAGGGCCAGTTAATGGAGTGACCAGCATGTTCTCCCAATATGAACCAACTGAGCATTTATGGTACATGGTGGAGAGAGCCATTTGCAACCAAGATTCTGCGCCTAGAAAGCCAGGGAACTTTGTATTATTCAGAAAGTATGACTTAACATCTCTCCGGAGCTCTTCCGCCCAACACTGAAAAATAGCTTCAAATTTGTCATTTCAATTCCTTCTATTTGGTATCTTAAGGCCACGGCCACCTCCTTCGCAATCCTCGCTTGTATTACAAATACACACATGAATTCAGCCATCACAAAAACACAGGTTATCAGAAAATCACACACACAACCATATACACACCCACGTTCACGGGGCTACATGACCAAAATATCGCAAAGCCCCTAAGTAATTCAACAACGGCAATCTATTTGGTATAAAATGTTCTGCCACTCTGCCTAGAGCCTAGAGCCGGGATCTTGGGCATAGCAGTTTAGCATGCTACCGACTACGCCAGCGAAGCTAACCTCAGATTCTCATTGTTATGAAACACGTAGAAATTGAAACTGAATATCTATAAGTTTGAAATTTTGTCAGTTTCATTGAAATGGGATCCTTAACTCAGGTTTAATTACTGCATCGAAATCTAAACGCTAGGTTGAATGTTCATTGGAGATCTTGGAGTGAAAATCTGAAATATACTTTCATTCGATGAACATATTTTAAAAAATATGTCTAGAAAGTTTCCGGACCCTAGGATTTTCAAAAAGAAATTGCTTAAATTAAACTCTTTCCAAATTATTAATTCGCTCATTCAGCTTAACTTAGAATAGTGCAGTGTTATCTGGGGTTCTTCCCAGATTTATAAAATTGACGCCATCTAACAAGTAGAAAAGAGATTTATTAGTTGGATCAGTTACAGTTCAGTTATAGCAGAATATGAGGGTGTACGGTCTTCCATCACTGAACAGTCGACGCGCACTGGGTGACGTGAGATTCCTCTCGAGGCTGGCAAATGGCGGAATTGATTCCAATCAGTTGCTAACCAATGTGGGTGTTCACGTCCCTCAGAGAATCAACAGACGGAAATGCATGTTCTATGGGGTCAGTTAAATAATAATTAACACTCATACTGTATACAGTTTGATTCTCAATTGTTACGGTTTTAGATACCTCAAAAGTAGGATAATTAGTGTTCATTTTTGTTTGATTGATTAATTGATTGATCGATCGATGCTTATGACTTGAATGTATTTTGACTGACTTTCTCTCTTCTTTCTACGACCTTAAGGTGTCAAACTGGTTTTCTAAATCCTTGGATGTTACTTTTGTCTTTTTTTCAGTGAATGTACATTATTTTCCCTTAGTCTACTTTTTATTTTGTTTAACCTATTTTGAATATATTATCAGGGTCTCCTATTTTGTGTTTTGACACTTCTTAATCACTCTAAATAAATGTATTAATGTTTCTTAGATTCATTTTAGATTGAATTAATTATATTAATTAAGTCCATAAATAGACCATTAATCAATTCCATATAGTTTTCATTAATTCAATAATATGAGGGCCTAGATGAAATTTCCTTTTCGCCAATTCTGAGTGCAACTCTGTTTACTTGTAATTGTTGTTAGTTAATTGTGTCCTTCATATTTGAGCTCATTATTTTTTTGTTTTGAATATATTTTCAAATGATATTATGTAATTATGTATTTTATTGCCACATGTGGGTTGTTATATGTCTTACAATAAAGAATACGTACATACATACATACATTCATTCATTCATACCTAGGTAGGAAGCTCTCTTACCGCCATTCACTGTCCTGTTATAATTGCCACACCCAAGTACACAGGGCTAAATGACCACGATATCCAAGCCCCTCAAATAAAACAACATCAAGAACTATTGTAGAACTCACCAGTAGGTCCTGCCAGCCAGAATTCTGAAAAAGGAAGCGAGCGAAATTTCCCACACAGCACACTTTCACATCAGAACTCGCTACCAGCAGCGGTAATTACTGTATTTACCAAGCGCCACTAATGAAAATGATCCGCCACTTCCTCGTAACACCACAGTAATAGGTTCTCCTGTCGATTCAAATCCAGCCTAACTTTTGTAGTCAGTTTAAAGACAGTGACTAAACAGGTGAATTCCATTGCGTACTCATTGGTTGTAGTTAGCCAGATTTACCCACGGTTAAGTGGCTGATTCGCAGAGATGAAAAGCAATCCTTTGCAAATGATTCATCAATTGCCTGCCCTTCTTCGAAAGTATTCAGTTCTAACTAGGAACAATATTCGAATTTAACCCGAAGTACTGAACTCTACGGTATTAGGCTGACTGGTGTCGAACCTGGATCTCTGGGGAAAATGAGAACAGACTAGAGATGCCAGCAAGAAACGAACCCAAGGTCTTTGAGGGAGTTTAAGCCATAAAAACCCCTAGAGAAAGGACACAATAAATCACTGTTGGGATATAAACAAATTCTGACATTATTTGTTAACATAATGTAGAAAAATATTAGCAGAATACGGCAGTATTAGGCTGTAAAATGCATACAATTCTGGACTTAGCACAGCAAGTTGGAACTCTTGACAGGTTGCAAATGAGGCTGGAATATAGGCGTGTTTTCGTGGCGCCACGCCAGTCACTCGGATCTATTTACACTGTCTGAGAGAAGGGAGGACAGTAATATATGGTCAAGTGAATACCCTTCACATAAGAGGAAGCTCAGTGGATTGGGAATCTGCCAGAATAATTTAATGATTACTCGTGATTGGAGTAACTCAGAGACATGAGGATTGCACCTACGTGAATGAATTGCAAGGAGGCTAATTATCAAGCCGTCAAACATCGAAATCGAGGCAGATTTAACGTGACGCGCAAGAACACTGGAGGAATGAGCCCAGCGCAATACTATTACCATGTCATTGGGGAAGAACCACTGACGCGGCTTGGGGACGCGCTGGCAAAGGCAATTAATATTAATTAATTGACCGATCGATCCTCGTGCACACAGGCAGATATGTAATCAGCGAGGCAAGATGGACCAGGAAAAAGTCATTTCATGACCAGAGATGCACGGAGAGAGGAGATGAAGCTCCAAGGAAATTTTAGACCTACTTTTCGGCTCCAAACAGATATAAGGTCAGTGGAGCAGGCAGTCGAGGTCAGTTGAACCATATTCTAGTGCGGAGCGCACGTCGCCTGAGTCCAGGAGGGGACGCGGACGGACGTTAACATTTGAGTGCGCATCAACATATTAACCATGCAGTATAACGCACTAATTAAGAACAATTAATATAGTCAGTCGAACCATATTCTAGTGCGGAGCGCACGTCGCCCGAGTCCAGAGAGAGGGGCGCGCGCACTTTAACATATTTAGTGCTCAGCATGATAGTAACCATGCAGTGTAACGCACAAGTGAGAACAATTAATAAGGACAGTCGTGCCATACTTTTATAGTCGGCATTACAAGTGATTAATATTGAGTACGCAGTAAATGTACAGTGTGGTGTACAAGTTAAGACAATGTCATATTAGGTCAATCGTACCTCATGACGAGGAGATATTATGTGGTATTATAAAGATGTACGTGGAACTGTCCAAGGCTTTGTTATAAGCAGATCATTCAAGGAGACTGTAAGTTCAGTCGTAGGACAATTGAAAGTGGTAATTGTAAAAGTACAATGTACAATGGACAAGCGCGATATATAAGCTATTTGTTAGACATAATAATAGGATGTCGAACTGCGCAGGTATAAACTTTGTTATACGGGTGATGCATTTTCGCAGGGATACCACTTTAATTAATGTTCAGGACGATATGGAAGCATATCTATGCTATATCAGGAAATTATCAAAGGATAGGAATTGACAGACATTGGGGACCGCAGGAATCGTCAGGCAGTGTATCGAGGCTTTCGAACGAGATACGGGGATATTCGTGGAGGAAAGATCTTCGGCGCCTGCATTTCTGAAATTCTGCAAAGAAGGGTCAACCAGTAAGAAATGTACATAGTGATCGTGTGATTTTTAGTGATGGTTATTTAAATATGTGTAAATTACCAGTGTAATAATTAATATAACGTGTTTTTGTGGAAAAGGAAGCGATAGCTTCGACATGAAGAAGCAAAGTGCAGTGTGTTTTGTAATGGAAAAATTATGTAAAATGTGTGTGGAAAGTGTAATAATGCCTTGCTAATTTGCAAATGATGGCGGGCATTAACGGAGAGAATGTGTGGTCGGAGCCGCCAGATTAGCCAATGTAAGTACCCAAAACCATGATTTTGTAGTGAATGTGTAGTCCACTGTATGTTGAGTAATTTCAAAAATTGTAGAATATGCCAATGAGAGTCAAATTTGGGAGGTAGAACCTTCAGATATTAATGTTGTGTTGATTTTAGTCAAGTTGAGATGTCTTTGTACATCATTGTGTGGATAAATCGTTACCACTAATGTAGAAATGGCAATTGAATTAAATAGAAAGTTAACGTAACGAGCACGGATGTTCGGTTATTGATTATATAAATACGGTTACGTTGTGTCAGAGTAGGAAAATGTATGTCAGTAAGAATAATAAAAAGAATAAATACATCAGGGAGAATGTATGTAAGCAAAATATATGCTAATTTGAATAACTGTGTATCCAAGCAGTAGTATTACAAGTGATGGGCCAAGCAAAGGAATTTAATATCAGAGTATCTTATGATAATGTAAAGAAATATGCAAGGAGATAGGAAATGGAAGTGTTTAATAGTGAATGGAATCGCAGCTTGATGAATAAGCTTATAAGAGTAATTGGTAGAGATAATCATATTAATTAAAGGACGGGATCTTCTCACAATGGTCATGGAAGCCAGGCACTCTAATCGACGTGTGAAATCTCGTATAGCCAAGGGCATACGGAGAGGTATTATTGCAATGGAGCGTATTTAGTGAGGAAACCCTAGCTCTGAATATTGCTATGAAACGTTCCGGGTTCGAATCCAGTGGTGTATGGGAGGATAACGTGGACACCTCGGCATGACACCTGATATCGACCGAGAACTAGCTATTGTGTGAATAAATTCAGCTCCTGGGAGTGAATTTGGACGGCAGGAAGTTATGCCCTGACCGTGTTCTTTGACAAAAAGATGCCGGCTATTCCAAATCGACGTGTGTTTGATGAATCTCGTTTCCTTCATATAAATGTAAATGGACCTGTTGAGGCCATCTATTAATGTCCTAACGATAGGAATAAATGCTTAAACAATTCCATATTCCGTCTTACATTCAGTATGAGTTAGGTCATATGTGCTGTGTGGGTCACTAAGACGGCACTATTGTGTTTGAAGCCACGGGCTAATGCTTGGAAAGGAAAGGGACGTGAGGGGAGTAACGAGCATCTTTTTACCGCCCGTCGCGGAACCCATTGTATTCAGGAAGAGTCGGGAGGAGGAGACCATACCCTACCCAGGCTTGGAGGATAATGTTTAAAGTGGAAAAACTATGAAACCCTGTGTGTTATAAAAGAATCATTGTAGTAGTGTATAATGAATGTGTGTGGTTTTAGACGCATTGATAATTAAGGATCATTCTGATAACTTAATATTTGGCAAAGTTATGAGATGTTAAACGTTGCATTTTTATACTGACATTGTCACCTATTTCCGAAGGTGGATACCAGATGTCACACGCTATGCCCACGCAAGAGTAGCATAAAATCCCACCCGACACAGCGGCAATGAAATCATTATGAAAGTCAACTCATTACGGCATACAGTGGAGCTACAAAAAGGGTAGAATTACAAGTAACAGTGGAGTTGCAAGTAAATCTGATGTGCAACTCATCAATTGGTTAATGCATGGTAGAGTATTTTGGTGGGAAGAGAAATACAGAACATAATTTTACGCATAGTGTAAAGTAAAAGTGTGTTGATAATAAGTAACTAGATTGTGAAATTAAAGTGGTCACAATAAGTGACGTAAGATTGTAAGAACAGTTGTGTGTGTATTTTACCAGTGCAGCAGCGCACTTGAGAGTGAATTTCATGTTAATCTCATGGTAAATAATTCAGTAATCATTTGGATTTGCGAGGATAAAATGCGAATAATAGTGGATTGAAGGAATAAGTTTCGCATTGTTTTGTGTATTATTGTTGGGATTGTGTTTTTGTTTGTGTGAAGCCATGATTTAAAGCTCAATTAAAGTCTTTAGAATAGAGCTGTGTCTTATTATTGTAGAGTTGATACCTTTTAGCCTCAGATCAAAAATATGCAACTGCTCAGTGGGTGAACGGTACACGCCTGAGGACTGATGCTAGCTGGAGGCAGGAGCATGTTTTCCATGGGAATTATTCACATAGGTACAGTACATACATCTTCGGCATCTACTTCTGCTTCCATCAGTAATCTTAATTCTACACCCAGAGCCACAGTGCGTAAATATCAAGTCGATTATCTGAAATTAGTGTTTACCAGCATTCGCTTGAGAGATTAGGATCAAACACGATGCTTTCTTTATTTCGAGATTTTAGCCAACGACAGCATGAAGCCTATGAAACAGTGGCTTACCGTGTTAATACCCTAGCCACTGACATGTTAAAATAATCAACCACTGACAAGTCTGCATGACAGTCCTAAAATCACCCTGCAATTTGATGACAGTAGTCTACTGATATCGTAAATGAAGAAAATGACCTTAATTCTCGAGACACAACTGCAACAAGCAGATATACTAACAAAACAACAAGTCTCGCGCTACTCAAAAATTCAAGACACAACCGATAAACCAACAACAGCAACGCCGCTGCACCCCCCAACCATCAAACCACAATCACCAGACCCACAAACCACCACAGCAGAGTCAACAAATAAACGCAACTATCGATACGAAACCAGATCACTATCAAGCATAGAATGGCCGGGACTACCCAACAAAATTATCAACCGTGACACTACAACACAAGGAGAGACGAGAAGACCAGACAATACAGAAAAAAGATATCAGCAACAGAATCAACCACGAAATAGTCAGCAATACCGATCACCATCTAACACAGTAATCGGCACTGGAACAGAGAACGACGATCTACAAGCGGAAGGGAAAACGGCATGGCTATTTATTGGGAAGCTGAAGAAAGAAACGACCTCGGAGACGGTAATAAACTACCTAAGAAAGAAAGGAATCCGAGGGGTCGTCATCTGCGAAGAGACCGCCATAAGAGGAGACTCCAAAGCGTACAAAGTTGGCATCCCTTTTGACTGCCTAGAAATGACATCCAACCCCGAATGTTGGCCAAGTAGAGTAATTGTGCGTCGATTTCGATTTCGCCTCCGCAGAAGAAGCGAAGGCGCATCTCTCGAATAACTGCATTAACATGCTCCTGTGGAACGTAGAAGGGTTTAAAGGACTACTGAAACTAACCCCAGGAAACACATTTGAAACATCTGACATACTAATCTTCACAGAGACATTCCTAACGACACCTATTGATATAGTAGGTTTCTACTCCATCCACTCTCTAGCAAGAAAACCTACAGAAGGAAGGCCATCAGGAGGTGTATCTATCCTCTATAAACCATGGATAGGACCCTTAAAGACCTTACATATAGAAGAAAACCTCATAATCGCGAAAGCAAACAACTTCACGATAATAGGCACTTATGTACGCCCCAACACTCATACCGAGGAAATAATGGAACTCCTCACGCTCTCCCTACGGAAAGTTGCAAACCCAGACGAAACCATAATACTAGCAGGAGATATGAACTGTAGACTAGACAAACCCGATACGAAATGTAAAACTGTCCTTACATTCCTTACAGAAGAAAATTTCAAAATAGTAAATGACCCAAGACGCAAAACTTACTTTGCTCATAATGGCAGTAGCACAATTGACCTCGTGTTCCACAAAGGAAACGATATTGAAATTTTAGAACAAAAGAGTCTATGGACTTCGCCAGTAACCACACTAAGAAAACACATCCCAATACAGACCAAATTCTTACTCAAAACTCCAAAGAAAGTTGTTCCGAATTGCGTCAAGACCATCATATCCAGACACCGTAACATGGCAGCACTACAGCGACAACTAAAAAAAGTACCTGAAGCAGAAAATACAATCAAGGAAAACGAACTAAATTCAGCCCTAACAAGAATTAACAAGATACTAGGAGCAAGTATAACCCACAAACAGATTACAAGGAAAGCTCAACCGTGGTTTGATAAGGAATGTTATGCAGAAAGACAAACTACACTAAATGCGCTACATATAGCTAGGATCACGTCAACACCAGACGACCTAAGAGTATATGGGGAAACACGGAGATATTACAAGAATCTCCTAAAACGTAAACGCTTTCAATACATAGAAAAAGAAGGTGAGAGGATCGCAAAAGAAGCAATGAATGATCCATACATAGCCATCAGACCAAGAAGATCGTCAAGATCTAGCAACGTAGAAATAGGAATATGGGAATCGCCCTTCACTCTCATCCTTAACGGTACAGGTCAACAAGCGGCATATGAAATTGAATGTAGAGATCAACACGAAGAAATACTCCCCATCACTAAAACAGAGGTATTGGACATAATCAATGCTACGAAATGTAACAAGGCCGCAGGACCAGACGGGTTTTTCAACGAACATCTAAAGGAATCGGCACAATACCTATCAGAACTATGGTCCAAGCTCTTTACCAAATGCCTAGAAACAGGAAATATTCCCGAAGAATGGAGAAAATCGACCATTAAAACTCTCTATAAAGGAAAAGGTGAAACCAACGACCCCAACTCGTACAGAGGAATTGCACTGGAAAGCAACACCTTCAAGTTACTGACAAGAATTCTAACCAACAGGATAGTATATGAAGTCGACTCCAAGATACCGGAGGAACAATTCGGCTTTAGACGAGGAAGAGGAACCTTGCACGCAATTCAAAATCTGTTAAATGACATAGAGGAAGCAAAACGACTCCAAAAGGGAAAGTTTTATGCAGTCTTTATAGACTATGCAAAGGCCTTCGACCTAATTGACAGAAGAAAGCTCACATCGAAACTTCAAAATATCATCGGAAATCACAATCCTTTAACAATCTCAGTAAAAAATATCCTGGCATACAACCAGATCACCATAGATGACGCAGTATGCAAAACAAAGGAAATCACCCAAACTAATGGAGTGTTGCAAGGTGACCCCCTCAGTCCCATACTGTTCAATATTGCCACAGCCGATGTAACAACAGCAATCCGAGAGAAATCAAAGGACGCAGTGATCTACATATATACGGACGACATGGTCCTAGGATCACCAAATAAGGAAGAACTGCAACACGCCTTCTCAGCACTGGTAGAATGGGCAGGAAATAACAGTCTGAAAATAAACTGGACAAAAACCCAACAGATGGTTTTTCGGAAAGGTGGGCGTGTAGCAGCAAACGACAACTTGCAATATGAAGAGGTCAAAGTGGAAATAGTGAATGCAGTTAAATACCTTGGGATCACTTTACAGACTACCGGAACATTCAGACTACACATCCAAGACAGAGCAGTGGCTTGCTTGAAAGCCATGCACGACATTATCAACGTACAGCAGCTATCCTTAAAAACAGCTATGCATCTGTTTGACGCAAAGATCCTACCAATTCACACGTACGGGATCCACTTGATATGGGACCGACTAACGAAGAGAGATCTGGCCACCATCGAAAGAGTTAAAGCCCAATTCCTGAAGACCTTAATGGGCATCTCAAAATACACGCGCTCCCGCCTAACCTATGAATTAGCACGGGAACCCTTCCTCGTCGAAGAAATAAGAACAAAATTACAGCTTCCATCAACAAAGAATGCTGAAGCGCACCTAACAGAGAGAAGAGATAAGAGAGAAGACATTCCGCTGGAATTTTACAGCACGGATGCCATGATCAGCCGGAACTGGACCAGCGCCAATCAGAAACTAAGACATGTGAGATAAAGTTAGCAGTGCATGGGTACCACCATAAAATATGTAAAAACATGTCCTACCACGCCCCAAATGAACTCTGCGTGTGCTCGTTATGTGACCAGTTCTGTGACACATATCACATCACACGATGTAAAAATAACCAGAAATCACTCTGTGATTATAGCAAGGAATAATATTTAAAATTAACAAAGCATCATACAGTGTTGCTCTATTTCACAAATAACATTCAATTCACAATATAATGACTGGTCATGAATGAATGCTTTAATGCACACATTCCTGATTGATTACTGGATCATGATGTTTTTCACATCAATTAACTCTTTTGTAACATGTTTGTTTCACTAATGTAAATCTATGTTATGCACATTCGTGCGCTTTTCTGTTAATAATAAATCATCTCCAGCTTCTTAATTTTGTATGCTACTGTCATGAAAATGAAATGAACGAAATCTCTGAAACGGGGTACTATAAGCAAAAATGTATTCTCTCGTGTGATTTTTTAAACAATAATCTGTCATGTACAAATTGTGTTGGTATATGTACCGATAAGGCTGTACCATTTTTTGGAACTTAAATAGGGATTCAAAGCAAGAATGAGTGATGTTACTTCTGTAACATTCACACATTGCATTATATATGTATGGGGGCATTGGTTTTTAAAAAATTACAACCGGAAGTCGATGAAGATACTGAACGGTACATCAAGTCAGTGTTGTGAGTTCTGTGAAAGCAAGAGCCATAAACAGTATAAATCGAACCCACTTGTCCACGACGCTGAGTTTACCCCCATTCCAGTCCTCACACCAGAATTACATTTCTTAGCAAAGCTGGGAATTTAACCCAGGCCTCCAGGGTACCAGCTAAGAATGCTAACCGCTACATCATGAGATGGTCTTTTTGATTTAAACTCGCCATCACAATCGTTCATTCGGGGTATATGGCCGTGTCGTGGTGGTGCGGTAAATGAGACATTGCAAGAACCTACAAATGGAATTCCTGATAAAAGAAAAAGAAAAGTAAGGGTCTTTTCAGCAAACCAATAAATAACGAAAATCGAGTGAGTTTGAAACTTACCATATCATAATAATTCTGAATTTTTCTTCACTCTCGGCTGGCTACGTGACTCAGCGGTAACATTCTCGCCTGCTAAGCCCAACATAGTGGGATCAAATCCTGGAGAAGTCAGTTGGCATTTGAGGGTGCTTAAATGTGAGGGAGCCGTGTCAGTAGATTAAGACTCTTGGCACGATAACGATCCCCTTCGGGGCAATATTCTGGCAACCCGGCATCTCTAAAATCTGCAGTAGTTAAAAGGGACGTAAAATCCATAGCATTATTATTATTATTATATTTTTCACTGCCTCCTTTCACGTACGAGAGACAGTACTGCGCCCGAATTTATTTAATGCCAATACTAAAGATCCAGACGGGATACGAACTGGGATCCAGGAAAAATAAAAGAACGAATTAAAATCTCTTATTCCTTAAAAACTTGTGAGATATGGAAAACCTAAGATGAAATAGAGTGTAATGCTATGTATCATTATTAATTTAAACAATTACGGATGGCCGGAAGGAAAGAAGGAACTATTTAAATATGGTTGTGTATTTATTATCTCAATGCAGGGAGGCCTACATTGTAAGAATGCGTCACACCACGTGAAGTGAGAGTAACGTCACGCAGGAGGAGAAGTGACCAAGGTTGATGACACAGTGAGTGAGTGAGGGGAAGTCTGAGGAGCTACGTCACGCCACGAGAGGGGAGGAAACGCGATGAACTTGCCGTACACGGAGAGCAAGAACGAGCAGTCATTCCTAATTCAGATCGGGTCTGGACAAGACCGCCAGTGTAGAAACGAGTTGTTTCTAGGACAGTGCCACGCATAACGAAAGTGGAGAGAAGGAGTGTAGAGTCAGAAGGCTGTGACTTGTGAAGCAAGGGACATTCTGACTGAGACCAGCACAGCATGTAGACCGGTGATTTAGTAACACATTTATCGGAATGAGACTGAGTTCATTTACACTCACATTTAAAGAAGCATCATACAGCAAGTCTGTGGAGTACTTGAAACACAGCTTGTTACTTCGGTATTTTAATACGAAGCTACTACACATCTCACGCAGATAAATGCAAACAATTCACTTCAGGAAAAGAGCTATATTACTCATACAATTCAGCTCATCCTTGGGAACTATACATAATGCAGTTTATGAATTGGCAACGGGGAAGTTATACGGGTTTAATCGTTAATCTGATTATGACTTCGTGCTAAGATGCACATTATAGGGAAGTAGAGACTACATAAATGAAAAGTTGAATCCAGAATTCCACAGCATGGGCGGCGCAGTTGAACATCTACGCGATGCGCAGAAATGCAGAACAAATCTATAATTCATAACACGAGTTCATATACATCCAGTATAATCTCAAAGACACTTATAGAACAATCGAATTTCAACCTTAAGAAGCGATGTCGGCGCAGTGAAGGGGTAACGTCAGAAGATCCGAACAATTTGCGGGAGTCGAACGAAGGAGTGAGGGAGAGACTTGCTGTACTCGGGGAGGTCGCTAACCCAGTTATGTCATCGACCTTGTCCCACTGTGAGGTTATCCAGCAGGCCTCGCCACAACCGGTTCTCGCAGCTGTGGGCGTTGTGCTCAAAACACTTTTGTCTTGCCAGACGATACATGATACATCAGAGATCGTCGCCAGCTCAAGGTAGTGAAGGGATTGATTTATATTTAGTAGAATTTTAGTCATGTTCTGTGTTTATCCAAATTGACCAATCGTATAGTTTTGTCATTGTATTTAAAATTGTGTAGATTTTAATCCAGTATAGTAGTATTTTCTTAGGAGTCATTTTCATTGAAAATTTCCGTCATTTGGACGAAATTTTATTAGCGTATTGCTGTTGTCAACGTTAAATCATTTCAATATAAAGTCGTTTAGAATTATACATACTTGCGTTAAATTAAATAAATCTGTTTTATGCGCAGCGATGGAACGTATATTGAACAACTTAAGTACCGTATATTTAAAAAGCTATGTCACGAAGTGTCAAATAAATTTCGACAACTCAAGATGTTGATTCGAGTGTCAGAAATGTATTAATAACAAACTGTGAGCAAAAATGGATTGTTACACGACACAAAATCTGGTAAAAGATAGTCTAAATACTTGATATAGACACTTAAATCAATGAATACCAAATTCATGGTAATGAAACAAATAGTTATGTAGAACTATGCTGCAAATGTAATAAACCATATTTCCTAGTAACAAAGGTGTTTCAAAAACCTTTATATGTGTGTCCAATAAAACATTTAGAGCATTAAAAAGCCTAGATAATATTTATTAAACAAAATATTTCACGAAGATAGCTAAGACTTAAGTGTATTCACAGGAAAAGAGGACACACTTATATCATTTTTAAATGTGAATTCTTGCTGACAATTCTTTGAAAGTTACAATAATGTAATAACTGAATTTAAATACGTGATAAGGAGTTAAGAAAGTTAAATCACAGGGTGATATAAAGTAACTGAACAGAAAGTAATTAAAGATTTGAAGTTATAGGCACGAGGAAATTTTGTATAAGAATAGAGGAGTTTGTTAAAGTTTGTTTCTTGAACAATATTCACAATGGTCGTGGATATTTAATAGAGTTACTGATTTTCTTTGCATTGATTGAGAAAATGCACTGAAATGGGGTCTAGATTTGGAATACCGTGCAAGAAAGGAATCGTAGACGTAAATGAGTTACGTATTTTCACAAAAGAAGACTGAGGAGTCATGTTTCCTAGTTTTGATCACAGCGTATGTGACATTGTTTAATTGCATTTGAGGCTAGTTCTGTACAGGGTGGTTAAGAAATAATGTGATTGTTGTATAATTTTGGAACGGAAGTGTGGAATGAAGGTAAAATGCCATGCACTTCGAATATTCACGTTTATCAAAGAAAATATAAGTCGAGCAAAGAATTTCAGGAATTTTTCGAGATTTAATAATCAAATGCTAGAAAACAAAGTTAGAGCAGTGCTGAACTTAAACGTTTGTCACCTATGTTCTCTTGATTCAGACTAGTATTTATACTTTCAACCGATAGAGTTACGGTGTTTGTTCAGGAAGTTTGAGTAGTAAAGACTCATGTATATTAAAGGAAATTAAATCAGTTCAAAGACGTTAAGTTAATATTTGTGCGAATCACAAATCATTGTACATATGGATATATATTTAATACTGAGTAAATCTTGATCTTACATATTTAGATGTGGAACTACGGTTCAAATATGAAAATAACTAACCCCGTGGCACTACAGCCCTTGAAGGGCCTAGGCCTACCAAGCGACCGCTGCCCAGCCAATTGGCCTGAAAATTTTGGGGTGACGCGTGGTCAGCGCGTCGGGTCCCCTCGGCCGTTAATCTTGGTTTTCGTGACCGGGGCACTGTCTCACCGTCAGACAGTTACTCAATTGTCCTCACGAGGCTGAGTGCACCCCGTTCCAACCCTCACGTCAGGTTTAAAATCCCTGACGGAGCCGGGGATCGAACCCGGGGCCTCCGGGTGAGAGGCAGGCGCGCTACCCCAACACTACGGGGCCGGCTCAAATATGAAACGCAATGTATAATATAGGGTAATGTTTGAAATCACGCCGTTTCATAATTTCTCATATTTCAGTGGAGGTTCTGAGTAACTCCACTCGAGTTTATCGATTGTGATAAATTTTGTGTTTAATTTTTGTAATGGCAAAGGAATGCTATATTCTTCGATAAGAAGAAGGTATCAGTGGAGTACCGAATTCTCCAACCTTTATTTTCAGGACATTATGTATAAGTGCCACGTTTTTAGTTTATCTTGAGTTTTCATTTTTCTTTCAGTGTCAAGTTGACACTAATTATCGATATGCATCCAGGACATGTGTGTATTTCCTTAGCACAAAAAACGGCTGGCGCTTTTTAGCGAATTAGCCAATTTTTACCTTACCTGTGTGTGTGTCCCCCCCCCCCTACCAACTCCTAAACGGCTGCAGCAATCGAAACAAAATTTGGTAGGAGTAAAGGTATATACCTGAATATCTTACGGCCATATTTGAAAATGATGTCAGTGCTACCAACTGCTGAAAAATCGCAATTGAAATTTGAGCTCCATGTTGGATATCTTGGAAGGTATGAATAGGAGCTATTTCAAAATTGGTACACGTATAGATAATAATATTGCAGTTTAATTTCCAGGAGGCCATACATCGCAGTGTTGCCAAAATGATTATAAGCCTGCTGATAGGTCCAAATTTTAAATGCATATAATTTCTACACTATCAATTGGATTTCAACCAAATTTCGTATGTGCTATATGTACATAAACAGATATGACTGAACGTATTCTTAAGATCCACCAGGGCTGCCAACTGTTAATAAATGCTCTCAATTTATTTTATCCAAATATCAATATATCAGAAAGTATTGTTACGGCTGTGAGTTTGTTTTTTCGCCTCGCCGCGTTGAGTCACAGCTGCCCCGGGCTGTGTGTGCTCTGCCTCAGTGTATTACGTGCGCGTTACGCAACGGGCTGCGAAGTGAAAGGGATGGTCCAGAATATTCGTGACCCCGCCAGTGAAGGAAATCTCGAGAAGCCGTGTGTCCTGGACGATTCTAGAATTCATTGAGTCACCAGCCTGCTATATAAGCGGTCTCAACAGTGAGGGGACGGAGTTTCTGAGGACAGTGTTTTTGAGCGAGTGTGATTTCACTGAGCGACAGAAGTGTGGTGACGAAGTGCCGTGCGAGTTACGAAATCCAGTGACATTGTTTCCCCAGCTTGTGGACAGCGAAACAGCGTGTAGCAGGTTATCGTAAGTAACTGTAGTTTGTGTACATGAGGAAGAGGTGCAGGTAGCTTCTGTCAAGGCCACCGGACTCATTAAGACGGTTTAACTTCTGAGGTTTGTTGACAAGTGAAAGGGGCAAGAGCGCTCATGGAAGAGACTTGAGGAAACTGGAGTAAGGTTCTAATTGCTTGTATCTTCGTAATACCTCCTCACGTTATTGTATAGAGAGAGAGAAAGTCAAGAATACCTGAAGAACCTTAGAGAAAGGGAAGAAGGAAACGCAAGAAACCAAAATCAGGGACAGCGTAATCAAAATCAGGAATCTCAGCCCGGATCAAGCAGAGACCGGAGCAATGAAGACCCAGGAGGGGTAAAAAAACTTCAAATTTCAAAAAGTAAAGGAGGAAGAGAACATCACCGTAACTAGACATGTAATCGAGATAAATGAATTGTATCAGGCCACGAACGAAGAGCTCCTGTATGAGCGAGAAGAGCCGAAAACAGGAAGAGTAGCGAGGCTACCCATCATAGAAATAGTATCGGAAGGTGAATGCCTGAGAACACTCCTAAATACGGGTGCGACAGCGTCAATTTTGTCAGAGAATTGTTTTAACAGATTAAAAGACGGTAATTCACTCACAGCATTGCCCGTTTCAACTATCAAGGTCAGGGGTGTATTCAATGATAAGACCATGAAGTGTAAAGTCCAGGCATTAATGGAATTCTCCATCAATGAACATAAATACGAGCAGATATTCATAGTCTTGAACCAGATAAATTTCTATTCTATTCTAGGTATTGATTTCATAACGAAGACGGGAGCCGTTATTGACTTGCGCAACGGAGTTATAAAATTAAATGAAGGTCAATATCAGCCAGAAAACTCGAAGAAGGAGGAGAATGAGTGTAGTCTGATTGACGAAACTACAGAAGAAAATCTAGTAAGAATAGTCATGGAAGTCGAAGCAGAAGGGATACCTCAATATGATGGGAGAATTGAGAACTTCGAAGATCATAGAGAGAGATTAGAAGAATTGGTCAAGAATTTTGCAGATGTATTTAATGATAACCCAGGCATTATCAGAGTATATAATTATCAGATCAAGCTCGCAGATAACACACCCTTTCAAAAGAAATTGTATCCGATACCGGAGAAATATCAATCAGAAGTGACGGAGTTAATAAAAGGCATGGAAAAGGACGGTATAATAAGGAAGCAAGCCACTCCTTATTTAAACACTCTTACAGTCGTAAAGAAAGCAGATGGAAGTCTGAGACTATGCTTAGATGCCAGGGGCATTAATACTCTTTTGTTAAAAGAATACGACAGGCCACCAAAAATCAGGGAACTACTGAGGAGATTCAAGAATAAAACCTGTTTCTCAGTGATTGATTTAACTGCCGCATTTCATCAAATAGAGCTCACCGAAGACAGCAAATGTTACACGGGGTTCATGTTTAACCAAACCTGTTACGTGTATCAGAGAGTACCATATGGGTTGGTAAATTCAAGCCCAGCACTCATTAGAGCCTTGGATGATAAGTTGAGTGATGAAGTAAAACAATTTGCCATTTGCTACGTGGACGACATTATCATATCTTCAGAAACGCCAGAGCAACACTTCATGCATTTGAAAAAGCTATTTGAAAACCTCAGAAATGCGAACATCAAGGTAAAATTAAATAAATATAATTTCTTTCAAGAAAAGATCAACCTTCCTGGACATACGATAGACAGATTCGGTTACCATCCGAATGAAGACAAGATAGAAGCAATATTAAAGTTTCCCAAACACAAGAAGATCAAAGACATCCGAGCTTTTGCGGGTCTTTGCCAGTTCTTCAGTTGTCATTGCCCACGTTATTCAGAAATTATGGCTCCACTACATGAGCTCCTGAAGAAAAACAATAGATGGAAATGGGATGCAGCTGCCGAGAATGCCTTTATTCAAGCAAAGGAGATGCTCAAAAACAACATCAAATTAGAATACCCAGACTTCGAAAGATCATTCATAGTAGAAACTGACGCCTCACGAATTGGTATTAGCGCAGTCTTGTATCAGAAGGATCAAGAAGGCAACAACCACTACATTTCCTTCAGCAGCAGGAAGTTACGAACGCACGAGTTAAATTATTTCACGACGGAGCTTGAAGCTTTAGCCGTCATAAATGCCCTAAAACAATGGAAAAAGATATTGCTGGGACACAAGATTGTAATCAGAACGGATCACAAAGCACTGGAGTTCATGTTGAAGTCCGACTTGTCAAGCGATCGGATGACCAGGTGGACTATGTTTCTACAACAATTTGATGCCACGATAGTCCATGTTCCTGGAAAAGACAACCTACTGGCAGATATTCTTTCCAGACATCCGACTCCTGAAAATAATGTAAGAATTAACCGTATCCAAACGGACGCAGAGGATTAGGAAACGTTGGATAAACTAAGAAGGATTCCTCTCTTTCAAAAGAAGCATGCACCATTAAGGAACATTTATAGATTCTTGTCAGGGAGGATGACAATGAGGCACGCAACATATTTCGAAACTAGAAGGAAAGCTAGACATGATATTCTTGTGGGAGAAATCGTATGCAAATACATAGATGCTGGACACACGAAGGTGCGAATTGCTATTCCACCTGAACTTATTGTGCCACTAATTTGGTTAGTGCACAAAACCATAGGTCACGGTAGAGTTGACAAAACATACTATACCATGTTGGAAAAGTTCTATTGGGTTAACATGCGAGAGTCCATTACCATAGCGGTCAGATCTTGTGAACTGTGTCAGAAAAACAAGTACAACTCTGAACTATTGTAGGAACGACCTAAGGCAATTATTCCTACTCAACCACTGGAACTGTTTAGCCAGGATATTTTTGGGCCTGCACCTAAAGGAGAAAGAGGAAACCAATATGTGCTAATCACGATGGATGTGTTTTCCAAAGTTGTGATGCTTAATCCAATGCAAAAAGCCTCAACGTAAACTGTCTTATACCACTTGGAGAGGAACATTATTCCTAAGTTGGGAAAAACAGAAAGACTTCTAACGGACCACGGAACGCAATTCACCTCTGCAGAATTTCAAGGGGCGATGGATAGGTTGGATATTGTTCACCTATTCTCATCAGTTTGCAGCCCAGAGACAAATCCCATTGAACGAACAATGCTTGAATTTTCTAAGTACATTCGCTTGTATAGTGCAGATAATCATGCAAATTGGGTGAAGATTGTACCCCTAGTAGAATTTTGCATCAATAATACGAGACACGAGAGCACCAACGAAATTCCAGTTATGTTACACTTTGAGGAGAAGCCCATACGACCCTGGAAGGGAATCTTCAACATTCCGTAAGATAACGAACCACCGATGGACCAGAGAATCGAAGCAGCGCGAGAACAGCTAAACAAAGCGGCCGAGAAGAGATTGAAACGCTTACAAGGGAAGAGATTTAGCGGTCCGCTACGAGAAGGTCACCTTGTGTTAGTCAGGATTCCTGTGAAAGCTGACGTACAGAAGAAGGTATACATCAAGTTCAGTAGTCTTTTTAGAGGACCCTTCAAAGTAGATACAGTCTACGGTAACAATTGCTACAAGATCGTGAGGATTGAAGACAACAAATCCATTGGAAAATTTAACCACTCCAAATTAAAGAGATTTTACCCAAAGATTCAGTAAATAAACAAATTCAGTCCCAAGAACAGAGAAACCAACTGTTATTAAAGAAAGTACAGGCTATACTTTACTTTAAATGGCAACGGGGAATTGCACCGAATTTATTCAAGTCCAATACTAAAGATCCAGACGGGATACGAACTGGGACCCAGGAAAAATAAAAGAACGAATTAAAATCTCTTATTCCTTAAAACTTGTGATATATGGAAAACCTAAGATGAAATAGAGTGTAATACTATGCATCATTATTAATTTAAACAATTACGGAAGGCCGGAAGGAAAGAAGGAACTATTTAAATATGGTTGTGTATTTATTATCTCAATGCAGGGAGGCCTACATTGTAAGAATGCGTCACACCACGAGAAGTGAGAGTAACGTCACGCAGGAGGAGAAGTGACCAAGGTTGATGACACAGTGAGTGAGTGAGGGGAAGTCTGAGGGGCTACGTCACACCACGAGAGGGGAGGAAACGCGATGAACTCGCCGTACACGGAGAGCAAGAACGAGCAGTCATTCCTAATTCAGATCGGGTCTGGACAAGACCGCCAGTGTAGAAACGAGTTGTTTCTAGGACAGTGCCACGCATAACGAAAGTGGAGAGAAGGAGTGTAGAGTCAGAAGGCTGTGACTTGTGAAGCAAGGGACATTCTGACTGAGACCAGCACAGCATGTAGACCGGTGATTTAGTAACACACTTATCGGAATGAGACTGAGTTTATTTACACTCACATTTAAAGAAGCATCATACAGCAAGTCTTTGGAGTACTTGAAACTCAGCTTGTTACTTCGGTATTTCAATACGAATCTACTACACATCTCACGCAGATAAATGCAAACAATTCACTTCAGGAAAAGAGCTATATTACTCATACAATTCAGCTTATCCTTGGGAACAATACATAATGCAGTTTATGAATTGGCAACGGGGAAGTTATACGGGTTTAATCATTAATCTGATTATGACTTCGTGCTAAGATGCACATTATAGGGAAGTAGAGACTACATAAATGAAAAGTTGAATCCAGAATTCCACAACATGGGCGGCGCAGTTGAACATCTACGCGATGCGCAGAAATTCAGAACAAATCTATACTTCATAACACGAGTTGATATACATCCAGTATACTCTCAAAGACACTTATAGAACAATCGAATTTCAACCTTAGGAAGCGATGTCGACGCAGTGAAGGGGTAACGTCAGAAGATCCAAACAACTTGCGGGAGTCGAACGAAGGAGTGAGGGAGAGACTTGCTGAACTCGGGGAGGTCGCTAACCCAGTTATGTCATCGACCTTGTCCCACTGTGAGGTTATCCAGCAGGCCTCGCCACAACGGGTTCTCGCAGCTGTGGGCGTTGTGCTCAAACACTTTTGTCTTGCCAGACGAGACATGATACATCAGAGATCGTCGCCAGCTCAAGGTAGTGTAGAGATTGATTTATATTTAGTAGAATTGTAGTCATGTTCTGTGTTTATCCAAATTGACCAATCGTATAATTTTGTCATTGTATTTAAAATTGTGTAGATTTTAATCCAGTATAGTAGTATTTTCTTAGGAGTCATTTTCATTGAAAATTTCCGTCATTTGGACGAAATTTTATTAGCGTATTGCTGTTGTCAACGTTAAATCATTTCAATATAAAGTCGTTTAGAATTATACATACTTGCGTTAAATTAAATAAATCTGTTTTATGCGCAGCGATGGAACGTATATTGAACAACTTAAGTACCGTATATTTAAAAAGCTATGTCACGAAGTGTCAAATAAATTTCGACAAATCAAGATGTTGATTCGAGTGTCAGAAATGTATTAATAACAAACTGTGAGCAAAAATGGATTGTTACACGACACAAAATCTGGTAAAAGATAGTCTAAATACTTGATATAGACACTTAAATCAATGAATACCAAATTCATGGTAATGAAACAAATAGTTATGTAGAACTATGCTGCAAATGTAATAAACCATATTTCCTAGTAACAAAGGTGTTTCAAAAACCTTTATATGTGTGTCCAATAAAACATTTAGAGCATTAAAAATCCTAGATAAAATTTGTTAAACAAAATATTTCACGAAGATAGCTAATACTTAAGTGTATTCACATGAAAAGAGGACACACTTATATCATTTTTAAATATGAATTCTTGCTGACAATTCTTTGAAAGTTACAATAATGTAATAACTGAATTTAAATACGTGATAAGGAGTTAAGAAAGTTAAATCACAGGGTGATATAAAGTAACTGTACAGAAAGAAATTGAAGATTTGAAGTTATAGGCACGAGGAAATGTTGTATAAGAATAGAGGAGTTTGTTAAAGTTTGTTTCTTGAACAATATTCACAATGGTCGTGGATATTTAATAGAGTTACTGATTTTCTTTGCATTGATTGAGAAAATGCACTGAAATGGGGTCTAGATTTGGAATACCGTGCAAGAAAGGATTCGTAGACGTAAATGAGTTACGTATTTTCACAAAAGAAGACTGAGGAGTCATGTTTCCTAGTTTTGATCACAGCGTATGTGACATTGTTTAATTGCAATTGAGGCAAGTTCTGTACAGGGTGGTTAAGAAATAATGTGATTGTTGTATAATTTTGGAACGGAAGTGTGGAATGAAGGTAAAATGCATGCACTTCGAATATTCACGTTTATCAAAGAAAATGGAAGTCGAGCAAAGAATTTCAGGAATTTTTCGAGATTTAATAATCAAATGGGAGAAAACAAAGTTAGAGCAGTGCTGAACTTAAACGTTTGTCACCTATGTTCTCTTGATTCAGACTAGTATTTATACTTTCAACCGATAGAGTTACGGTGTTTGTTCAGGAAGTTTGAGTAGTAAAGACTCATGTATATTAAAGGAAATTAAATCAGTTCAAAGCCGTTAAGTTAATATTTGTGCGAATCACAAATCATTGTACATATTGAACCCTTATTGATCTACGATAAATAAGCATTCATAATTTATTATTATTATTACTGCAGCCCAGACAGTACTTGAGGAAGTTGACGAGAATAAAGGCAAGGTAGCGTGTCGCAATGATTGCCACAGAGGGTGAGCTTGTAGCTATTCTTGAAGAACGGCCTGGTAAGCTGAGTTCAAGGCCAAATTGTGTAACAACTTGCACCAGAATTGGAAACATAAAGGAATAGTCACGAGTTACTTACAACCGACCTGAGATTGAATCAACCAATCGGGAGAGACCACGCCAATATCACGCGATGGATGGCGTCAGTGGTAAAAAGTGCGCGGAATTGATTATCTAATGAACCGCCGATCGGAATTATCTCCGCACGAGTGCGATGAGACGTTTGATTTATTTGAAGAAGATTGATACTAGTCCCATCTGTGTGAGATGAAAACTCTGGAAAATTTTTCTAAATCCACCCCACTCCTCCGTACCCTGTCAGTTTCTAATAAATTGTTCGACGTGAAGCTGTTCGACGTCTTTCTGTTCGTGAGCTCTGTGAGCTAACTTCACGCCCGTTTGCATAACGATTTTAACGCTCTGATATATTTGAAATTATTTTATTTGTGAGCTCTGATGAGCTAAATTCACGCTAAGTTGCGTATCAATTTTTAACGCTCTTAATTATTTGAAGTCAATTACTTTGTGAGCTTTGTGAGCTAATTTCACGCCAGCGCGCGTGATGATTTGAAACTTGTAATATTATCTGAAAGACAACTATTTCAGCTGTTAGGGGCAAGACTTGTAAACGTTCTAATTAGCGCTCAACCGAGCGAAGGTCATGCAGAGCAGAGCAGTAGATTACCGAGCGAGATAGCGACTGTGAGTCAGACAGTCTTTGTAACTTGTTTGTCGAGCCACTGGCGTTGGACTCGAAGTGTGTATTTCATGTATATTTTAAGTGTATTTTTTCATGTGTGTATTGCGCGTGTGTGAGCGATATTTAGGGAAAGTCTTCGTAATTAATCGCATAGGACTAATTGTGGGCGAATTTAGTAACCCACAAGCGATTATAGCCAGGTCACATTATAATATCATTGAACTTTTCTTCCAAGGAGACTACATCAAGATGTCCAACGTGTGGTCAGGAGTTGGGATGACGTCCGGCGCTTCAACGAAGACGAATATGGAGTGCTAACTCTTCCATAGGGGAAATGGGCTGAGATGGATGTCATAATGTTCTGCAAGCTGAGACGGTGACGTACAACAATCGATTATACAATTATGTAGTTAGATTGGCCGGGGAACTTTTATAAATAGTTAATTTTAGTCTTTTCTTGTTTTAGAGTGTTTTTCTTTGTACCGGCACTAATTGTTTTAAATGTACGTTGGTACGTGGCCAAAGTGTTTGTTGTATATTTGTTTTTCTTGGAGTCATATTTAATGTGCACGGCGCGTGTACGTGATGTTTATCCATTCAAATGCGAAGCCCGTTACATTCGATAAGTGGTGCTTTATTAAAGTTCATATTTGTGATAGGATAGGGAGGTAATTACTGTAAGATGTTTGCTGAACAGGTTATTGTTCATATTAGGGTTGCCAAGTGCAACGATTTAAGATGTAATTGTAGAACACCTTAGTTCTAATTTGATAGATTTTTTTAGTCCATTTCAGATTAATTAGTCACGGCGTGGTACGGTGGCGCCAGCAAGTGGAAAATATTTATGTCTTTTTATTTCAGGGTCTGTCAAACCCATACGTGTGATTCTGTGTGTTATTGTGTCAGGTGTGTGTGTTGATTCTACGTGAAGAGGGGTAGAGGTCCTACCGCCCTCATATTTTTTTTTGTTGTTATTGTATTTTTGATGGAAAGGCAGGGTGCTCTAGGGAGACCGCTGTACCTTGTCCATTATGCTGATTCTTGGATTTCCTAGTGGAAATGCCGGGATATTTTGTTCTGACACACACACACGTATTTTGTGCTTTGGGGCACGCTTCTTCGATACACACGTGGGTTGACAGATATGCAGATTTCCACAAATCGCCCGTCTCGCCTGGTGCCTTGTTTTTTGATTGGCAGTCCTGTTGTTCCGACTGGCCCCTTTAAGCTTTCATGTAGCAAACCTGTTCATTGTGATGGTCACTTTGGTACCATAATTAATTGGGGAGTTTGCCACGTGTGTGACGGATTGTTGCATGTTGGATGGATAGATTGTTGTGTTAATAATGTAAATGTTGGCTTTGAGCCTATTGATTTGTTTATGACTCAATTCATGTAATTTAGTATGTCACACCTGTGTGGTGTAGTGGTAGTGAACTTGTAAATTTGACGGCGGTCATATGTGTATTTCTTTTATTGGTCACGTGTTAACTTACTTGTGTTGATTTGTGTGAGAAGTCCTAAGTTTTTAGGCAGTAATTGTTTTGCTACGGCAGTTTGATTCCAATTTCACACGGAAATTATTGTGTTGTATATTTTCAGTATAGGAAGTGTCGGTTTAGTTTTAAGTGTTGTATAGTTGTTCCCCGCGTCCGTCTAGCTCTAAGCAATGTGGATTCGTTGTCTGAATGTTTATTCTGGATGATGACGAATCATGCATTCGATTGTACACATCGTGAAGCATGCAGAACGACACACGCGCATACATTGTCACTTTTGTTGATTTTCTTAAGGACACTTTGTCCGTGTATTTAATCTCTCCAGAGATTTGGCCTAGTTTTGGCATATTTTATTATGAAGTGGGAGTCATTTGGGGGTTTGTTGTGTTAATTCTTTTGTATAGTTAGGTGATTTGTTATTAAATTCATTGTTTTTAACCCTGGCTTCACTTTTTCCTGCATGTTATTTTGTTATATGTACCCTGCATGTTAATGAAGCGCTTTAACAACAACTTACGATATGGACTGTTACACCCCCCGAAATAGAGTCTCATAAGCTTCTTTGCAAGGGTTCATAAAACAAAAATGGCTGCCCAAGTGGGACTGTTGTTGTTGTTGCTTCGCTGATCTCATATTTATTTCGTTGAGAAATAATGCCAGGTCAAGCGGGCAAAGTAAATTCAGTAAATTGAGGCGATGTTGTACCGCCATGTGCATTAGTAAAATCACTGAGTTCCTAAAGTTAGAGATATTGAACAAGGTTAGAATTTGATATTGTATTTGTTATAAACCTGTTCTGGCGCCCGGCATTAAAATTAGAAAATTTGCATATTTTTGAACTCAGTCAAAGCAGGAAGGTGTTGCCTTATATTTAACATTTAATTAACTTTGGTTAATGAGTGTCGTTCGTAAATTCTGTTGGTTAGGAATTTAAAAGCAGATCACTAGGGAGTTATTTTGTTGTTTGGGAATAAGAGTATTTTATTCAGTAAATTTTGTTACTGAAATTTTGTTAAATTAGAGCCAGTAATATTTAAATGTTATGACATGTATGCGTGTGTATGACTGAAATCTTAGTGCATGACCCTGTTTTCTCTGATTATATTTTGTGTATTGTGCAATGGCGAGTGTTGAGGAGTTCAAGGCATTGTTGGAACAGATGTCGACCCAAATGTCCGTAAAAACGGAAGAACAGTTAAAAAACATGAAGGAGGAAATAAGCGAAGACAATAACAAACAATTAAAAGAACAGTTAGGGCAGATGTCCGCGAAAACGGAGGAACAATTTAAAATTCAGAGCGAGAATTGTGAAAAACAGTTACACGACATGAGCGGTAATATTTCGGTCCAATAAGAGGTCCAGAAATTGGACACTGATAAACAATTTCACGAATTAAATCACAAATTATCGGAACAGGCGATAACACAAACAGCACAAACTGAACAATTAGAGAAGATCATTAATGACATCAATCAAAGTGTTAGGGAGGTAGAGAAACTGGCAGGGGAGGTCGCAGAAAATAACGTCAAAAAATTGGGTGAAATTAAAAAGTTGGAAGCGAAATTTGACAACAAACTCGTACAATTTGACGAAATGGTGGCCGGTAAACTACAGCAGATAGAGGCAGCATGTGTCAATAACACCGCGGGAATAAAGAAAACACAAGATAAATTGCAGCAACAAATTAATTCAGTCGACAGCAACGTACTGGAATTAATAAAAGAAATGGATAAACTTGAGGTCAAGGCCGAAACAGAACGTAGGCACTTGCGTGAAAACTTAGAGGACCAATTAAGTAAAACACAGCAGGTCATAAGAAAGGAGGTCGGAGAACAATTAGTGAAAACACAACAGGTCATAAGGGAAGAGGTAGGAGAACAGCTCATTAAAAATCGGGATAATCTGGAAGACCAATTAATTAAGACCCAACAGGTCATAAGAGAAGAAGTCGGAGAACAATTGGTTAGAACACAAGAGGTCATAAAAGAGGAGGTTGGAGAACAGATACGAGAACAGCTAGAGAGGAGTCAGGAAAGGAACGAAGAGAAAATTAACAGTTTGAAAAGTAGGATCCGAAGAGATTGGGAACAGCAGGCAAACACAAATAAAGAAGATAGGCTGACAATTTTAAAGCGGATGCAGGCTTTGGAGGAAGGCGTAAAATCTAAATTACAAGAGCACTCAGATTTAATAATCAAAAACGAAATTAGATCATTAGAGAATGCTACATTATTTTCGGCTGAAAATATACCAGAAAAGCAGGCAAGCATTGGAAGTCCGGTAGGCTTGAAGTTGGCTGAGGATAACAGCCGGGGTCAAAGTCCCAAATTAACGAGCAACGCATTCCAAGAGTACAGGGGAGAGACTTCCACACCACAACCAAACTTGGCGCCCGCCCAAGTAATCCAAGTCATTAGGGGAAACGATTTCAAGCCCGATAAATTCAAGGAACACTCAGGAACCACTCCCAAAGCCTTTTTACGACAGTTAACTGATTATTTCAATGATCAACACATCGGCCCCGAAAAACAGTTGAGACTCGTGGAGAAATGTTTAGAGGGACCAAGACTAACCTGGTTTTTAAGCTTTAAATACACTTTCACTGACATGGCTCAATTCCGAGAAGCATTTCTAAAGAAGTTCTGGAGCCCTTCTTTACAACAGGGGTTAAGAATGGACCTGTATACACGAAAATTCCACAGTACGCATCCGACCAGATTTTCGGAATTCTTTAGCCAACAGCTGGTAAAATTCCGCGACTTTGACGACCCCCCTAGCGAGCAAAATATGGTTCTAACCATCGGGAAACAACTTCCCATGAACATTCAACAGCTGTTAGTAGCCGAAAATATTCAGACTGCAGTGCAGGCCGAAGAATTACTCCGACACCTAGACGAGACGAGTATGGTCAGTCCACAGACGGGAAGGAGAAATATGGAATGTGTCAACACGGCAGAAGTGGTTCAGGGACTCCAAAATAGTCACAGCCAGGGGAACCAAACGAAAACTCAGTCTACAGGAACACAGTTCGCACCGAGAAGGCAAGATTTCGATGGCCGGAACCAGTTCAACCAAAACAATCGAAATTTTCAGAATAACCCCGATAGATATAACCAGAATAACCAAAACCAGCACAATCAATGGACGTACCAGCGGGAATACACCAATTGGAGGGGAAACCAAAGACAGGGTCGACCTTACCAAAGAAATGGAGATGGCAGGTGGAACAACGCGAGGAACTATCGCCAGGAAAATAGGGGAGACTATCGCAACAATTGGGATGAGCGGTATGTCGAGTCACAAAAATACTTAGACCAATTAAATGCCGAAGAGACGGAAAAAGAGAAGTGGGGGCGTGCAATGGCAAACAGACAGAGCCCAGACAATCATCAAGGAGAGGGGGCAGAAAGTTTATTGAGGCAACAGGAGAGGCGCGATGACAACCGGCGGAACACAACAAATGGGCCCCGGGATAAAAAAAAACTTCAATTGAACTAAAAAATGATAGTCTGAAAACGGAGGACGCCAGGGAGCGAGAAGAGATGATTGTAGCCAATATAGAAGAGTGGGTAGCATTCCCGGACGATTGCCTGGAGGAAGTGGTGAACGACCGAGAAAACGTCATCAGACAACTGCCAATTATTTACGCACATATTGGAGGTATGAGGGTGAGATGTTTAATTGACACAGGTAGCCAGGTGAGCTTAGTCACTGAAGTTTTGGTAAAAGAAATCGGAAGAAAACAAACTGTTCCAATTATGCCTGTACCGCTAATGAAAGTCAGAGGGGTTATTCCTGACAAGACCATCAATTGTAAACAGCAAGCATATTTAGACCTGGAAATATTGAACCACACTTTTTCGCAAACATTCATTGTCATACCGAAGATGAACTATAACATAATTTTGGGAGCCAACTTCATCTGTGATTTTCATGCTGTAATTGACTTACATAACAACACTGTAAGTTTCAAACAAGTTGAGGGGTTGAATCACGTGGTTTTAAACATGGAAGAGAGTCCACTAGAGAGAGAGGCGAATACATGGGTCATTGAGGAATGCACTAATGAGGTGATCAGAGATAAGAACTTGACGGAGGAGCGAGTAAGCCAGACAGCAGTGGTGGAAATTGACAGCCGAGATATTTCGCAAGAACTTTGGGTACATTTGGCGGAAGAAGAAATTAGCGGAACTAAATTTGAAATTCTACTTCAGGAGCGACTTAAGGAGGCCATAGTAGGGGAACCTGATAGAAGAAAACTGGAAGAAATTTTGAGATTACATAAAGGAGCTTTTGACACCGTACCTGGAAAAGTTTTAAAATTTCAATATGCCATGCAAGTTACAGACTGGACCCCATTTAAAAGTAAATTGTACCCGATCCCAGAGAAACATTTTGCTCAGGTGAAGGACATTATTACTAATTTATTAGAATCTGGCATGATAAGGAAAGCAGCAACCCCGTACCTGAACGCAATATTGGCTGTGGCCAAGCCAAAATGGATCAATTAGGTTATGCCTAGACGCGCGAGTTTTGAACAGTAAACTGCTTGTTGAGCATGACCAAGCACCTAGGATCAAAGATGTTTTGAAAGGCTTCCGTGGAAAGAAGATATATTCGAGTGTCGATTTGACAAATAGTTTCCACCATCTTGAACTTGAAGAAAAATCTCAACTGTTGACGGGATTTTTATTCGATAACCAAAGTTATATCTGGTCTCGAATGCCCTTTGGCGTGAAAACTGCTGGATGTGCACTGATAAGAGCACTCGATAGGAATCTGACTGAGGAGGTCAAGAGCTTCACTACGAGATATGTTGACGACATATTAATTGCATCTGAAACAATGGAGGAACACCTGATAAACTTAAATAAACTTCTGGATAACTTGAGGACCATGAACTTCAAAATTAATCTGAAGAAATCACATTTTTGCCAGAGCGAGATTCTACATTTGGGGCATATAATTGATGTTGAGGGCGTGAGACCGAATCCAGCCAAGATTGATGCTATCAAGAAATTTCCCACACCAACTAAAGTCAAGCATGTAAGAGCATTTTTGGGAGTGACAGGCTTCTTCAAAGAAATTTGTCCTGGATACACAGAAACAGTAGCACCTGTGCAGGAGATGTTAAAGAAGGCAAATCGATGGTCATGGAACGAGGAGTGCGACAGGTCTTTTAGAGCCACGAAAGATTTATTGGAAAACTGTGTGAAGCTTGGATATCCGGACTTTGAGAAGCGATTTATTATTCAGGCAGATGCTTCATTGATTGGAATCGGAGCTATGCTGTACCAAGAGGACGCTGAAGAACCCAAGAAGAGATCGTATTTGGCATTTACGAGTCGTAAATTGAGGAAGCATGAGAGGAACTACACCATGATGGAGCTTGAGCTGCTAGCAATTTTATATTCTCTTCAACAGTGGCGTAAGATGATCTACGGCTATTCCATTATTGTCAGAACCGACCACCATGCACTGACATTTTTATTCAAGACGACGATGGCAAGTGAGAGAGTTACGCGCTGGTCCATCTACATAGAGCAGTTTGACATTACAATAAAGCATTGCCCTGGAAAGATGAACGTCATACCTGATGCCTTGAGCAGGAATCCTGAGGACGAGAACGAAGTAACAGCGGAAGTTCACACTATAACACTAACACCTAAGGCTCGTGAGTTTTTGGCGAAATTAAAGGAAATACGGAAGGAGCAAGAAGCAGACCCATGGATGATGATGATGATCAAATACTATAGGAAGGAATTACAACCAGATTCACCTGAATACCGAGAGGCCCGTGCTAAAGAAGCGAGATTTCACTACTTAAATAACTTGTTGCATAAGTACGTGGATGAGCATCATACCAAACTGCGAATCCTAGTTCCAGCATCACTACAGAGAGGATTGACGTGGCATGTCCACGAGAGCCTAGCACATATCGGCACGGATAAGACTGAAGCTACGATAGGGGAGACTTTTACTTGGCCTAAGATGCGATTCACCATTGTGGAAGTGATAAGAACTTGTGACGCATGCCAGCGCACTAAACCGAACAACTTCATTATCAAACAACCTCCAAGACCACTATTACCTCAGAAACCATGCGAGATGCTCGCTATTGACTGTTTTGGCCCTCTAGTCAAAGGAAAGCGTGGATGCCGACACCTTTTGGTGTGTGTCGATGTATTTTCAAAGATGGTCGTGTTATGTCCAATCCAAAAGACGACATCAAAACAAGTCCTCAGTAGAATTCAGAACAAAGTTTTCCAATGCTTGGGAAGCCGGAATCCATTTTATCAGACCATGGTACTTTTTTCACGAGCAATGTTTTTAGGCAAGGTCTGGAGAGCCTGGGAATAAAACACATATTTTCAAGCATTCGCCATCCTTGTGGGAATCCGAGCGAGAGAACGATTCGCTGTGTTGCAAAATACTATAGAGTAATGATTCCTAACGATCATAACAAATGGGTTGACAAAGTAGGAGAGATTGAGATGTGCATGAACACCACTAAGCACGAGTCGACGGGTCAAGTTCCACTAATTGTACACCACAACAGGTTGCCAGAGAGGTCTTGGGACAAGATTATTCCATTCCCAAGGGATCCACTATTAGCGCATGAGTTGCGAATCCAACGAACGAGAGAGCGCATGAGGAACCAAGCGGACCGAAGACTCAGAAGATACAGAGGAAAGAAGTTTCACCGGGAACTACAAGAACAAGAGTTAGTGCTGGTTCGCAGACCACCGATCTCTGATCCCAAAAACATAGTCTTTGCCAAATTCTGTGCAAAATTTATTGGCCCGTTCCGTGTCATTAAGAATCTGGGTAACAATGCTTACAGGCTTGAAGAAGTGAGCACTGGTGTTAAATCTGTTTTTAATAGCGCCAACTTAAAACCATATTACAGAAGGGAACCATTTGATGAATAAGCAAGATGATGTGTGCAAAATCAGTATTGCAAAATTTTTATTTTGAGAGCCAACACTCAAATATACGTGGACGTGGAGCGCAGGAGAGAGAGCGCTTTGTTTTGTAAACAACAAGCAGCTGAGACGACAGGAGTGGCAATCACGTGAGGAGAAGGGGGAGATCTAGCGAAGAAGTATGAATGACATTCTGGCGAGGGAGCGCGCACACTAATTGGGTCAGAGGACTGTACACTCGAGCAGCTGAGCGAGGTACTAAAGAGATGTTGTTGTTACTACTGTGGATATTGTTTTTGAAATCCAAATCAATTACTTGCTTCGAATTTCAAAACCTTGCTGACGATAAATGAACCCTTATTGATCTACGATAAATAAGCATTCATAATTTATTATTATTATTACTGCAGCCCAGACAGTACTTGAGGAAGTTGACGAGAATAAAGGCAAGGTAGCGTGTCGCAATAATTGCCACAGAGGGTGAGCTTGTAGCTATTCTTGAAGAACGGCCTGGTAAGCTGAGTTCAAGGCCAAATTGTGTAACAACTTGCACCAGAATTGGAAACATAAAGGAATAGTCACGAGTTACTTACAACCGACCTGAGATTGAATCAACCAATCGGGAGAGACCACGCCAATATCACGCGATGGATGGCGTCAGTGGTAAAAAGTGCGCGGAATTGATTATCTAATGAACCGCCGATCGGAATTATCTCCGCACGAGTGCGATGAGACGTTTGATTTATTTGAAGAAGATTGATACTAGTCCCATCTGTGTGAGATGAAAACTCTGGAAATTTTTTCTAAATCCACCCCACTCCTCCGTACCCTGTCAGTTTCTAATAAATTGTTCGACGTGAAGCTGTTCGACGTCTTTCTGTTCGTGAGCTCTGTGAGCTAACTTCACGCCCGTTTGCATAACGATTTTAACGCTCTGATATATTTGAAGTTATTTTATTTGTGAGCTCTGATGAGCTAAATTCACGCTAAGTTGCGTATCAATTTTTAACGCTCTTAATTATTTGAAGTCAATTACTTTGTGAGCTTTGTGAGCTAATTTCACGCCAGCGCGCCTGATGATTTGAAACTTGTAATATTATCTGAAAGACAACTATTTCAGCTCTTAGGGGCAAGACTTGTAAACGTTCTAATTAGCGCTCACCCGAGCGAAGGTCATGCAGAGCAGAGCAGTAGATTACCGAGCGAGATAGCGACTGTCAGTCAGGCAGTCTTTGTAACTTGTTTGTCGAGCCACTGGCGTTGGACTCGAAGTGTGTATTTCATGTATATTTTTAAGTGTATTTTTTCATGTGTGTATTGCGCGTGTGTGAGCGATATTTAGGGAAAGTCTTCGTAATTAATCGCATAGGACTAATTGTGGGCGAATTTAGTAACCCACAAGCGATTATAGCCAGGTCACATTATAATATCATTGAACTTTTCTTCCAAGGAGACTACATCAAGATGTCCAACGTGTGGTCAGGAGTTGGGATGACGTCCGGCGCTTCAACGAAGACGAATATGGAGTGCTAACTTTTCCATAGGGGAAATGGGCTGAGATGGATGTCATAATGTTCTGCAAGCTGAGACGGTGACGTACAACAATTGATTATTCAATTATGTAGTTAGATTGGCCGGGGAACTTTTGTAAATAGTTAATTTTAGTCTTTTCTTGGTTTAGAGTGTTTTTCTTTGTACCGGCACTAATTGTTTTATATGTACGTTGGCACGTGCCAAAGTGTTTGTTGTATATTTGTTTTTCTTGGAGTCATATTTAATGTGCACGGCGCGTGTACGTGATGTTTATCCATGCAAATGCGAAGCCCGTTACATTCGATAAGTGGTGCTTTATTAAAGTTCATATTTGTGATAGGATAGGGAGGTAATTACTGTAAGATGTTTGCTGAACAGGTTATTGTTCATATTAGGGTTGCCAAGTGCAACGATTTAAGATGTAATTGTAGAACACCTTAGTTCTAATTTGATAGATTTTTTTAAGTCAATTTCAGGTTAATTAGTCACGGCGTGGTACGGTGGCGCCAGCAAGTGGAAAATATTTATGTCTTTTTATTTCAGGGTCTGTCAAACCCATACGTGTGATTCTGTGTGTGTTATTGTGTCAGGTGTGTGTGTTGATTCTACGTGAAGAGGGTTAGAGGTCCTACCGCCCTCATATTTTTTTTGTTGTTGTTGTATTTTTGATGGAAAGGCAGGGTGCTCTAGGGAGACCGCTGTACCTTGTCCATTATGCTGATTCTTGGATTTCCTAGTGGAAATGCCGGGATATTTTGTTCTGACACACACACACACGTATTTTGTGCTTTGGGGCACGCTTCTTCGATACACACGTGGGTTGACAGATATGCAGATTTCCACAAATCGCCCGTCTCGCCTGGTGACTTGTTTTTGATAAGCAGTCCTGTTGTTCCGACTGGCCCCTTTAAGCTTTCATGTAGCAAACCTGTTCATTATGATGGTCACTTTGGTACCATAATTAATTGGGGAGTTCGCCACGTGTGTGACGGATTGTTGCATGTTGGATGGATAGATTGTTGTGTTAATAATGTAAATGTTGGCTTTGAGCCTATTGATTTGTTTATGACTCAATTCATGTAATTTAGTATGTCACACCTGTGTGGTGTAGTGGTAGTGAACTTGTAAATTTGACGGCGGTCATATGTGTATTTCTTTTATTGGTCACGTGTTAACTTACTTGTGTTGATTTGTGTGAGAAGTCCTAAGTTTTTAGGCAGTAATTGTTTTGCTACGGCAGTTTGATTCCAATTTCACACGGAAATTATTGTGTTGTATATTTTCAGTATAGGAAGTGTCGGTTTAGTTTTAAGTGTTGTATAGTTGTTCCCCGCGTCCGTCTTGCTCTAAGCAATGTGGATTCGTTGTCTGAATGTTTATTCTGGATGATGACGAATCATGCATTCGATTGTACACATCGTGAAGCATGCAGAACGACACACGCGCATACATTGTCACTTTTGTTGATTTTCTTAAGGACACTTTGTCCGTGTATTTAATCTCTCCAGAGATTTGGCCTAGTTTTGGCATATTTTATTATTAAGTGGGAGTCATTTGGGGGTTTGTTGTGTTAATTCTTTTGTATAGTTAGGTGATTTGTTATTAAATTCATTGTTTTTAACCCTGGCTTCTCTTTTTCCTGCATGTTATTTTGTTATATGTTACCCTGCATGTTAATGAAGCACTTTAACAACAACTTACGATATGGACTCTTACACCCCCCGAAATAGAGTCTCATAAGCTTCTTTGCAAGGGTTCAATATGGATATATATTTAATACTGAGTAAATCTTGATCTTACATATTTAGATGTGGAACTACGGTTCAAATATGAAACGCAATGTATAATATAGGGTGATGTTTGAAATCACGCCGTTTCATAATTTCTCGTATTTCAGTGGAGGTTCTGAGTAACTCCACTCGAGTTTATCGTTTGTAATAAATTTTGTGTTTAATTTTTGTAATGGCAAAGGAATGCTATATTCTTCGATAAGAAGAAGGTATCAGTGGAGTACCGAATTCTCCAACCTTTATTTTCAGGACAGTGCCACGTTTTTAGTTTATCTTGAGTTTTCATTTTTCTTGCAGTGTCAAGTTGACACTAATTATCGATATGCATCCAGGACATGTGTGTATTTCCTTAGCACAATAAACGGCTGGCGCTTTTTAGCGAATTAGCCAATTTTTATCTTAGCTGACATAGTTTTCATTTTGTCAACGCCGAAAATAGTACTGCTAGGTAGGATACAGGCACTCACTATAGACAGACCTTATCACCCCTCGAGATTGGGGTTTCTCGATTTGCTTAAATGTAAATGCTAGTAGAAATTTGTACTTAGGCTGGTAGTACTATTTTTTTATGAATCTACCCTGTATGATCCTAGAATTCCCAATTTTTACTTAGCAGACAATGGTAAGTTTGTGAGCTGGGTAGCTACGTGTCTGCAATCCTTTACAGTGCAGCGGATAACGGTACTTATCGGTGAATTCGGGCGCAGTACGAAAGAAACACTCTCCACTGTTTTAAACCTTGCATTGCAAAAATTGATACTGTTCATTTTTTATTATTATTATTTTCATCGCTCAGCCTCCAAGCTCGGCTCCACCCACGGACTCTGTGAGGGTTCATTCCTCTTCCACCACAATTACAGCGGCATAGTGCTGGACACACTTTGTTAGCAGATACAACTGGAGATGGTGACAGGCTGATTGCCCAGGCAACCACTAATTTGGGTCTACTGAAGGAAGGGATTTGGGAAGGAAGTCGGCCGTGGACCTGTTGAAAGGAACCGCCCGGCATTTGCCTGGAGGTGGGGATTCGAACCCACACTCTCCCGATACCAGCGATGCACGAGATAGAGCGTTAGCACTCTTGGCCACCATGGCCAGTCTGTTCTATTTTAATACTTTTATTGGCTTGCTGTGTCTCTATGGCAACGTCCATGGCAGACTGATAAAATATTCTGACATAACCTCAACGATTCGCCCAGTGAATAAAGGAAACCTATAATGAAGAGTATACAGCCATCTATGTTGTAGTTGTTGTTTCATTTCGGGGCTTGGACATCGTGGTCATTTTATCCTCGTGTACTAGGGTATGTTTAGAATTTGTCTGATAACCTGTGTTATTTTGGGGAGCGTGATGGCGCAGTGGCTTAGCTGCTCGTCTTTCACCCGGACGGTCGGGGTTCGAATCCCGGTGACAGGGGGGTGGAATTTTCAACTGAAAACTCCCGTGGCGTCAGGAAGGGCATCCGGCCTTAAATCCCCGGCAAAAAAATGAGCCTGATTGGCTCCGGCGACCCCAATTAATTGGGAAAAGCCGAAGAAAGTTTTAACCTGTGTTATTTTGTGTCTGCATTAGCGAGTGTATTTGTAATTATGGCATAGATTTGGGTGGAGGCGGCAGTGACCTTAAGTTTGAAACCATCTCGGCATCTGCCTGGAGTAGAAATGGGAAACCACGGAAATCCACTTCTAGGATGGCCCAGGTGGGAATCGAACCCACCTTTTCGCAGGTTTGCCTCACAAGGCTGAGTGTACCTCGTTCCATCCCACAGACCAGAATTAAATTTCTTGGCAGAGCTGGAAATCAAACCCTGACCTCCGGGGCGACAACCTCGAATGCTAGCCAATACACACGTTTATCTATGACGCCCAAGGAATGTACGCCTCGAAAGGGTAATGTTTTATGATTCTGCGGTGTAATTGTTTCCTTTTCTTAGCAGCGTGGAGCGCTTTAAATCCCCGTAATTTAGGTGAACAATTATACAGAGTGCGCCTCCGACGGTCCTAGTAATTCATTCAAGCATACTGGGACTTCAATAATTTAGACCTCACATCTTATTCTTTCTTTATTTCAGGTCATGCAGGATCTTTTGTTAAATGTCTCACTAATCAACCTCATGGTGTAGCGGCAAGCATTCTTGACTCTCGCCCCGAAGATCCGGGATCGATTCCCAGCTAAGCCAAGAAATTTAATTTTGGTCTGAGGGCTCGAACGGGGTAAACTCAGCCTCGTGAGACAAAACTGAGAAGAGGTGTGTTCGATTCCTACCTCAGTCTTCCTGGAAGTGGATTTCAATGATTTCCCCACCTCTACTCAAGGCAAATGCTGGGATGGTACCTTCCTAACCAAATCCTACCTTGATTACAAATACATACTAGTGAAGACATCACAGTAACACAGGTTATCAGACAGCTTTTACGCTCATACACAAAAGTACACGGAGCTACATGACCACCACGTTGCAAAGCCCCTAAAGAATCAACAACAACAACAAAATGTAACAAGCCTCAAAAATGAGATAACAACAAACAACAGTCAGAAGACGTGGTTATACCATTGGATTTCCAGTCATGGGACAGAAGAGGCATTTTGGCAAATACGAAATTAAGGTTTATTTGTTGACCTCGTACCAACAGGTAATGTATGAAGTACGTCTGATTTGGATATCATGTTCACGTGCCAATCCTCCGCGATACAGGTACAAGTAGTTAATTGCTATGATTGACATATTAAAGCAGGCCATTCCCGGGAACAACTGATAGTGGCTGAGTGTGACAGGCGTATCTCCCAATGCGGCAACTGCTGGATTATTGACTCGAACACCAGCGTTGTGAACAGTTTCCGTATTAAACCTGAATGTTTTAAGCAACACTGACCGCCTCGTAGTGGCCACCATCTCTGTGGCCCGGGCTCAAATCCTGGATGTCCAACAAATGTAATTCTGGTCTTAGGAATGGAGCGACGTCCACTCAGCCTCGCGAGGATAAAAGAGTAGAGTGTGGTTTCCAGTGGTTTCCCACCTCTTCACCGTGTGAAGAGTCTGACTTCGAGGTGATCGTGAATTTTTCTTCGTGTGGCCTTCTGAGAGGCCGAGTGCAGGTCTTTCTAGTCGACGCCCATGGGCCACCTGCACGTCGGGATGAGAGATGGAATGGATGAAGATGAATGAATTTGGGCAAGGATGTGGAAGGAAGCGGCCGTGGCCTGTCAGAAGGTACCGTCCCAGCATTTGCCAGGTATTGAAAATGGGAAACCACGGAAAACCATTTCAAGGACGGCCGACGGTGGGGCTCGAACCTACGCGTCTACCGAGTCAGCAGAGAGCTTGGCCCCATGACCGAACGCTGTGCTTTAGCCAACGTAGCCACTGCTGTCGGTACTTCGTGGTGAAGTAGATGGAGTGCGAGGATTAGCTCTAAAGGGCCCTGTGTGCGTTTCCGAGCTGGGTCGTGGGATTTCAGCTTCGTACTGTAATTTCCCTGGCTCGGGACCTGGGTGTTTGAAACATTTTCGTCATTCATTTCATCCAGACTGGCTGCGTGGCACAGCGGTAACGTTCTCATCCACTGTGCCTAAGGATGCAGGACCGAATCCTGGTGCAGTCAGTTGGCATTTGAGGGTGCTAAAATGTGAGGGAGCCGTATCAGTAGATTTGCTGGTACGATCCCCTTCGGGGCAAAGTTCCTGCACCCCGGTAATTCTAAAAGCCGCAGTAGTTCAAAGGGACGTAGTTAGTTAGTTATTGTTGTTTTAAGGGGCGGAACTACGAGGTCATCTGCCCCTAAAGGGACGTAAAACCCATAACATTATTATTATTATTATTATTATTATTATTATTATTATTATTATTATTATTATTATTATTATTATTATTATATTTCATCCACATCATGACGTGAAGGTCACCTACGGGCGTCAACTCTAAGGACCTGCACCAGGCCTCTCTGGAGGCCCCACACCACCGAGCGAATGACGGGCGGTTTACTAACTAAAGGCCATGGTTGTCACGTTTCCAGTGCTGTCCTTAATTACAAGTAGCCTATGTGGCTTTTTACCGATGTCTCAGTCTCTCTCATGTCTGTGAATAAATGTAAGCTACTGAGGTGTGGGTGGTGCTTGGTAATGACATTCAGGGCACAGTCGGTGCCTGTGGATGTTGTGTAATGTTCTACTCATAGGGTTAGTACTGCTGTTCTGACTCAGTGAGGAAAGCAATGGCAAACTACCCCACTCCTCTTCTTGCCTAGTACGCCTCAATATAGCGCTGCCTTGGGTGTTTGTGGGTATCTACCCACATAACCTAAAGGCGGTACTTTTTGAGGATCCAACCAGCCTTCGGGCTGACTGCCTAACAGACAGACAGACAGACACTTCTACAGACACCAACATAATACAGATTATCCGACAGATAATCGCACGACCAAGTATACGAAGATGCTAACCACGATGCCTAAACCCCTAAATGAAGCAACAAATTTAAGTGAAAACTACTGCCCGAATTAATCACAGCGTATGATAATGCCTATTGCAACACCTACTACGATGCCCGCTTTTACATCTCACACGCATATAGGTGGTGGTTGTTAGTGCATTTTAAGGGCTTGGGACATCTTGGTCATCAACCCCGTTTACTGGGTGTTAATTTGTATGATTATCTATGTTTCTGTGGTGACTGTAGTAGTGTGTGTAGCTGTAATTTTTAGGGTCAGGAAGGGATAGATGCCCCGGGACTTGACGTAAGGTACTATGCCGGCATTTCACAGGAGAGAGTGTGGGGAATTCTGGGGATAAAACAAACTCAGGATAGCTGCTGCCAGCAACGGGATTAGAACTTCTGATCTCCGGACTTGCTTCAGCTCTCCATCGTGGTGTGCGATTTAGGGTGAAGCGATTTTTATGTACAGTTGCGAGCTTATTAAATGAGCGGCTGAGTTCAGAACAGAAGTAGAGCATTGACATAAATTCTTTTCCACAACATGCTACTTTCATCCAAAGTGTCAAGAAGGCTGTTGGCACGTAATTACAAATGGGGTGTGTTTTATCTGCCAAAAATATTGTGACAGTGTTGTAAAAGATTTCTGCTCTCAACTCAGCCGTCACTTTTAAATGTATCTCGAAATGTAAGAGCACACACAGTCCACCATCCCTGACTTTCCTTTTGTTGTTGTTTCATTTAGGGGCTTGGACATCGCAATTATTTAGACCCTGTGTACTTGGGTGTATGTAGAATATGTATGATAACCTGTATTGTTGTGGTGTCTATAGCAGATTGTGTATTTGTAATTGTGGTGAGGAGTGGGAAAGAGTTCGCCGTGGCCTTAAGTTGGGAACCATCCCGGCATCTGCCTGGAGTAGAAGTGGGAAACCATGAGGATCCATTTCTAGGACAGCTGAGGCGGGAATAGAACCCGGAACTCAGAGGTGACTGACACACCGCCGTTCCTATTTCTCCAATAGAGAGAAAGATATAATTCTGGATATGTCAACATTAAAAATATACTTTACTAGCCGGTCACGCCCCCAGCCACATGTGGATGTATGATAATGTATAACCCCGCATTATAATCTCGTAAGGTTTATTTTTATATGTTCGGATGTAGAGAAAATTAACCCGAAGCGAATTGTTCGGTTGGACTTTATATTCACATAGGCCTTGGAGGCATGGCTAGCGTTAGGGAAATGAATGGAAGTGAACGACATTGCCACATAGTGGATATTTCAGCGCAGCGATATCATGCATGAGGTCTAGCCTATACAAACATAATATTTTGTAAAGAAGCCCGAGGGTCATAATTTACATATCTCTACGGAATAATGATTCCGCCGTTTTAGGGCGTGTCTGTTGAGAAAATGTCTGTGGAAGTCTAAAATCGTGATGTTCATCGCTGCGTTGTTCAAGAAATAATAACCATTTTTATATGACCTTGGAGTTTTCAGAAGTCTTCTAGCGATGTTAACTAGAATAGGCAGCGCTGAAAATGTCCTCCTAGTTAAAGAAACATTAGCAATCAGACTGAGACGTTTTTCATCGATGAACTGGAGACTTGTCCTTGCTGTAGGCCTACCGTGTATGTAAGCGCTCGACTCAGGGTGTCGCAAAATTACGTCGACAAACTGAAACCAGAGGTTCCGGCCCATTTCTGAAGCAACTTAAGATAGGACACTTATGGCCGGAAACGAACCGTTACTAATCTGTGCGACGTTAAACTTTTAAACAGGCAAATCGGCAACACCGCGTCGAGAAAGTGCGACATTTTCTAATGTTTCCGTTCCATACCAGCCGCGGAGGAATGCCGCCACTTCATGTCTGGCGAACTAGCTCGGTGGTAGCTTGCACTGCGTGGCGTGTTCCTTGAAACGAGTCATTTGGTAGCGGTTCGAACCAAAGCCAGCGCAAGGTTTTTCTTACTGCCATTTTCTTACCACTAAACTAGTTCGCCAGACGGGAAGTCTTCGCGGCTGTTACGGAATGGAAACATTAGAAAAAGTCGCACATTCTCGGCACGGTGTTGCCGATTTGCCTCGTTAAAAGTTTAACGTCGTACAGATTTTTAACGGTTCGTTTCCGGCCATAAGTGTCCTATCTCGAGTTGCTTCAGATAAGGGCCGGAACCTCTGGTTTCAGTTTGTCGACGTAATTTTGCGACACCCTGTATACGTAGAAGGCCGCATGATTATGCGCCTAATGTAAGATACATCTAACTGTTGATATTATTTCCATTCCTACAGCGATATGAGGGTAGATTATTGGCTGAGGAATAACCCACCCACCAAGGGAAGATGATTAAGAAAAGGAAGTGGGTTTCGGACTGGAGAAAAAGGATAGAGAAATAGGATGAGAGTTCCACAAAAGTTATAAATTTAGCTTTAAATACACTCAGAGGCGGTTGCCACCGCAAATCCGCTCTCGGATACCTAAAGTGGGTAAGGGCTTGGTCTAAGCTGACGGGAAACACAGCTAGAACTTGGGCGGTTTGCTGGAGAGTGGCCTTAGTATATTCCCTCTCAAGCAGGCATAAGACTACTATGGGGAAGGGTGTTGGTCTGGCATGACTGAAAGTGACAGATTTATTGTATGTCCTTTCAAAGAAATTCGTTTTTGCAAAGTAATTCGAAGAATGCCAATAATTTGAATCAAGTTTGGTATTTCCAGTTTTCGAAGTTATAAGCTTCCTGAACAGTGACCAAGTGCTTCCAAAAAGGATGGTGATAAAGGAATTATGCCTTTGAAAATAAATTTGGTAAATGAACCAATAGTTGCATTTGGAAATGGCTACGCTTTTAACCAGCCAGTAGCCGACTAAAAGTTTAGGCAAAGAGAAACACTTATCTTTTTGAAAACTGACCATAAGATTTTGGAGAGGATCTCCACAAGCAGGTAGCTGGCGTAGCGAGCTGTACTTGCCTTACTGGCCAGTTAGAATTAGCTTTTAAAGCTAAGAGAACTTTTAACAAGGTTACCACTAAGAGTTTTTGCTCAAATGCAACAAGTGGTGAAAGCCCTATCAATAGGTTTAATGGCATTGAGTAGGGAGAGTCAAGGAAGACCGGATCTTGCCTAACCGTAGTGTTTTCGAAATTATGAATCCAAAAACAAATATTTAATTTATTTAAAAAGGTAAAAGAAGTTTATAACTTTAATAAACATACATTCAATCTGGTTAACAAATTTGGGGTCACAGACCTCAGATAGCATTAATCATTTGCGCCAGGCAATTAACAATTTATGAGCTTTTTAACCTTATAAATGTACTAAAATCTTTGTAAGATTTAAAAAAGACAAATGAAATGCTTAAAGTTTAAACATCAAATTGAGTACAAGGAGTGTACTTTAAGGAATTTACAAGTAATTATTTTAGAAAAAGTTACAACTTCGAAAATAACAAAAAAAAAAGGAAGCGAGTAAATGAACAAGAAGTTCCTATTACTTCGTATGTTTATGCTGAATTACTTCTATGACAATTATACAAAGGAGGGCAGGTCACTTACTGTGAAACCTGAAGAAAAAATCAACAAGGAAGGTTCTAGACTTCCTGTATTTAGATAGGAATCACTAGATAAAAGGGGCAGGTACGCTTTCGTGAGACCTAGAAACAACTCACTAATGAGTTAAAAGAATTGTATTCTCTCGTTATAAAAGAGAAACAATGTGAGCTTGAACCGTGTATAAAACACGTAATTATACAGAAATTAAGTAATGATAAACAAGCAAAATGGAAGGGCACTTCGAAGAGTGACACCTTATGGAGAAGTTACAATTTTATTAATATGTTTTGTTAGTAGAAGGTTGAGGAAAGATCATTGGGATTTAGGATCAATGTTCATGGCCTGATTTAATGTAAACGGACGATCGCGACGCGGTAGAAAAGTGGGATAAGCACTAGTTATCACTATAGTCTTTTAAATAGATGAAAAGTTCACTGTAGAGACACGAAAGTTTATGGAAAGAAAGTTATTGCAATGATGAAAATAACTGGTTGCACTAGGTAGGCGGGAGTCTATTTCTTGAGAAAGTTGGGAATTACAATTAAATGCGCCATAGAACATTCCAACGGTGGACGAAAGTTTGCTATTGCAGTAATTTATAAGGAAGATTCCTCATTTTAAATAGTATTTTCACAAGTGAGTGAAAAATACCTGACGGCAAGACTCGCAGATAAAGTACAGGATCTGGAAGGTTCCAGAACGATCTTAATAGAAAAATGGGGCCAAAGATAATCCAGCGGAGGAACTTGCTTTGTAATTTATAGACAGCGGGTATTAGATAATATCCCACGTGGTGAGAAGATTTCTCATTTAGCAAGCATAAGAAATGCTGCTTTTCACCAAGATTGGCTTGATTAGACAAAAGCCCAACATGGAAAATCCCGCGAAGAGTGATTACTGCCCCACAAGTAATCTCACGCTGTCTATAAAATAATCAATAAAAGCATGTAGATAAAATTGATGAAGATGAGGTTAAAACCTTAAGTCTGTACTTATCTTGGTTGCATGTTGAAGGTGAAGTTCCCCTTGACAATATTTAATATGCCAACATGGCGTAGAAAGTAGAGTTTGCCTCTTGGTTTGAGGAGACTGGCTCGAGTTGAGCCTTAACTGAGTCGACGGCCGGCGCACAAGTGAGACCCACTCAGCAGAGCACGGAGGGTCCAAGGAAGGGAAAGAGTGGGGGTAGGAGACAAAAGGAGAACATATAAACATAGCCAACATTACAACAAAAAATTGATCTTCTCTTGCTGAGCCGGTCTTCAAAGAGTTGATAACAGATGATACTACCACAGCATGGTGAGTAAAAAAGTAGACGTAGTTCTCTTGCTCACGGAGAAAATAGCTGGCGATGGTAACAAGATCTGGTGGCCAGATGGATAAGTAAATCCTCTTGCACCAGGAAGAATTTGAGGAGCTTCAGAGATTCGCTGCGAGATGACGCTAGGTGGGTCATAGAAGATATATATCTAGAACAGACTCATAAAAGATATAAGCGAAGTGATTACCACAGAGAAAATAGAAGATCACTGTTGGTGTTTGACAAAGAGGAAGGAAAGAACATGCAAAGAGCATTACAAATTAGATTCTCACGTACCGTGTATTCAAAGAATACACCATACTGGGAGGGTCGAACACCAACAGAGAACAAATAAACAGTTACACATTCAAAGGCAACGGAGCGATCAAAGACAGTGGTCTTGTGATCGGACCATTAGTGGTCAAGATTTTGGCCACCCTGACTCTCCCATCTCTTCCAGGATAACACTCGGTCACTCTACCAGAGATCCAGACTAGGGGAGGTGAAACATCCCTAACCAAGACCAAGTCCCCCACCTTAATGTCGGGACTAGAAAGAAACCACTTCTGTCTCCGTTGCAAGGAAGTTAAATATTCCAAGTTCCACCTCTTCCAAAAGGAATTGCGGAGGGCTTCAAGTTTACGCCAAACAATAGGTAAATTAGAATCCCTGAAAGAATTGGGAAGAGGAGGAGGAGCAGAAAAAGAAGTGCCGATAAGGAAGTGACCAGGTGTGAGTGGAAGCAGGTCATCAGGGTCATTGGAAAGCGGAGTTAATGGGCGAGAGTTAACAACACCTTCAATCAGAACGGACAGTGAATTGAATTCTTCATAAGTCAGAATGCGATTACCTAAGACTTTTCTTAAATGACGTTTAGTGAGCTTTACACAAGATTCCCACCTACCACCGTGATGAGGAGCGTAGGGAGGTATAAAGCGCCATTTGAAACTCTTTGAATAGGAAAAATTAGAAATTTGTTCCATGGCAGGAGAGGAAGTGAGAGCTTTCTTCCACAGGGAAGCTGCGCCCTGAAAAGTGGAAGCGTTATCAGAGAACATCTCTGAAGGAACACCACGCCTAGCAGTGAAGCGAGAGACAGCTGATAAAAAATAAGAAGTAGAAGCATTCGCTACTAGTTCCAAGTGGATTGCGCCTGTAACCATGCAAACAAAGAGAGAAACATAAAGCTTACCAAACAATTTGCGTTTAGCTTCAGGAGAGTTTCGTTGATATTGGAACGGACCCATATAGTCCACACCAGTTAAAGCAAATGGGCGTATAGGAGAAGAGCGAAAAGAGGGCAGATCGCTCATTAATTGAGTATTGATTTTAGGTTTCGCTTTAAAGCAAGGAATGCACTTATGAATTACAGAAGAAACTTCGTGAATTCCATTTATGATCCAGTACTTTTCCCTTAAGAGGCAAAGCAGAGTGCGTGTACCAACATGCAGATTACGATAATGAAAGTCACGTATAATTAAAGAAGTTACGTGATGTTTGGAAGGCAAAATAACGGGATGCTTTTTGTCCTCAGAGAGCAAAGATTGCGAGAGCCTTCCACCTACCCTGAGTAACCCATGGTCATCAAGGAACGGAGCTAAAGCACGAAGACGACTGGATTTGGAAAGATCCCTTTTAGAAGAAAGCAAAGACAATTCAGAAGAAAAGGCTTCTTGCTGTGTCAGTTGTAAAACCTTAATGGTAGCGCGATTCAATTCATGATTGGTAAGGTGTGGTTTGGGGAAAAGAGGTTGGTCAACCACAAGATATTTCCATCTAAGGAGATAGGCAACAACTCGAATTAATTTGTGAAAGGAAGAGTAGCGGGACAACATGGGATGAGAAACGTTGGAAACAAGACACGAAGCAGTAGGTAAAGATACTTTAGCGTCAGGCAAGTTGGAGTTTGTAGCTGGAGGTTTAGAAGGCCATGAAGAAGAGTCTTCGATTAACCACGAGGGCCCATGCCAGTACAATTGGGAAGCTGCCAATTGAGAGGGTAAACAACCACGAGAGATAATATCGGCTGGATTATCAGCACTGGGCACATGCCTCCATTGACATCCAGAAGAAAGAGTTTGAATTTTGGAAACCCTGTTTGCAACATAAGTTTGCCAGTGAGAGGGGTTCTTGGCGATCCATGAAAGGGCGATCATGGAATCGCTCCAGAGATAGATTTACGAGAATTCGACTTTTAATACTTCCCGTAATTTCTTAACAAGTTCTGCAGCCATGAGTGCAGCGCACAGTTCGAGCCTAGGCAAAGTGATAGTTTTAAGAGGAGCGACCTTCGATTTGGCACAAACAAGGTTGGAAACTGAAGATCCATATAATGAACCGTGATAAACTAAATATGCGCAGCAACCGTAAGCTTTTTCGGAACTGTCCGCGAACACATGAAGGAATAAGGGTGTATTAGAATGAGAGCCAATCAAATTCCTCGGAATTTCGATAAGGGAAAGATCCGGAAAATTGCTGCGAAACGAGAGCCAACGATTAAGAAAAGAGAGAGGGACAGTGTCATCCCATTCACATTTGAGCGACCACAGCTCTTGCATGAAGAGTTTGGCTATAACGATAACTGGGGCAAGGAATTGAAGCGGATCAAAAACTTTTGCAATTTCAGAGAGGATTTGTCTTTTTGTATTAGGTAGCTCTTCTGCGAGCGAAACTTTATAGATGAGAGTTTCAGTGCTAGTGCACCAGTGAACTCCTAGAGTTTTTATAGATTCGGAGTGTCCACAAATTTCGACAGAAGAAGGATCTACGTCTTCGATGGGAAACTGGGCGAGAAACTCAGGGGAGTTGGAATTCCACTTATGGAGTGGGAACCCTCCATTCCTTAGCAATGCTTGAAGTTCTAACGACACAAAAGAAGCTTCCTCCAAAGTGGGGAAGGACTGCAAATAATCGTCAATATAGAATGACGTAGTTAGTGCTTCAGAGGCTTTGGAATTAAATAAATGACCATCTTGTGAGGCTAACAAGTGTAGGGATCGGATAGCAAGGAAAGCAGAGGGTTTTAAGCCATAAGTAACCGTTTTTAAGCGAAATACCTTAATGGGCTTACTGATTTCATCACGCCACAAGATTCTTTGGAGATCTCGTTGTTCCGGTTGAATTAAAACTTGACGGTACATTTGTTTTATATCAGCTATGACAGCTATGGGAAATAATCGAAAGTTTAAGAGTTTAGCAGATAGATCTGATTGAATAGCAGGACCAGAGTAAAGAGTGTCATTAAGGCTGTTGCCATTAACGTCGGGTGATGAACCATTGAAAACAACTCGAATTTTATCTTTTACAAGGGGGTTTTTCCACACAGGATGATGATTTAGATAAACCGTTTCAAGTGGGGGGTGCAATTCATCCTCAGATTTGTTAACAACTTCCATGTGATCCAAGCTTTCATACTCATCCATGAAATCAGTGTACTGCTGTTTAACAAGAGGTTCTTTCTTAAATTTGCTCTCGATAGCAAAGAGAGCTTTTCGAGCTTTGGGCTGAGAATTAATAAGTTTTGGAGGATTATGTAATCTTGGCATTTGAACAACGAACCGGCCATCAGAAGAACGAGTGGTGGTGTTCAAAAAAAGTTGCTCACAGAATTCATTTTCTGAAGAGGTTACATTAGGAGGATCAACGCTTTCAAGCCTCCAGAACTGTTCCAGGTCAGTATTGGAGAAGTAACATTGCGATGCGGGTTGGGAAGAATAATGGGGAAGTTGACCTGTGACAATCCATCCAAAATTAGTGTCTCTGGCGACCGCGTTTGAGGATAACTTGCGAACTTGTTTACGAAGGCAATTCCAGAAAACATTGGCACTAAAGAGTATGTCAATAGGATTTTGCATGTTGAACAAAGGATCGGCTAGCCTTAAATGCGAGGGAATATTTAACCCTGAAATATCCACAGAGTGACTGGGAGTATCTTCTCCAATGCTATTGAGAATGAGACAATTAAGTTTAAAGAAGTTGTTTCTATGACAAATATCTCTTATGGTTAGCTTCGAGAATTGTAAAGCTTGCGATTTTGAGCTGTTGATGTCCGACACATTGATAGAAGTGGGGTTTACAGGTAGGCCTAGTTTTCTAATTAAGGAATTAGACACAAAATCATGAGTTGCCGCTGAATCTAGAAGACCGCGTGCACGGACCAAGTTGCCAAAGTTATCCTGAACTTCGATTTGGACGGTGGACAACAATACTTCAGCACTGCGAATGGACTTGGCATTTTGAATGTACGATGAAGCATTAGAACTGTTAGCACTATCATTTTTCGGAGAAGTGGATGCTGTCGATGACCTTGCCTGATCATGACGATGTAGCAAAGTATGATGAGCCTTTTCACAATGGTAGCAAAGTCTTGTGGACTTACAATTAGAAGCAGAATGAGTAGGCGCTATGCAATTGAAGCACTGTTTATTCTGGGAAACTAATTTTCTTCTGTCGTCGGCTGACATTTCTTTAAAGGACTTACAGAGGTATAGGGCATGGGGATCTTTACAAAGTATGCACTTTAAAGGTTCGTTTAAACTCTTGCGAGGTTCGCTTTGAGTGTTTAAAACCATAGAGCTAGCAACCCGACGTTCACTAGACCTAGTTGGGTAACCAGTAGTGTTTGATTTAAATTTAGATGAGCTGGACCCGGGTTTTTGGGTATTAGACGCTATGCGATCGCTTTTAGGTTTGATAGACATTAATTCAAATTTGGAACTCGGGGAAGAGGGTTCACTTTGATTAGCTAAAGCGGTTAAGAGCTGGCATCTGGCATTTATGAAAGTGACTAAATGCTCGTAAGAATAGTCGTTTTCTTTAGAAAGTTCAATTTCCCAAGCTTTGAGGGTAGCAGCATCAACTTTAGAAACCACTAAATGTATTAGGAAACTATCCCAGTGTTCAGTGGGTTGATCTAGTTGGGACAAAGCCTTAACGTGAAGTTGTGTAGTATCAACTAGAGTGCGCAAACTGGTGACGTCATTGTGCTGTGACGCAGGTAGGTTGAATAGAGCCTTCATATGGCGTTGAATACGTAACCGTAAATTTCCATATCTTTCTTTTAATAAGTTAAAGGCAATGGGGTAATTTTCGGCACGCAGAGGAAGTGCTTCGACCAACTGCAAAGCTTGACCTCGGAGGATAGATCTCAAGTAATGAAACTTGTAAATGACTTGAATGTCTTCATTGTCATGAACAAGGGAGCAAAATAATTCATAGAAAGAATCCCATGTTGATTCATCTCCAGAACAATGGGGTAAATCAATTTTCGGTAAAATTGGTTTGGGCTTGTGAGTACCATCACGGAAAGAAGTTTGTGGTTCGTGAAGGGAACCAAGAACAGAAGCGTCCTATTTCTGCTCCTCTTCGAGTTGGCGTATTATTTTGAACTAGAACCTATGCCTTCGTAATATTGGTTTTCTACTTCGACTCGATCTTCGGTTTGATTGAGCATACAAGTTTCTATTTCAGTTTGAATGTTACAATAGTTTTCATAAGAACGTTCAAAATCCCTTACACGATGTTTCAACAAGTCTAATTGAGCTTCTGAGGGATCTAACTCTTTTATGTACTTTCTAAAACGGGTAATTTGCCCTTTATAGGATGCTCGTTTAGAAGTAAGTTTTTCATCCTTATCCTTTTCAGTAGGAGCCATATTAAAGAAAATAGATTGAAATGCAACTCACGAAACTGTGGAAACTTGGAAATGCTGTCAAGCTGGCAGCAGCAATAAGTGGAAAGAACGGGACACACCAAAGGAGACAGGAGCGGCCTCTTTCCCCTTCCCAGGCTTTGCACGATGTGGTTATAGCTGAAAGATTCAAAGCAGATATTAATAATTTGCAAAGTATTGCCAAAGGGAAAAATGACAAATGGACTCTCCCGGGTTTCTGGGACCAAATTTTGGGTAGATTATTAGCTGAGGAATAACCCACCCACCAAGGGAAGATGATTAAGAAAAGGAAGTGGGTTTCGGACTGGAGAAAAAGGATAGAGAAATAGGACGAGAGTTCCACAAAAGTTATAAATTTAGCTTTAAATACACTCAGAGGCGGTTGCCACCGCAAATCCGCTCTCGGATACCTAAAGTGGGTAAGGGCTTGGTCTAAGCTGACGGGAAACACAGCTAGAACTTGGGCGGTTTGCTGGAGAGTGGCCTTAGTATATTCCCTCTCAAGCAGGCATAAGACTACTATGGGGAAGTGTGTTGGTCTGGCATGACTGAAAGTGACAGATTTATTGTATGTCCTTTCAAAGAAATTCGTTTTTGCAAAGTAATTCGAAGAATGCCAATAATTTGAATCAAGTTTGGTATTATTCATAATGTTGAATTTTGGGCTTATGCCGTATTTTATTATACTAAAATTCGACGCGTTTCGAAAGAAACCATGTCTTTCATCGTCAGGAATAATCTGGAATACGACAATGTTGCTAAGAGAAAGCAACGAAGAACATATAGAAGGTGCCCAAAGATGGACGCCATTATAGCCCCATGTTAGGGACAACGGAAAGCAGCAGTGAATTACTTTCTCAGGGTTCTGATAATAGGTAGCCAGGATTCACTGAGATTGTAGCCGGTGTCGCGGTTGAAATTATCAGGGTGTTTACGTATATATAATGGCGTCCATCTTTGGGCACCTTCCATATGTTCTTCGTTGCTTTCTCTTAGCAACATTGTCGTATTCCAGATTATTCCTGACGATGAAAGACATGGCTTCTTTCGAAACACGTCGAATTTTAGTATAATAAAACACGGCATAAGCCCAAAATTCAACATTATGAATAATAACACGGGCCGTGAAAGTCTAAATGACAAGTTTGGTATTTCCAGTTTTCGAAGTTATAAGCTTCCTGAACAGTGACCAAGTGCTTCCAAAAAGGATGGTGATAAAGGAATTATGCCTTTGAAAATAAATTTGGTAAATGAACCAATAGTTGCATTTGGAAATGGCTAAGCTTTTAACCAGCCAGTAGCCGACTAAAAGTTTAGGCAAAGAGAAACACTTATCTTTTTGAAAACTGACCATAAGATTTTGGAGAGGATCTCCACTAGCAGGTAGCTGGCGTAGCGAGCTGTACTTGCCTTACTGGCCACTTAGAATTAGCTTTTAAAGCTAAGAGAACTTTTAACAAGGTTACCACTAAGAGTTTTTGCTCAAATGCAACAAGTGGTGAAAGCCCTATCAATAGGTTTAATGGCATTGAGTAGGGAGAGTCAAGGAAGACCGGATCTTGCCTAACCGTAGTGTTTTCGAAATTATGAATCCAAAAACAAATATTTAATTTATTTAAAAAGGTAAAAGAAGTTTATAACTTTAACAAACATACATTCAATCTGGTTAACAAATTTGGGGTCACAGACCTCAGATAGCATTAAACATTTGCGCCAGGCAATTAACAATTTATGAGGTTTTAAACCTTATATATGTACTAAAATCTTTGTAAGATTTAAAAAAGACAAATGAAATGCTTAAAGTTTAAACATCAAATTGAGTACAAGGAGTGTACTTTAAGGAATTTACAAGTAATTATTTTAGAAAAAGTTACAACTTCGAAAATAACAAAAAAAAAAGGAAGCGAGTAAATGAAGAAGAAGTTCCTATTACTTCTTATGTTTATGCTGAATTACTTCTATGACAATTATACAAAGGAGGGCAGGTCACTTACTGTGAAACCTGAAGAAAAAATCAACAAGGAAGGTTCTAGACTTCCTGTATTTAGATAGGAATCACTAGATAAATGGGGCAGGTACCCTTTCGTGAGACCTAGAAACAACTCACTAATGAGTTAAAAGAATTGTATTCTCTCGTTATAAAAGAGAAACAATGTGAGCTTGAACCGTGTATAAAACACGTAATTATACAGAAATTAAGTAATGATAAACAAGCAAAATGGAAGGGCACTTCGAAGAGTGACACCTTATGGAGAAGTTACAATTTTATTAATATGTTTTGTTAGTAGAAGGTTGAGGAAAGATCATTGGGATTTAGGATCAATGTTCATGGCCTGATTTAATGTAAACGGACGATCGCGACGCGGTAGAAAAGTGGGGCAGGACACGTATACTTCACGTTACGTTGTGCTTTGGATAGTGATGTGCTGCCCGAGAACTTTATCCACGTAGATGTTGGGGCATCGCACAATTACCAAGCTTTTTAGACACACCATTCATGATGTCCATAATATTACTGAATTTTAATTGTGCTCCACCAGCATGGCACGGTATAACTGCTGAGTGTGAAAAAGTACGTAAGACATCCATCAATCGATCAGATATCTACAGTATATAATAGTTTGGTGGCGCGTGCTGACACTTAAATTTAACCAATTTGATGCACGCCGACCTACTACCACGCACGCATCGAAGGTCTCTCTTCCCGTTCATTATTATTGGGGAATTGAAGAGCGTCATCCCTTAGCAGTCAGCCGACCTCAGCTCCTCTTGCTTTCAGGCTGTGTAAGCAGAAATAACAAGAACAAATACTAACGTTAAAAGCATGCCGAGTAGTAAATATTAGCTTGTGTAACGAAATTCTTCTTGTAATGGTGAAAGAAATCCCTTCCTCACCGCTCTACAAACGACATGTTTTATTACTTCTAACCTCGTTTGATACAGGTAAGAACCACTTCAATTCTAAATAAAACAAAATAAAGGTTGTCTGAGTGGAAATCCAATACTGCCTTAAAAGAAACTCGCTAAGCTTTTCATTGTGGTGTGCGACACTAAGCCGCTTCTTTTGAAGGGAAGAATGGCGTTGCTTTGTTTGCTCTTTTGAGAAATGAGAACTGCAGTCACACATCCAATAAACAGGGGTGGGCAAAACTGGCTTCCGCCACGAGCCCCAACGGATGTACCCTACGGACTAGTTTTCACACTCACTTGTCAGTAAGACAAGAGAAAGGGTTCGATTCCTACCTCAGTCATCTTAAAAGTGCGTATGATTTCAACGTGTAGAAGATCTCTCGTATCACATTTGGTGGCCGTAGAGTTCTAATTTTACAACGAGATGGCGGTGCTGAATAGAACGTTCAAATTGAAGAGTAGATCACCAAAATGACTCCACTTAAGAGATCTACACCAGGTAAATGAAGCCATACGACAGTGATGATTATTGTTAGACTAATATTATTACTAAGTTATTATTATTATACTGTTAGTATTATTATATTTTATTAGTAGTAGTATTTCATTATTATTATTATTATTATTATTATTATTATTATTATTATTATACTATTAGTATAATTATATTTTATTAGTAGTAAGTCTATTATTTTATTTCATTTTTATTATTATTATTATTATTATTATTATTATTATTATTATTATTATTATTATTTTTTTTTTATTATTATGTAGAGCATATATTCACTCATCAATGTCTGGCCTCTCCTCATGGTTCCTCCACTGTTAGTTATGATAATTATCGATGAAATTGAAATATTTTGAGATGTTGTACTGTGTCCAACTCTAGGAATGGGTATTCCAAGATTCAGACACCTAGATATCAAGGGAAAGGCTACAGCCGCTTTTGAAAGTTGAGATATTTGAATATCGCGCTCCATTACTTCTAGAAGGGAATGGAAACTTTATGCAGCCAAGAGCATGTCAAGTGACGTACCGAGTAGTAGCAGAGGTCGAGACTATTTGTTGATTAAATAGTTAGCCATGGAGTAGAGACTTGAGACTTGGATCAGATTACTGGCACGGCCAAATGAAAGAGAATGCACTTAGTTTCAAGTAAATCGGAGCAGGGATACCAGAGATATGAGGATTTCCATATTTCAGCGTGATTCAGGGTGGACCTGAGTAGTGTGTTTTGATCGGTTCTGGCCCCTCCTCCTCCTCACAAGATGGCGGCAGCCCGATAACTCCCGAACCCGTGGTCGGATTTTGACGAATGAGATGTCATTGAACTCGGGCTGACACCCCCTTTCCTATGAACAACATATTTCAACCCCAAAAATAAAACCTACCCCTACTAGAAGGTGAAATTGAATTTTTTAGAGAATCTCTCTTTCCAATTGCAACATGTAGAGTTTGAATGCCGATATGGAATGTAACGTTGTTCTGCAAACCAATAATCAAAGAGGGGCATGTTAGGCCTTGAGGTGAGAGCCCCTGTTATTGTTGACGAGCCCCCTGCTGTCGGGCCCGTGTTGATGGGTTATTGTTGACAGGTCCTTGTGGACGAGTCCTTGTGGACAAGTCCTTGTGGACAGGTCCTTGTGGACGAGTCCTTGTGGACAAGTCTGTGTGGACAGGTCCTTGTGGACAAGTCCTTGTGGACGAGTCCTTGTCCCTTTGGACGGGTCCCTTTGGCCTGGTTCCTACGGACTAACCCATGAATTTATTTAAATTATGTCAAAGGGCCTAACTACATTTGTGTGTGTTGAATTGACATTGTTCACCACTACTATAATGGAATAACGATATGAAAGGAAAGTGACGAAATACATGTGAACACGTGTGAAATGACCTTATTACCGTCCTCCTTGTGAAACAAGTCACATCCTGTTTTGCTTCATACGTGAGAAAATGTGAGTTCGAACCAGTGGTCGGATTTTGACGAATGAGGTGTCATTGAACTCGGGCTGATACCCCCTTTCCTATGGACAACATATTTCAACCCCAAAAATAAAACCAACCCCTACTAGGGGGTGAAATTGTATTTTTTTAGAGAATCTCTCTTTCCAATTGCAACATGTGAGAGTTTGAATGCTAATATGGAATGAAAAGTTGTTCTACACAAGAGATATGTGTGCGGTGGAAAGCCACTATGAATTAGCATGCCCACTCATGGCTTTTGTAAGAGGGCGGGCTTTTTAAAAGATGGCGGCTGTAGTGTAACCTAACCTAACCCAACCCACGAGTGGTGATCAAAAAGTATTTTAAGTGACGCTTGTCGATTGGCAAACCAATAATCAAAGAGGGATATGTCAGGCCTTGAGGTGATAGCCCCTTTTGATTGATCCCTGTTGATTGATCTCTGTTGATTTGTCCCTTTGGACTGGTCTCTGTTGACTAGCCCCTTTTGGACGGGGCCCTTTTTGACAGGGGGTCATTTTTGATGGATCCTTTTTGACAGGTCCTTTTTGACGGGTCCCTGTTGACGAGTCATTGCTGACTGGTCCTTGTTGATGAGTCCCTGTGGATGGGTCATTGTTGACGGGTCCCTATTGACAGGTCATTGTTGACAGGTCATTGATGACAGGTCATTGTTGACGGGTCATTGTTGATGGGTCCTTGTTGACAAGTCCCTGTTGATGGGTCCCTGTGGAAGGGTCCCTTTAGACCGGCCCCTTTGGACTGGTCCCTATGGACCGGCCCATGAAATTTATCCAAATTATATCAAAGGACCTAACTACATTTGTGCGTAAAGCAGTGTGTTGAACTGACGTTGTTCACCAGTCCTTACTACTACAATTGGATAACAATATGAAAGGAATTGATTAACCAGACATGAGTTAACTACCAACGAAACACTTTGGCGACTCTGCTTGTTATTGACCAATGAGTAGGGTTTTAGAAAAACTGTTTGCTATTTTGGGTTATATACAAAAAATCCTTAGACCTTTTGAGTGACTATGTTTGCTAAACAAGACATTATACCAGACACGAATAGGATTCTTATGTAGCTCAGACAAGGAGAGCATTTCTACAGAATCTGTTGACATTGAATATAGATTTAGGTATTAGGAAGTCATTTTGAAGGCCTTTGTCTGGAGCGTGGCACTCTATGAAAGTACAACTTAGACAATTGGTGTAGCAGAAAAGTGGAGAATTGAAGTGTTTGAAATGTGGTGTTACAGGAGAATGATGAAGATTAGATGGGTAAATAGGGTTACTAACAAAGAGGTATTAAGACGAGTGGGGGAGAAGAGATGCATCTGGCGACTGTTAATGAAGTAAAGAGATAGGTTGGTAGGACACGTACTAAGACACCCAAGAATAGCAAACGTAGTTATGGAAGAAAGGTTCGAGGACGAGAACTGTAGGGGTAGACCAAGTTTAGAATATGTTAAACAGATAGCCTTGAATGTAGGGTGTGGTAGCTATATAGAGATGAAACGATTAGTCTCGGGACAGATAGGCGCTGAGATCTGCATCAAACCAGTCAAAGGACTAAAGACTCAAACAACAACATGTAAGTTCACTGAAATAATGTTGTGTAACGGTAAATGTTAGTCAACGAACAGTAATGCATTACTAAAACCCATGACACGATACCTAAGAGCTTTTCTAAAATGATTTTAAAATGCCTTTAACCCTATATTGAACACCCAGTTCACAAGACTCATAACTGCAATGTTATGGTAAAACAAAACAAAATCTATATTTCAAAACAAGCAAGTGGTTTAGTCAATGTATACTGGAAAAAGTTTTGTAAACACTGAAGTCCTCAAGACTAATTAAATTAGTAACTGTCAGGTTGACCGAGTGGTTAAGGTGTTTGACTAAGATCAAATTTACTGTATATGGAAGCAAGGGTTCGAATCCCTTACCTGACATAACTATTGCCTTAACATGGCTTGGCCACACTGCACTATTATGATACTCGGTACACAAACCATAGATATAGTGTATTGTTTAAGGCCACTCTCTTTCTGAACATAGTCAGAGACTGTTGATGGTTAACAATTGTATTAATAGTGGGACATGGGGATAGTAATTAAGAAAAACAGACAATACCCATACAATATTTTTATTAAATTCATTTTATAATAGTTACACACAGTGAATTCAACTCTATCTCTTTACCATTGTTCGATATAGATTTTTAAACACAACGCTTGTTGTAGATCCTTTTACAACTTTCTCTAGGTACTCTTGCTCTTAAAACCTGGGGAAGCCGCAATGGTTTTATAAACATAAAACCCTCATCCTCTTCTTTTTCATAATTATCATCATCATCATTATGAATATTATCATCAAAATTATTATAGTCATTGTCACCATCATTATCATCATCATCATCATCATTCTCAACATCACTAGAACTATCCAATTCCTCTTGTTTGTTTTCCACAGGGACCTCTTGTAGAGTCTGCGTTGCTTTTGATAGTGTTAAGGGTATTTTGAACGATGGTATTTGTCCTAACATGTCTTTTTGAGGTGATGATGAATGCTTTTTAACAAACAATGCACTATCTTGAGCAGCAATATATTTTTCTTGGATTTGCTTTTTTACCTGGGTTAGAGTATTTTGCGTATTTAAATGTGTATTAATTTGAGATTCACAATGATGTTCTTTTGAAGTAAGTACGTTGGAGTCTTTTGTTTTAATCATTCCTCGACACTTTTTGGATCGTTGTTTTGAACATCGCCAAATAACAGTTCCATCTTTATTGGTTGTTTTACAATATATGTATATCCTTTATAGAAGACACATGGCTTGCCATGACTGGTTGTTGAGACTTCCATATCAACTAATACATATGAATTAAATTTTAGTAAAGACACATGAACAATCTTTAGATTACAAGTGATTTACACACACACACACTTTCCTAAATGTCAAGATTTATGGATGTTGTTTTCCGCCAACAGCTGCTTACTGCGTATGACAAGGCTGGAGACTGGTAGGTGAGACGGTCTTTCACGATGTGAACACTGTAACAGGCAGTAGTCAACTGAGAATATTCTTATACCCTAGTCAAGGTTAACAGGTACTTACTGCGTATGACAAGACCATACACTCGTAAGTTAGACCGTATTTTTTTTGTTTGTTGCTAAGGGTCCCATATATAACCTAGACATGTTAGTTCTGAACACTTAGTGGTTAATTGTATATATTGAATTTAAATACAAAGCTTATACAAGCACGTTTTGCAGATGGGAGGGGTGAGAGGCTGGCAAAAAAGGAAATGTTTTAGTTTAATGAAACGTCATGTCCTAGTAGGCGTGATTTATAGTAGACGCAATTGATAGTAGGCGCGATTAATAGTAGACGCAATTGATAGTAGGCGTGATTGATAGTAGGCGTGATTTGACATGAGCGCGATTTATAGTAGACGCAAATGATAGTAGGCGCGATTGATAGTAGGCGTGATTGATAGTAGACGCGATTGATAATAGGCGCAATTTGACATGGGCGCGACTCAGATCAATTTTTGATATTATAAAGTTACAGTGTCAATGTTTATACAAAGTACAAGGTAGAGAGGGGGTATTTTAAGACATAATCTCAGCTCACTTAACATAACCTAACTTTACCTAACCTAACTTTGTCACGTGACACGTTCTACAAGTTTAGACTTGCTTTAAGACTGATTATGAAGTCATAGATTGATGGGAGGGGTGAGAGGCTGACAAAAAAGGAAATGTTTTAGTTTAATGAAACGCCATGTCCTAGTAGGCGCGATTTATAATAGACGCAATTGATAGTAGGTGCGGTTAATAGTGTACGCAATTGATAGTAGGCGTGATTGATAGTAGGCGTGATTTGACATGAGCGCGATTTATAGTAGACGCGAAAGATAGTAGGCGCGATTGATAGTAGGCGTAATTAGACATGGGCGCGATTTATAGTAGACGCAATTGATAGTAGGCGCGATTGATAGTAGGTGTAATTGATAGTAGGCGCGATTTGACATGAGCGCGATTTATAGTAGACGCAAATGATAGTAGGCTTGATTGATAGTAGACGCAATTGATACTAGGCGTGATTGATAGTAGGCGTGATTTGTAGTAGGCGCATTTCATAGTAGGCTCAATTGATAGTAGTTGCAATTGATATTAGACGTGATTGATAGTAGGCGCGATTGATAGTAGACGTGATTGATATGGGCGCGACTTAGATCATTTTTGATATTACAAAGTTACAGTGTCAATGTTTATACAAAGTACAAGGCAGAGAGAGGGTATTTTAAGACTTAACCTCAGCTCACCTAACATAACCTAACTTTACCTAACCTAACTTTGTCACGTGACATGTTCTACAAGTTTAGACTTGCTGTAAGGCTGACTATGACTATGACGTCATAGATTGATGAGAGGGGTGGGAGGTTGACAAAAAGGAAATGTTTTGGTTTAATGAAAAGTCATGTCCTAGTAGGCGTGATTGGTAGTAGACGCAATTGATAGTAGACGCGATTAATGGTAGGTGCAATTGATAGTAGGTGTGATCAGGTACTTACTGCATATCAAAAGGCTGTACACTCGTGTGTTAGACACTCTATCTTGTTAAGGACCCCTATATTCCCTATACTAGGCTATACATGTTAGTTCTAAACACTTAGTGGTTATTTGTATATTAAATTTATATACACAGGTTATACAAGCACGTTTTTTCACACAGTAAAACTTTGTCAAATAGCCACATGCGACACGCAAAGTATGTTTCCGCTATCTAGCGGTGACTATGGAAACTACCTGAACATATCCTAATCTAATCCTAGCTAACCTCACCTGCCGTGACCATACCGGTTTGTAAGCAACAACAACAACACACTAAGATTCCATGAATTCCAGAGTACTGTTAGATTAATTATCGACTCTCAACTCTTATAACTATGTCTATCCCACTCTGTCAAAATCACGATATATTTTTTTAAAATTTTTGCTTGATGTCAATACTAAAGTGATAATGGGTTTTCCGATCCTATCACTATAAATTCATGACCCCCCACTCTTATCTCGGTCTCGACAACAACCATGCCTATTTTTATTATGTCAGATGATGTAATGTTCGAGTGCAAAGTGGGTGTAAAAGTGAGTGCAAAGTGAGTGCAAAAGTGAGTGCAAAGTAAGTGTAAAAGTAGTTGTAAAAGTGAGTGCAAAAGTGAGTGCAAAAGTGGGGTGTAAAAGTGGTACCCTATTTGTAATGGCTTATTTGACAAATTTTTTTTTGGTACCCTATTCGTAATGGCTTATTTCACAAGTTGTTTTTGTCAATGTATTTAGAGGATATTTTTCTTGTTCATGGAAAGTATCTCAGCCCTTTTTATGATAGCATAATGCTTACCGTCATGTTTGTAAGCAACAACAACACACTAAAATTCCAAGAATCCAAACTACTCTAAGGTTAATGATGGTCTCTCAACTCCATTCCACGCCTAGTCAAAAACATTATACATTTCATTTTTTTTCAAAAAAGGTAAATTGAGAAAGTAGGCTATATATTTAAACTAAAAATCATGCTAACTCCATTCCCTACGTCTATCCCATTCTCAGTCAAAAAAATATATATATATTCTTTACATTTTTCCAAAAAATATTTGGAAAGTAGGCTATAATTTGAAAACTAATCATCCTAAAAAGTCATATGTAGACTCAAACCAATGGCTTTTATGTCCTTAATCGTTAGAACAAAACATGGAATTTGACCTTTTTCCAAATATTGATCATTTTAAAAAAATGGGCTATATTTTGTAAACTATAAATTACACAAAAAATGTGTTTGACGTAAATGACAGGTATTTACCCAATCTACGCACAAACCAAGTCCCAGGTCTCTGGGACAAAATTCAAAAAGGTTCAATTTTGAAAGTAGACGATATTTTGAAAACTAATCATTCTAAAAAGTCATATATAGACTCAAAAAAAGTCCTTTAAGTCCTTTAACGTTAGAACAAAACTTAACATTTTTTCATTTTTTCAAAAAAAAAAGTCCAATTTTCAAAATTGTCTATATTTTGGAAACTACGAATTAGTTCCAAAATGGCGGTCGTAGCTTAACTCAACCTAACCTAACCCTACGAGGTGTGATCAAAAAGTTCCAAAATGGCTGCCGTAGCATAACTGATTGATCCCTGTTGATTGACCCCTTTTGATTGATCTCTGTTGATGTATCCCTTTGGACTGATCCCTGTTGACCAGCCACTTTGGACGGGTCCTTTTTTGCATTTTTTTACGGGTCCCGGAGGACGGGTCCTTGTTGACGGGTCCCTGTGGGCGGGTCCCTTTGACATAATTTGGATAAAATGCATGGGCCAGTCCATAGGGATCAGTCCAAAGGACCCGCCCACAGGGACCCGTCAACAAGGACCCGTCCTCCGGGACCCGTAAAAAAATGCAAAAAAGGACCCGACCAAAGGGGCTGGTCAACAAGGACCAGTCCAAAGGGATACATCAACAGAGATCAATCAAAAGGGGTCAATCAACAGGGATCAATCAGTTATGCTACGGCAGCCATTTTGGAACTTTTTGATCACACCTCGTAGGGTTAGGTTGAGTTAAGCTACGACCGCCATTTTGGAACTAATTCGTAGTTTCCAAAATATAGACAATTTTGAAAATTGGACTTCTTTTTTTGAAAAAATGAAAAAATGTTAAGTTTTGTTCTAACGTTAAAGGACTTAAAGGACTTTTTTTGAGTCTATATATGACTTTTTAGAATGATTAGTTTTCAAAATATCGTCTACTTTCAAAATTGAACCTTTTTGGATTTTGTCCCAGAGACCTGGGACTTGGTTTGTGCGTAGATTGGGTAAATACCTGTCATTTATGTCAAACACATTTTTTGTGTAATTTATAGTTTACAAAATATAGCCCATTTTTTTAAAATGATCAATATTTGGAAAAAGGTCAAATTCCATGTTTTGTTCTAACGATTAAGGACATAAAAGCCATTGGTTTGAGTCTACATATGACTTTTTAGGATGATTAGTTTTCAAATTATAGCCTACTTTCCAAATATTTTTTGGAAAAATGTAAAGAATATATATATATTTTTTTGACTGAGAATGGGATAGACGTAGGGGATGGAGTTAGCATGATTTTTAGTTTAAATATATAGCCTACTTTCTCAATTTACCTTTTTTGAAAAAATTGAAATGTATAATGTTTTTGACTAGGCGTGGAATGGAGTTGAGAGACCATCATTAACCTTAGAGTAGTTTGGATTCTTGGAATTTTAGTGTGTTGTTGTTGCTTACAAACATGACGGTAAGCATTATGCTATCATAAAAAGGGCTGAGATACTTTCCATGAACAAGAGAAATATCCTCTAAATACATTGACAAAAACAACTTGTGAAATAAGCCATTACGAATAGGGTACCACAAAAAAATTTGTCAAATAAGCCATTACAAATAGGGTACCACTTTTACACCCCACTTTTGCACTCACTTTTGCACTCACTTTTACAACTAATTTTACACTTACTTTGCACTCACTTTTGCACTCACTTTGCACTCACTTTTACACCCACTTTGCACTCGAACATTACATCATCTGACATAATAAAAATAGGCATGGTTGTTGTCGAGACCGAGATAAGAGTGGGGGGTCATGAATTTATAGTGATAGGATCGGAAAACCCATTATCACTTTAGTATTGACATCAAGCAAAAATTTTAAAAAAATATATCGTGATTTTGACAGAGTGGGATAGACATAGTTATAAGAGTTGAGAGTCGATAATTAATCTAACAGTACTCTGGAATTCATGGAATCTTAGTGTGTTGTTGTTGTTGCTTACAAACCGGTATGGTCACGGCAGGTGAGGTTAGCTAGGATTAGATTAGGATATGTTCAGGTAGTTTCCATAGTCACCGCTAGATAGCGGAAACATACTTTGCGTGTCGCATGTGGCTATTTGACAAAGTTTTACTGTGTGAAAAAACGTGCTTGTATAACCTGTGTATATAAATTTAATATACAAATAACCACTAAGTGTTTAAAACTAAGATGTATAGCCTAATATAGGGAATATAGGGGTCCTTAACAAGATAGAGTGTCTAACACACGAGTGTACAGCCTTTTGATATGCAGTAAGTACCTGATCACACCTACTATCAATTGCACCTACCATTAATCGCGTCTACTATCAATTGCGTCTACTACCAATCACGCCTACTAGGACATGACTTTTCATTAAACCAAAACATTTCCTTTTTGTCAGCCTCCCACCCCTCTCATCAATCTATGACGTCATAGGCATAGTCAGCCTTACAGCAAGTCTAAACTTGTAGAACATGTCACGTGACAAAGTTAGGTTAGGTAAAGTTAGGTTATGTTAGGTGAGCTGAGGTTAAGTCTTAAAACACCCTCTCTCTGCCTTGTACTTTGTATAAACATTGACACTGTAACTTTGTAATATCAAAAATGATCTAAGTCGCGCCCATATCAATCACGTCTACTATCAATCGCGCCTACTATCAATCACGTCTACTATCAATTGCAACTACTATCAATTGAGCCTACTATGAAATGCGCCTACTACAAATCACGCCTACTATCAATCACGCCTAGTATCAATTGCGTCTACTATCAATCAAGCCTACTATCATTTGCGTCTACTATAAATCGCGCTCATGTCAAATCGCGCCTACTATCAATTACACCTACTATCAATCGCGCCTACTATCAATTGCGTCTACTATAAATCGCGCCCATGTCTAATTACGCCTACTATCAATCGCGCCTACTATCTTTCGCGTCTACTATAAATCGCGCTCATGTCAAATCACGCATACTATCAATCACGCCTACTATCAATTGCGTACACTATTAATCGCACCTACTATCAATTGCGTCTACTATAAATCGCGCCTACTAGGACATGGCGTTTCATTAAACTAAAACATTTCCTTTTGTGTCAGCCTCTCACCCCTCCCATCAATCTATGACGTCATAATCAGTCTTAAAGCAAGTCTAAACTTGTAGAACGTGTCACGTGACAAAGTTAGGTTATGTTAAGTGAGCTGAGATTATGTCTTAAAATACCCCCTCTCTACCTTTTACTTTGTATAAACATTGACACTGTAACTTTATAATATCAAAAAATGATCTGAGTCGCGCCCATGTCAAATTGCGCCTACTAACAATCGCGTCTACTATCAATCACGCCTACTATCAATCGCGCCTACTATCATTTGCGTCTACTATAAATCGCGCTCATGTCAAATCACGCCTACTATCAATCACGCCTACTATCAATTGCGTCTACTATTAATCGCGCCTACTATCAATTGCGTCTACTATAAATCACGCCTACTAGGACATGACGTTTCATTAAACTAAAACATTTCCTTTTTTGCCAGCCTCTCACCCCTCCCATCTGCAAAACGTGCTTGTATAAGCTGTGTATTTAAATTCAATATATACAATTAACCACTAAGTGTTCAGAACTAACATGTCTAGGTTATATATGTGACCCTTAGCAACAAACAAAAAAAATACGGTCTAACTTACGAGTGTATGGTCTTGTCATACGCAGTAAGTACCTGTTAACCTTGACTAGGGTATAAGAATATTCTCAGTTGACTACTGCCTGTTACAGTGTTCACATCGTGAAAGACCGTCTCACCTACCAGTCTCCAGCCTTGTCATACGCAGTAAGCAGCTGTTGGCGGAAAACAACATCCATAAATCTTGACATTTAGGAAAGTGTGTGTGTGTGTGTAAATCACTTGTAATCTAAAGATTGTTCATGTGTCTTTACTAAAATTTAATTCATATGTATTAGTTGATATGGAAGTCTCAACAACCAGTCATGGCAAGCCATGTGTCTTCTATAAAGGATATACATATATTGTAAAAACAACGAATAAAGATGGAACTGTTATTTGGCGATGTTCAAAACAACGATCCAAAAAGTGTCGAGGAATGATTAAAACAAAAGACTCCAACGTACTTACTTCAAAAGAACATCATTGTGAATCTCAAATTAATACACATTTAAATACGCAAAATACTCTAACCCAGGTAAAAAAGCAAATCCAAGAAAAATATATTGCTGCTCAAGATAGTGCATTGTTTGTTAAAAAGCATTCATCATCACCTCAAAAAGACATGTTAGGACAAATACCATCGTTCAAAATACCCTTAACACTATCAAAAGCAACGCAGACTCTACAAGAGGTCCCTGTGGAAAACAAACAAGAGGAATTGGATAGTTCTAGTGATGTTGAGAATGATGATGATGATGATGATGATAATGATGGTGACAATGACTATAATAATTTTGATGATAATATTCATAATGATGATGATGATAATTATGAAAAAGAAGAGGATGAGGGTTTTATGTTTATAAAACCATTGCGGCTTCCCCAGGTTTTAAGAGCAAGAGTACCTAGAGAAAGTTGTAAAAGGATCTACAACAAGCGTTGTGTTTAAAAATCTATATCGAACAATGGTAAAGAGATAGAGTTGAATTCACTGTGTGTAACTATTATAAAATGAATTTAATAAAAATATTGTATGGGTATTGTCTGTTTTTCTTAATTACTATCCCCATGTCCCACTATTAATACAATTGTTAACCATCAACAGTCTCTGACTATGTTCAGAAAGAGAGTGGCCTTAAACAATACACTATATCTATGGTTTGTGTACCGAGTATCATAATAATGCAGTGTGGCCAAGCCATGTTAAGGCAATAGTTATGTCAGGTAAGGGATTCGAACCCTTGCTTCCATATACAGAAAATTTGATCTTAGTCAAACACCTTAACCACTCGGTCAACCTGACAGTTACTAATTTAATTAGTCTTGAGGACTTCAGTGTTTACAAAACTTTTTCCAGTATACATTGACTAAACCACTTGCTTGTTTTGAAATATAGATTTTGTTTTGTTTTACCATAACATTGCAGTTATGAGTCTTGTGAACTGGGTGTTCAATATAGGGTTAAAGGCATTTTAAAATCATTTTAGAAAATTTCTTAGGTATCGTGTCATGGGTTTTAGTAATGCATTACTGTTCGTTGACTAACATTTACCGTTACACAACATTATTTCAGTGAACTTACATGTTGTTGTTTGAGTCTTTAGTCCTTTGACTGGTTTGATGCAGATCTCAGCGCCTATCTGTCCCGAGACTAATCGTTTCATCTCTATATAGCTACCACACCCTACATTCAAGGCTATCTGTTTAACATATTCTAAACTTGGTCTACCCCTACAGTTCTCGTCCTCGAACCTTTCTTCCATAACTACGTTTGCTATTCTTGGGTGTCTTAGTACGTGTCCTACCAACCTATCTCTTTACTTCATTAACAGTCGCCAGATGCATCTCTTCTCCCCCACTCGTCTTAATACCTCTTTGTTAGTAACCCTATTTACCCATCTAATCTTCATCATTCTCCTGTAACAACACATTTCAAACACTTCAATTCTCCACTTTTCTGCTACACCAATTGTCTAAGTTGTACTTTCATAGAGTGCCACGCTCCAGACAAAGGCCTTCAAAATGACTTCCTAATACCTAAATCTATATTCAATGTCAACATATTCTGTAGAAATGCTTTCCTTGTCTGAGCTACATAAGAATCCTATTCGTGTCTGGTATAATGTCTTGTTTAGCAAACATAGTCACTCAAAAGGTCTAAGCATTTTTTGTATATAACCCAAAATAGCAAACAGTTTTTCTAAAACCCTACTCATTGGTCAATAACAAGCAGAGTCGCCAAAGTGTTTCGTTGGTAGTTAACTCATGTCTGGTTAATCAATTCCTTTCATATTGTTATCCAATTGTAGTAGTAAGGACTGGTGAACAACGTCAGTTCAACACACTGCTTTACGCACAAATGTAGTTAGGCCCTTTGATATAATTTGGGTAAATGTCATGGGCCGGTCCATAGGGACCAGTCCAAAGGGGCCGGTCTAAAGGGACCCTTCCACAGGGACCCATCAACAGGGACTTGTCAACAAGGACCCATCAACGGGGACTTGTCAACAAGGACCCATCAACAATTACCCGTCAACAATGACCTGTCATCAATGACCAGTCAACAATGACCTGTCAATAGGGACCCGTCAACAATGACCCGTCCACAGGGACTCATCAACAAGGACCCGTCAGCAATGACTCGTCAACAGGGACCCGTCAAAAAGGACCTGTCAAAAAGGATCCATCAAAAATGACCCCCTGTCAAAAAGGGCCCCGTCCAAAAGGGGCTAGTCAACAGAGACCAGTCCAAAGGGACAAATCAACAGAGATCAATCAACAGGGATCAATCAAAAGGGGCTATCACCTCAAGGCCTGACATATCCCTCTTTGATTATTGGTTTGCCAATCGACAAGCGTCACTTAAAATACTTTTTGATCACCACTCGTGGGTTGGGTTAGGTTAGGTTACACTACAGCCGCCATCTTTTAAAAAGCCCGCCCTCTTACAAAAGCCATGAGTGGGCATGCTAATTCATAGTGGCTTTCCACCGCACACATGTCTCTTGTGTAGAACAACTTTTCATTCCATATTAGCATTCAAACTCTCACATGTTGCAATTGGAAAGAGAGATTCTCTAAAAAAATACAATTTCACCCCCTAGTAGGGGTAGGTTTTATTTTTGGGGTTGAAATATGTTGTCCATAGGAAAGGGGGTATCAGCCCGACTTCAATGACACCTCATTCGTCAAAATCCGACCACGGATTCGAACTCACATTTTCTCAAGTATGAAGCAAGACAGGATGTGACTTGTTTCACAAGGAGGACGGTAATAAGGTCATTTCACTCGTGTTCACATGTATTTCGTCACTTTCCTTTCATATCGTTATTCCATTATAGTAGTGGTGAACAACGTCAATTCAACACACACAAATGTAGTTAGGCCCTTTGACATAATTTAAATAAATTCATGGGTTAGTCCGAAGGAACCAGGCCAAAGGGACCCGTCCAAAGGGACAAGGACTCGTCCACAAGGACTTGTCCACAAGGACCTGTCCACACAGACTTGTCCACAAGGACTCATCCACAAGGACCTGTCCACAAGGACTTGTCCACAAGGACTCGTCCACAAGGACCTGTCAACAATAACCCATCAACACGGGCCCGACAGCAGGGGGCTCGTCAACAATAACAGGGGCTCTCACCTCAAGGCCTAACATGCCCCTCTTTGATTATTGGTTTGCAGAACAACGTTACATTCCATATCGGCATTCAAACTCTCACATGTTGCAATTGGAAAGAGAGATTCCCTAAAAAATTCAATTTCACCCTCTAGTAGGGGTAGGTTTTATTTTTGGGGTTGAAATATGTTGTTCATAGGAAAGGGGGTGTCAGCCCGAGTTCAATGACACCTCATTCGTCAAAATCCGACCACGGGTTCGGGAGTTATCGGGCTGCCGCCATCTTGTGAGGAGGAGGAGGGGCCAGAACCGATCAAAACACACTACTGACCTGACCGTTTTGAATAAAAGCCGGCCGGCCCAAGCAACATCAGCTCAATTCGAACCAAGCTCTTGCATGACAAGGTGCTGCCACGTTGAGCCAAGGCACATGGTTGCCGGATCTACGCAGAAGATATCTTTAAATTGTGATAGTTACAAAAGTGCTGCGATACATGTGGAACATAGTAAGTTTCCGGCAGAGAGAATCACTAAGGTGATTGTTATTTTTCTACGGACACTGGTGAAATATTTTATTTCTATATGGACATATGCTAGACTTTGTCTAGAAAGTACTTTGTCACAGTCCAGTAATAATAATTCAATACTTGGATATTTTAGTCCAATTAGTCAGTTTCATAAATTGTAACTTGATAACCACTCCGATCTTTCAATATATTGAAGGCCAGTCTATCACGGTGTTGTTCATTAGCCGACGAAGGGAAACTATATGTTGTTTCGCGCATGATAGATGGTGATAAGCCATGCCCAGGGAACGATCTTCAAAACAGCCGTTGATTGATTTAGACTGTCAGTGTTTTCTTGTACTGAAAAGATTACCGTGAGTTATGTTACAACTGACATATTTGAGAATAGATCACTTGGATCTGACCCCATTTAAGCAAACTGCTATGGACTTAATTGAAGTCAATATTAAAATGGATCAGCAGTTACTTCAAACTTCAAGAAATATATCCACTATGTCGTGTTAGACAGATTGTGGGTATATAATGGCGGCCGATACAAGGATTAGACGTGCGTGTCCGATAGGGCATGTATCTGGATAAATCTGGTACAGACCAGGTTCACTACGCTTCAAGACCAACGAGAAATGTAAGCCACATTTTGACTTTATATTATGCCTAGCTAATTGGAACAAACTCATTTTCTGCAGATGACCAACACATTTTCTTCGTATTTAAATCTTGCAATGATTTACGCAAGACATATTAGAGTTATTCTGAGTATTTTCAGCACTCAGAACAGTTTAGGATCGATGACCGAGCAGAACGAGCATTTATTTGAATGTTTCATATTTTTTGATAATCACGGTAATCAGCCGATGTAACTGTAAAAGTTAATAATTATTTTTGTTGAGAAATGGATATTTTATCCATATTCGAAGAATCGAACATGTGGATTCTCAAATAATGAAATAATAATTAAATATATTTAAAATAATATAACTAATAATAATAATAATAATAATCCACTAATAATAATAATAATGATTTTCATAACTTTTCTAAATAATTCTTGGATCTTATATTTTCTAATAATCACATTTGTTGGGAGAGAGCTTATGAAGTAGTTTAATCATTTCTAGTTTGGAACAGGTGATTTTCCGAAGGAGAGTGGTTAACGCAAGCCCGCATTCAACCAACATTACAGTTCTGGTTGAACAGTTAATATTTGCAATGAGCAAAGTATATTTTTCAGATAACACGGAGAGGCATGAAACGGGAAGCAAATGATATTTGTATCAATTAGGATATTTTTGTATTTATATAAAATCATGACGTAGATACACATTCGAAAGTGAAATAAAGATTATCATAAGTATGGTAACTTCACGGGTTGAACTGAATGGTAAAATAAAATAAACTTGTAAGTTTATAAATCTTCCAGTGTTGATAACAAGCAGAGGCTTGATTTATTGTATAAATTTTGGGAAGAAAATTTATGTGTGTGGAGTAGTTGAAATGCCATTCCCAGGTGCGGATGTTTAAGTCGCAGGAATGAGGAGGTTTTTATTTGAGCATCAATCAAATAGCAGGTTCGATGACTCAGTGTTAAAGAAGGAGTATTGGAACTACACATTGCGTCGTATGAATGACCCAAAGGTTATTTCTTAAAACCATCAGTTCTTATTTCAACCTTGTTTACGGATTCCATTAAGACTTTGATTTTGCTAGAACCCGGATTTGTCATGATAGTATTTTATTCTTCTTCAGAGGAAGACCTTTGCCGTTGTTGTTGGAATGTTGTGTTCTTACACAAATAATGGAATGGGCCACTGCCAATTAAAAATAATTCTATAACCACGAATAATTTGAAGGATGTTTTCAATCCTAGTGCCATGAACTAAATGAATTTATTATGAAGCTACAATTCTTATTTCCGCATTCTGTCGAAGAATTGCAAGTTGTGAAAGTTACTAAAATGGCCACAAATATAAATATTTTTCTTAATAATGATTCCAAGTGGAGAATCGAATAATTGAATGGTCCAACAATTTATTGATCAAGTTGATGATTCAGAAATCATATATTTTGTTAGGAACTTGAAGTTCATAATCGAGTCACTTCTCGAAACGTTTAATGTCAGAAGAACAATTAATTTTGTTGTGCTTCGCACAGTTCTTCGATGCTATGCTCAATGGTCAGATACTTTTCAGATGTTGTTATTAATATGTGTACATAATTTGTGTTGATTCAGAGATAATAATATTTTTTTGACAATATTTTTTTGAAACTGGAAAAATAAGTGAAAGTTAAAAATTCTATGAACAATTATTCTACGAGTGTTAATATTATGTAAAAATTCAACCAGTGAACTACGGTATTTCCAGTAAATACAATTAAATTTGAACTGGATTTAATCATAAATAATGGATATAATTTTGGAACACAGTCTACAGGACTGATAATCAGACTTGTGTCTCCAAAGATAATTGTCCAATGTGTTGGAAAATTTCTGTACACTGTGTAAATAGTAATGTGGGTCGACACACATGAATGATGCTGCTTTGAGCATTTTATTTTATTTTGCAGTCAATTTTAAATTCAGAATAAAATGAGATAATTTTACATGATGTGTTATGCCCAGTTGAATCTCCTTCTATCCTTATTGTTGCATTGAGCCAAAAATCAGCAAAGCATTTTTTTCATTTGATGTCGTTTTTGCGATTAGCTTTAACCCATCTGGCGCCCCGGGATATTTTGACTCTCGTGCTGACTGATTCTTGGTAAAATGCATATGTGGTCGTGCGGACTCCGGTCTAAACGGGCACATAAAATAAGATAGAGAGAGAAATGGCTTCGAACGTGGGGCTCGAGTTAGACACGGTCAATCGCATGCCGATTTAAATTGTGATAATTTTTATATAGATATTCTGGGAGTTGAGAGATGTCTGGTTTGGATGAATAAATTAGTAGGAAACCCAATTAGTGGGGAAAATTAAAAATTTAACTTGGTTAATAATTAGAATGGGTTTGATTATTTTTGATAATGGCTTAACCATTAGGGCGTCAAGTAAATTCAGTAGTAAACGTTCGATGACTAGACATACGCATTATTAGAATCCAGGTGGAGGATATTTGAGCACTTGCATATTTTTCTTGTGATATTGTGGTAAAGGTAATTCGTAAAAGTAGAGAATTTTGTTTTTCCATCACTTCGACATTAGGACAAATCTCATTTTATTAGAGTGTTCCAATTAGCTATTCATATTTCTTGTTCTAATTATAAGCTTGTGTCTGCCGACATGTATACCCCTAAGTTTTGAATAATAATTGAAAATTATGGAAGAGATGATGAGGATGATGAGGAGTTTGGAAGAGAGTTCCAAAGAAGCTGTACTGCATGTAGCAGCCATTATGAAAGAAAATACAGAGACTTTGGAAAAGAAACTTAAAGAAAATTCTGATTCTTTAGAAAATAAACTTAAAGAAAGTTAAAATGATAAACTTAAAGAAAATTCTGATTCTTTAGAAAATAAACTTAAAGAAAGTTCTGATTCTTTAAAAGATAACTTAAAAGAAAGTTCCGATTTGTTAGAAAGCAGGTTAAAAGATAACTTGAAAGAAAATTTAAATAGTAAATTTAACTCTATGGAAAATAAATTTAAAGAGAATTCCGAAATCTTGAAAATGTCACTTGAGAGTAAAATGACTAAATTATGCGAAAAAACACATCAGCTCGAAACTTCATTAGCCACTAACGCAAGTTTAATGGACGATAAATTTCTCGATGCCGATCTAAGATCCCAAAGCTTAGCTGATAGGATAGAACATGGTCTTAGGAAAGTTGGTGAAGACATGATCAACCTAGAAGTCAGAGTGAAGAAAGAGAGCAATGAGATGGCAATTCTAGTTGTTCAACGTTTGACAGAACAATTCAAAGAACTCGTAATGGGAGAAATAAAAGAAGGTGTGATTAATGAATTACAAACTGAAATTAAAACCACAGTTATCGATGGAATTAAAGACACACTCAAGCTGGAGAACCAAGAGGGAGTCAAGGAAATTAGGGAATCTTTGTCATCCCATATTCATGTAATTTCCAAAGATATCCAAGCAACTCAGAAGGACATATCAGATATGACAGGGTCGTTGAAAAGTCACGAGGCTGTTATGAACCAGATATCCACTGATGTCAAGGAGAACTGTAAGGAAACCGAAGCAATTAAAAAAATGGCAGAAGAAAACCATAAGGAAATTGAGGCTATGAAAACCCAAATCAAGGACGAGAAACAGTCTGACCATCTGTTGAAAATGTCAAGTGTAAGGGGAGAAGAACAGATACAGATAAACCTAGGAGCAGCTAGAGAAACTGATAGTCAGAGACAGGATGAGGTCAGGACAGTATTTCAATCCAACCCCATAACTGTATTCAAGAATGTAGAGGATAAGCCTTCTACATTTTCAGGGCGAGATTCTGTGACACCCGTAGAATTCTTGAGAGAAGCAGGTGATTACCTAAAAGATTCCAAAATCCCTAAGGAAAGACAGATCCGAGTGATAGGGAAATTTTTGGAAGGTCCTGCACTTCTTTGGTTTAGAGCTTTTAGGTCCACTCTCACCAATTTTGAGGAGTTTTCCCGTGGGTTATTAAAAAAGTTTTGGTCCCCGGAAACCCAACAGCAAGTCAGAGCAGAATTATATTCAAAGGGATTCTCGACGTCACAACCTACTCGATACTCTACGTACCTTTCTGGACAGCTTTCTAAACTACAACATTTAGATCCGCCGATGCCAGATAATGAATTAATTACCGCATTAATACGTCAGTTTCCAGCAGACGTCCAAAGAACTTTGATCGCTGCTGACATTTATAATATGGAGCAATTTGACGAGGTATTGCAGAAACTTGATCACACGAACGCTCAATTCTTCCATCAGAAGGGAGGAAAGAATAACAACGCTGTGTACGCTGTTATGGCCAACAGTTATTCCCAAACACCTCGAGAGATTCGAGAGGGGCGAGAAGAGAAAACGCCGAGGGAAGAGCCCAATAAAAGAGGATGGAATCAGTATAATAACAGATACAGTTACAAGCCTTATGCGAGACCGGATGGTGGATATCGATATAATACTCGATGGAGAAGGCCAAGGGATAATCAAGGAAGGTACCAGGAAAGAAGGTACTATGGTAGAAACAATAACTACAATAATAGAGGGAATGTGAATACTCGTCAGTCCAATGAAGAGTTCAATAAGGAGACGAGGAAGAACTTGGAAGAAAGACACCAAGAAAACTTGCAGTTCTTGGAACAGGAGCCCAATGAACCAGGTCCATCGGGAACACAACAATCCCGGGGGAATGGAAAAGAAAGAAAAAAAACTTCGAATTCACAGTAGGAGATAGAATTTTAAACACTTTCACTTCCAGGATTATTAAATGGCAAGCAGAGGATGGTGACTTAATTCAACATAAAGACGAACGGAAAGAAATGGGTACAAGAATTAAAATGCCAATCATATCATGCGAAGTATTCGGTATGCCTGTCGATACTTTAATTGATACTGGGGCTATGCTTTGTCTCGTGAGCGAGAAGCTTTATATTCTGTGGAAGCTCAAAGAGAATTTAGAGGAGATTCCAGTATCAGGAATTAAAATCCAAGGAATAATACCCAACAAAATATCTCTGTGTAAAACACAATTATACTTATGTGTTACTATTGGAGGACATGATTTCTGACATGTGTTTGTAGTAATGAAGGACATGGCTTTTGACATGATATTGGGAGCGGATTTCATTCAGAAATATCAAGCGGTGATAGACATGAAGACAGAGACGATCAGATTCAAGAATACCGAAGAGATAAACTTCGAGGGAAAAGAAGAGGTGGACATCGAGGTAGATGCTCAATGGTCTCTGATTTTTCATGAAGCTGAAGGAAGAGAAGTCTACACTGAGAAGGAGTCCCCAGAGCTAGGAAAAATTTTGGAAGAGTATCACGATATTTTTGATATTAAACCTGGTGAAATTAAAGATTTTGAATATCGTATTCGTGTAAATGATGATGCACCTTTCCATGCTAAATTGTATCCGGTAGCGGAAAAGCATCGAGAAAGGGTAAAAGTGCTTATCAAAGAGATGGAAAGTAACAATGTGATTGAAAAGTACACTACCTCTTATGTCAATCCATTAGCAGTAGTGTCTAAACCAGATGGAAGTCTGAGACTATGTTTAGACGCGCGAAATTTGAATTCAAGATTGCTGCCAGAGTATGACAGACCTCCAATCATTAGGGAACTGTTAAGGAAATTCCAAGGGAAGGTCTGGTTCTCTAACATTGATCTCACTTCGTCCTACCACCACATTAGGCTTAGTGGAGATTGCAAAAAGTTTACAGGATTTATGTTTGACCAGCAGACATATGTATTCCGCCGTCTACCATTTGGGGTCAAAACATCTGGATCTGTTTTGATCAGAGCACTGGAACAAAACTTGAGTCCTGAAGTAAAAGAGATAGCAATTCGTTACATAGATGATATCCTAATTGCATCTGAGACTAAGGAGGAACATTTGTTACATCTTCAGATGTTATTCGCAGATTTGAGAAAAGCGAACTTTAAAGTAAACCTTCGAAAATGTCAGTTCTTTCGGAAGGAAATAAAATTTTTGGGCCACATTTTGGATGGTGAAGGATACCGTCCCAATGAGACAAAGATACAGGTGATTGCAAATTTCCCTAGACCTACTAGAGTGAAGAATGTCCGCAGTTTTCTCGGGACATGCCAATTCTTTGCAGGGCATTGTCCAAGCTTCACCAAGACGGTTGCTCCATTGCAGGAATTATTAAAGAAAGGAAACAAATGGAAATGGAATGAAGATTGTGACAATCATTTCAAGATGCCAAGAGGTTATTGGTAAACAGCGTGAAATTAGAGTATCCTGACTTTACCAAGAATTTCATCATAGAATCCGATGCATCCACCGTAGGGATTGGAGCTATTCTTCTTCAAGAAGATGACGATCACAAGAGACGTTACCTGGCGTTCATAAGCAGGAAACTTCGTCCATCAGAAAGGAATTATTACACCACAGAGTTAGAAGCACTTGCTGTAATCTTCGCGTTGGAGTCGTGGAAGAAAATGTTAATTGGACATTCAGTAATTGTGAGGACTGATCACCATGCATTGGAGTTTATCTTGAGAACAAACTTTGCCAGTGATAGGATAACTAGATGGTCACTTTTTATTCAACAATTCAACCTAGTTATTGAACACACTCCTGGAAAGTTGAACGTTGGAGCCGATTTATTGAGTAGAGCAGTGGAGTCCACATCTAAGGTTTTTCAAGTTAACCTGACGCAGGAGGATGAGGAGACCTTGAGAAGGTTAAGATTGTTGCATTTATCCCAGAGGAGAGACCGACGTTTTAGAAACATTTTTCGTTTTCTACAGGGAGACATGGATCCAAATGACGATGATTTTGTGGAAACTGAAAGAATTTCAAGAGATTTTATGATGTTAGATGGTTTAATCTACAAGTTTGCAGATCCCGACCCTATCGTATTGTGGAAGTAAACAACAATGGAAGCTATGAAATCGCCAATACACGAACTGGTAACATCGTGGGAACTTATAATGCAGCGAATTTGAAGATTTATTATTCAAGAACCAGATGATTTAATGTGTAGATAGGAAAAATAAAAATTTTCCAATTTTTATTTTTTGCTAGGTGTGGGGTGGATGTGCCCAACTCTAGGAATGGGTATTCCAAGATTCAGACACCTAGATATCAAGGGAAAGGCTACAGCCGCTTTTGAAAGTTGAGATATTTGAATATCGCGCTCCATTACTTCTAGAAGGGAATGGAAACTTTATGCAGCCAAGAGCATGTCAAGTGACGTAGCGAGTAGTAGCAGAGGTCGAGACTATTTGTTGATTAAATAGTTAGCCATGGAGTAGAGACTTGAGACTTGGATCAGATTACTGGCACGGCCAAATGAAAGAGAATGCACTTAGTTTCAAGTAAATCGGACCAGGGCTACCAGAGATATGAGGATTTCTATATTTCAGCATGATTCAGCGTGGACCTGACCGTTTTGAATAAAAGCCGGCCGGCCCAAGCAACATCAGCTCACTTCGAACCAAGCTCTTGCATGACAAGGTGCTGCCACGTTGAGCCAAGGCACATGGTTGCCGGACCTACGAAGAAGATATCTTTAAATTGTGATAGTTACAAAAGTGCTGCGATACATGTGGAACATAGTAAGTTTCCGGCAGAGAGAATCACTAAGGTGATTGTTATTTTTCTACGGACACTGGTGAAATATTTTATTTCTATATGGACATATGCTAGACTTTGTCTAGAAAGTACTTTGTCACAGTCCAGTAATAATAATTCAATACTTGGATATTTTAGTCCAATTAGTCAGTTTCATAAATTGTAACTTGATAACCACTCCGATCTTTCAGTATATTGAAGGCCAGTCTATCACGGTGTTGTTCATTAGCCGACAAAGGGAAACTATATGTTGCTTCGCGCATGATAGATGGTGATAAGCCATGCCCAGGGAACGATCTTCAGAACAGCCGTTGATTGATTTAGACTGTCAGTGTTTTCTTGTACTGAAAAGATTACCGTGAGTTATGTTACAACTGACATATTTGAGAATTGATCACTTGGATCTGACCCCATTTAAGCAAACTGCTATGGACTTAATTGAAGTCAATATTAAAATGGATCAGCAGTTACTTCAAACTTCAAGAAATATATCCACTATGTCGTGTTAGACAGATTGTGGGTATATAATGGCGGCCGATACAAGGATTAGACGTGCGTGTCCGATAGGGCATGTATCTGGATAAATCTGGTACAGACCAGGTTCACTACGCTTCAAGACCAACGAGAAATGTAAGCCACATTTTGACTTTATATTATGCCTAGCTAATTGGAACAAACTCATTTTCTGCAGATGACCAACACATTTTCTTCGTATTTAAATCTTGCAATGATTTACGCAAGACATATTAGAGTTATTCTGAGTATTTTCAGCACTCAGAACAGTTTAGGATCGATGACCGAGCAGAACGAGCATTTATTTGAATGTTTCATATTTTTTGATAATCACGGTAATCAGCCGATGTAACTGTAAAAGTTAATAATTATTTTTGTTGAGAAATGGATATTTTATCCATATTCGAAGAATCGAACATGTGGATTCTCAAATAATGAAATAATAATTAAATATATTTAAAATAATATAACTAATAATAATAATAATAATAATCCACTAATAATAATAATAATGATTTTCATAACTTTTCTAAATAATTCTTGGATCTTATATTTTCTAATAATCACATTTGTTGGGAGAGAGCTTATGAAGTAGTTTAATCATTTCTAGTTTGGAACAGGTGATTTTCCGAAGGAGAGTGGTTAACGCAAGCCCGCATTCAACCAACATTACAGTTCTGGTTGAACAGTTAATATTTGCAATGAGCAAAGTATATTTTTCAGATAACACGGAGAGGCATGAAACGGGAAGCAAATGATATTTGTATCAATTAGGATATTTTTGTATTTATATAAAATCATGACGTAGATACACATTCGAAAGTGAAATAAAGATTATCATAAGTATGGTAACTTCACGGGTTGAACTGAATGGTAAAATAAAATAAACTTGTAAGTTTATAAATCTTCCAGTGTTGATAACAAGCAGAGGCTTGATTTATTGTATAAATTTTGGGAAGAAAATTTATGTGTGTGGAGTAGTTGAAATGCCATTCCCAGGTGCGGATGTTTAAGTCGCAGGAATGAGGAGGTTTTTATTTGAGCATCAATCAAATAGCAGGTTCGATGACTCAGTGTTAAAGAAGGAGTATTGGAACTACACATTGCGTCGTATGAATGACCCAAAGGTTATTTCTTAAAACCATCAGTTCTTATTTCAACCTTGTTTACGGATTCCATTAAGACTTTGATTTTGCTAGAACCCGGATTTGTCATGATAGTATTTTATTCTTCTTCAGAGGAAGACCTTTGCCGTTGTTGTTGGAATGTTGTGTTCTTACACAAATAATGGAATGGGCCACTGCCAATTAAAAATAATTCTATAACCACGAATAATTTGAAGGATGTTTTCAATCCTAGTGCCATGAACTAAATGAATTTATTATGAAGCTACAATTCTTATTTCCGCATTCTGTCGAAGAATTGCAAGTTGTGAAAGTTACTAAAATGGCCACAAATATAAATATTTTTCTTAATAATGATTCCAAGTGGAGAATCGAATAATTGAATGGTCCAACAATTTATTGATCAAGTTGATGATTCAGAAATCATATATTTTGTTAGGAACTTGAAGTTCATAATCGAGTCACTTCTCGAAACGTTTAATGTCAGAAGAACAATTAATTTTGTTGTGCTTCGCACAGTTCTTCGATGCTATGCTCAATGGTCAGATACTTTTCAGATGTTGTTATTAATATGTGTACATAATTTGTGTTGATTCAGAGATAATAATATTTTTTTGACAATATTTTTTTGAAACTGGAAAAATAAGTGAAAGTTAAAAATTCTATGAACAATTATTCTACGAGTGTTAATATTATGTAAAAATTCAACCAGTGAACTACGGTATTTCCAGTAAATACAATTAAATTTGAACTGGATTTAATCATAAATAATGGATATAATTTTGGAACACAGTCTACAGGACTGATAATCAGACTTGTGTCTCCAAAGATAATTGTCCAATGTGTTGGAAAATTTCTGTACATTGTGTAAATAGTAATGTGGGTCGACACACATGAATGATGCTGCTTTGAGCATTTTATTTTATTTTGCAGTCAATTTTAAATTCAGAATAAAATGAGATAATTTTACATGATGTGTTATGCCCAGTTGAATCTCCTTCTATCCTTATTGTTGCATTGAGCCAAAAATCAGCAAAGCATTTTTTTCATTTGATGTCGTTTTTGCGATTAGCTTTAACCCATCTGGCGCCCCGGGATATTTTGACTCTCGTGCTGACTGATTCTTGGTAAAATGCATATGTGGTCGTGCGGACTCCGGTCTAAACGGGCACATAAAATAAGATAGAGAGAGAAATGGCTTCGAACGTGGGGCTCGAGTTAGACACGGTCAATCGCATGCCGATTTAAATTGTGATAATTTTTATATAGATATTCTGGGAGTTGAGAGATGTCTGGTTTGGATGAATAAATTAGTAGGAAACCCAATTAGTGGGGAAAATTAAAAATTTAACTTGGTTAATAATTAGAATGGGTTTGATTATTTTTGATAATGGCTTAACCATTAGGGCGTCAAGTAAATTCAGTAGTAAACGTTCGATGACTAGACATACGCATTATTAGAATCCAGGTGGAGGATATTTGAGCACTTGCATATTTTTCTTGTGATATTGTGGTAAAGGTAATTCGTAAAAGTAGAGAATTTTGTTTTTCCATCACTTCGACATTAGGACAAATCTCATTTTATTAGAGTGTTCCAATTAGCTATTCATATTTCTTGTTCTAATTATAAGCTTGTGTCTGCCGACATGTATACCCCTAAGTTTTGAATAATAATTGAAAATTATGGAAGAGATGATGAGGATGATGAGGAGTTTGGAAGAGAGTTCCAAAGAAGCTGTACTGCATGTAGCAGCCATTATGAAAGAAAATACAGAGACTTTGGAAAAGAAACTTAAAGAAAATTCTGATTCTTTAGAAAATAAACTTAAAGAAAGTTAAAATGATAAACTTAAAGAAAATTCTGATTCTTTAGAAAATAAACTTAAAGAAAGTTCTGATTCTTTAAAAGATAACTTAAAAGAAAGTTCCGATTTGTTAGAAAGCAGGTTAAAAGATAACTTGAAAGAAAATTTAAATAGTAAATTTAACTCTATGGAAAATAAATTTAAAGAGAATTCCGAAATCTTGAAAATGTCACTTGAGAGTAAAATGACTAAATTATGCGAAAAAACACATCAGCTCGAAACTTCATTAGCCACTAACGCAAGTTTAATGGACGATAAATTTCTCGATGCCGATCTAAGATCCCAAAGCTTAGCTGATAGGATAGAACATGGTCTTAGGAAAGTTGGTGAAGACATGATCAACCTAGAAGTCAGAGTGAAGAAAGAGAGCAATGAGATGGCAATTCTAGTTGTTCAACGTTTGACAGAACAATTCAAAGAACTCGTAATGGGAGAAATAAAAGAAGGTGTGATTAATGAATTACAAACTGAAATTAAAACCACAGTTATCGATGGAATTAAAGACACACTCAAGCTGGAGAACCAAGAGGGAGTCAAGGAAATTAGGGAATCTTTGTCATCCCATATTCATGTAATTTCCAAAGATATCCAAGCAACTCAGAAGGACATATCAGATATGACAGGGTCGTTGAAAAGTCACGAGGCTGTTATGAACCAGATATCCACTGATGTCAAGGAGAACTGTAAGGAAACCGAAGCAATTAAAAAAATGGCAGAAGAAAACCATAAGGAAATTGAGGCTATGAAAACCCAAATCAAGGACGAGAAACAGTCTGACCATCTGTTGAAAATGTCAAGTGTAAGGGGAGAAGAACAGATACAGATAAACCTAGGAGCAGCTAGAGAAACTGATAGTCAGAGACAGGATGAGGTCAGGACAGTATTTCAATCCAACCCCATAACTGTATTCAAGAATGTAGAGGATAAGCCTTCTACATTTTCAGGGCGAGATTCTGTGACACCCGTAGAATTCTTGAGAGAAGCAGGTGATTACCTAAAAGATTCCAAAATCCCTAAGGAAAGACAGATCCGAGTGATAGGGAAATTATTGGAAGGTCCTGCACTTCTTTGGTTTAGAGCTTTTAGGTCCACTCTCACCAATTTTGAGGAGTTTTCCCGTGGGTTATTAAAAAAGTTTTGGTCCCCGGAAACCCAACAGCAAGTCAGAGCAGAATTATATTCAAAGGGATTCTCGACGTCACAACCTACTCGATACTCTACGTACCTTTCTGGACAGCTTTCTAAACTACAACATTTAGATCCGCCGATGCCAGATAATGAATTAATTACCGCATTAATACGTCAGTTTCCAGCAGACGTCCAAAGAACTTTGATCGCTGCTGACATTTATAATATGGAGCAATTTGACGAGGTATTGCAGAAACTTGATCACACGAACGCTCAATTCTTCCATCAGAAGGGAGGAAAGAATAACAACGCTGTGTACGCTGTTATGGCCAACAGTTATTCCCAAACACCTCGAGAGATTCGAGAGGGGCGAGAAGAGAAAACGCCGAGGGAAGAGCCCAATAAAAGAGGATGGAATCAGTATAATAACAGATACAGTTACAAGCCTTATGCGAGACCGGATGGTGGATATCGATATAATACTCGATGGAGAAGGCCAAGGGATAATCAAGGA